>CM062815.1:1027869504-1028493306 GCA_031772625.1 Pinus tabuliformis
GAAAGAAGCTTAAGAAGAAAGCACCTAAGAAGAAGAAGACATCTCAGAAGAACTATGACAGTGGGAGAATCGATTGGGGATTAGGTGTAAGATGCTCTTCAGATTCAGAATCATTTCAGAAGGAAGATGAACTATCAAGTATGAATTTGCTATCCTATGATGTTCCAGCTATCTATCCATTTGGAAAAGATGAAAGTGATAACGAAACAACTGAATTTTCTCTTATGGGTGAAAAAGAAAGATATCAAATAGAGGCAGAATTTAAAAGGCTTTCAAATAAAATCAGAGATCAACAAGATCTATTGAACAAAAGGGAATGTGACTTCAAAGAAGAAGCTACCAAACTAAAGGCCCAACTAGAGGAAGAACAAGGTAAGGAAGTTATTCAAGGACAAATATCAAAAGTTACAGGATGAAGTAACATCACTAAGAGATGAAGTCAATGAAAGAAGCACAACCATCAAGAAACTCAGAGATAGATCCAGTTACTATGAAAGTCTTGAAGCCACGATCCGCTCGCTAAAGGAAGATATTGAAGAATCAAAGAAGCAGAATAAAGATCTACCCCAAGCTATTGAAAAATAGGTAAACAAAGTTATCAGCTTAAAAACTCAGCTGGAATGTGCCTTCAGAATTCGTCAAATGCAACAGGATGTGAATGAAGAACAAGAAAAGGAGATTCTCAAACTAAGGAAACAAATGGAAGAAGGAAGAAAGTCTGAAGAAACTTTGAAGAAGCAATGTCTGGAAAAGGAAGAAAAACTTCAGATTGAGGTAAATATATTAAAATGTCAATTAGAAGAAAAGGATAAATTGTTATGATTTCAAGATAGTACTAGAATCTTGGATGATATTCTTAGTAGTCAAAGGTCTCCTGCTATCAAGACTGGTCTTGGTTTTCATGAATCTGTTGAAGGTGAATCTAGTTCACAAGGTGAGGCAAGGAACTCTAAAGAGAAGTCTAAAATGATCAAAAAGGAGATGAGAGGTCAACCCCATCAACAATCAAGGAAAGAGATTCTTCAAAGAAAATATTTTACTCCTAACTATGGAAGTAATAGTCGGCCATTTACTCAAATGAATAATATTGAATGTTATGAATGTCATAATCTTGGACATGTTGCAGCTAGATGCAGAAGAAGAATGGTTCAAGATCATCACATAGAAAGATCATCACATTCCAGGTACTTTAATGGATATTGTTTTTCTTGCAATATGTTTGGTCACAAAGCTGCTGATTGCTACAGGAGGAATATGAAACATGTAAGATGTTATGCATGTGACAAGCTTGGACATATAGCAAAGGAATGCAGGATAAAAGTATGGGCACCATATCAAAAGGTGAAAACTTCATCATCACGCTTGAAGATATGGAAGAAGAAGGAAGTTCAGTCAGAAAGATGTGGCACCGCACAATGTACTCAGATGCAGCACAACACAGACATAACAGACTCAGGGGGAGCTGAAAGTGTACAACTTCAGTGTCCTAAATCTCATATGCAAGTTTCATAAAGGGAAGTCGCGTATATACGCGAGTTGGACACTGCAAAGTCACGTATATGTCAGTCTGATGAAAAGCAGTAGGGACAGGCTCAGAAAAAGGGTACGATATGATTCAGTTCATTATTTGCTCTATTGGATTAATAGTTGCAGTCTACTGAGGATGTGTGGAAAAAAATTTTATTCTTGTAAAAAAAAATTTGATCCTAACTTGATGATGATGATGTCTTGATGCTTATTGCTGATTTATGCATGATCAGATCTAACAGTAAACAGATGGAACAGGTTGAGGGGGAGCATATGCCTTTAATAATGCATTGTTGGCATTATGGTTAATAGTCCTTGGTGATGATGCTTATATGGCTAAATGTTATATCTTGCTATGACGTGGTTATGAGTTGTCCATGATAAAATCTCATATCATTCTTGGGGTTACATAGTAGATGTTCAGATCATATTTGTGGATTGATTCTTAGATGGTGCATATATACATGGTCATCAGGATAAGGAGAAGTACAAAGCTTGAATACACAACTTCATTACTTGATGATGAGTCTCCCATATGCTGCTATCGTCATATGCATAAATATCATGATGCAAGGTTCCTATAGTTCTTAGTGCTCATGTGGATGAGGATTGTTGAAGTTGATGATATAAAGAAGCCTTGACAAAAGATCTTGAGCTCAAGATACATAGTGTTGGATACATGAATGATTACTCAAGTTGCATTGTTGGAGACATGATGATGATGAGTTCTTACATATATGTTGATAGGTTAATACTTACATATGTTGATTGATGCAGATGTTCCCAAGTGATGATACATGGATGATCTTGTTTGGCTATGGTGTTTTACACACAGGATATAATGAGAATGATTTTATGATGATGAGTTGATATCTATATGCAGGCATACCCTGTCATAGGACATTTACAGGTTGCTAATCTAGAAATGGTTGTACGCGAGTTTCATAAGGAGTATCCGCGTATATATGCCTGTTTCTGTGGATATAGCCACGTATATGTTGTTTTGAAGGAAATCAATAAGAAGGGTCTAATATGGGTCTGAAAGAAACCATCTGGCACAAGTAGATTGGCTGCAGAAGGAGAACATGATTGCTGATGATTGACAGATGCTGCTGATATTAGTTATTGGTGACTTTCATAAGTCTTGACTAGATATTTTGTCTCTATCTCAGCGCATCAAGGAAATTTTGAGGACCGGCGTGGATGTAGAAGGATGATGTGCCTACATTTTGGAAAACCCCAACTCCCAATAAAAGCTAATCAACAGGGGTGGAACAACTTGCATGCCCACCTTTCCTAATGGGTATAGACATATTTTGTACAGTTCGCACAAGCACACACCACCCATAGACTAGAGAATCAGAACAAACCACAACAGCAAGAAAGGCAACACGTGCTACCAATTCTCCATGACGAAGCATTTGATAGGGTGTGCAGAGCACTGAACAAGGTTCACCAGGCGAGACGAATTGATTGGGACCTTCATGTACCAACGGTTTTATGGGCCTATAGGACCATGTGCAAAACCCTAAATGCAGAAATGATTCCAAAGGTACAGAACAAAGTGGAAACCATAATTATTGAAGAAAATCAAAAAAGGAATGCACACATATTGGCCCCTGCAGTGGTGACAGTGTGCGATGACCAGGAGGAAGAAATCACACATCTACATAAGGTCAAACATATAAGGATTCAGGAAGCCATCCAGCAAGGGAACCTTAGACTTCATGAACTCAAAAAGAACCAGGTATGATTGAGGAAGAAAAGAATTTTGATGGATGCTGTGATCAAGAGGCTATAAAATGAGATCACGCAAGCATATCTTGTTAATAAACTAAGAATGGAAAAGCAAGATACGAATGATCATACCACTGCATTAGAAGATTGTCGCCGAGAGTTTATGACTCTACTACCATGGCTACGACTGCACCTCACCAAACGCAGTAACCAGGGGAGCGCACTACATATAGTAGAACATGTGGCGCCGAAAGTCACGTAGGCAATTGAGGAGTTTCTACGGACTATACTAGAAGGCAAGTTGAAGTCTCGCATAGGTGATTGAAAGAGAGTGTGGGACTATAAAAGAGTTTGTTTGGGAGTTGTGCGATGAGGGAGGTGACTGTAGAATCAGCATGAAACAAGGGTCGTGCCCGCACACTAGGGGCTATGCTGCCGCGTAGGTAGGTTGGGAAGTAACTGTTGGTGTCACTGTTCATGACAAGAGGTCCAGTTTAAGGCAAAAGGGTGTGGGTGGTGAGCATTTAAGACACAAATTAAGGGCTATATTTGGGGAAATCTACCGCTAAGAAAGCATTGATGACCCAGAATTGGGGGGAACGGTCGAATTCGAATTCAAAAATCACTATAAAACTCCACGGGCTAACCACGAGACAACACTTTTTCATTTGAGATTTGAGCATTTGATTAGAGCACAGAGTGTTAAGCGCCGAGCAATATTTGAGCCCCGAAGTTCGTGAACAACCACAGACAGCTCAAATAGGATGACGACTACCAGGAGAGGTTTAGGCTCGGTAGAAGGAACCACCGACAAGGCCGCACAGAACCCCACGGTACATGATGTTCCCAAAGACACTGGGGTCATACTGAAAATCCTGAAATCTTCCCGAACATCAAGGCCCAAGAAGGATAAGCAGGCAGCAGGATCAGTTCACATGTCCCAGAGGAATCAGTAGTTCGGTAAACTTTCAATGGAAGAAAAGGGCAAGGTTGTCACCATTGAGACAGATGACGATGAGGAGGACCTACAGGCTCTCGTTGATGAGATAGAGGTAGCAGAAGACATGGAAGAGGAAATTCAGCCAGTGCACATTACATCAAAATTTCCCGAGTACATCCCTCCGCGAAAAGGGAAAGCCAAGATACCCAAGGACTTGGATGCCACTAAAAGTGCACTCTAGACCTCGCTCCTCCCCGATGGAATTGTGTTTGAGGGCTCGCACCTAGGTCATGTACCCACAATGAAGTTTGACGATTAGGACCTCGTGGACAGTGAGAATTTCACACACTTGGAGATGGAGAGCCTCATGAAGCAAAGAACGGAGGTGTCAGTCACAACACTAGAGCCACGAAAATGGCTGCGCGATTTGGAGAAGGCCAGATTACTTCAGCTACTGTGGATTCCACACTTTCACCGTGCACCTATCACTATTTTCGTCATCAGGTAGCTGCTTTTCCTGGTGCACAATGGGTAGTTATGGCTAGAGGAGCCTATTCCCATAATGGTGGATCTCATCCATACGATTTCCTGGCTCCCCTGTAAGAAAAAGGACCCCGTGGAAATAGCCGGAAAAAGTAGAGATTTGGTGCTCACAGAGGCCATGAAGAAAAAATACAAACTAGAGAAGAAAAATAGGGATTACACCATCAGTAGCATTAAAGATAAAGGGGTGCACGTAGCCACCCAACTCTTGGCCGGGAAGGTAATGAGAAAATGTCACGGAGATGAGGTACCAACACCGATAGTTGCGCTGGCAGAATAATACGCAGAAGGGGTCCAATTCAATTGGGCCAAGTTCCTCTGCTAGGAGTTCCTGACTGACTGCAAGGAAGCCCAGGAGTAGGGCAAGACCTTCCACTACGCGTGGTTGCTCTTGTCTATTTTACTAGTAATAAGGGAATTGCCCGAGGACAATCAGTTCCCTAGTATTGAACATGACTTACTAGAGGTCGCAAAGTACACGTCACTCTGGGCCACCAAGGACACCAAGAAGATTTGCGAGACCAAGATCTTCTGGGTGCTCATGGATGCGAGCATCTGAATGTGGATCAACAGATGTCCGCGCCTATCCCCCATAGTGTACAATAGTTTGAAGATCTTTGTAGACTTCAAGACGGACATGCATAATGTGTACATCAAGGTGCGTAAGGACCTAGCGCAGCAATGGACCAAGCTCCCCTTTATTGCCATTGATGATGCGATCTTTTCAATGCTAGAATCATGGCCTCCCATGTGGTGCACCCCAGATCTAGCGGAGATGGATAGAACAAAAACATAGAAGTAGAAGGATGCAACCAAGTTGCATGTCACGAAGTTGGCCTAGCAAAGGCGCAATGAACAAGCGGCCACTGAGGTAAGGGTTGTCCGTGAGGCAGCAAGCGTAGTCTTGGAGCAGGAAAAGTCCGTCGAGGAAGCAGCAACAGTGCAGGCAACAAGGGCCATCACAGCGGAGGACGAGAAGGGCCAGAGCTTGTCTACAGGATAGGGAGCATAGGAAACAGAAGAAGGCACAGACCCGGGCACAACATCCACCCAGCTGAAAAAGCTGCACATCACGAAGAGATCGAGTCCATGAAAAAAGGTCAAGGCATCCAAATTGGCCATCAAACCATTCACACTAACAGAAGGCGACCTCTATGACATCGGCGACATGGTTCACAAGGTCACCAAGGAAGTGCTCTAGGAAGCCATGTTGGAGCAGCAGATTGTGTTGGAGGCCCTAAGGGTGCAACTATAGGAACTACAGGTGTGGCCCCCACAGGATGGAACCATAGCCACCTACAGCGTAGCAGGCACATAAGCAACGAAGTAGTTACTACGCACAAAGATGGCCAATACTGTAGTGTTACCAGAAGGAGCACTAACAACAAAGAAAGTGGACGACAGAGATGCGGTGGGCAGGATCAAGGGACTTGGCCTGAATTTGGCTGCCCTTCCGTGAGACACACTGTACCAGCTGTAGGATGGCATAACAACATAGCTCCACACTAGGGAAGGTAGCGTGATCCAGGTAATGAGTGAGTAGAAGATAAACATCGAACACCTCAGCCTACAGTGGGACGAACTAGTGTCACAGAACCAGCAGATCATACAGAAAGTTGATGAAGCATGATGTCGAGTCCCAGAGTTGTCCATCGTCACTGACCTCCCAACAGAGATGTGGATCCACTGTCTGGCAAGTGGAGTCCAAAGCGTGCACTAGGAAGCAACGCGAGTGCAGATGGAGCTGAACCTCCAGATTGTTGAGTGGTAGCTGAAGGTGTAGCCTTCCACTCCTCTGGAAGTTAGAGAGTAGCACGTTAGCACGATTCAAACAGGACTGGATGAAATTGGACAGGGAGTGCAGGACTATACCGGGATGTTGGACCAAGCCTTTGACGTCCTCACATCTTTATAGGAGGACCCCAATATACAGCACCTGGAAACAAAGGTGCGTGAATCGCAGGAGCAATATGATAATGTAAGGGGAACGGCACAAACATTCATCCTCACCCAACGGCTAGCCAAGATGCAGCAAGCAAGGGCACTAAAAGAGTAGGTGGATGCCGCCAGACAGAAAGAGACACTTCTCATGGCACGCGTCTAGCCATGCATTGATGAGGCCTTCACCATTACGGCCGATATTGAGGGCAAGCTCGAACAAATGTAGGGACTCTATGCACTAAGGCAAGTAGTGGATCCTCACAAAGAAGCATCAAAAGAGCACATGCAACAGGTCTAGTTGTTGACTTTTTGGGACCTAACCCAAGTTCAGAAGTGATTTAGTCAAACAAATCCCGAAACTACTAGCTCTTTCAGCAACAGTCTGTGGTGCACGGACTGAGGTCTCACCCGAGGTAGTATAGGAGGGTACTGGAACCAAGTTTCCGCACCCTAGGGATGTTTTGATGAGGTATGGAAAGGCCACGAACCAATCCTGTGTGCTTGCACTTTTCCGCGCAGCTGTCCAACCTTCGCGTAGCTCTGTACATAGCGTGAAGAAGCACTATCTAGATCCTTTATCATTACTATGTTATTATTATAGATCTGACTTAATTCTATGGGCCTAGTAGTCTTATCAGTTATTCAACATTCATAACAAGTGCGTGCAATTATAAACTGTAAGGAGACGCATAAGAATATAACATAAGCATAAACACACAGATCTACAAACAAATGCACAATATTTCAGAATCAACTTATATTTTATTAAACTTTTGTTCTGTTACGATTTTAACTCTGCCCTGCACACTCAACTGTAGAGGTCCATGCACACAACTGCAGACTCTACTAGGCCTCTGCGCACTCAATTACAAAGCCTCTTTCTACTACTACAACCCAAGACTCAGACTTACAGACTCAGAATGAAATTTTTCTTAAAAAACCCATCACACTTAAGATCAACTCTCAGAAAAACTGCCTTCTATCCTTAGAGTGTCGCTCTATTTATACATTCCCATGGTCCGTGGACCATGGGTAGGCTGAAACACTCTATATTAAATTACAATATTTTAGGTCGTACAAACCTAGACTCTCGTGCTCTGCGCTTGCATTTTGTGGGGTCTTTACATTACTTTTGACCAAAATTTGGGCTACAAGCCCCAAAAATCCACTATGGGGGTATCCGTTGTTGAAAAATCCCCCAACACAATCATCATGACTTGTCTCGAGTCACTCGGCTGGTGCAATGATCTTTGCTCGAAGTCCACCCAGCAACTTCTGCTCTTCGTGGACATCTGCCACACATTCCTCCACTATTTGCTATATCAATTGTGTGCGACTCTCTGATGCATTGTTGTCAGAGGCACCCTCTTGCCTTTTCACATATGTATCCTGCATCTAAGACAGCTTCCCCTCACTCGTGGCAGTGACCGTGAATGTTTCCTTGAGCTAAGTTTGGATGTGTGCTTTAAGCCTTGCTTCTTTCTGGCGTGCGGAATCCACCTATTCTTTCAGAGTGTAGGCCTCCCTCATCTTGGCCAATCACTAAGTAAGGGTGACTATCTGCGCAATCCCCCGGACATTATCATAGGCCTGCTACAACTCTTGCACTTCTGTCTCTAACTGTTGTAACGTTGGGTCCTCCTATAGTGAAGTGAGTGTGAAGAGGGACTGATCCAACAATACCATGCAGTCTTGTACAGCGTGCTCTATCACTTCCAACCCCAATTAAATGGCATGATGGTGCTGCTATCTAAATTATGGGGGTGTGGAGGGTTGCACCTTCAGTCGCAGCTCTGCGATCTGCAAGTTCATCTCCAACTGAACCTTCATGGCCTCCTCCTAGGTCTTGCGGACTCCAGCTGCCAATTGGTGAATCTTTTCCGCAGTGGAGAGTGCCATCAGCACGGCCAACTCCAGTATGCTACTACAGGCCTCCTCCATGGCTTGTTATAATCCCTAGTTTTTTTTCAACTAGGTTTTCGCACTACAGGCTGAGCTGTTCTAAATTTACTTTCTGCTCGCTCAAGACTTGGAGAGCATGCCCCTCCCTGGCGTGAAGTTCAGTAGTTACCCCATCTTGCAGTTGGTATAGGGTTTCTCTGGGAAGGGCGGCCAAATTCGATGCCTAGCCCATCATGTCACCTTCAGCTTCTACTAATATGACGCCTTCTGGTAACACCAAAGTGTTCGTTGTGGGAGCGCGCAACATCTTCTCAGCTTCGGATGCTCCTTCTACAAGGTGCGGTGTCATCACTCCTAGGGGTCGCACCTGTAATGCTTGCAACTATGCTCTGAGCACCCCCAACACAGTTGTCTCCTCCGTAATTAATTCTTCAAGAGCATCCTTAGTGACATTGCAAACTAGTTCGCCACTAACAAGAAGGGCTCCCTCAGAGGTCTTCATTGTTGTTGTCTTCTTCCATGTGGTTGGCTTCTCCTGGATGCATGGCCTCTTGAGTTGGGTTGATTTTGTTGTGCGTTCCTCTACCTCAGCCTCCCCCTGTCCTGCTCCGTCGACATTTCCTGACCTTCCTCGGTCTCTTCGGTGGGCGCAGTTGTGGTTTCTGCCATCTGTGTTGTCATTGTTTCCTCATTCACCTTCCACTGTGTGCTCGCTTCTTGTTCCTAGCGCTTTCTCTCTGCCAGTTTCGTGATGCAAAACTTGGTCTCCCTCTTCCGCTGCTGTGCTGCGACCTTTTCTAGTCCTGCCAAGTCTAGGGCATGCCACTCCAGAGACCATGATGCCATCACATCGAAGATTGCATCATCTATTGCAATGAATGACAGCTTTACCCATGCTCAGGCTAGATCCTTGCGCGCTTAGATATACAAGTTATGCATATCCACCTTGAATTCTGCCATGATTTGCAAACTGTTATATACTGTCAGGAACAAGCACGGCCTACGATTGATCCATGTTCATAAGATCGCCTCTATTAATTCCCAAAACACTTTTATCTCATGAATCCTTGTCGCATCTTTCGTTGCCGAGAGCGAGGTGTACCTCACAGCCTCGGGTAGGTTACTCTCAATGGTGGGAAACTGGTTGTCCTCCGGCAACTCCCCGGAAACCAATATGATGGATAAGAGCAACCACGTGTAGTGGAAGGCCTTACCTTGCTCCTGGGTTTCCCTACAATTTGTCAAAGACTCATCGCAGAGAAACTGTGCTTAGTTGAATTGGACACCCTCTGCACACTGCTCTGCTAATGCAATTACATATGTTGGCACCTTGTCTACATGGCATTTCCTCATTAACTTGTCGGCCAACAACCGGGTGGCTACATGCACCCCTTTGTCCTTGATGCTCACTATTACATACCCTCACTTCCTCTTCTCCAACTTATATTTGGCCTTCATAGCTTCTGCAAGGGCCAAGTCGCTGCTCTTTCCTGCTATGGCTGTGGGATTGTTTCCTTTGATGGGCAGCCAAGAAATCCAGTGAATTAAATCGGTCGTGATGGGAATCGACTCCTCCAGCTAGAGATACCCATCATGTACTAGACACAGGAGCTGCCGGACAACAAAAATTGTGATGGGCATGCGGTGGTAGTGGGGTATCCACCATGTTATCACAAAATCTGACCCTAATAGGTTGCTGATCAAGTAGAATCTGAGTAACTCTTTCAAACCAATCTTTTGGTTGAGGCTTAGCCTCCTCAACTTGAGAGGGATTTCTCAATAGGTTTAAGATTTTTGATTAATGATTAGATGGCTAAGTCTAGGAATAAAAATGAACAAAAATGTATAACTGGTTGAATCAAAGATTAGCAAACATCTATTGGGCTATGGAGTCAAGATAGCCTTCAACAAAACATCATGTTAAGCAAAACATGGAAGTCAAGGCACTTGGGGTTTAGGTTTATAAGTAAAACAATAGCACGGTAAATCAACACAGTTTACAAGCATGTGAAGGAAGTTAGATAATTTTCCAATAAATTCTAAGTATCACAAGCTCATACCACTGCAAATAAGTAATTGAAGAAGGCCATAAAAACATCAAACACATAAACCCCTTGTGAATCCTGAGTAGTAAAATTTATCTCTGTATTAAGTTTGAAAAACCACAGTTTCTTACAATAACACAGCTTTCTTTTGCTAATAAAATTACCAACCCTGAGGAATTCAATTCTCATGCTATATATAGAGTTTTTAAAATCTTTGATTCTATGATCCATCCTTAGGAGAATTTGAATTCCTAACATTTACACCTATCTATTCATAAAACAAACTTCTTAATTACAAAGTGACAGCTAACTGTCTTTAAGAGTCCTAATACAAATAGGAGTGAAACTCCTAAAACATGCTTCAACAACCTTATCTATGACTTAAATACATTCTTTAATTGGTTTCTAATCCCTATCTTCGACCTTTATGATGTCTCCATCATTGTTGCAATCCCTACTGATTCATGACTTGACTTTCCTAAAAACAAGGAAACAGAGTTCCTCCTTTTAAGCCCTTAATCCTTTATGCTTATCTTCGAGCAGTTTTGTTGGCATTGATGATTGTTTCATATATGTGGCATGTGTCAGTAATCCATTAAAACTTCATTTTTCCACCTGTGCAAAAAAGGGAACCTCTAACAGATGTAAAAGAGAATGAAACATGACTGTGCTACGAAAATAGTCTATTTTCATAGTGCAACCTTTATATCACTTATGAAATACTTCTTTGAACCATTATTTTTGCATCACTTCCATTTGAAAATTCATTTATGATCCTCATATGTCTACCATCAACATCAAAACTTGAAATTTATCAGACCTTACCTTCAAAATACATCTATATAGTGCTAAAAGGTCACGTTCAGCAGTTTTGTAGCATGCTACGAAACTACTGTGTATGCTCTTTTTTCAACACAGTTTTTAAAAATATGCAGTTTGGGGATTTTCAAAATTTCATAAAGACTAATATGATCACCAAAACAAAAATCAAAACAACTTAACCTTATAAGATGTTCTTCTTCACAGATGACCTTCTTTTTAATACCAAAATTGTTTTAAGAAATATCCTTTATTACCCTTTTTCATCACCCTATTTCATTATTGTTGTAGCCTTTCTTTAGATTTTGTTAATTTTATTTCTAGGTATTCAATATGTCTCTTCAATCTCCTATTAGTAGCCCTCAACTGAGCATTCGTCCTCCTTACAAATATGGCTTCTTTGATTGGAGGAATAGTACAAGTAAGGTATTGAGTTTCACAGCTGACTATTTCTAGTTTGGAAACTTTTTTTCGACTTCCTAGAGAGCCTTTATCCTTTTGAAATCTGTCTTCTCAGTAGTGTTCCTTCTTTCTCTCATCCTTAGTCTAGAAATTTCATTATTAGCTACTCTTAAACTTTCTTCCATTTCTTCGTAACTGGTTTTTTCTGTTTGAGTGGAAATTTTTTTGTTTTTGTCACCTTCAGGTTTTGGTGATGAAAGGTCTATCAACTCTTCTTGAACAGCGAAAGCTTCTTATTTTTTCCCTAACTCAATATTGGACTCTTGCATATTTTTAGATTTCTTGGTTAAGGGCTTTCTGGGCTTGAACAAAAATGCTGTAACATCATCCTCAAATTCTAGTTTCTTAGAGGATTTCATCTTCTTCGACTCTTTTTCATCAAATTCTATGACATCTGCCTACACCAAAGGGATTCTACAATATCAATGGATTTTAAAATATCATTTCAATTACTCTTCAAGCTTGGACTTTCTCTCGAGATCACTAATTTACCCTTCTCCTTTTCAATTTGAGTTCTAGTTAATCTCCTTTGAACTGGTTTGTTAGCTGATTGTTCTTGTGTCATTTCTTTAACTTCATCTATCTTTTCCTTTCCATATTTACGAGTCTCAAGAATAACCACTGATCTTTTACTCACTCGCCCTTTCACCTACTTTCTAGGTTTCATCTTAACAAATCTTTTTGACCTAGACATTACTGGTTTACTAGTTTCTGTTGATGGAGTTTCTTTAACCTTAGGGCTAATGCCTGTATCTTGATTTTCCACTCCAAGACCACATAGAAACAAAAATGAAGACCATTCTCTGTTGATCCTTTTGAGTTCATGTAAAACTATCAGTTTAATTAGACCATGATGAAAAAGGGAAGTTTCATAACCTTGAGATTTCATTTTCACTTTATCCGCCATATTAGCTATACTTCGATACAGAAAGTAAGGAAAATATAAAGAAATCATACCAATAAAATGCAACAAGAGTTTAAAATGATATGGATAAACTTTATGATATCTGCCCTCATAGGTAAAATAATGTTGAATGTTGAAGAGCAAGCTGGAATAGATGTCTTTGATGTAGTTCCTTGGAATCGCCTTGGTTAAGTCTGTTTCTACAAGCTCTAGCTTTAGAAACACTTTACATGGTTCCATGTCGAATCTGAAGTTTTTGAACCATATATCTTGCCCCCTAGGAATCTCTGTCAGCAAAGCTATGATCTCTGGAGAAATTTACAACCTTAGGATTCCAACCTTTGTGTTTGAGCCAGTGAAATGTAGTGAAAACTCCTTTGTCACCTGAGTATGTCCTCCCTGCAATTTTTTACAAAACTTCCAACATCCTGTTTTCTTGAAGGCTTCCACAACTGAGTTATCTCTGGCTAAGACCTCGGTGCTTTCAGGCTCTATTCTTAAACAATGACCAGACCTGTGACTTTTCCTTTCTTCTGTCATCTTTGCCTTTGAATTCCTGTAACAAACCAGCCTCGCTTGAAATTATGTTTATCAACCTCGCTTGCTTATGGTGGTCAGCCTCGCTTGAATTATGGATGAGAGAAACTTTGGTAAGAAATTACCATAAGCTTACCATTCGAAAAATGATCTGTTTGAGCGTTTGCATGCAAATTGCAATAAGAAACTAGCCAGCCCTTTCGAATTTGAAATTACCTATCATGATGACCCCTAAATTTGAAATGATGAATTTTGGATGGCCGCATGCTTAAGAACTGACTCCTAGCTGACACCTAATAATGAAAATTTAACAAAATCTTAATGAATTGATGTTTTGACAAGACTGTCTACGAATCCATGCTTTCGTAGCATGCAAGGAAAAGTGCTATGAAAAGAGCAGCATTTTTGTAGTGCAAAATAGACATTTTACACTGTCTGCGCTACAAAAACATGGTTTCGGGGTTAATTCCAAAAAAGTTTCAAAATAGTTTAAGATATGTGTTTCCAAATTGAATGTGAGACTTCCGAGACATGGAATAATATTGTTAAACTTTATTTGGATATGAAAATGAGAATTTTGAGACTCTAAACCTATCACCTACCCATTAAAACATAGAATGACTTGACACTTATCTAAGACCATGATTAGGAACAATGTAAACTCTTATTTTGGTGATAACATGCCACAGATGTAGTAACCCAACCTTCTCCACACCGTCTAACCATTTCTGCTGCAATAATTGCTCCGTGACCAACTGTGGGAACTTCTTATTTTCCGCAATGTCCTAGTCTTCGAACTTTATATTAGGTACCCATCCCAGTGGTAGACCTTCAAACCTTATTTCATTTGGAAGAAGCGGGGTCTGGAGCGCACTCTTCGTGGCCTCCAGGTCCTTCAGTATCTTGGCTATCCCTTTCCATGGGGGGATGTAGGGGGTAATTTTATCACTGAAGGTACTTGGGAAACATTCTCCACCTCATCATCTTGTGCTTCAATTTGGGTGATCAGGGCTTGCAAATCTTCCTCCTCCTCCTCTGTTTCAACGGTGATAGCTTTTCCCTTCTCTGCCATTGACAATTTACTAAATCGTGGGTTCCATGGTGATACCTGGACTGGCCCCATTGTCTGCTTGTCTTTCTGTGGTCGCAGTGTGCGTGGGGACTTTGGAACCTCTAGTGCAGCTGCTACCTCTCCAGGCTCCTCCTGGGTCACATGGGGCTCTGGGGTAACTTCTGCAAATTGAACTCTGGTTCTCGCAGCCGTCATCGTTTCTACACTGGATCCATTCAGTCACGTACTCATGGGTGGCAAGGTAGCTTGGTGCTCAATGCTCTGTACTAGCTCAAATCTCAAACAACCAAGTGTTGCCTCGAGGCTACCCCAAGGGATTTTATAGTAACGTTTGAATTTGAATTTGACCATTCCCTCCACTTATGAGTCATTAATACCTTCTTGGCGACAAATTGTCCCGAATCTAGCTCTTGATTCATGTCTTAATGGCCCGCTACCCTCTCCTTTCTGCCTTAACTTGGACCTCTTATCATGAACAGTGACATCAATGGTCACCTCCCAGCCTACTCGAGCAGCAACGCAGCCCCTTACGCACGACCATGACCCCTGTGACATATTGGCCCTACACAGAACCTCCTTCCCATGCAGCTCTACTGTAGACTCGTTTATAGTCCCGTGCCTTATTTCAACTACTTGGAGCGCTGAGACTGTGCTTCCTATAGATAGTCAGGTGGTCGTACCCCCGGTGTGAGGCCTCACATTTTCTACTAGCCTAGGCCACGGGCACCCTTCAAATACCCTTGCATCTGGTAGTGTGTCGTGTTCTTCTTTGCATGGAACGCTCCACTGTTTAGTAAGGTGTAGTCATAGCCACAGTAGTAGGGTCGTAACTCCTTCTAATGCAGTAGTAGGGTTGGCTAGACTTGGTCCCATCATGCTTAGTTTCTCACGGCCCACTTGCGCGACTTTAGTTTCTAGTTCGTTGAATTCTTTGTCCATCGTCATGCTTTTCTTCCTCAACCATGCCCAATCTTCATTGAGTTCTCGAAGTTTCAAGCTCCCTCACCGAATGGTTTCCTGTAACTACCTAATTCCTTTACCCAAGTCCTCGCATGCTGTCCCAACTGCAGGAGCTGTGGTCTGGGGATTCTTCTCTGTTCTCCTAGTTTTGTCTCTTCTTGTCAGTGTTGGGGTCATTTCCGCACTCCGATTTTTTCTTATGGTCCTATAGGCCCATCGAACCGTTGGTACGCGCAGGTCCCAATCGATTCGTCTCGCCTGGTGAACTATGTTCATGACTCCGCATAGCTTTTTGAATGCTCCATTGTGGATTGTTTGTGGAGTGCGTCACCTTCCCTGCTGCCATGTCGGGTTTTGATTTTTTATCCTTGGTCTGGGAGGTGTTTGCACAACACATGTTTGCACCCATCGACATAGGTGGGTACGCAAACTAGTTCATCCTAGCTGCCCAGCTCGTGTTCATCACTAGGGACTTCCAAATCGGAAGCGCATCCATCTTCTTCATTCGTGCCAGTTTCCAATATTCTTCTGGTGCGTATTCCACCATCATGCGGGTGCCATGCACAAAATCCATTCCTACGCACTGTACCATTGTTGTTCCGATACTATACTTTCAAATTTGTTTAAGAATTCATCTACTCCTATTACCCCATCATATGTTGGCAGTTTCCTTGCTTCGGTCATCATGCACCATAGTGATCTAATCATCATGTTGCAATTCAGTGTTGTCACTTTGTGCAACCGGTTCTTCCAACATTCTATCTCTTCATCTGAATCCGAAGTACAAGAACTATCACGCTCCCATGAGATTCTCCCATCTGCAATCGGGTTCACCCAATCCTGGTCTTGCACCGTTATCTGGTAAATGTAATCTAGCTCATCGTCGCGCACAGGTTCAGTGTAGTCCACTCCTTCGATTGGATCTAGCGGAACTACTACGCGTAGAGACTTTTTCTCGAATATCATCTTTCGCTTTTTCAGGTTGATGACTCCATTCATATCAGTGGCGCAGTCTATTCCTAGCAATGAGGGGTAAGGGTTGCTGTCATCCACAATCTCTATTACCTAAAAGTCCGTCTGTGTGCTCACGCCTTCAATGTCCATTGTTACCCCTTGCAACCTTCCTATGGGCAACATCTTTTATTAGTTTGCCATCCGTAATTGAATAGGGGACCACTGTAATGTGGGCCTGCCAATGCGTTCCCATGTCTGCTTTGGTAACACATTGATCCGAATGGAAAATGGCATCAACCCATGGAATTTACCCATGGTATTTTAAGTGACATCCACTCATGGTATTTATCCACCCATGCTATTGTAAGTGACATCCACCCATGGTATTTATTTGCCTACTACTTCATCAACAACCAACATCATGGTTATGGGTCAACTACACAAAATCCTTGTAATCAAAGTCCATTTGTGAGGCTGCGCACTGTTAGTATCACAGTTGGTCACAAGAATTATAGGGTATCTCTATCCTTGGATCTTCTTTTTTCATGGTTATGGGTCATCCACAAATGCACACTTCATCGAAGTCCATTTGCTAGGTCGCAAACTATCAATATAACAGTTGCTCACAAGCATTACAGGGTATCTCTATCCTCAGATCTTAGTTCATCATGGTTATGGGTCATCCACAAACCCACACTTCATCAAAGTCCATTTGCTAGGATGCACACTGTCAACATCACAGTTGGTCACAAGCATTACAAGGTATCTCTATCCTTGGATCTTCGTTCATCATGGTTATGGGTTAACCACATAAAACCCTTCTCTTCAGTGGCTCTTCATATTCAACAAAGGCTTTGTAGGAGGGAACTCCATGCAATATGGACCATTGCTTCTTAAGGAAGGAGGAATGATCTGAATGGAAAATGGAATCAACCCATGGTATTCATCCACCCATGGAATTTACCCATGGTATTGTAAGTGGCATCCACTCATGGTATTTATCCACCCATGGTATTGTAAGTGACATCCACCCATGGTATTTTCCCATGGTATTGTGACATCCACCCATGGTATTCATTCACCCATAGAATTGACCCATGGTATTGTGACATCCACCCATGGTATTCGTTCACCCATGGAATTGACCCATGGTATTGTTAAATCCACCCATGTTATTCATTCACCCATGGAATTGACCCATGGTATTGTGACATCCACCCATGGTATTCATTCACCCATGGAATTGACCTGTGGTATTGTGACATCCACCCATGGTATTCATTCACCCATGGAATTGACCCATGGTATTGTAACTGAAAAATACTATAAGTAACAAGTTTCATTTTGTAAAAGGACAAATTGTCCACCATAATGTAGCCTTTACAGTTATTATTGGTTTTAATAAAAAGTTTCTTTGTGGTTTTATTTACTGTGTGTTTTGTCATTTTCTTTCTAGCATTGCAATTATTCATATCTTGGGGGCCTCCCCCACAAGATCCATTTCAATATTTTAGATCTTGGGGGTCTCCCCCAAAGATCCGGATCTATGGTATTAGAGCAGATTATGATTCTACGGGAATGAGGGTTTCATGCATATTTCAGTTTCAAATTTTTGCAGCAATGTTCAACAAACTCCAGGCATGCGCTGTGACCTCCATAGAGCACTTTCTTGGGCCAAGCAGGAAGAATTTTTCCTTTTTCATTTTTTTGCAAGAATTTTTTTTTGGGCGGCAAGTTTGCAGATCAGATCTGAAACATTTGGTATGATATTTACAAAAACAAATAACAAATATGGATTTTTTGTGAAAAATACCAAAATTCCAAAAAAAAGTTGGCCAAATCAGAGTCTGGATGAGGAAGATATTGTTGATTTAAAATTAGCTATGTTGTAGAATTTTTTTCCTGACGACAACTAGTGGATGGTGACTCTCCTATCATTTTTTGAAGTTTTTGTGTAGAATTTTAGAAAATGGATTGTAGATCTAAGATCCTCTTGAAAAATCACCCAATGTAAAAAAAGAAATGGGTCAAATCGGAGTTCTGATGTGGGAGATATCACTCATTTAAAATCAACTAATTTTTTAGAACTTTTGTGACAGCGAAAAAATTTGCAGCGCTAATCAGAGATTCTAGGGTGTCCAGATAAGGATTTCCAACACATGGGAAGATGCAAAATGGTCCTTCTACTTCCAAAAATAGGTTATAATAAATATTTTGAGTTATATTGACCGAGTTATGTCCATTTTAATTCTGGAGCAACATTCGGAGTGGGTTCCTGTTGGGGATGTGCTCTCCCACCCCACATTAGTAGGCACTTGCTTCACATTCATCAGTTCCAGCATAGAAAAATTTGGCTTGGGTTATTTGGATACATGCCTTCCCACCCCAGGCTATGCAGGCACCTGCTACTTCATCAACAACCAACATCATGGTTATGGGTCAACTGCACAAAATCCTTTTCATCGAAGTCGATTTGCTAGGCCACACACTGTTAGTATCATAGTTGGTCACAAGAATTATAGGGTATCTGTATCCTCGGATCTTCGTTTTTCATGGTTATGGGTCATCCACAAACCCACACTTCATCGAAGTTCATTTTCTAGGTCGCAGACTATCAATATCACAATTGGTCATACACATTACAGGGTATCTCTATCCTCGGATCTTCGTTCATAATGGTTATGGGTCATCCACAAACCCACACTTCAACGAAGACCATTTGCTAGGCCACACACTGTCAACATCACAGTTGGTCACAAGCATTACAGGGTATCTCTATCCTCAAATCTTCATTCATCATGGTTATGGGTTAACCACATAAAACCCTTCTCTTCAATGGCTCTTCATATTCAACAAAGGCTTCACAGGAGGGAACTTCACGCAATGGGGACCATTGCTTCATAAGGAGAGAGGAATGATCTAAATGGAAAATGGCATCAACCCATGGTATTCATCCACCCATGGAATTTACCCATGGTATTATAAGTGGCATCCATTCATGGTATTTATCCACCCATGGTATTGTAAGTGACATCCACCCATGGTATTCATTCACCCATGGTATTGTGACATTCACCCATGGTATTCATTCACCCATGGAATTGACCCATGGTATTGTGACATCCAAACATGATATTCATTCACCCATGGAATTGACCCATGGTATTGTGACATCCACCCATGATATTCATTCACCCGTGGAATTAACCCATGGTATTGTGACATCCACCCATGGTATTCATTCACCCATGTAATTGACTCGTGGTATTGTGAAATCCACCCATGGTATTCATTCACCCATGGAATTGACCCATGGTATTGTAACTGAAAAATACTATAAGTAACAAGTCGCATTTTGTAAAAGGATAGATTGTCCGCCACAATGTAGCCTTTACAGTTATTATTAGTTTTAATAAAAAGTTTCTTTGTGGTTTTATTTACTGTGTTCTGTCATTTTCTTTCTAGCATTGCAATTCTTCAGATCTTGGGGGCCTCCCCCACAAGATCCATTTCAATATTTTAGATCTTGGGGGCCTCCCCCCAAGATCTGGATCAGTGGTATCAGAGCAGGTTACGATTCCATGGGAATGAGGGTTTCATGCATATTTCAGTTTCAAATTTTTGCAGCAATATTCAACAAACTTCAGGCACGCATTGTGACCTCTACAAAGCACAGGACAGATGGTCCACCACAATGTAGCCTTTATAGTTATTGTATTTTTCAATTACAATACCATGGGTCAATTCCATGGGTGAATGAATACCATGGGTGGATGTCACAATACTGTGGTTGAATTAATACCATGGGTGGATAAATACCATGAGTGGATGCCACTTACAATACCATGAGTAAATTCCATGGGTGGATGAATACCATGGGTTGATGCCATTTTCCATTTAGATCATTCTAGGATTACCTGATCCATTTCATATTCGCCAATCTGTGCCATTAATCTCATTTCCCTCCTGATCCTTAATGTATGCTTTCCCAGTTTCTGGACTACGCACAGTTCACCTAACCCTACGCACCTAGTTATCAACTCCTGTAGTCCTTTAACTTCCTTATTATAACGCAACAGTTTCATGCATGTCACTAAAAAGGTAGTAAGCATAGAAGGATCCATTCCTGGCTCTGGTTGATCCTTACTACCTAAAGTAGAGGCCTCCGCGAAGCTCCTCTTAGCTTCCATAAATGTTTCCTTTGTGCGTTCCAAGTCAAACTCAGGTTCCTTTGTAGGAGCCTTGCGAACCTATGTATATTCCTCAAGTTGCTTCTGCTTATCTTCCCCTGTGGTCGCACCGCTTCTAAGCACCATATTCACATTTGGGTCTTCTTCACATGGTTCATACCTCATCATTTGAATATTTTGCATCGGAGTAGGTTGAAGTAACACTTTCTCGCGCATCTGCGCAATCAACGTAGGAAAATCTACTACTTCATGATCGAACTAAGCATAGTATGAACAAGATAGTCTCGTCAGGTTGGTACAATCATTGGTGTAGTGCCCCGGTCCTCCGTAATTGTAACAAATTAACTGTCCTTAGCCCCTTCCTAGCCCTATTCCTCCTCGTCCTCGACTTCGGCCCTCAAATCCAGTGTGAACCATCCCCACGGCTGGGTCGAGGCCTCGCATTTCTGTCTGCATTCTATATGCAGGGGTCCACTCCATCATTAACTTGTAGCTATGACAAGTACGCTCGCCATGGCCCACTGATCTACAAAACTTGCAAAACAGCTACTGGGGATTTTATGTATACTTCTGCAACAAATGACAGTTGTCCATTGTGTGCTTTCATCCTATCTGATAGATTGTGCACCATAGCGTGGGTGCCGCATTTGGCCCTGCCTGTGCCTCTGGTCTCACTAGCATTGGTCCCCCTCTTGCCAAGTAGTTCGCGAATACTAGACAGTGATCCTTGTCATGGCCCTGGCCTTTACATTTTATGCACTACACTTCTTCGTGCACCTCCTACTGCGCACCCTATCCTGCTTCAAACTCTGCATCTCCCAGCATATATTTTGTAGTTGCGCATGGATTTGTTGGACTCCCAACTCCAGATCCTGTATCAATGTTTCATGCAACCTCATCGCCATTTCCAATGCTTCAGCCTAGGTTGAAAGCTTCTGTTGTGACAACGCCATCCTCAGGTGTGGTGTTAAAGACGCCACAAACCACGCGTGGTGTTGCGCATCCATTAGCGTCATATTAGCCTCATAGATCGTACTCTTCAGTCTCTAATCTAGATCCCAAGGGGTCTCACCTGGGAGCATCACGATCTCTTTAAATCTGATGATTGGCTATTTCTCTGATTTCGGCCAGCTAAATTCTCTGTTTAGTGCACTCTAGATCTCTGCTATTCCTACATTTGGGTGATCATTCAAGTGCTTGATATACCATGTCAGCACGTGATCTTACAGTGCGCTTACCAATGTGGCCTTCTTAATGTTTTCATCTGTGACCCCTTGTGATTCCCACACTACTCTTTCCACAAACTAGAACTGATCCAGATCCTCATTCCCTACTCCTCTGAATACAGGTAGCTTGATCACGCTCATCATGCTGAACTGTGGGGGTGGTGGAGGTGGGGTGGGTGAAGGCATAAGTGGAGGTGATAACTGTGGAATGCACTACCTTATCAAACTGACTGCACTTCTCGGGGAAATTTGAGCACACTCTTCCTCGCTCGTGCGCTAAGGTGAAATTGAATGACTGTTTCCTAACCCTTCGATACCTTTGTAGATCTTTCCACTCCGCATCATTCTAAACATTAATGTATTCGCATAACCTAATTTTCACATAATAACATCTTAATCTAGGTATTCATGGATTTGATATACCTACCTCATGGTCCCTTGAGAAAACGTCATTTTGCTTCGCTATAGCTCACAATGGTGTTTACCACGAACTCAATGATAAACCCCCCATTATTCAGTCGAGCCAATGGTCCACGAACCACGTGATCTTATCTTTTGATGCCTCTAGACTGCACACTAACTTCGAAGTCCACACTATCGGTTGATCAACATTGTATCTTCCCTGGCTATCAGCTAGCCTCACGATCCACTCGTACAGTTCTGAAGAGAAGGACACGAAGGAGATCTCATGGATTTTTGTATATACATAGTGATCTAGCCACCTTTTCTCGGATATTTGTGGAGTTCTGTATTCTTATGTCATGAACTCGTGAAGCTTCTGATCCAACCACTCTTAAATTTCCTTCTTCGTAGGATTCCAGTGTTCCGACATCAAACATCCCTTAGGCAAATCCCAGTCCTAGCAATGGAACCATTTGTTGGCTTGTTGGGGCCTGACCCAAGTTCAAAAGTGATTTAGCCAAACAAATCCTGAAACTGCCATCCCTTTCAGCAAAAGTCCACAGTGCATGAACTGAGGTCTCACCTGAGGTAGTATGCGAGGGTGCTAGAACTAGGTTTTTGCACCCAAGGATGTGTTGATGAGGTCTAGAAAGGTCGCAAACCAATCCTGCATGCTTACACTATTCTGTGCAGCCGTCTGACCTTCGTGTAGCTCTATACAGAGCGCGAAGAAGTGCTATCTAGATCCTTTATCCTTACTATGTTATTATTATAGATATGACTTAATTTCTTGGGCCCAATAGTCTTATGAATTATTCAACATTCATAACAAGTGCGTGCAATTATAAACTGTAAAGAGACACATAAGAATATAACAGAATCATAAACACATAGATCTATGAACAGGTGCACAATATTTCAGAATCAACTTATCTTTTATTAAACTTTTTGTTATAGACATTTTTGTGCCTTACAACTCTAAGCATGAAATGTCTATAAACCAAGGGCTCCTAAGTCCCTAAAAGCATTGTTCTAACTCCTAAAGGAACAAGGTCAACAAATTACAGCTTCTCCCAGAAGTTCTCCACCAGAAACTACTTAGAATCAGTCAAATCAGGATCATTTCAGCTGCTCCACTAGCCAAGTGCGTTGCATAGCACCCATGTCCACTAGCTAGGTGTGTTGCAATGCACCTAAACGCACTACCAGGGTGCATTGAGCGGGAAATGACAAGTGGCAGAGTCGTTCCACGAGGTGGAGAGACAATGGAAGCTTCCAGAATCTTCTCCAATGACACTTGCCTCACTGAATTCGACCAAGGATGAGTAAGAGGCTCTCAGTCTCCAAGTGGAAGCAAGAACTGACAGAGAGAAGACACTAGTCAAATCATAAGCTGACTCATACTCCTTGCATACATCTATATATGGATCCCTCATCCCAGAGATCCAGAGGCTGGAATTTTGTACATTGCAGAGAATTGCTGTTGGTTTAGAGATAGATATCAGAGTATTGGGTGATTTATGCTTTGTTGGAGGTGAAGAGGGGCTTCTTTGCTGGGAGGTTGATGCTGGATTAGGAATCATCGGTTGTAACTCCTCCTGGATCTTCTTGTTTTTTTTTTAGACTGTAACGGTTATTGGAATTAGGGCGGCAAACCAGCTGCCGCGTGCTTGAACATTACAACAGATTCTGAATTGACATTGCTAATGCACAGAAGCGTTTCTCTCTATTGAACCAGATCCAGGAGATATCAATCCTCGGGTTGCCAGATGACAGGGATGCTTTACGCCCGACTCTTTTTGGTCTTGCTCAGGCTTGAAATGATGGCTGTCCTTCATGAAAATAGAGTCCGCGTTAACCTTTCCTTCAGCCTTCTTCCTACCGGTCCTTCTGCATCCCTGTTCCTTAATCATCACAACTGAAAGCTTGAGCGACAATGGTATCGCATCTACGTCTGAACCTGGGCACCGGCGGGAGGCGCTAACCATAGTAGAAATCCATTAGTATGGTCTGAAATGGAGCCTTCATCTTTAATATCGATTCTGGGTGGAAGACTTTTAATCTGAAAGACTACTTCAGTCAAATTAATACCCTGTTACCCGGTCTTTGCTTTTTAGATAGGAACAGGCTTTCTGAACAGAATGAGATCACTGATATTGAGGCTAGGTGTTGAGGACTGAATGGGGGCAAATCGAAAACAGTGGATTAAGGAATGATGCAGTCTTCCTCGTCGGAATTGACTAACAGGGATCTTCTGTCTCGAATGGAGCCCAAGTTGGCTTCAAGGTCCGCTTGATCATTCAGATGCCTCAGAATGTGAAAGAAATTTATTTTCTGGAACAGCGGTAGGATAAGCCTGATTTTCTTGAAAATGGAGGCTAAGAGGACCTGAGAGGGGATTGTGTTGAGATTCAGAGCTTGAATGATTAGCCTGGAGTCTCCAAAGACTGACAGCTTCAAGATGTTCCTTTTGAGAGCTAGATTGAGCCCTTGCCACAGAGCCAAAGCCTCAGCTCTATTATTGGATTCGATGCCCAGTCCCCATTGATATCTGAGCTCAGTGGAACCATCCGGATTCAGAAGAACCCCACCTCCTCCCGCAGCCCCGGGGTTGCCCTTAGAGGCCCCATCGAAGAAGAGGCAATGTTCCTCCAGGACAGAGCGCCATTTAATAAACATCTGTTCTTCTAGGCGGATTTCCCAATTCGCATGGGGGATTGCAAGGGGCATTGGCTTGGTGTCATAGTGTGGAACCAGTTCTTTGAGCCATATCTCCTCCTCGCTGTCTAGATCAGCTTCATTTTTTATTGCCTGTTTGGTGTCCAGAGTTTCTCCCATTAAAGCTTGGATTTTAGTTATGATTTTTCCCGGTGTACAATTCTCATCCCTGAAAATTCTATTGTTCCTCTCCAACCACAGCTTCCAGCAAGTAAATTTAGGTATCCACATCCAGGCTGTTTTGAGGAGGCTTTTTTTTGAGAGATCAAACGGAGTTAAGGAGGTCCAGTTGTGAAGCAAGGTGTTAATATTACCAGGGATCTCGACTTTGTCAGCTCCTGTTCTCAGGACTCCCCTCCAAACATCATGGGCAAAGGGGCATAGCAGTAACAGGTGATTAGCGGACTCTTCCTCGGACATGCACAGTGGACATCTGGAAGGTCCTTCCATTCCACGTTTTCTCAAGATATCTCTAGTGAGAATGCTGTTGTGGGCTAGCGTCTAGGAGAAGAAGTCGATTTTGGGCAGCGAGGGGAAGGCCCAGATGAATTTCCATTGAGCTGGATCAGGGGGAACATTAGGGATCGCTTTCCTGCTTTTGTAACCTTCAGCAACTGCGTATTTGCCTGAGAGGGAGCCCCACCCTCTTTTGTCTTTAGCTGATGCTTTAATTGGAGATTTCCCTTGAAGCTTGTCTAACAGAATCTTGGCTTCCACCTGCAGCTGTTGGGGGACCTCTCCCAAATTCCAACTAGCCCACCTACTTTCAGCATCCTCCGTCCATGTTGAGATGTCCCACAGTGTGTTCAGATTGTTTGACTGTAGCCATATTTTAATGTTTGCAAGGCCGTCTACCTGGTTTAATGACTGATCACCAAGGATTGGGTCATCCCAAATTCTGATATTTTTTCCATTACCTAGAATCCAGTATAGATTTTGACTGAAGTGCTCCATAGCTGATAGGCAAAGCTTGAAAATCGGAGAGCCTTTACGTGTTTTTGGAGGCTGGTCCAAGCATCTCAGCCGCTGTCCCTTGAAATATTTTTTCCACAGCACTTTCTTGCTCCAGCTAGTCTTCCCATCAACAATGCTCCATAGTATTTTGGAGCCCAGGGAGAGATTCTGGGCTCCCAGATCTCTTAAGTGAAGGCCTCCTTCCAGAGTTGGCTTTTTAACAGTATCCCATCTGACTAAATGAAGTCTTTTTTCATTGTTTTTCCCCCCTTCCCAGAGGAATCTTCTCAGCAGACTGTCCAATTTACTGAGGAAAGTTTTGGGAGCAAGCAGAATGGAGTTATGATAAAGCGGCATACTTGTGAGCACTGATTTCATCAGGATAATCTTCCCCGCATTGTTCAGCCAGGTGGCTCCCCAAGCTTGGATTCTGAGTTTTATTTTGTCAAGCATTGGCATCCAGTGGGCCACTTTAGGAATGGATTTGAAGATTGGGATCCCCAGGTATTTGAAAAACTCCCAGGTCTGAATTCCTTTCATTTCTAGTAGCCTGGCTATATCAGCGAGATCCTTGACCGAGCAGTTCCAGCTGTAGATGGTGCTTTTTAGATAGTTTATCTTGCTACCCGAGACCTCCTTGTAGATATCCAGCTCCTTCTTAAAGGATCTTGCGGAATTTATGCTCGCTCCTCCAAGCAGAAGGGTATCATCGGCGAATTGGGCATGATTAATATCTTTAATGTTGGGAACCATTCTGAGTCCAGGCAGAGATTGGATTTGTTGACAGCAGTTTAGTTGAAAACTGAGCACCGAGGCTTGAATGGCATAGAGAAGCGGGGAGAGCGGGCAACCTTGTCTTAAACCCCTTGAGGCATTGAAGAACTTGGTTGACCGGCCATTTACTAGTGGCACTATCCAAGGGAAGGCAATGCAGGCTTTCACCCAATTGATGAAGGTTGAAGAGAAGCCCAGTTTCTCCATAACAGCATAGAGGAAATCATGTCTCACCCTGTCAAAGGCGTTAGCCAGATCGAGCTTTATCACCATTCCTTTCTCTTTTCGCTGGCAACTTGAGTGAACTGCTTCTTGCACCAGCACAATATTGTCCAGAATCTTTCTCCCTTTGATGAAGCCACCTTGGTTTTCCGGTATGATGTCCGGCAGCACGTTCTTGAGACGATTGGCTATTAATTTGGTGATCAACTTATAGCTTGTATTACATAGTGAAATAGGCCGGAATCTGCCAAAGTCAGTGGCTCCTTTCTCCTTCGGAATCAGGGCAAGGAAGGCCGAATTGGTGTTGCCTCCAATTTTGATACATGATTGTGATTTCCTGACCATTCTTAAAAGATCTTTGTTGATTATAGGCCAGCAAGTCTGATAAAATCTGGCATTGAACCCGTCTGGCCCAGGAGCTTTATCCGGCTCCATGCAGTCCAATGCCTTCTTGAGTTCCTCCATGCTGATCGGAGTGGTAAGCATAGAGTTAACAGAGTCTTGAACACAATGAGGGATTAGATCGAGGGGATGGGCTTGGAGGTATATAGGAGGGTTATCTGGAGCCGTGAACAGCTCTTTGTAAAAGATGAAGGCAACTCTTTTGATGCCTTCAGGATCTTTGATCAAGGCCTCTTGGGACCGAATTTCTGAAATAGTTTTAAATTGCTTGCAGGCTTCAGTTTGCTTATGGAAGAAACTGGTATTTTTGTCGCCGGCTTGTAACCATAGATTTCTGGATTTTTGCCTCCAATATTCCTCTTCATCTCTGCTGGCTCTATGGAGAATTTTTTGCAGTTCAATTTCTCTTTGCATCAGACTTTGAGAAGCAACAGAATTCTCCATTGCAGTTTGGTGGGCAGCAAGGTTTTCTAAGGATTCTTTTCTCTTGGCAGCGGGTGTTTTCAGAGTTTTGGCCCACTCCTTGAGTCTTCTTTTAAGGCCCCTCAACTTTTCTTCCCATACGTAGAATGGGGACCCTAAAATCTGCCTGTTCCAAGCTTCTGAAACCATTTCATGAAACCCATCTTGCTAGATCCACATAGGACTAAATCTAAAGGGAATTGGCCCAAGGTTTCCATCAAGGGAGAGCTCAAGGCTAATAGGTTTGTGATCAGATGTGCAATTTGGAAGGATTTTAGAGGAGGCTGAAAGACCACAAGTAAGAAAAGAGGATTGGACAAGAAATCTGTCCAGACGAGCGGCTATATGATTAGGCCCTAGTCTTTTGTTAGACCATGTGAATTTCCCTGTAGTGGGCTCGATATCCTCAAGATCCCAGTCTAACATGATGTCTTCCACCCATTCTCTAGCTGGGTCCCGAACAGGAGAACCTCCCTTTTTCTCGTCAGTGGCTAGAGTGACATTCAGATCATCTGCAATAATGATATTTTCTAGATTGTGCAATAATAAAAAGGACTGAATCGAGTTCCAGCAAAGTTTTTTTTCCGTTGGAAGGACCGGAGCGTAAATATTGAACATACTTACTTGCTGACCAGAGTCTCTGTGAAGGAGCTGAGTGAAGATCCAGTGAGAACAGTTTTCTTCTTGAATCAACTCATATTTGGAACTGTCCCAAAAAGAGGCAAGTCCGCCAGAGGCGCCCTTGGCACTTACTGCGCTTCTGGGACCTTTACGCCAAAATGTCTTGCTAGTTTGGAGGAGAAGTTTATCCTCCATCTTTGTCTCCTGGATAAGAAGGATTTCAGGCGAATGGATCCTGACAATATCTTTCAGGGCTTCTTCTTTCAGTTTTCTGCCTAACCCTCTGCAGTTCCAGGAGACGTACTTCATTATTTACTGGTTTGGAAGGAGGTGGCTCCTTTTGGAGCCTTGCTCTGCTTTCGTCCGGATCTTGTGTTCATCATTCCTTTGAGGGTTTTCTGGGATCCTTGCAGGACGTCCCGATAAGTTTTCTCCTCTCTCTGTTGCTTCTTAGATTTCCGGCCCCTAGCCGACTTGATAGGGGTTATTTGAGAGCCATCTGATTCGGTGTCTCTTTCTTCTGACTCTTCACCCGATTCAGAAGCTAAGCTAATATGTTCCTCTGCTCCTTCGTTTCCCCTTTGATCTGCAGTGGTTGGAGGAGCGGTTGGGCTTTCTTCGTTTTTTTTTTCAGATTGTTCGGTTGATCTTCCGTTTCTTCGTGACTCTCTGTTACAATCACCTTTTCACCTGATGGGGTGCCTTCTTTTGTGATTGGGTTGGTCTGAGAGGTGGGCTGGGTTTCCCCCATTGTTCCAGATTTTGTATGATCAACAGACTTTGAGACTGCTTTGCCTTTTTTTATCTCTTTCCATCCTTCTTCTTCCCCCTTGTCCTTTGATGGTGCTTTAGGGCAGTTTCTGTGGAAGTGACCATGCTCGTGACAGATTCTGCACTTAAAAGGCAGTTGCTTGTAGTCCAGTTTCTGGTAGTGGTGCCAATCTCCAACTGATAGCTTAATGGCTTCCGGGAGACCAGCTTCTAAGTCGACTTCCACGCATATTCTTGCGCAGGTGTATTGACCTCTGTTATCTGCTTTGTCTATGAATCGACCCAGCCCGTTTCCAATTTTTTGAAGGGATTGATAGCTCCAGCAATGTATTGGCAGATTTGGGAGCCGGACCCAAACAGGAACCTCTTTTGGAACATCGACTGAGGGGTCGAAGTCTGGGGTCCATTTGTTCAGGAAGAGGCCTTGATTCCCCATGAAATACGGACCGTTTCTGAACACCAGATCCCGATCCTCCTTGGTAGTGAATTCGAAGATGAAGAAACCTCTACCGACAGGGTAGCTGATCACACTGTTTGAAAGTAAGGGCCTCCAATTTCGTTGGACCCATTCATCTGTTGATTTTGCTGTAGGCCATCTACCCATAAACTGCCCGACCAGCCCTCTGTCAGCCAAGGCGAGAGCAATTTTGATCGGCTGTTCTTCTGGCAGATCGATTTCAGGTATTTCTTCGAGCTTTTTAATAAATGTTGGGACCTCAGGCGGGGGTCGTTTCCTTCCTTTCTGAGACAGCAGTTTCCGGAATGCATCTGCTGATGAGGATGGCGGGGGGGGAGAAGCCTCTCCGCCCCCAGGAGCTCCCATGGCGGCGTCGGTTCAGTGCGCTGTTTGACCTAGCCGCAGAGAGGAGCGCGCGCGATCGTTGCCTGGATCTTCTTGTTATATCAATAAAACTATTTGAGTTTCTCCTACATGCTTGTGTATCATTGGTGTTTGTTACATTTGTATGTTTAGCTTAAATATGATCCTAAGCTTTTTATGAGTATAAACCCATGTCTTTGTATAGTTTCCTTCTTCTGTGATCTTGCAGGTACTTGGTGAAGCTGGGCAAGTAAGGGAGCAGGTAGCTGGAAGCTGTCAAAGAGGAGAGAGATTGGATCAAAGGACTAGCGCAAGACACAGGTTGGTTCATCCTATTTCTCTTTGTTTATAGTTCATAAAGAAGAATACAAAAGTAGTTTTCTCTGTTTGTTTCTAAGGTCACTATCACACCTTAGTGGGATAGGGTCATTCTGAATAGACACTTTTCCCAATAACAAAATGGCGACTCCACTGGGGATGATTGTCTAGTTAGTTTGTTTGTGTTTCTCTTGTTGTTTGTTTCATAAACTTAGAAGTAGCAAATAGAACTGCATTTGCCATTAACAAATGCAAAGTAGACATCTACTGCTTCAATCCATTGACTGGATCTGTTTATGATTTGAACAGCTGATTCACAAATGATCTGATTGCCCTTTGTGATAGCTCTTAGACCTTCTTTAAATCTACCCTCTGATTGTGCATTACTGATTGCTTTTACTCGGCCAAAAACCATAGATTAAACTGCAAACCGTGACCCAGAACCCGGATAGAATTCTCGTTTCTGCCCCAGCGCAGGTACTGTGAAGAGTTCCTGCATTTCAGTGCAGTTCCCGAGAGGGCAACCTGCGTTGCAATCCAGTTTCTCTGTGTAACAGGTGCGCTGATCAGCCTAGCCTTGTGCAGTTGAGGTTCTTTGCTCAATTTTTTCAGTTTTGTCTCTGATTTTTGCAACCTGTGATCAATGTGTGTGTCTGTTTAAAAACCCCTTTTCTTTGTCGTAATTCCGCCTCAGTTGTATAAAAGAAACTGTAGATGTTTTTGTGTGTTTGTTACGTCATTTACAGTTTTCCATTGTAAAAGTAGAATAGTCATACTGTCGTCCTTTGGTTCAGATCTGTCGCAAGTGTCGATTTTGATCATAGGAAAAAGTTTATTTGCTATTGACAGTCGATTATGCTTTTACTTTTTCCTTTGGTTTGAATTTGGACTTTCTAGTGTCGGAACGAGTATTTATTTCAAAATCATAAAGTGTCGTAATCGTCTCTACCTTTTGATTTCGAAAAGAAGCTTGTTTGTGTTTGTCACTTGAAAGCAAATTCAAATTTGTACAACAACTTTCTTTTTAGGCATCAATATTAAGAAAGTGAAAAACAAAACACATGCATGTGCATTTTCATATTGACAGTCTGTTTGGCTTGATTTAGGAAAAGTGCATTTACAGTGTGCTCTTTGCTCTTTGCAAAAATATTGTGTCTCTCTTTTCCCTTGTAGCTAGGATTTTCATTACTGAAAAGAGATAAAAGTTTGTTTATCATCTTTAGATTGCATTTCAGGAATTACATCTACATCTCGTGGTGATCCCAAAAGGCAAACTTCATAAGAAAGATCAACTTAAAATAAACTCAATGAACTTAACAACGCTTTGGAACTTAACGCACAACATTTAGAGGTCTAGACTAGAGACGTATTCCGGCATCGTAAAGCCTGGTAACTGTTGTCCTCACTGATGGTTGGGTGATTCCTCCACTTTGAGACGATAAGTGCTAGTACGGACTTGTGCTCCCACATACCGTCGAGTATATATTGGGAGACCCATATAGGCTGAAAACCTTTTATCCATAGGAAGCCGTGTCGGCCGCCCTACTGATCGCAATGCACCAAACACAGCATTAGGGAAGATTGACTGCCGTACCGTAAAAAGTATTCTGCAGTTTTGCGATTGGTTTGGTACTCCCTCTACCTAGACCTCCAGAGCAGTCCATTTCGTTCCTTTTCAGACTCCTTAACGGAAAAGGTCTATCTGAGCACTTGTCACTTCAGGCTCATTAAAAATCAAAGGAGACTGATGAGCCCCAAAAATGTACAATTATTTGGGCTCATTCAACCTCCTAATTTGGATTAGTCCACCATTCTCATTTTTTTATTGCATGTTTTTGATTATTTTTATGTTAATAGAGTGAATTTGGTTAGTCATTATGCCAACAAGTCTAATGGGTGCTTTGTGTAGCCTTGTTGGTCAACTTGGAGACAAAATTGAAGGTCTTAATGAGCACTTGGCAGCCAAATTCGTGGGAGAACAAGCTAGAGGATTTGTAGGAAGGTGTCCCCCTCATTTATGGACCCTTACTTTGAATTCTCCACCATCAGCTCGGAGTTCAAAGGCCACCAAATTAATGAGCACAAGGGCAGCCAAGCAAGTCAAGTTGGACTGCTGTTAACTCCAAGTCTTGGACAGCCAAGTCCCTAACTTTTAGGAGGACTGTTGGGTCCTCAAAATTGTATAAATAAGAAGGCTTGGGGCCTCATTTTGGTTAGCTAGTTGGTAGTCATTTTTGGTAGCTAGTAGTTAGTCATTTCGTAGCAGCTAGTTAGTCAATTTGGTTTTCGCTCTTTGTAAGCCAGTTTTGGCATGACATTAGACTTTTGATTATGAATAAAAGCAAGCAGTTTTGGATCAGATTTTGAGTTTTTAAAGGAGCCTAAAGCTCTCGGGGTTGGGCCCAACCTGAGAGCTCAGGCCTCCTTCCTTTGTATCAATATTTTTCCTTTCGCATTTCGTTTCCATTTCCCTTTACATGCATTCGAGTATAGCTGCTGATTTAGATTTCCTGTAGTGGTTAAACAGTTGCTGATTTGGATTTCCTGTAGAAGTCAAACAGATTGGTTTTATCAGTTAGAATTGCTGTAGTTGTTTGGAAGTAGGCTGAGGCATTACTTAGATCCATTCATGCACTTTTATATTTAGCATTACTTCTTCATTCCACTGCCATGCATGAGTTTCCTTCACAATTTATATTGTTGTTCATTGATTTTATGTCACAGGTCGCTCAGGTTGAAGCATTCTCGTTTTGGTGACACTCATAAACAATTTGTTTCATCTACACTGCCCCATACCACTCCATTACCTTCCTCCTCTTGTCAACCACACCTAAAGCCACTCAGCCACCCTCTGTTCAGCTCATTCAACTTCCAGCTCTTCTATTACTCACATAGCCCCATCTACTTAACCTTTCATAGATACCATCCTTCCATTCACCAACCCACTCCATGCACTCTTTCCCCATCTGACTTCTCTGTCTCTGAGCCATCACCAGTCCCATCTCCACCTCACCTATCCTCCCATACCACTCCATCACTTCACCATCACTCAAAACCCTCACGGCCAAACATCCTGTAGAAATTCCTTAGTTTCCTGTAGAAACCCCTGCAGACTTCCTGTAGAAGCCCATAAACATGGTTCCTTGACGGCCAAACTTTGTGAGACTCTCTGGAAGGGTGTTAGGGACCCCTTAGATCCTCTATGAACCTTCCCAACCTTTCCCAAGCATTTCTCCTCCTTGATCCGCCTCTGCACAACCAAACCCTAATAAGAGCAAATTCATAATCACTCCATCCACTTAAGCAAAAACACAAAAACAATGTTCTTTTTCGTAGAAGTAGTTTGAGTCCATGCATTTCGCATCATTAGAAGTAATGGCATCATTTGTAGACATTTTCACTCTCACTATTGCATCATAGAGGTTAAACTAGTCAAATTAGGGTTTCCTAGGTTTACATGCTTTGATTTGCTTTCAGTTCATTTTTGTCAAGTAAATTAGTTTTCTTTGAGCTAGCTTTCGTCCATCATTTAGCAAGCTTCTTCTGAGAGCCTATAGAAGTTGGCTTGAGCCCTAGCGGACTTGTGCCAGCTGACCAAGTGACAGCTGCGACAAGAGCTAGTACTTGTGCATATAGCACCGCCGCTTCCAAGTTTGTACGAACTACCGGGTTGATAAAATTAAGAGATAGGAAGCCCCAGGAGTTGTAGCATTATTGCTACAATACTGGAGCTCACCATCTTTTTGGCGCCGTTGCCGGGGAAGCGGCAGAGTATTGGTGATTGTTGCTATTCTTCTATTTTCTACTACAACCTTCTGCTAAGTAGTTTATTTCATTTCCATTATGCAATTTCATTTATGCAAAAGTAGATTAGCATTTCTTGCTTTCATAGATTAGCATTTCTTGCTTTCATAGATTAGCATTTCCTGCTTTCATAGATTAGCATTTCCTGCTTTCCTAGAATAGCCTTTCAATTCCGCATTTCAATTCTGCAAGCGTAGATTAGCATTTCAATTCCGCAAGCGTAGACTAGCATTTCATTCTTGCAGTTTCATTTGAGCAAAATAGATTAGTCCTTTCCTGCTTTCATTTCAATTTCGCAAGATATTTAGTTGCAGTTCAATCTATTTCATGCTTTGTAGGAGTAGAGATAAGTTAGAAAAATGATTGCACAACACCCCCCACTGCTTCACACAGCCAACGTTCTTCTTCGATGGCTGTGATGAAAGAACCCCTGGGTGGACATCAAGACATATCTGAAGAACCTCTAGGGGAGAAGAAGAAGAAACATTCCTCTGAAGCAAATGGCTACAAGTAGAGATGTTGGGAGCAACATCTTGTCCAAAGATGAATTTGAAAATCAGATCAAAGATTTCAAGAGTGATATGAGGCAGTTTCTTGCCATGCAACTGGATACCTTGCGGATCCAAAAGAAGCAAGAAGAAGCCAAGAGGGCTTTGGCCATTTTTTGTCCTAGGTGCACTAGAAAGCATCCTAGGAACGAATGTCCAATGCACCCTCTAGAAGTGTGTTTCATCTGTGAAGAATACCATCCTACAGATCAGTGCCCTTCCTTGCCCAGAATCAAAGCTACATATCAAAGAGCCAAGGGAGCCACTGAATCACTCTGTTATATGAACCAAAGGAGGCCACATGGACCCATACCCTACCAGCAGGAACTACAAGGGACACCCGAGACCTATTATGACCCTTACCAAGCCACCTTCATGCCTTCTTGGGGTCCCCCTGCTCATCCTTCCTGGTTCACACCTCCTCCTTATTCCTTCACAGATCCATATTATGCCCAACCAGCTGCTCATTCGTTTCACTCTTATGCTCAGCCACAACCTCAGTGGAATGCACCTTATCAGGAGTGGAGGCCCCAGTACAACTCTCATCCCGCTCATTTTCTTCCACCACCTGCTCATCCACAACCATCGCCTCCTCCTCCATCAAGGCAACCCCAAATGCCTACCCAACCATAATGCCATCCATCTCCATCTCAAATTCACACCTCCACTCAACTACCCGTACCATTTCCAAAGCCATACAATGGAGCAGCTCAACCCCATTGCAAATCTGAGGCACAACATGTGCAAATGACTCCTCTTGAGCTCAATGATCTTCACCATAGCTCAGAAAAAGCATTGCAAAAAAGAGATCATCTTGACAACATTGAAGGACCAAATGAAAAAGAAGATTCAGAAGAGGAAATCAAAGAACCATGGGCTGCACTTGATCAAGTGAAGAGATCTAAATCAAAGATCGAGAGAGTTCCCTCATGGTTATCATCAAATCCTCCATGTACTCAAGAGAAAGATCAACAAAAAGAGGAAGATCAGAAGGTCATGTTAGAAGGTGACATGAAGAATGATCCAGATCAGCAAAAGAACCAAGGATATAAAAGCTATATTGAGATATGGTTTCAGAAGGTCACTAATTTGCAACAGTACTTTCTTCCTCAGTTTTGTTTGATCCCTTCAACGCCAGATCATTTGGTCTCTGAGATCTGGATAGTTGTCAAAGCATGCATTTCGAGCCTTCACATCATTTTGTCTCTAATCTCGATGTGCACATGGCTCCATTGGAAGTATTCTTATACTTGAAAATGATTTTGTTTTTTTCAAGTAGGGTAGGGTAGAGAAAAAAAAAAAAAAAAAAAAAGGGGGAAAAAAGGAAAAGAAAAAAAAAAATGAAAAAAAAGGAAAATAGAAATCTAAGGTGAAAACCTCCTCGGAGGCGCCTTAGATTGGCTCATTGATTGAAAACCTCCATGAGGCGGTCAATGGGTTGAAAAAAAAAAGGAGAAAAGAGAATAAGATCTTTGGGTGAAAACCTCCCTTGGAGGCGCCCAAGGCAGGCAATTAGGGTGAAAACCTCCATGAGGCGCCCTAGTTGTTTTTCAAAAAAAAAAGAGAAAAAAGAAAAAGAAAAATGAAGCTAATCTCCATTGAATAATTTCATGTTGCAGCAGTGACATTGCAGGTTGCAAGAAGGACATTGTAGGTCAGGTGGATCACTCAAAACAAAGACAAAGGAGTTTTTGTACCTTCTACAGGAAGTTTCGTATCTTCTACAGGAAGCTTACAAAAAAGCCAAATTGATCTCCGAGGAGGACCTGAAGGCTTGGAAAATGTCCATGAGGCCTACCCACATCCATGTTTCCATTCGTCCCCCCTTTTTCCATCATTTTTTTCATGTCATTAAGCTTCTTTCCTCAAAACTGTGTCTTCTACAGGAAAGCTCTGAATTTCTACAGGAAACATCCTGTAGAACCTTTGGACGAGCCAAATCCAATTTCAAAAGTGAATCTAATGGTGGGAATCTGTTGATTAGGCCTACAAGCACTTGTGTGTCCATCCCTTGCCTTCATCCATCATTTTTTCACCTCCTTGTGCTTCTCATTGTGCTTCTACAGGATCTTCCTGTAGAAATTGTGGGAAACTAGGCATGCATTTCAAAAATTGGTTTGGCGAGCATGGTAGCTTCCTCAAAGGTTCAAAAGCCTCATGCAATCTTCCAACTCCTCCTCCATCATCTCCATACCTGCATCACAGCCAAAATTCATTTTGTCATACCATGCAAGCACATGCAAAGTACCTTGAAGCAAAAATCCATAAAGTAGAATTTGTTTTTGTCATAACTTGAAAAGCATGCATCCATTTGACAAACCATTTCATGGGGAATTGTACAAGGTTTATGACAACATGCCTGAGCAGTTTCATGCAATTCCGATGCACGGTTTCCAAGAAATCAGCCTCCATCACCATCAGCCATTTTTGTATTTTCTCCATAACCGTGCATCCGTTTCAAAACCTGTTTCATGGGGAGATGCACGTGGGTGATAGTAGCCTACCCAAGCAGTTTCAGCCAATTCCGATGCACGGTTTCCGATAAATCGAGCTCTGAAATCTTCAGCCATTTTCCAATTTTCTCTGAATCCGTGCATCCATTGATCACGAATTTGCTATGGGAGATGCATAATGATGATAGAAACATGCTCAGCAAGTTTCAGCTCGATCCGCTCTGGCGTTTGGGAGAAATGTCGAAAACAAGTTCTGGTTTGGTGAAGATGCAGCAACAGCAGCTTGGACGTGCAGATTTGAACGTGGAAACAATTGTATGGAGCTTGGATCCGGCCAGAGGACGCCTGCACAAGAAAAAAAAAACCATGAATCATCAATCAAGCCACCATGCAACTACATCAACACATGCATGCAGCAAATGAAGATCAACACAGGCATGCAGCAAAGCAACCACGCACGACTTGCAGGTACGTGACTAAACTTATTCCTCTGTTTGCATAAATCTAATATAAAGCATTGCATGAATGGATGAGATGGTGAGATTCAGTTAGAAAGGTAGCAAGACACCCAGTTCTCTAGCGCTCAAGGAAAAATCACGCAGCGTACGTGTATGGTCATTCATGAAAAATTTGAAAAACACAGTTAATGGAAGATTTGTTGAACTTCAGTGCACAGGGCTTCAATTGATTAACAAATAGAAGGAGACATACAGTTAATAAATAGAACTGCAGTCTGCATGTGGCCACGTACACCTGACCACTTCACTCCCTCACCAAGAATCACGCAGCAATGTAAAATGCTCGGCTGAACCTCACACCACCTGCTGTCCATTTGCACTTGACTGAAGTATGCATCCTCCGATTCCAAAAGTGATGAACTAGTCATCCTCCACTGGTTTCTACCTGTTTTCAAAATTATCCCACGTATCAAGCTCGCTCAGAGGCGTAGGGGCACTCTACAGATGTTTCTACAGGAAGACGTTCTACAAGAAAGAATAGCAGAGCCTTCTAGAGCAGAAGAGCTTGGATTTTTCTTCGACAAATTGAGAATCCCGAAAGTGGTAGGATCGAAAACACTCTTCCATGTATGATATACTCCAAAAGAGTGGTGAATTGAGCTGTTGTGAATTGGAGGGTGACCATGCATGAATTTTCTTGAAAAACACTTGCTAATAGAATATGTTTTAATGCTTGAAATAAGAGGCATCACAGCAAATGGGTAAAGCAGATCTGAAGTAGTGCGCTCCCTCTACCCAGTCAACAGGCATCAGAAACAAGGGTTAAGAATGCTCCCTTCTTAACCCTTCTCTCAAAACAGTGTCTCTTCAAATCTGCCCAATCGTACAAGGACAACACCAATCGAAGAAAATGCTCATATTTGTGTTTTCTACATGACTGTTGATTTGTTTGCAGGGCTTGCACCATACATATTGAAATATACGTGTTGGGTTAGACTCTGACTTTGATTCAGAAACAACAAAAAAAAAAGGGGGGAAAAGAAAAAAGGGTCAAAAAGTCTCATGGAAGTGCTCCTCTGTAAGCTGGTTACAGGAACACCATACAGTTAGAAAGAAAATTGGGAAGCCTTCAAGGACATGATGGCAGAAAGTGACATAACAGCCCTCACCTATGATATCAGTCCTTCTAACCGTAAGGAAGAAGAGAAGAAAGGGGGAGAAGATGAAGGATAGCCACAGCCAAGCTGAAAGGAAAATCACCCACAGCCGAGCAGGACATAGTGGTGCTGTTTTTTTTTCCCTACAGGAAGCCCAAAATTGCAGAAACAGGCTTCTACAGGAAGCCCCAAAAAGGTAAAACCCAAAGAGACGAAGGTGGAAATCCTATCAAAGGAGGCAGCAGCCATACTTGCCACCATTAGCACACCTCCAAGACCAAAAAGGAAGGGAAAGAGGCAAACCTTCATGTACTTTGAAGCAAGAAAAAAAGGAGCACACAAATAAAAGTGGGCAAACCCAAACCACTGTCAAAGGAGAAAATTGTCATTAAGGACACGAAAGCGGAACAAAAGGAGGAGCCTCCTTCAAAAATATCCATCAGCTATGAACAGGGAAGGCCGAAGACATCCACTTAGAGAGAAAGAATGAAAATGTTGGACACAAAGGCCTCTCTACAGGATGCTGAGACAGTTCTACAGGAAGTCCTGAAAACACTATTTTGGCTTGGTTCTAATTGATTGTCTTGTGTCTCCTTATTTCACTGATGTTTGCGAAATTTATAAAAGAGGAAGGTGTTTTCAACTTGGGAATTGGGTGTGTTCGTATATTTCTATTTATTCCATTTACTAATATGCTTAAGCACAATAACCTGCTTACCAAAGCCTTTGAAAGTGGGGTGATTTGGTGATGGCTTCATTCTGCTAACTGGTCCAACTTAGCATTTGAGGAATTGTTGGCAAGGTGTTCATCTTTGGTGATTTCTGTGAAGGTCTTACTTTGGAGCTGAGAGGTGATAGTTTGATGGTATATTTGCTTTCACACAAAATGCTGGTAAATTGTCTTTGACAGAGAAGAGGGCACCATTTCTTCCATACGATTGCATAAACTTGTGCACTCATAACAAGGCTGAGGATTCACTAAGAAAAGCTAGCAGACTGTTTCTACAGGAAGCCAGCGAACAGTTTCTACAGGAAAGTTTGGAAAGCGGGAAGCCAAAGGAGAAATCGGCCGAGATGCTAGCCAAGGAAGTCACCAGGGCCATCAAAGACAAGGGGAGAGATTTGGTTGCTCAGAGGATGAGCAACACTTTCAGTAGGTGGGTGATGATGAGCCCCAAAAATGTACAATTATTTGGGCTCATTCAACCTCCTAATTTGGCTTAGTCCACCATTCTCATTTGTTTATTGCATGTTTTTGATTATTTTTATGTTAATAGAGTGAATTTGGTTAGTCATTATGCCAACAAGTCTAATGGGTGCTTTGTGTAGCCTTGTTGGTCAACTTGGAGACAAAATTGAAGGTCTTAATGAGCACTTGGCAGCCAAATTCGTGGGAGAACAAGCTAGAGGATTTGTAGGAAGGTGTCCCCCTCATTTATGGACCCTTACCTCGAATTCTCCACCATCAGCTCGGAGTTCAAAGGCCACCAAATTAATGAGCACAAGGGCAGCCAAGCAAGTCAAGTTGGACTGCTGTTAACTCCAAGTCTTGGACAGCCAAGTCCCTAACTTTTAGGAGGACTGTTGGGTCCTCAAAATTGTATAAATAAGAAGGCTTGGGGCCTCATTTTGGTTAGCTAGTTGGTATTCATTTTTGGTAGCTAGTAGTTAGTCATTTCGTAGCAGCTAGTTAGTCAATTTGGTTTTCGCTCTTTGTAAGCCAGTTTTGGCATGACATTAGACTTTTGATTATGAATAAAAGCAAGCAGTTTTGGATCAGATTTTGAGTTTTTAAAGGAGCCTAAAGCTCTCGGGGTTGGGCCCAACCTGAGAGCTCAGGCCTCCTTCCTTTGTATCAATATTGTTCCTTTCGCATTTCGTTTCCATTTCCCTTTACATGCATTCGAGTATAGCTGCTGATTTAGATTTCCTGTAGTGGTTAAACAGTTGCTGATTTGGATTTCCTGTAGAAGTCAAATAGATTGGTTTTATCAGTTAGAATTGCTGTAGTTGTTTGGAAGTAGGCTGAGGCATTACTTAGATCCATTCATGCACTTTTATATTTAGCATTACTTCTTCATTCCACTGCCATGCATGAGTTTCCTTCACAATTTATATTGCTGTTCATAGATTTTATGTCACAGGTCGCTCAGGTTGAAGCATTCTCGTTTTGGTGACACTCATAAACAATTTGTTTCATCTACACTGCCCCATACCACTCCATTACCTTCCTCCTCTTGTCAACCACACCTAAAGCCACTCAGCCACCCTCTGTTCAGCTCATTCAACTTCCAGCTCTTCTATTACTAACATAGCCCCATCTACTTAACCTTTCATAGATACCATCCTTCCATTCACCAACCCACTCCATGCACTCTTTCCCCATCTGACTTCTCTGTCTCTGAGCCATCACCAGTCCCATCTCCACCTCACCTATCCTCCCATACCACTCCATCACTTCACCATCACTCAAAACCCTCACGGCCAAACATCCTGTAGAAATTCCTTAGTTTCCTGTAGAAACCCCTGCAGACTTCCTGTAGAAGCCCATAAACATGGTTCCTTGACGGCCAAACTTTGTGAGACTCTCTGGAAGGGTGTTAGGGACCCCTTAGATCCTCTATGAACCTTCCCAACCTTTCCCAAGCATTTCTCCTCCTTGATCCGCCTCTGCACAGCCAAACCCTAATAAGAGCAAATTCATAATCACTCCATCCACTTAAGCAAAAACACAAAAACAATGTTCTTTTTCATAGAAGTAGTTTGAGTCCATGCATTTTGCATCATTAGAAGTAATGGCATCATTTGTAGACATTTTCACTCTCACTATTGCATCATAGAGGTTAAACTAGTCAAATTAGGGTTTCCTAGGTTTACATGCTTTGATTTGCTTTCAGTTCATTTTTGTCAAGTAAATTAGTTTTCTCTGAGCTAGCTTTCGTCCATCATTTAGCAAGCTTCTTCTAAGAGCCTATAGAAGTTGGCTTGAGCCCTAGCAGACTTGTGCCAGCTGACCAAGTGACAGCTGCGACAAGAGCTAGTACTTGTGCATATAGCACCGCCGCTTCCAAGTTTGTACGAACTACCGGGTTGATAAAATTAAGAGACAGGAAGCCCCAGGAGTTGTAGCATTATTGCTACAATACTGGAGCTCACCAGAGACTAGAGTCATCTTTTGTTTTTTCTCAACTCTTAAAAACTGAAAAAACAAGTTGTGTCAAAAGCGTCTAAAATTCATTTAATACGGAAACATAATTTCCCTTTTATTTTAGTTGATCAAGTAATCCGCAATCGTGGAAGAAAGTCAATTGAAACCCCATCGTTCGCGGAGACAAACACTTTTAGGGACTTAGGAGCCCTTGGTTTATGGACATTTCATGCTTAGAGCTGTAAGGCACAAAAATGTCTATAACAGTTGCCCCCTAAAGTATGAGGTCGTTTATTGGGTGAAATGCTTTATTAGGAGGATCCGAAGTTCTTTCAATGCTAGGAGGAGACCTGTAATAAGATACAATACAATACATTATCTTCATACTGTTTTCATGATCTAGCTGAGGCAGGTATTCCCATGCTCAACTTTATAAATTCATTTTCATGTACATAGGACAGAAAATCGTCTGATGGTAGACTGATGATTCTGATAGAGCCGTCATCCTTTTGGTAGGATGATTATCTGTGTTGCAATGCTGTACATTTCAATGTCTTTATTTTCCTGAATATATATCGCAGCCCGGATGGATGAAACTAGATCCGGGGTCTTCAATCTCGTCCGATCTTCACTTGAAGTACAAGTCGATCCATGTGAGAAATGTTTTAAGTCAAACATGGAAGGACATCGCTTGATTACTAGTCAATGATGTAAACTGTTAACAAGCGCGAGAGGAATCACCGATAATGATAATGACCCTCAAGGTACTACAGTACAATTCACGTGGTGCGAATACAGGACTTGGCGTCGAACACCACGCAAAATCTTTCGGTCGAAGGTCATTGATGTATACCTGTCGCCGGAAGTGAGAAACTTGCCATTGAGGCATGCAAGCTTCAAAGTACTGAATGGGGTGTTCCTAGATCAACTTCTTGGATAATGAGCTGATGTCGACAAGAAGTGATCCGTCAAAGGAGGGCCTTAATGAATCCCACATCAATGACACGGAACGGAGCAAATGATTTTGATGGAGGTGAAAACGATCTGATGATATATGGTTCAGGATGGCGGTCATGAAAGAATGAAGTATAATGTATGGTAGTGGATGGGACACAGGTGACTTCTCTGGATGACTTCTCTTGAACATGTCGGCGACACTTATGTGATGGATTGGTAGCATTTACCCCAAATGTGGATGGTATGGCGTGACCATGGTGAAGTGACCGGTGAATGAAACAACCCAACCCGACTCGGGCACGGAGTGGAAGTGTCATGTTCAAGAGCGACTTGCTACCAATAATGATTCTTTGAGTTTTCTTCCTAATTTTTCCCCAGTCATTGCTGACCAGTACCTCTTTATTTTTGTCAAGCTTGAGGAGGATAACATATGCTTGTTCTATAATTTGCCCTTCGGGAAAACCCATCGCTATGTTTTAATGAGCCTAGCGATAATGAAACTCGTTCTCGTCTAAAGACAAGTTTGTCGCTATTAATCTTTTTAACGAGTCTAACGACAAAGATAACTCGGTCCTTTTCATTTTTAGAGAGTCTGAAAAGGTACGTAAAGGTAACTACGAAATTCCTTTTTCGTCATCTAATCCCTTAAGTCCGAAAAAGTATAAAGCAATACAGAAGGGATGAATTTTCGATAGTTTTAACGAGCCAAACAAAACAAGCGCTCAATCTTTTTGTGCAATAATCCCTCAGGTCCAAAAAGATTAAAATCTAGAGGAGGGATAGCACTTCCTGTCGCTTTAACGAGCTGGAAGGCCAAAACTCGGCAATCTTTTCATATTTTATGAGTCAGTTGAAAAGAGCTTAAAGAAGACTTGTCTTTTGAGGAACGAGTGATAAAATGGGTAGCAGCTGATTCCAGGTAAGGTTTGGAATTTTCCAATCACGGCAGTGTCACAAGGATGGCTAGTGATATCACTCTTCGCAGCTGTTCCTCAAAATGGGTAAACAATCAAATGGAGGTGAATGATCGGCCAATGGAAAAGTGGAGGTGACGGTGCAAACATGACCAAGGCTTTAATGGCTGAAATTCTTCATTCACGGTGGTTATTTACCAGGGAATAGTTCATTTTTTAATGAGCTTAAACGCGGGTGGAAACATTTGCTCATGTCTTATGTTTATTTTTTAACGAGCTTGAACTATGTGCTAAAACTGCTCGATTAGATGGTCTTGTTTTGATTTTTACTTTTACGATAGATAGCCTTGTCCTTCCAAAGATCGTACTTTATTTTCAACTGCTTCATCAAACTAGTTAGAAATGAACAATATTTGCTTGAAAACGAGATTAAAACACTAATATTTTACTTTGAACTACGTAAAAGTAATTAAAAAGTGTTTTTTACCTCTCATTTTACCATTTCATTTGAACTTGGTTTGTTGGAGCTTTGGAGGTGTTTTCCCCCTCGATTTTCATCAGTTGATTTCGGGAGATTCTGTGGACGATTCTCGGCGCTGTCTAGACCAGGTAGGAGCTAAACCTGAGCTCTTTCATTTCATGGTTTCCATTTTGCATTTTATGCCATATTCCCTGCTTTTCTGAGCCCCTGGGGTTTGAGGGATTCGTTCTGCCATCAACGCACCCTCAGTGCATCGAAACTTGCATTGAATGCTGGCTTGTATGAAGGCAGTTTGACATTCAACGCACCTAGATCACTACTGCAGGTGCGTTGGGCGCAGAAAGGGAATTTGTTGCACAATTTTTCATGGAATTTTTGCCTGTTTCTCACCAAAATCAGGACCTAACTCCTCTCTTGTTGGTTTTTCAGAGATCTTGGAACAAGATGACCCTTACATGGCGAGAACATGAGCATGAAGAAGAGGACATGATTGCCCTACATGATCCAGTTACAGTGAACGCGTTGTGGAATTGTGGCTTACTGAAATTCTTCCGCATTTCTAGCATGAGACAACAGATCAACTTACGGCAGTATTTGTTGGATGCTTGGGATCCTATCAACCAGGTTTTCCAAATTAGGGGCAAATCTATCCCCTTGACTGCAGTAGACATCTATTTCTTGACTGGCTTGTCGAGGCGGGGTGCCCCCATCTCTTTGTCAGGTTCGGCCCGAGGAGGCAATTCTGTAAGACATTATGTCTGCCGGTATTGCAGAGAAGGATCTCAGCTGAGTAAAGACGGCAAGATCATCATCCGTGATGTCACTGACAAGTCCCTTAGAACTATCCTGTTTACTTTTGGTAGGATGGCCGGTAGTGCGTCTCTTCATGTAGCCAACAGATCCTATATGCAGCATGCCTTGGAATGCCTTCAACCGAAGGTGTTCAACTGGTGCAACGCAGTACTTCTTGTGATAAAGGAACAGTTGACCAAGATAAAGAATGGGAGGTTGAAGAAATTTGGGTACGGTTCTATTCTGACCGCCTTTGCCTTGGAGAAGATACCACTGATGCAGCCGCAGTACATTGCACTCAACTTACCTTCTCCTACTGAACCACTTATGCAGAGATGGGTTGACCATATGTCTAGGCATGCTGGCCAATCTCAGATTTCATTTTCTGATACCTTCTTCAGGTGGTTTGATCGTCAGGAGATGGTTTATGCCGAGTATCCATATGCTGGCATAGACTTCCGCGGTGATCCAGATTTAGTACTGCCGGATGGCGAGCAGTGGGGTGCTATTGGTAAAATCTCTGACCATATTATTGTTTACTGTTTTTGTTTATAATGTCCTTATGCTTTGTTCTATCAAAAATCGAATCAAACTCATGTGTACATGCAGATGTTGGTCCTGTTTGTCCAGTAATTCGCCTGAGAGTACCAGCTGTTGCTCCAGCAGGAGAGGCCGCCGGAAGGGCTATTCTTCGCGACCTCGATGTGGCCGAGACTCTCACAGCTTTGCAGGAGCAGGTTGAGGGCCTCACTCTTGGTATACCAGATGTGAGGACTGATGAGCTACCTTTGCGGTTACAGCTGCATACTACTGGTGTGCCCAGACGATGGATTCGTCTCTTACGCATGATCACACAGGCTGTGACTTGCTATCATGAGCATCATTAGACTAGGGTGCCCCCTAGAATTTTGAGTTTTTGGGTCGCGTGACCAATTTTGTCTTGGTTACAGAACATTATAAGTAAACCATAAACAGTTATATATATATTTTTTATTTTCGGAGTTTTATTCTGGTTGAGTTATATGATCCATATGTAAAACATTGATGATGCGTTTCCTTTTATAAATGTTGCAAATGTATATCTAACACATAGTTTGCTAATGAGTCGGTTAATGTGTTTAAGTTTCTGGAAATATGTTGGTATTGAATAAGATCAAATTGTCTTTCCAAAATCTTAACCCTTAGGAACATGTGATAAATAGCTGGGTTTCGGATGGAATATATAGCATTGAGTTGTAGTATTACGAGCTGTGAGTCTAGCCTGACAATTAGTCGGTGTATACCATGAGTGATGGCATCAGAGAGAAGTTATATCAACGCGCTATACTTAACGATATTGTTCATTGATCGACCAATACATACACCTCTGAAACTTACTAACTCGCCGCTTGGATCAAAAATGGCCCAGGCTGCGGAGGATAGGTTCCGCGAACTACGACTCACTCCGTCGGCATATCCAACACATGGCTCCAATGGGTTTGACATCTGCAATAAATGTAAAAAGGCGGATTACTCGACCAAAACAAACACTTTAGCGAAAACAAAAATATAACAAAAGCATACTGGTTACTACTATGCGTAGTAACGCTTGAGGTACAACCCATTACGAGGTTGCGCCAGTGGAATTCCGTCGTAATCCACCAACTCGTAGGCTCCCTTTGCTAACACCCACTTAACAATATAGGGGCCCATCCATAAAGACTTAAATTTACCTGCTCCCAATTTATCGGATTCTTGGTCGTAAAGTAAGACCAAGTCACCTTCTGAGAAGACACGGGGTTTGACATTTTTGTCGAACTGCTTCTTGACTCGTTTCTTATGGGCTTCGTTAGCCAAAGCGGCGTCACGACGGGTTTCATCCAATTGGATTAATTCCAAGAAACGAGCCTCTTCTTCTGAAGTTCCGAGGAGGAGATCAATTGCGAGTTTGAGAGACGAGATTTCACACTGAACTGGTAAGATTGCTTCCAGGCCATATACTAGTTGGAAGGGTGTGAACCCGGTTGCATTCCTTACCGATGTTCGGTAAGCCCACAAAGCTGAGTACAGGATTAGGTGCCATCTTCTTTTGTGAACTCCGATCATCCTTTGCAGCATGCGTTTCAGGACCTTGTTGATCGCTTCAACTTGTCCCTTGGCCTGCGGATAATATGGAGTAGAGCTGTCGTGAGACAACCCTAGTTTGGCAGCTAATTCAACCATCATGTGATTGCGAAAATGCGATCCATGATCTGTGACTATAGCCTATGGTACGCCGAATCTGGCGACTACATGATTGAAAAAGAAGAGGGCAGTTGTTTCACCAGTATTATCTAATGTAGGCATCGCCTCGGCCCATTTGGTAAAATAGTCGACTGCGACTATGATATACCCATGCCCCCTGGTCGAGGTGGGGTTACATGTCATGAAATCGATGCCCCATTTGGCGAATGGCCCAACAACAACTATTGGTTGTAGAGGTGCGGGTGGTTTTCTGGTTTTGCTATTAAAAATTTGACAAGCATGGAAACTTCTGACTGCAGTTATGCAATCTTTGAACATTGTTGGCCAGAAGTATCCTGCTCATAAGATTTTTTGTGTTGTAGCATATCCAGATTGATGCCCCCCACACGCGCCTGAATGACACTCATTCAGGACTTTTTCGGCCTCCTCATGGGTGAGGCACCTTCTCAGAACCGTATCAATACCACAACGGTAAAGTGTATCACCGACGATCATGTAGTCTTTTGCTTGGTATCGTATACGTTTTTGTTCAGAGTGGGAGGTGTTTGGCCTAAATTTTTGGGTTTGGAGATAAATGATTATATCCCCATACCACTCATTGCTTGTAGATATCAGAAACAAACTTTCATCCACGATTGATTCTTCGGATGTTTCATCGTTGGACGAAGATGGGAGATCGCATAATAATTCTGCGAAAACTAGAGCTTTCTTTGACTTGGATTTCACAAATTCCATATCAACCGTCTTTGTCTCCGAAAGCGAAACCAGTACGGACAAAGAGAACTTGTTTAACCAGTTCCAAGTCTCCTATCAAAGTTAGAACAAGTGTTCCAACGACATCAGAGACTCCGGTTACTCCAAACATTTCTGGAATCCCTGCCTCAATGGAAGAAGTTCAACAGCCACAGAAAGACAGTGGTACTGATCCTAGTTTGAGAGTAAGCACTTGTGTTACTGAATCAGTTCCATCTATAGCCGGTTCAGAGAGTCTTACTCTTCAAACATCTGTCGCTGCTTCTTCGGCACTAGAAATATTTTACGGACCTGACGGTCTTCCCCTTCCACCTGGTCTGATTGCAATAGAAGAAATTGTAGAAGATCCTCAAACAAGTACTCCAATGCACTTTGGAGTCGGGATCACACTATATCCTTCGACATCAGAAGTTAGTCTACCACCAGCAAAAGTCCCTGTAGAATCGCTAGGTAATCTTTTGGATAGACTGCAAATGTCTGAACAACCGTCAACATCTAGGACTGTGTCTTCTAACACAGCGACGGCAGAACTCCCTGCTGTCACTCCGACAATGTTCGCCAGCATACCATCTGTCCCGACTAGCTCACAACCGCTAGAAGGAGCCCACCCAGGGGTTGTTTCGACAGTCTGGTCCATTCCTGTTTGTTCATCCGGAATACTATCCGGAAACTCTTATGTTGAGTCTCGACAAATTGATCCATTTGGAGGTCAATTTGGGCAGTCCGGTCCCCAAGGGCAAACAATTCCCTTGAGTTCTGGATTACCACCGTATGGGGGGCAGTATGCCCTTTCATTATCCCCTCCGGGAGGATATCCATACGGGAGTCCACAACAGCATTCAGGTTATACTGGAATTACCTCAAGTGGTTGGGTACCTATACTACCTCAACAACCAAGAGTTGTGTATTCGATGCAACAATGCATACCTATGTCGAACATACCGACTACGCCAGCTATTGTGACGGTGTCACAAGTTCAAGCGCTGCCTGTTGTATGCCAACCTCAAGCTTCTTAGGTTGTAATTCAACAACCCCTTGACCCTGCGACTCAACCACAATCGCCGACTAGTGGGGCGACACAGGTCCAGACGGGTACAATTACCCCTCACCTTGGTCAAACGGTTAGTATCGGGCAACAGCACATGGCTTCAAAACCGTGGCTGGTGCAATACCAACAACCACAATTCCAACAAGTATACCAAGGTGCTGAGTAGCAGATCTTTGCGAACAGTGGACAGCCGTACATTGAAAATGGTCAAAATCAACCATTCTATAATGGTCAAGTCCACCAACCTTACCAAACATACCAGCATCAAATGCATTATGCCGGTATGCAAAGACCAACTGCTCAGGCGATTCCATCGTATCCTGGGTATGCTTCACCTAACCTGAATCAACAGTTACCATTCATGGCAACTTTAGAGTTACCTGATTTAAATCGTTTAACAAACGATCCAATTGCTTACGCCCCTTGGTGGCCAGCGATTCCGCATAAACTTCCATCAGATATTCCTAAATTTAATGGAAATCAGGGTGAAGATCCATCGAATCACGTGATGACCTTTCATCTATGGTGTTCATCAAACACCCTAAATGATGATTCGATAAGACTTCGCCTCTTTCAGAGGACGTTAACGGGTCCAGCGGCAAAATGGTACATTGAATTGCCTAGAGCTTCGTTTGACAACTTCAGCACCTTAGCCACAACCTTTTTAACCCATTTTCAATTACCAATAAGGTATGAAACGGGAACAGAACTGCTTACCAACTTCAAACAGACAACGGCCACTCACATATCTGATCATATACATGAGTGGCGACGTCGTCGTAGGATGGTGAAAACGTACGTTCCCGATCAGCTATTAGCTGAATGGTTTATCAAGTCATTACTACCTTCCATCACGGAAGATGTGGCAAAGGGGGGAGTCGTAACGGAAGAGCAAGTGATTGCTCGTGCACAATATCTGGACTTGATTTACACTCAGTCCGGCATGCTCTACGACAAAATACCTGATGCCCCTAGACCGGAATTCTCAATTCCTCCTCCTCCTAAATCGAACAATGACTCTCATGCCGGCGATGGCGTGATTGGCACAACAGACACGAAATCGACAAAGGCTACATCCAAGAAGGCCCGTAAGATTTCAGGTCAAAATGCAAAAGACGAACTTCTTGCTTCGGAAGTAAATGCCATATCGACAGATAAGGGCAAAGAAACCAAACAACCAGGAAGCAAGAAGAAAGGCAAAGGGAAGAAGAAGAAACATGATGAGTCATCTCCTGAAAAATCTTCTTCAAACCCTCCTGGAAATAGGAAACCCCCTGCAGGGTGTCATATATGCGATGAGGATCATTGGACGAAAGAATGTCCATACAAAGTTGAGCTTAAGAGATTCTTTAAAAGTTCGAAAACCTCAGCAGTGTTAACTGATCCGTTTCCAAATCCAGGAACAAATCTGGTTGGAAGTGGAAATGCTTCCCTGTCTCAAGTGCTAATGTTGTCGATTTCAAAACAATAGAATGATGCTTTGATTTCGACAAGGAACAAAGATTACGGGAATCCGCAGCTGTTGAACAACAAGGATAAAGATCAACCAAGTAGTTCGACAACAACTTCGACAGAATTCGTACCACCCACCATCCCCGAATTGACAATAAAACCGCCAAACACAAGTCGACATTTAATCCCCGCGCTAGAGCAGCACAGCATTATAACATAGTGGAAGATTTGGCCCAATCACCATCCGCTATGTCGACTCTTGAAGTACTACAAAATTGCCCATCCCAAAGGCAGGCTTTGTTATCGGCCATTGGTGGGATTGATCCAAAGGATTCCAATCTTGTATCCTTCGACCACAAAGGGTACGATCCTCAGTTACCAGCTCAAATAGCTTTCCTTGTTCAAGTGAAAGCCCTCAACAAAACTGTTCACCGAACGATTATTGATGAGGGGGCATCTACATGTATTATGTCAATGAGTTGCTGGAAAACTTTAGGATCTCCAACCTTGTCGAGGTCTGCGACGACATTAAAAGCATTCGACGGAAGGACATATACCCCATACGGTATCCTAAATAACTTGAAAGTTGAACTAGGAGGGAAAACAGTAGAAATAGATGTTGAAGTCATTGATGGGAATCTTGATTACAACATCCTACTGGGACGACCATGGATATATGCCATGGAAGCTATTGTGTCGACCTATTTTAGAAAGATTGCATTTCCCTTTCAGGGAGGGATTACAATCGTCGATCAACAAAAATTCCTCCCCAATGGTTCTCAAGTTACAGGAAGCATTCCCATGATCCATGGAAGCCCCCATTCGCTTCAGAATATCAGAGTAGGCCTACTAAAAGATCTTATACTAATGGGAACTTTCGCTCTTCCACCTCCAATCAATCTGGCGGAAGTAGCGTCGATAGGAACCTGCAACATGATATCTTCCACAAAGATCTCAGAAAACGATATCAACATGGATCATGCAATGGTTTTGCCCCCGAGCCCAATAGAAATATTATAGCAATCAATGTTTCTGGCATGGGAGGCAAACCCAAATCAACGCTCATCAAGCGTTTGGATGGATAGGTCTAGAGAATATGGTACTCCTTCAGATCCTTGGTCGCAAGTACATGACACCGACGAAGGAATTCTCCAAGCTATGGTAATTGAAGGAGCACCGTAGAATGATTCCCACCATCGTTCTCTTCTTACGGATCATGAAGAATATACTCAAAATGACCTTTACCATCCTTCAGTAGTTGATTTTTATCAAATACTATAAATATGGTGAATTCTAAGTGAAACTTATCCAACATTGAAGAGACTATAGCCATAAATATCTCGACCAAAACAGATGTTGTAGAGAATATTTATGTCGGCAAATGTTGTTCTCCTTCAGAGCTGGAAATATATAACGCTCTTTTTCGCGAATTCAGAGATGTCTTTGCTTGGTCGTACAGTGAAATGCTAGGCATCGACTCGAGTATCGTTGAACACGAAATTAAGATGTATCCAGATGTCAAACCAGTACGACAACGGCTAAGGCAGGTGCACCCCATGAAAGCTGCTGCCATTAAGGCAGAAGTTGAAAAACTTCTCCATGCTGGTTTCATCTACCCGGTTCCTCTAACCGATTGGGTATCAAATATTGTCCCTGTTATGAAAAAACAGGGGACAATTAGAGTGTGCGTCGATTATAGGGATGTAAATCAAGCTTGTCCAAAAGATAACTACCCTACACCCTTCATCAACCAGATAATTGATGAATGCGCTGGATGCGAAATATTTTCATTCATGGATGGATTTTCCGGGTATAATCAAATAAATATCCGCCCACAGGACCAGTCAAAGACTGCATTTATTTGTCCATGGGGCACATTCGCATATCGAAAATTACCCTTTGGTTTAAAGAACGCAGGGGCAACGTTTCAGAGGGCAATGAGTTATGCCTTCCATGACATCAAAAACATCATTCAACCATACCTCGATGACCTTCTGGCTCATTTGCGAAAGCGGACTGATCATCCGCAGCATTTAAGAGAGATATTTCTACGTTGCCGACACTACAAGATACGACTCAATCCACACAAATGTGTATTTTGTGTCAGTTTTGGTCGTTTACTTGGCTTTGTAGTCTCCAAGGATGGGATTCGTCTCGACCCGTGTAAGGTACAGGCAATCATAAATTTGTCTCCACCTTCGAATTTGCTTCAGATTCAAAAACTCCAAGGGAAAGCAAACTTTCTAAGGAGGTTCATTCCAAATTACACTGAACTTGCTAAAGGTTATACTCGTCTCTTGAAAAAGGAAGTACCCTTTGTCTGGGATCAGGTTGCGCAAGCTTCCTTTGATGCTTTAAAAGATTCCCTAATGAAAGCATCATTAATGTACGCCCCTGATTATCAAAGAGATTTTAACCTGTATCTGGCTGCAACAGATACGACCATCGCAATGGTTTTAGTTCAAGAAGTCGACGGAATTGAACATCCTATTTATTATTTAAGTAAGAACTTAAATGATACAGAAAGCAAATATTCTTATGTTGAAAAACTAGCGCTTGCAGCTGTTCAAGCGATACAAAGATTTCGACACTATGTCCTCTTTCGGAAGACTACCATTCTGTCAGATTGCAACCCCATGACTTATATATTGTCGTGACAGTTGCTGGGGGGCAAATATTCAAAATGGATAGCAATCCTTCAAGAGTTTGATCTGGAATTTGTGAAATCCAAGTCAAAGAAAGCTCTAGTTTTCGCAGAATTATTATGCGATCTCCCATCGTCGTCCAACGATGAAACATCTGAAGAATCAATCGTGGATGAAAGTTTGTTTCTGATATCTACAAGCAATGAGTGGTATGGGGATATAATCATTTATCTCCAAAACCAAAAATTTAGGCCAAACACCTCCCACTCTGAACAAAAACGTATACGATACCAAGCAAAAGACTACATGATCATCTGTGATACACTTTACCGTCGTGGTATTGATACGGTTCTGAGAAGGTGCCTCACCCATGAGGAGGCCGAAAAAGTCCTGAATGAGTGTCATTCAGGCACGTGTGGGGGGCATCAATCTGGATATGCTACAACACAAAAAATCTTACGAGCAGGATACTTCTGGCCAACAATGTTCAAAGATTGCATAACCGCAGTCAGAAGTTGCCATGCTTGTCAAATTTTTGATAGCAAAGCCAGAAAACCACCCGCACCTCTACAACCAATAGTTGTTGTTGGGCCATTCGCCAAATGGGGCATCGATTTCATGACATGTAAACCCACCTCGACCGGGGGGCATGGGTATATCATAGTCGCAGTCGACTATTTTACCAAATGGGCCGAGGCAATGCCTACATTAGATAATACTGGTGAAACAATTGCCCTCTTCTTTTTCAATCATGTAGTCGCCAGATTCGGCGTACCACAGGCTATAGTCACAGATCATGGATCGCATTTCCGCAATCACATGATGGTTGAATTAGCTGCCAAACTAGGGTTGTCTCACGACAGCTCTACTCCATATTATCCACAGGCCAACGGACAAGTTGAAGCGATCAACAAGGTCCTGAAACGCATGCTGCAAAGGATGATCGTAGTTCACAAAAGAAGATGGCACCTAATCCTGTACTCAGCTTTGTGGGCTTACCAAACATCGGTAAGGAATGAAACCGGGTTCACACCCTTCCAACTGGTATATGGCCTAGAAGCAATCTTACCAGTCCAGTGTGAAATCTCGTCTCTCAAACTCGCAATTGATCTCCTCCCCGGAACTTCAGAAGAAGAGGCTTGTTTCTTGGAATTAATCCAATTGGATGAAACCCGTCCTAACGCCGCTTTGGCTAACGAAGCCCATAAGAAATGAGTCAAGGCGCAGTTCGACAAAAATGTCAAACCCCGTGTCTTCTCAAAAGGTGACTTGGTCTTGCTTTACGACCAAGAATCCGATAAATTGGGAGCAGGTAAATTTAAGTCTTTATGGATGGGCCCCTATATTGTTAAGCGGGTGTTAGCAAAGGGAGCCTATGAGTTGGTGGATTACGACGGAATTCCACTGACGCAACTGTTGTGGGGAAAAATGCCTATGCATGACGATCCTATCCACCTAAGGTGTGACAACGCCTTAGCAACAAACGAATACAGCTATTATGATTTCTTCCTTTATGAAATGTGAAAGAGGGGAGATTGGCAGACTTACCGTTGTCTTCCGGTTGTCCCTCGATCTAGATCCTCTTCTCTTTGTGTGTCCACAGCTACTTGTCTCCTCGCTTGCTCAAGAGAACAGCTACTTGAATCCCACGAGATCACAAGAGAACAGCTACCTGTGACAAGAGAACAGCTACTTGCGACAAGATAAGAACACAATGCAAAGGCAAATATACATATTCATAAATGATTCAGGATTAGAAGCAAATCAAATACACTAATGCAATCATACAAAATACACCAGCATATAGGAAAGAATCAAGATAGCTTTATTGATAAGTAACAGGGTTCAGGAAGAGATACAACCCATAGGGCTCCAATCCAGCATCTCCTTCCCAGCAGAATGGAATTCTTTCTTTAGCTCCCTTCAAAGCATTAAGCACCCAATGATCCAACCACAAACCAACAGCAATTCTTTGCAATAACAAAATTCCAGCCTCCCAGATCTCATAGAGGAGAGATCTATATATAGGGATATTGGAGAGAGGATGAGTCAGCTTGAGAAGTGACTAGTGTCCTCTCCCTCTCTTAGTTCTTGAGTCCACTTGGAGGTTCTTGCTTCCACTTGGAGATTTGGAACCTCTTACTCATCACCAGTCGAATTCCTTGATACAAGTGTCATTTTGGAAGCTTCCTGGGCATTGACACCTTGAGAAATGACTCTGCCACATGTCCAAACTCGCTCAGCGCAGGTAGCTAGTGTTGGAGTTGACATTCAACGCAGGTAGCCAGTGTAGCAGTTGACATTCAATGCAGATGCTCAGTGGAGCAGTTGACATGATCCAGAATTGGCTTGTTTTTGAGTGTTTTCAGGTGGAGAACTTCAGTGAATTGCTGTGGTTAGTTTGCCTTATTCCTCTAGGGGTAGGAACAACATGCTTAGGGACTTTGGATCCCTTAGATTATGGACATTTCATGCTCAATGCTGTAAGGCACAAAAATGTCTATAACAGTTTCCCCCTAAAGTATGAGGCCGTTTATCGGGTGAAATGCTTTATCCAGGAGGGTCCGAAGTTCATCCATTTGCTGGGAGGAGACCTGCAATAAAATACAATACAATACATTATGATTCATACTGCTTTCATGATCTAGCTGAGGCGGGCATTCCCATGCTCAGCTTTATAAATTCATTTTTGTACATAGAACAGACGATCGTCTGATGGTAGACTGATAATTTTGGCGAAATTATCATCCTTTGAGTAGGATGATCATCTGCTGCAATGATGTACATGTCAAATGTCTTTATTTTTCCTGAATATATATCGCAGCCTGGATGGATGAAACTAGATCTGGGGTCTTCAAACTCGTTCGATCTTCACTCTAAGTACAAGTCGATCCATGTGAGAATTGCGCTGAAGTCGAACATGGAAAGACATCGCTTGATTACCGGTCAATGATGTAAACCGTTAACAAGCACGAGAGGAATCACCGATAATGATAATGACCCTCAAGGTACTGCAGTACAATTCACGTGGTGTGAATAAAGGACTTGGCGTCAAACACCACGCAAAATCTTCTAGTCGAAGGTCATTGATGTATACCTGTCGCCGGAAGTGAGAAACTTGCCATTGAGGCATGCAAGCTTCAAAGTACTGAAGGGGGTGTTCCTAGATCAACTTCTTGGATAACGAGCTGATGTCGACAAGAAGCGATCCGTCACAGGAGGGCCTTAATGAATCCCACATTAGTGACACGAAACGGAGCTAATGATTTTAATGGAGGTGAAAACGATCTGTGACATATGATTCAGGGTGGTGGTCATGAATGGATGAAGGATAATGTATGGCAGTGGATGGGACCCGGTTGACTCTTTCTGAACGACTTCTCTTGAACATATGGCGACATTGATGCGATGGATCGGTAGCATTACCCCAAATATGGATGGTATGGCGAGACCATGGTGATGTGACCGGTGAATGAAACAACCCAACCCGATTGTGATACGGAGGAAAAGTGTCATGTTCAAGAGCGACCTGCTACCATCAAAGTTTTCTTGATTTTTTCCCAATTTTTCCCTAGTCATTGCTGACCAGTACCTCTTTATTTTTGTCAAGCTTGAGGAGGATAACATATGCTTGTTCTATAACCTGCCCTTCGGGCAAGCCCATCGCTATGTTTTAACGAGCCTAGCGATAGGGAAACTCGTTCTCGTCTAAAGACAAGTTTTTTGCTATTTAATAATTTTAACGAGTCTAACGACAAGGATAACTCGGTCCTTTTTATTTTTAGAGAGTTTGAAAAGGTACATAAAGTCAACTCCAAAATTCCTTTTTCGTCATCTAATCCCTTAAGTCCGAAAAAGCATAAAACAATACAGAAGGGATGAGTTTTCGATATCTTTAACGAGCCGAACAAAACAAGCGCTCGATCTTTTTGTGCAATAATCCCTCAAGTCCAAAAAGATTAAAATCTAGAGGAGGGATAGCACTTCCGGTCCTTTAACGAGCTGGAAGGCCAAGACTTGGCAATCTTTTCATATTTTACGAGTCAATTGAAAATAGCTTAAAGAAGACTCGTCTTTTGAGGAACGAGTGATAAACAGGGATAGCAACTGATTCCAGGTCCAGGTTTGGAATTTTCCAATCATGGCAGTGTCACAAGGATGGCTAGGCGAAATCACTCTTCGCAGCTGTTCCTCAAAATGGGTAAACAATCATATGGGGGTGAACGATCGGCCAAATGAAAAGTGGAGGTGGCAGGTGCAAACATGACCAAGGCTTTTATGGCTGATAAATTTACGATCACTGTGGTTATTTACCGGGATAGGTTCATTTTTTAGATAAAAATGAGCTTAAACACTGGAGGAAACTCTGCTCACTGCTTTTATTTATTTTTTAACGAGCATAAAGACCGCGTTAAAACTGCTCAGATCTTGCGTTTATTTTTTAACGAGCATGAACTTTGTGCTAAAACTGCTCGATTACCCAGTCATAAGATAAGAGTGTCTCATGAAAGATCCCATTTTTTATAGAGCTTGCGCCTTACCAAAGCTATGCTCCCTCTCCTTTCTTTATGCAAGTTAGGAAACGACTAACCCAAAAAACAGATAAATAACCGCTCTTTGCTTGCACTCCAAAAGGTTTGCATGCCCCCAGGTATAAAACAGAGTTTCAAGGTTACCTCTACTTACCCTCCGCCAAAACATTTGTTTTAATCGAGAGAGGCTTACCTCTTTCAGGTTACCCAAAGATTGTCTTGTTACTCTTTCAAACAAAACACTTCCTCGGCAATGTCTACCGAAATAGACAAGGGTAAATGACTCTGGCGCCAAACACGTAACTTTGACAAAAGAATCCTATTCTAGAACAGCCCCTCTTCCATCCACGGACGGGGTACGGACTAGTCATATTCTCTCGCAGAAACCTACTCTATACCCAAAGTTTTCCTGCCGAAGCAGGCCAGGATGCATGCCCCCTAGGTTCCGGTCATATCCTCCCGGATTACTCGCGCTCATCAGGAGGACGGACTGTGGGTTGAGACGCTTCTTGCGTGAATAGACCATTTAGGGATGGCACATGACTATTTGCGATGTGTGATCCGGGAAACGAAAGTTGGTCTACGAGCTTGACCATTCTTCCTTCATGCGGAAAACACATTACTCTAAAGAGTGAGGAGACTATAGCTCCCATGCAATATATATAGTCTCGTCCAAGGAGTAGGTTATAATCCAAGGGTCCTTGAACGACCATCACGTTCATTTGAACGGTCTTCCCTTTCAATGTTATAGGCACATTGGGGAGGATCCCTAAAGGTCGACTGGTTCCTTTATCAAAACCTGATAGACTTCTCATTTCAGGTAAAAGCGCTGGTGAACCAAGCGCTTTCCAAGCAATAGAGGAAAGGATACTCACAGATGCCCCCTCATCAATGATAGTGCCAGCCATTACCATTCTGTATATTTGACAAATAATTTTGAATGGTATACTGGCTGGCAACCGGGGTCTGCCTAGTTGGTTCCAATCAAAGGACACAACCAGGTTGCTTGGTGGTGGGACCGAGTATATGGCCGGATAGCGCTCTGATGAACTTCCTTCCTGCGATAAAGGAATGGTGGCATTACCCCCTTGATCACCAGAGCCAGTGCTGATGAAGAGAATCTGGACGGTGTCGTCTTGATTCTCCTCTGTGATGGTGTCATTCGAAGATGGAGCCTCTGAAGGCAAAACCGGGTCAACTGCCGTATCAACCTTTTGACTTTCGTCAGGCATGGATCCAGACGGTTCATCTTCAATGATAGGTGCTTCGGCTGACCACCTGGGCGGGTCAGCCGGGTTCTCAACTAGTGAGGGACTTGGTAGGAGTCTTTGATATCCAGGAGGGAGATGCGCTCGTAAAATCGGGCGATCTTCCAGAACTCTTTTTGCCTCGTCTAAGAAGGGACAACGGTGGATGGCGTGATCGCCTTCACATAGTATACAGGGAAATTTAGCTCTCCCGCTCTGTCCTAGAGCTTCACTCCCACTAGTTGACGGTGAGCAGTCGACATGGCTATCAGAGGTCGATGCTACCGAATTGTGCAAACGGGGGGACTAGTCTCTTAGTATCCGTGGGATACAGGGACAATCTCTATGGAAGTGGTCTCCCCTACATATGACGCATGGCGATTTAGGCCTTACGAGTGCGGTGTGTGGATTTTTGTTAGATGACACTTGCTTGCCCCTAGTCGCCTTAGGCTCCTTCTTCTTCTTCTCTTTCTTCTTCTTCTCCTTCTTCGCCTTAGGAACCTGGTTTTTAATTCGACCAGTTTCGTCAAGCGAAGAGGAAGGAGGGGAGGAAGATGAAGTTGAAGGTTGGGAGGCAACTCTTGTCTGATCTAACTGTTGACTCGACTGTTCAGGAATGGTGGTATTCTGAATGACATTGGTTGAAAACAGCCAAACTGGTAGGCCAATTGTCAGTCCTGGAAGCAACAATGTGGCCATGTGGGGCGCACCAACATCTCCCCAAGAGGAGAAGGGACTAGGATTTCCACCCAAGGGAACTCCTTGGTTGGTGTGCTCCATCTTCTCAACCTAAAGATCAACGCAGGATTAAAGGGTGATTGTTTCGTTTAAAATAAATTGTTAACGACGCTTTAGACACAACTTGCTTTTTCAGTTTTAAAGAGTCGAGAAAAAGCTAAAGATGACTCTAGTCTCCTTCGATGTTTTAACGAGCCCGAAGTGACAAATGCTCGGATGGAATTTTTCTGTTATAGAGTCTGAAAAAGGCCAAAAGAAACTGCTCTGGAGATCTAGGCAGAGGGTGTGCCAAACTTTTCGCAAAACCACAGAATACTTTTTACGGTATGGGTGGTCGATCTTCGTGAATGCTGTGTTCACTGCATTGCGATCAGTAGGGCGGCCGACACGGCTTCCTAAGGATAAAAGATATATGTCTATAGGGGTCTCCCAATATATACGCGACGGTACGTGGGAGCACAAATCCGTATTAGCGCTACCGTCTCTCAGGAGGAATCACCCACCTTCTTCGAGATCGACAGTCACTATGTTTAACGACGCCGGAACACGTCTCTAGCCTAGACCTCTATGTTGTGCGTTATGTTACAAAGTGTTGTTAGGTTCATTCAGTTTATTTTAGGTTGATCTTTTTAAAGTTTGCATTTCAAGGTTCACCACGAGATGTATGATACAAATTCCTAAATGCAGTCTAAGATGATAAGCAAGCTTTATTATCTTTCAACTTTGAAAATCCTAGCTACTAAGGGAAAAGAATAACACTATCTTTTCTCAAAGAGCAATCAGCACACTCTAATGCACTTTCCCTAAATCCAACATGCAAACTATCAAATGCAAAATGCACAATGCAGGTGTTTGTTTTCAACTTTCTTAGTATGAATGCCTACAAAGAAAGCCTTTTGCACAATTTTGAACTTGCTTTTAAAATGATCAATACAAACAAGTACACTTTTTTGAAGTCAACAAGGGTAGAAGAGATTACAATCACTTTGCTATTTTCGAAATAAAGACTTGTTTTGACCCTTAAAAGACACAAATTCAAACCAATAAGAAAAAGTAAATCTATAATCAATCTGCAAACAGCCAATGAACTCTCTTCTAAGACCACAATCAATCAGATCTGAATCAAAGGCTACAGGATGACTACTTTACTCATGCAAAGGAAGACTGTAAATGACGCCACAAACACATAAAAACATTCACAATCTTTTTGTACAAAAGCGAGGCGGAATCTAAGCAAAGAAAAGACTTATCAGACTGGTACCTATGCTGGTTAAAGGCTGCAAAAACAGAGATCAAAACAGGGCAACAGAGGACAAAGAACCCCAGCTGCACAAGGCCAAACTGGTTCAGTGCAACCTCAGCACTGAGGACTTGACATTTAGCATAGGTAGCCCCTTCGGGACCTGCGTTGAAATGCAGACTGCCTTCACAGCAGTTGCGCTGAAGGAGAAACTCTCGTCTCCCTTGGGTTCTGGGTCATAAAATGCTCAAAAATCAACTGTTTCAGGCCAAATCAGAAACACAAGCAAGGTATAAACAGAGGGATGCTTTGAGAGAGTACTAAATACTATCACAAGGATCATCAAATAATTTGTGGATCTAGTTTAGATCATAGACAATTCCAACAACTGGATCAAAGCAACAACTTTTTACTTTGCATCCGGGAAAGATGCAGTAGTTGTTGTCAAGTCTATGAAGTAAACAAATAACGGAAACACAAATGAAATGAATAAAAAATTTCTTCCCCAGTGGAGTCGCCAATTTGTTGTGGGGAAAAATGCCTATGCAGGACGATCCTATCCACCTAAGGTGTGACAGCGCCTTAGCAACAAACCAATACAGCTATTATGATTTCTTCCTTTATGAAATGTGAAAGAGGGGAGATTGGCAGACTTACCGTTGTCTTCCGGTTGTCCCTCGATCTAGATCCTCTTCTCTTTGTGTGTCCACAGCTACTTGTCTCCTCGCTTGCTCAAGAGAACAACTACTTGAATCCCACGAGATCACAAGAGAATAGCTACCTGTGACAAGAGAACATCTACTTGCGACAAGAGAAGAACACAATGCAAAGGCAAATATACATATTCATAAATGATTCAGGATTAGAAGCAAATCAAATACACTAATGCAATCATACAAAATACACCAGCATATAGGAAAGAATCAAGATAGCTTTATTGATAAGTAACAGGGTTCAGGAAGAGATACAACCCATAGGGCTCCAATCCAGCATCTCCTTCCCAGCAGAATGGAATTCTTTCTTCAACTCCCTTCAAAGCATTAAGCACCCAATGATCTAACCACAAACCAACAACAATTCTTTGCAATAACAAAATTCCAGCCTCCCAGATCTCATAGAGGAGAGATCTATATATAGGGATATTGGAGAGAGGATGAGTCAGCTTGAGAAGTGACTAGTGTCCTCTCCCTCTCTCATTTCTTGAGTCCACTTGGAGGTTCTTGCTTCCACTTGGAGATTTGGAACCTCTTACTCATCACCAGTCGAATTCCTTGATACAAGTGTCATTTTGGAAGCTTCCTGGGCATTGACACCTTGAGAAATGACTCTGCCACATGTCCAAACTCGCTCAGCGCAGGTAGCTAGTGTTGGAGTTGACATTCAACGCAGGTAGCCAGTGTAGCAGTTGACATTCAGCGCAGATGCTCAGTGGAGCAGTTGACATGATCCAGAATTGGCTTGTTTTTTAGTGTTTTCAGGTGGAGAACTTTAGTGAATTGTTGTGGTTAGTTTGCCTTGTTCCTCTAGGGGTAGGAACAACATGCTTAGGGACTTTGGATCCCTTAGATTATGGACATTTCAAGCTCAATGCTGTAAGGCACAAAAATGTCTATAACAACAACCTCGTAATGGGTTGTACCTCAAGCGTTACTACGCGTAGTAGTAACCAGTATGCTTTTGTTATATTTTTGTTTTCGCTAAAGTGTTTGTTTTGGTCGAGTAATCCGCCTTTTTACATTTATTGCAGATGTCAAACCCATTGGAGCCATGTGTTGTATATGCCGACGGAGCGAGTCATAGTTCGCGGAACCTGTCCTCTGTAGCCTGGGCCATTTTTGATCCAAGCGGCGAGTTAGTAAGTTTCAGAGGTGTATGTATTGGTCCATCAACGAACAATATCGTTGAATATAGCGTGTTGATAGAACTTCTCTCTGATGCCATCACTCATGGTATACGCCGACTAATTGTTAGGCTAGACTCACAGCTCGTAATACTACAACTCAATGGTATATATGCCATCCGAAACCCAGCTATTTATCGCATGTTCCTAAGGGTTAAGATTTTGGAAAGACAATTTGATCTTATTCAATACCAACATATTTCCAGAAACTTAAACACATTAACCGACTCATTAGCAAACTATGTGTTAGATAGACATTTGCAACATTTATAAAAGGAAACACATCATCAATGTTTTACATATGGATCATACAACTCAACTAGAATAAAACTCCGAAAATCAAAAATATATATATAGTTGTTTATGGTTTACATATAATGTTCTGTAACCAATACAAAATTGGTCACGCGACCCAAAAACTCAAAATTCTAGGGGGCACCCTAGTCTAATGATGCTCGTGATAGTAAGTCATAGCCTGTGTGATCATGCATAAGAGACGAGTCCATCATCTGGGCACACCAGTAGTATGTCGCTGTAACCACAAAGGTAGCTCATTAGTCCTCACATCTGGTATACCAAGAGTGAGGCCCTCAACCTGCTCCTGCAAAGCTGTGAGAGTCTCGGCCACATAGAGGTCGTGAAGAATAGCCCTTCCGGCGGCCTCTCCTGCTGGAGCAACAACTGGTACTCTCAGGCGAACTACTGGACGAACAGGACCAACATCTGCATGTACACATGAGTTTGATTAGAGTCTTGATAGAACAAAGCACAAGGACATTATAAACAAAAACAGTAAACAACAATATGGTCAGAGATTTTACCAATAACACCCCACTGCTCGTCGTCCGGCGGTACTAAATCTGGATCACCGCGGAAGTCCATGCCAGCATATGGATACTCGGCATAAACCATCTCCTGACGATCAAACCACCTGAAGAAGGTATCAGAAAATGAAATTTGAGATTGGCCAGCATGCCTAGACATATGGTCAACCCATCTCTGCATACGTGGTTCAGTAGGAGAAGGTAAGTCGAGTGCAATGTACTACGGCTGCATCAGTGGTATCTTCTCCAAGGCAAAGGCGGTCAGAATAGAACCGTACCCAAAGTTCTTCAACCTCCCGTTCTTTATCTTTGTCAACTCTTCCTTCATCACAAGAAGTACTGCATCGCACCAGTTGAACACCTTCGGTTGAAGGCATTCCAAGGCATGCTGCATATAGGATCTGTTGGCTACATGAAGAGACGCACTACCGGCCATCCTACCAAAAGTAAACAGGATAGTTCTAAGGGACCTGTCAGTGACATCACGGATGATGATCTTGCCGTCTTTACTCGGCTGAGATCCTTCTCTGCAATACCGGCGGACATAATCTCTTACAGAATTGCCTCCACGGGCCGAACCTGACAAAGAGATGGGGGCACCCCGCCTTGACAAACCAGTCAAGAAATAGATGTCTACTGCAGTCAAGGGGATAGATTTGCCCCTAATCTGGAAAACCTGGTTGATAGGATCCCAAGCATCGAGCAAATACTACAGTAAGTTGATCTATTGTCTCATGCTAGAAATGCGGAAGAATTTCAGTAAGCCACAATTCCGCAGCGCATTCACTGTAACTGGATCATGTAGGGCAATCATGTCCTCTTCTTCATGCTCACGTGCTCGCCATGTAAGGGTCATCTTGTTCCAAGATCTCTGAAAAACCAACAAGAGAGGAGTTAGGTCCTGATTTTGGTGAGAAACAGGCAAAAATTCCATGAAAAATTGTGCAACAAATTCCCTTTCTGCGCCCAACGCACTTGCAGCAGTGATCTAGGTGCATTGAATGTCAAATTGCCTTCATACAAGCCAGCATTCAACGCAGGTTTCGATGCACTGAGGGTGCGTTGATGGCAGAACGAATCCCTCAAACCCCAGGGGCTCAGAAAAGCAGGGAATAAGGCACAAAATGCAAAATGGAAACCATGAAATGAAAGAGCTCAGGTTTAGCTCCTACCTGGTCCAGACGGCGCTGAGAATCATCCACAGAATCTCCCGAAATCAACTGATGAAAATCGAGGGGGAAAACACCTCCAAAGCTCCAACAAACCAAGTTCAAATGAAATGGTAAAATGAGAGGTAAAAAACACTTTTTAATTACTTTTACGTAGTTCAAAGTAAAATATTAGCGTTTTAATCTCGTTTTCAAGCAAATATTGTTCATTTCTAACTAGTTTGATGAAGCAGTTGAAAATACAGTACGATCTTTGGAAGGACAAAGCTATCTATGGTAAAAATCAAAACAAGACCATCTAATCGAGCAGTTTTAGCACATAGTTCAAGCTCGTTAAAAAATAAACATAAGACATGAGCAAATGTTTCCACCCGCGTTTAAGCTCGTTAAAAAATGAACTATTCCCCGGTAAATAACCACCGTGAATGAAACATTTCAGCCATTAAAGCATTGGTCGTGTTTGCACCGTCACCTCCACTTTTCCATTGACCGATCATTCACCTCCATTTGATTGTTTACCCATTTTGAGGAACAGCTGCGAAGAGTGATTTCACTAGCCATCCTTGTGACACTGCCGTGATTGGAAAATTCCAAACCTTAGCTGGAATCAACTGCTACCCATTTTATCACTCGTTCCTCAAAAGACGAGTCTTCTTTAAGCTCTTTTCAATTAACTCGTAAACTATGAAAAGATTGCCGAGTTTTGGCCTTCCAGCTTGTTAAAGCGACAGGAAGTGCTATCCCTCCTCTAGATTTTAATATTTTTGGACCTGAGGGATTATTGCACAAAAAGATCGAGCGCTTGTTTTGTTCGGCTCGTTAAAACTATCGAAAATTCATCCCTTTTGTATTGTTTTATACTTTTTCGGACTTAAGGGATTAGATGACGAAAAAGGAATTTCGGAGTTACCTTTAAGTACCTTTTCAGACTCTCTAAAAATGAAAAGGACCGAGTTATCTTTGTCGTTAGACTCGTTAAAAAGATTAATAGCGACAAACTTGTCTTTAGACGAGAACAAGTTTCCGTATCGCTAGGCTCGTTAAAAAATAGCGATGGGTTTGCCCGAAGGGAAAATTATAGAACAAGCATATGTTATCCTCCTCAAGCTTGACAAAAATAAAGAGGTACTGGTCAGCAATGACTGGGGAAAAATTGGGAAGAAAACTCAAAGAATCTTTATTGGTAGCAAGTCGCTCTTGAACATGACACTTCCACTCCGTGCCCGAGTCAGGTTGGGTTGTTTCATTCACCAGTCACATCACCATGGTCACACCATACCATCCACATTTGGGGTAAATGCTACCAATCCATCACATAAGTGTCGCCGACATGTTCAAGAGAAGTCACCTGTGTCCCATCCACTACCATACATTATACTTCATTCTTTCATGACCGCCATCCTAAACCATATATCATCAGATCGTTTTCACCTCCATCAAAATCATTTGCTCCATTCTGTGTCATTGATGTGGGATTCATTAAGGCCCTCCTTTGATGGATCACTTCTTGTCGACATCAGCTCATTATCCAAGAAGTTGATCTAGGAACACCCCATTCAGTACTTTGAAGCTTGCATGCCTCAATGGCAAGTTTCTCACTTCCGGCGACAGGTATACATCAATGACCTTCGACCGAAAGATTTTGCGTGGTGTTCAACGCCAAGTCCTTTATTCGCACCATGTGAATTGTATTGCAGTACCTTGAGGGTCATTATCATTATCGGTGATTCCTCTCGCGCTTGTTAATAGTTTACATCATTGACTGGTAATCAAGCGATGTCTTTCCATGTTCGACTTCAAAACATTTCTCACATGGATCGACTTGTACTTCGAGTGAAGATCAGATGAGATTGAAGACCCCAGATCTAGTTTCATCCATTCGGGCTGCGATATATATTCAGGAAAATAAAGACATTGAAATGTACAGCATTGCAGCACAGATAATCATCCTACCAAAAGGATGATGGCTCTATCAGAATCATCAGTCTACCATCAGACGATTATCTGTCCTACGTACATGAAAATGAATTTATAAAGCTGAGCATGGGAATGCCCGCCTCAGCTAGATCATGAGAACAGTATGAAGATAATGTATTGTATTGTATCTTATTACAGGTCTCCTCCCAGCATTGAAAGAACTTCGGATCCTCCTAATAAAGCATTTCACCCGATAAACGACCTCATACTTTAGGGGGCAACTGTTATAGACATTTTTGTGCCTTACAGCTCTAAGCATGAAATGTCTATAAACCAAGGGCTCCTAAGTCCCTAAAAGTGTTGTTCTAACTCCTAAAGGAACAAGGTCAACGAATTACAGCTTCTCCCAGAAGTTCTCCACCAGAAACTGCTCAGAATCAGTCAAATCAGGACCATTTCAACTGCTCCACTAGCCAAGTGCATTTCATAGCACCCAGGTCCACTAGCTAGGTGCATTGCAATGCACCTAAATGCACTACCAGGGTGCGTTGAGCAGGAAATGACAAGTGGCAGAGTCATTCCACGGGGTGAAGAGACAATGGAAGCTTCCAGAATCTTCTCCAATGACACTTTCCTCACTGAATTCGACCAAGGATGAGTAAGAGGCTCTCAGTCTCCAAGTGGAAGCAAGAACTGACAGAGAGAAGACACTAGTCAAATCATAAGCTGACTCATACTCCTTGCATACATCTATATATGGATCCCTCATCCCAGAGATCCAGAGGCTGGAATTTTGTACATTACAGAGAATTGATGTTGGTTTAGAGATAGATATCAGAGTATTGGGTGGTTTATGCTTTGTTGGAGGTGAAGAGGGGCTTCTTTGCTGGGAGGTTGATGCTGGATCAGGAATCATCGGTTGTAACTCCTCCTGGATCTTCTTGTTATATCAATAAAACTATTTGAGTTTCTCCTACATGCTTGTGTATCATTGATGTTTGTTACATTTGTATGTTTAGCTTAAATCTGATCCTAAGCTTTTTATGAGTATAAACCCATGTCTTTGTATAGTTTCCTTCTTCTGTGATCTTGCAGGTACTTGGTGAAGCTGGGCAAGTAAGGGAGCAGGTAGCTGGAAGCTGTCAAAGAGGAGAGAGATTGGATCAAAGGACTAGCGCAAGACACAGGTTGGTTCATCCTATTTCTCTTTGTTTATAGTTCATAAAGAAGAATACAAAAGTAGTTTTCTCTGTTTGCTTCTAAGGTCACTGTCACACCTTAGTGGGATAGGTTCATTCTGAATAGACACTTTTCCCGATAACACTTTTGTTCCGTTACAATCCCAACTTCGTCCTATGCACTCAGCTGCAGGGGCCCACGCACACAGCTACGGACTCTACCAGGCCTCTACGCACTCAGCTGTAGAGCCTCTTTCTACTAATACAACCCAAGGCTTGGACTTACAGACTCAAAATGAAATCTTTCTTCAAAAACCCATCACACTTAAGATCAACTCTCAGAAAAACTGCCTTCTACCCTTAGAGCCTCGCTCTATTTATACATTCCCATGGTTTGTGGACCATGGGTAGGCCGACACACTATATATTAAATTACAATATTATAGGGTAGACAACCCTAGACTCTCACGCTCCATGCCCACATTTTGCAGGGTCTTTACATTACTTTTGACCAAAATTCAGGCTACAAGCCCCAAAAATCTGCTATGGGGGGATCCGCTGCCCAACACCAGCAAACCACATAATAGTGTGCCACAGACCTTCGAGCAGTACGGGACCAATTGGAAGGGCTCCGTGCCAAGGTCGCCGCATCAGCAGAGTGACTTCAGACAAGTCATGATGATTGTGTTGGGGGCCTGTTGGGCATGGAATCCCCCCACAGCATGTTTTGGGGCTGAAAGCCCAGGTTTTGGTTAAAGGTTTTGTAAGAATCCGTGAATTGTAGGCGCAAAGCATGATGTATAGGTTAAGTTATAGGGCTATCCACCATAAAGTATTCTAATATAATGTAAAGTCATGTTGGCCTATCCATGGTCCATGGACCATGGGATTGTATAAATAGAGCGAGGCTCTAAATTGTAAAGATAGTGAATAGAAGGAATAAGAGAAAAGAATACAAATGGTTCGAGCTTAGAGTAGGAGTCTAAATGTATTGGGTCGTAGTAGTAGGAAAAGGCTCTGCAGTTGATTGCACATAGGCCTAGTAGGGTCCGCATCTATGTGTGCGAACCCCTGCAGCTGAGTGCGAAGGGCAGTGTCAAGTCTGTAATCTGGATTGAAGATTAATAAAGAGAAGCTGATTCCTATTTCTGTGTATCTTTTGTGCATTGCCTTCTTTACATTTATGTTGTTTTATTTATCGCGTGCATTGATATGATTATTGAATATGTTGTAATAATCATTAGTCTTACATAAACAAGTTAAGTAATTGGATAATAATAGATTAAATAGTAAGGGACTTGGGTATTATACAGATTGCGCCCCAAGTAGGGTTGCACGGAAGCAGCATCACAGGTTGCGAAGGGATAGCAAGTGCGCATAGCAACGGGTCAAACCACGGACCTCTAGAGGCTCATCAGACATCCCCAGGGTGCGGAAACCTGGTTCTAGCACTCTCCCATACTACTTCTGGTGAGACCTCAATCTGTGCTCTGCGGACTATTACCAAAAGGGCCAATAGTACCGGGATTTTCTTGGCTAAATCACCTCTGAACCTAGGTCAGGCCCATACAAGCCAACAGAGCCTCTTCTTACTACTACGACCCAACACACTTAGACTCCTACTCTATGCTCAAACCATTTGTATTCTTCTCTCTAATTCTCTCGCTATCTTTACACTTAGAGCCTCGCTCTATTTATACAATCCCATGGTCGATGGACCATGGGTAGGCTAACATGACTTTACATTACATTACAAAACTTTAGGGCAGATAGACCTATGACTTAACCTATACTTTGCTCTCTATTCCCGCAATTTGCAGAGTCTTACAAAACCTTTGACCAAAACTTGGGCTTTGAGCCCCAAAACATGTTGTGGGGGGATTCCATGCCCAATAGGCCCCCAACACAATCATCGTGATTCGTCTCGAGTCACTCTGTTGATGTGGCGATTTTGGCGTGGAGCCCCTCCAACTGGTCCCATACTACTCGGAGGTCCGCAGCGCACTATTCTACGGTTTGCTGGACCTACTACATGCGCTCTTCTGATGCTTCTTTGTGAGGATCAGCTACCTACCTTAGCGCATAGAGTCCCTACATTTGTGTGAGCTTTCCATCAATATCTATTGTAATGGTGAAGGCCTCATCAATCCATGGCTGGACACGTGCTTTGAGAAGTGCCTCTTACTATTTTAAGGCATCCACCTGCTCTTTCAGTGCCATTGATTGTTGCATCTTTTCTAGCCATTGGGTGAGGATGATTATCTACACAGTTCCCCTTACATTATCATACTGCTCATGCAATTCGTGCACCTCTGTTTCTAGGTGTTGTATGTTGGGGTCCTCCTACAAGCATGTGAGGACATCAAAGGCTTGGTCTAATATACCAATACAATCCTACACTGCCCATCCAATTCCTTCCAGTCCTATTTGGATAATGCTAACATGCTGCTCTCTAACTTCCAGAGGAGTGGATGGCTACGCCTTCAGTCGCAGCTCAGCAATCTGGAGGTTCAGCTCCAGCTGCACTCGCATTGTTTCCTCGCGCGCACTTCGGACTCCACTTACTAGTCAGTGGATCTACATCTATTTTGGTAGGTCTGCAGCAATGGAAAACTTTTGGACTCACTGGCATGCTTCATCGATTGTCTACACGCTCTGCTGGTTCTGTGACACCACTGTGTCATGCTACAAGCTGAGTTGTTCAATGTTGATATTTTTCTCACTCATCACCTGGATCGTGCGACCCTCCATGGCACAAAGCTATGCTTTTATGCCATCCTGTAGTTGGTACAATGTGTCTCATGGAAGGGCAGCCAAATTAAGTCCAAATCCCTTGATCCTGCTCACCGCGGCTCTGTCGTCCTCATTTTCTGTTGTTAGCACTCCTTCAGGAAGCACTATGGTGTTGGCCATCTTTGGGCGTAGCAGCTACTCCGCTACTAATGTGTCTACTATGCCGTAGGTGGCTACAATTCCTTCCTGTGGGGGCCACACTTGTAGTTCCTAAAGTTGTGCCCTTAGGGCCCCCAACACAATCTGATGCTCCGACATGGCTTCCTGTAGCACTTTCTTGGTGACCTTGTGAACTGTGTCACCAATGTCATATAGGTTTCCTTCAATTAACATGATCGGGTCGATGGCCAATTTGGATGCCTTGACCTTTTTTCGTGGACCCGATCTCTCTATGATGTGCAACCTTTTTAGCTGGGTGGAAGTTGTGCCTGGGTCCATGCCTTCTTTTGTGTCCTCTGCTTCCTATCTTGTAGAGAAGTCCTGGTCCTCCTCATCCTACGTTGTGGTGGCCCAGATTGCCTGCACTACTGGTGCTTCTTCGACAGCCTTTTCCTGCTCCGCAGCTTCCCTTGCTGCCTCGCAGATAGCCCTTACCTCTGTGGCCACTTTTTCATTGCGCCTTTTCTCGACCAACTTCGTGACCCATAAGTTGGCTTCATCCTTTTTTCTTTTATGATGTTGTTCTATCCAGCTCCGCCAGATCTGGGGCACGCCACTCAAGGGGCCATGATTCTAGCACTGAAAAGATCGCATCATCAATGGTGATGAAGGGGAGCTTGGTCCATTGCTGCACCAGATCCTTATGTGCCTTGATGTAAACATTATGCATGTCTGCCTTGAAGTCTGCAAAGTTCCATAGACTATTGTACTGTGGGGGATAAGCGTGACTGTTTATTGATCCACATCAAGATGCTCACCTCCATGAGAACCCATAAGATCTTTGTCTCAAGAATCCACTTTGTGTCCTTGGTGGCCTAGAGCGACACGTACTTTGCGGCCTCTGGTAAGTCCTACTCAATGCTAGGGAATTGACTGTCCTTAGGCAGTTCCCCTGTTACCAGTAAAATGGACAAGAGAAACCACGCGTAGTGGAAGGTCTTTCCCTGCTCCTGGGCTTCCTTGTAGTTGGTCAAGAACCCCTCGGAGAGGAACTTGTCCCAGTTGAATTGGACCCCCTCCATGCATTGTTCAGCCAGTGCAACTACCAGCGCTGGTACCTCATCACCGCGACATTTTCTCATTACCTTCCCAGCCAGTAGTTGGGTGGCTACGCGCACCCCTTTATCTTTGATGATGTTGATTGTGTAACCCCTCTTTTTCTTCTCAAGCTTGTATTTTTCCTTCATGGCCTCCTTGAACACCAAATATCTGCTTTCTCCTACTATCGTCACAGGGTCCTTTCCCTTACAGGGCATCCAGGAAATTTTATGGATGAGATCCATCGTGATGGGAATAGGCTCGTCCAGCCATAAGTACTTGTCGTGCACCAGGAAAAGAATATACCTAATGATGAAAATAGTGATATCTATGTGGTGAAAGTGTGGAATCCACAGCAGATGAAGTAATCTGGCCTTCTCCACACCACACAGCCAGTTCTGTGGCTCTAGTGTTGTGACTGGCCCCTCCGTGCTCTGCTTCATGAGGCTCTCCATCTCTAAGTGTGGAAAATTTTCGCTATTTGCGAGGTCCCAGCCTTCAAAATTCATTATGGGTATGTGACCTAGGTGCAAGCCCTCAAACACAATTCCATCGGGGAGGAGCGAGGTCTAGAGTGCACTCTTAGTGGCATTCAAGTCCTTTGGTATCTTAGTTTTCCCTTTTCGCGGAGGGACGTACTCGGGAAATTCTTTTACAGAGCACACTGGCTGGATGTCCTCTTCCATGTCTTATGCTTCCTCTATCTCATTGACGAGGGCCTATAGGTCCTCCTCCTCATCATCTGTCTCAATGGTGACAGCCTTGCCCTTTTCTTCCATTGAGAGTTTACCGAACCACAGATTCCTCGGGAACATGCAAACTAGTCCTGCTGCCTGCTTATCTTTCTTGGCCCTCAGTGTTAGAGGAGATTTTTGATTTTCCAATGCGACCCTAGTGTCTCCAGGAACATGATGTACCGTGGGCTTCTATGTGGCCTCATCGGTGGTTCCTTATCCAGAGCCCAAACCTCTCCTGGTAGTCGTCATCCTGCTTGAGCTATCTGTGGTTGTTCATGAACTTTTGGGATTAAATATTGCTCGACACTCAACACTCTATGCTCTAATCAACTACTCAAATCTCAAATAAACAAGCTTTGTCTCATGGTTAGCCCCTAGAGTTTTATAGTGCTTTTTAAATTCAAATTTGACCGTTCCCCCCAATTCTGGGCAGATTGCCCCAAATCTTGCCCTTAATTCTTGTCTTAAATGCTCGTTGCCCGCTCCTTTTACCTTAAATTGAACATCTTGTCATGAATAGTGACACCAATGGTCACTTCCCAACCTACCACGTGGCAGTTCAACCCCCAGTGCACGGGCACGAACCTTGTGATATGTTGATTCTGCGCACACCTCCCTCATTGTGCAACTCCCAAACAGACTCTTTTATAGTCCTACACTCTCTTTCAACTGCCTAGAGCATTGATACTGTGATCCCTATGGCTAGTTAGGTGGTTGCACCACCTATGCGAGACTTCAACTCAGCTTCCAGTATAGTCCACAGAAATTCCCTAATCGTCTTCGCGACATCCAACACCGTGCGTTCTACTGTATGTAGTGTGATCTCCTGGTTACTGCATTTGGTGAGGTGTAATCGTAGCCATGGCAATAGAGTCATAAATTCCCGGTGACAATCTTCTAATGCAGAGGTATGATCATCTGTATCTTGCTTTTTCATCCTTGGTTTATCGACGAGACATGCTTGCATGATCTCATTTTCCAACCTCTTGATCTTAGCGCCCGTCAAAATGATTTTCCTCCTCAATTTTATACAGTCCTTTTCAAGTTTTTGAAGTCTACAGTTCCTTCACTGGATGGCTTCCTGAATCCTTATATGTTCAACCTCACATAGATGTGTGATTTCTTCCCCCTAGTCATCGTGCACTGTCCCAACTACGGGAACCATTACGTGTAGATTCCCTTTTGTAGTCTCTTCAGAAATTACGGTCTCTACTCTATTCTGCACCTTTGGAATCATCTCTATGTTCATGGGTTTTGCACATGGTCCTATGGGCCCATCGAACTGCTGGCACGTGCAAGTCCCAATCAGTTCATCTTGCCTGGTGAACCTTGTTCAGTAATTCATTCATTAATAGTTTATTTAGACTCACAACTAGTGATATCTCAACTAAATAACATCTATCGGGTACGAGATCCTTATTTGTATTGCCAATTTCTGAGAGTGTGCTTATTGCAAAGATAATTTATTTACATCACATTTGTTCACATTCCACGATTAGAAAATTCCTTAGTAGATTATATTGCTAATCAAGCATTGGATTGGCATATAAATCATTCATCACATTAAAACATCAAAAATAATCAAAGTATCATCTGTATATATGATCATCATAAAATCGTTTGTATATATATAGAGTGTTTGTGTCCAAAATAATATACAAAAATCAGGAAAAAATTCCCTACAAAATTTGGGCTTATGCCCATCATCATGTCTAATCACAAAAATATTTGATCATCTATCTAACGATCCTGCTCAAGATGAGCAGCTAGAAAGAAAATGATTGCATTCACCACCCATCAAAATATTTGCACCCAATCCTGTGGTACTCCCACCACGCGTCACTGCATCTCCTCAGGTAAGTCCTCTATGGACACCATGGGTACCTAGTGAGTCAATCTCACCAAGTTTCTCTGGACTGTATGGAGGACTCTCTCAGTCTCAGTTGTGGCCCCTTTGACATCTCTTCCACAATTCCTATGTCAAGGAAGTCCATCAGGTCTCACTGGTCCCACATCTGAAACAGATCAATAATTTTGTAAGTGTCTTGTCTCATAAAAAAAAAAAAAATCATTTATACCTATGGCACCCCATGTTGTGTCTAGTGGCAATACTAGATCTGGATCTCCTTGAAAGTTGATTTAAGCATAGAGGTAGTCTTCGACTGCAATGACCTATTGATCCCACCAAAGGAAAAAATCGTCATCAAAAGTCATCCTAGGGACCTCACCGCCCCCTAGGTGTTTCATCAAGTCAGCCAATGTACCCATCTATGGATCTCTCGGGCTACGGATGGTAGATAATACCTTGGGATGAAGCCTAGGTACTCTCAAAAAAAAAAAATGAACATAAGATAGTTTTGTATCCAAAATTCTTCGTCTAACCCTTCTGAATGAAAGTGAGTTTTCTCTTCATGTTGGTTAGTAGAGGTGTACAATAATCAAAGGCAGTAGTGAGGGAATCCACTGCTAGGTTCATGGAAACATATGAAGCCTGATGTAGAGTAGCGTAACTGTTTACCCTGGCTATGGTAAATAGTGGGATTCTCAATGATAAACTCTCTACATACTTAATTGGAATCTGACTTCCAAACTTTTCAGGGTTGCCTGGAAAGTATATACAGATGTAGTCTTCTACACTGAGACTACCTCTCATCTTGCCAGTTGAGTGCACTCTCTCCCCCCTTCGGGAAAGACCTGTAATGAAATAAATTTCTTTTGTCTCGATCCTCAGGGGTATTGGATCAATCACGAATGCATCATCTTCTGCACTCCAGTAGTGAATCAACAACTCAAGCAATTGAGTATTCGCCTTCATGTTTGGCATTTTGAAGAATTTTAACAAACTACATACTCTCAAAGAATCTAAGGTGGTTTGATCGTCCATCACTTTTTTATCAATGATATTGTGCTCCCTTTCATGCCAGGTAATTGTCATCCTACCAAAAAAGATATTCCATATCATTAAATCAATGTTTGAAAATTTTTACTCACGCACACACGGGTTCATTTTTTACAAAGTCGCGTGTAGGGCCTTCGTATACGCGAGTTGCCTGTATCCAACCCATGTGCACGCAAAGTTGGAATTTCTAACATAATTTCTTACGGTCAAATTTATGAAAAAACATCTAGAAAGCATCAAAAATGATCAAAATCATGATTAAGGGGTTACTTGGAAGATTTGAAGCAATTTGAATGGTTGAATTTGACGAAGGAAGCTTGCTTGAGTTTTTCTCTATAGCTCCTTACTCAAAACACAAATTAGAAAATTGTGAGTCCGAAAGTCCTTATATAGGTTGAAAAATGAAAATTATTTTTTCTAAACTTGATTTTTATCTTATGGACTTTTTGACCTTTTGGCTTGGAGTGTTGGGAATGGGTTGTTTTTACAGGATATTTTGGAGACTTTTTTGAGATATTGCTTTGGTCCCATGACCGCAGACCCATCATGGTAGGTATCACTTTTTTACTGGCATATAGGTTAGGGAATATCATTTTTCACTGCATTTTTCATACTTGCCTCCATACTACAATATTTTTCCATAGGGTCAACCCCATCATGTCTTGATTCACAAACCATTTTCACTCACCGACTTTTAAAATCATGACGTGATGGTAGAGCCAACATTTACATGGGCATCTTAGTTAGATCCTTGCTGACATATGTTGCTCATGCTACTATATTGAGTAGGCTCAAGAGTCCTCTTTAGTCCCACCATGACTTGTGCATTGGAGACTCATTCTTGTTCTTCTTCGCTATTTTCTGGCTTTATACCCTAGAGGCTCCTTTGTGTTGAGTTTTATTGCTGCATTGCATATTGACTATTTTCACCTTTTGGCCTTGAGCTGGCATCACTTGGACTTGTGTTTAAGCCAGTGTTTGACCATGTATTCTGCAAAATCAACCTTGCAATCACTTAGTATTTGCAACTTGACACACCCTTTTACCCATGGAAAGAGCATTCCTTTGAGTTTCATTTACCAGTTTCACCACCTTGCACTGAGCATAGGAATGTTCCCCTCCCAGGAACTAGAGCATCTACTTTTTCGACACTCGTTCTTACCATTGTACTATAGCATTCTTTTATTCTTTTTCAGGCTTCAAAAATATGAAAAAGACAAATATATATATATATATATTCCAAAAAAAGAGTAGGAACGGGACATTATTTCCATATTTGATGGAAGCTCGAGTTAGTTGTGTCGTCCTTGAACAAAGCACTCAAAAAATAAGTCTTTCCTCCATTGGGATGGGTTTTGGTTTGACTTAGGAGAGCCTTAACCTTGTTATTGAGTCAATACTACTCCGATTGGTTATCTCTTCCAATCATATGGAGAGTTTTCTTGTGCCTCCTACATGACAAACTTATACAAAGTTATCATATGTTTCCATGAAGTCACAGTTGAGTCATGCTTTTGTTCAAGGGAAGTAAACCTGAGTCACCCTCTCTATGGTGTCTCTTAATCTATTTTTCCGTTGACCATACCTAGTTGTCAGAGTCATGTTCTTTATCACATCATCTATTCAATCCTTTGCTCATGTCGTTTTGAGAAGGTCTCCATTGACTTCTTTTTGGTGGGTCTTTCTCTTATCGACTAAGACAAATTGCTCTAAGGGCAGATCTAGAGCCGCACCCTAGCCCTATTTTCATTATTGATAGATCACCTTAGCTCAACATCGATCAGTATCATGGATCTTTGATTGAGTGGATTCCCTTGTTTTAGACATCATCTTTCATTATCACACATTGGGATTCGTGTAGTACCTTGGTTTCCATTTGACCCTATTGGTGGATTCCTCGCCTCTATGTCAACTTTCATTATTGGTTGGTTCAAAGGGTTTCTATCGTGCACTAGATACATCTTGTGTACATCAAAAATGTGATTCAGTTGGGTTACTACATCTTTATTCATCTTATTCCTTCCACATTATTGGCATACGGGTTACACCACGCTAGATTGATGAAGGATGCTTCAATTCCTTCCTTCTAGTGGATATTTTCTCGACTGTAACTCATTGCTCTCGGAACAAGATCTAGAGTCCATTTGGCAGTACCTTGGGGTAGCCAATCATTAGTGGCAGACTCCTTTGCTATCAACAATGGGAAAAAATCATTGTCTCCTGATTTATAGATTCTTCCAAGTGTTTGACTACACCTCATTTATTTGCACTTGTTAGATTGTACTGGGTACCTTGGCTCTCATCATCATTATTGGTGAGTAGTCTCGCATTCGTTAATGGTATACATCAATGACCGGTAATCAAATGATTTCTCACATGGTCAACTTAAAATCATTTATTCCCATTGTGTAGAAATGTACTACGATAGTCGGTGAAGACCTCGGGTTTGCATCAGCATTTCATGGTTCACTTGTCAATTTCTCTTGTTGCTGCTAGTTGACACCATCCACCTTATATGTTTCAGTTCCTTACATTGACATCCTATATGTTGGCACTCGAGTTGCAGTGCAGTACCGTTTATTCCACCATTTGACTTGGTATTTTTTGGATCATCTTTATGACTTCAATGATCAGCTTCATACTTTAGCATCATTGATTAGTTCTTTATATGTGATATTCAGGAATGTACTTACTTGGATATGATCTTATGATCCATTGTGTATTATCAGTTCCTTTATACTTGTATGCATATTGGATCTGATTTTGTATTTGACATGGGGACATGCTTTACTATCTCTGAGCATGGGTATTCCCACCTTAGACAACATTTTCTTTCTGATCTCTTTCACTGGCTTGGTAGGTTGAACTCTGGTGAACTCCTCCTTGATCTCAACATGATTCCTTTTATACACTTAATACATTTCGGCCATCATGCACCCCTTCTGACCTCATATATTAGGGGGCATTTGTTATAGCACCATTTACCACTCTTGGTAGATCTGATGCTCTGTTTATGTCCTAGGGCAACCCTTCCTTTCCAGACTTGGTCCAAAATATAAAAAACATTGTTTTATTTCCTATACGCTACTTTTCCCTGTGTTAAAAGCGTGTACACGCGGGTCATCATATACCCAACCCGCGTATATGTGCTAAAACACTTAAAAGTTATAAATATCCTTAATTTTGGGTGGAGTTTACAGGTTTTACCTATTACTCACTTACTATAGCCATGGCTCAACTATTTCCCAACTAAAAAAACTAATTTGGAGAAGTATAAATAAACCTCCATGGGAAGGCCTAAAGGGGAGAAGAGAGGAGATATTGATATTATATTTGATTAATCCCTGATCGAGTCTAAAGAAATCCCTGTGCCTCCTGCACTCCCCAAGCTTTAGGAAACTCTTATTTCCTCTTTTGAGATATCCTTCATCCCTCTTGTGATATCATTGTGTATGTTGATGGAGGAAGATTGCTGAGGCCGAGATAGGATGGATCTAGAGGACAATTCTCCTTGGATTTGGAGGAACACTTAGGTTGTAGTTTTCCACCTTTCTTGTAGCTTACATCAATAAAGAAATGTTGTTATGTTCCTGATATTTATCGTGTTTATGCATTGATACATGTTGTGATTTTTTTATAAATCTTATATTAATGTGTAATCGTTCATTTTCTTATATGATCTAACGTATATATCATGAATATCATTTATGTTACTATTGTTTTATATGCTTTTCTTGGATAATTTATAGGTTTCAAAGGCATCAAAGGAAGCGTAGGGTTTGAACCCTGTGGGATCTACCCAAACGTAGGACCTACAGGTAAGGTCACTTCTTCCCAGTTCAGTAGTATAAGCATTTAGATTGTTTGTTTGAGCATTTCTTGTTGCTTTTTGCCCTCTGCTCTATTGGGGTTTTCAACTCAAGACCCTAGGGTGTTCCCACCTACAACAGCTTTGAAGCCAAACTTGAAACCAAGCTAGAAGTCTTCCTATGTGGCTTGGATTCCAAACTCATCACCCTACAATGCATGAGTATTAATTGTAGTTATTGGCTAGTGCAATTACCAGATAGTTGGAAGGTGAGATAACAAATAATATTGCTAATATTTTTGGGTACTTACAACTCATTCATGTAACTTCAAATTGCTACCCTGGCCCACTTTGTGTTGCCCATGTTTCTCAAGCTTCCTTGGTGGATTTCAAAGTGTTAGGGAGCCTATGAAAAGTTTCAATTATGTTATATACTGCAATTTTATTTAAAACTAAAGAAAATTAAAAGTATTGAATTGAAAATGTAATTTACCTTGGTGCGCAAATTGGTTTCATTCCTTATTTTCTTTGTTTCGTCTTGTGTATGTTGATGATAAGGGCCTTCCATTCCCTCCGAGGAATCATGGGTGGACACTCGTACCTAGGGTTATTTTCCAAGTGAGCCTTATACATGTCCCATACATATTTTAAATAGTTTTCAATTATGCAGGTGGCCCTACTTTTATTGAAGGTATCTACCTCAAATAAACCTTCAAGTTATTCCACAAGCTCTTTCTTCATATTGGAATTTTGGGAATTCCACCTTGTGTGTATGGTGGACCCAAAAATCAACAACAATTTTTCATTCATATGTTTATAAAACAAGTTGTTTCCTACATGAAAAAAGATATGATCATTAGTTTGAAAATAATAATCTAGATGATTTATGTTTGAGATAGACAACATGAAATAGTTAAAACATTAAAAATTACTTGAGATTTTTGGTGTTTTTATTGGAATTCCTTCCTCATTCACCAAAAATGTGCATGGAATTGTCCCCGTGTTGATAACATGTGACGATCCAAGAAATGAACCCATAGTGTCATCAATATTATAATGAAATATGTTTGAATATTGATGTGTATTATTTTTTGTCTTATAAGATATTTTCATGTCATATTAGTTATGTGTGATAATGGGTACCCCCATTTAAAACTGTATTTATGTCTGGTTGTGTTTTGATAATTGTTCTCAATATGTGTAATTAGGGTTAACATTCAAATTATAGGTTGGGTGTTGTAAGATGCTTGCACATATTGGAGTCCAATTCCCCTTTATACTATAGAAGCTTGGTTCTTGCAACCCCCCATAGGACCTTAGGTGAGACTTTGCATGCTTTACAAGTGATGTTGAAAGGGTTGGTATCCAGTGGGGTTTGGTGTTTGCGCTTCACTTATTAACGTGGTTCAAATCACATAAAAGTGCCCACAAATCATTTCAAATCTGAAGTTGAAGGTCAAGTTGAATGGTTGTCATGGAGACAAAATGAAATTTTTTTTTGAAGAAAATGAAAATTAGAGTAAATAAAATTTTCCATTGGGATTGTTACCCACCAAAAGTGGGTGAGCCCATAGGATAATTTTTCTCTTGTATCTCTCTTTAGCTGGAAACCAACAACCCCTGCCAGCCACCATTGTAGCCGATACATTGTGTGATTTTATCTCTGCTTCCTGCATCAGTCATATGTCCCTTCGCCCATATGTTGAGAGAATATGTTTGAAGGTGGGCAATCCAACCCAAAAGGTACATTTTTCATTGTGCACTTGGGTGCTTATGATTGTTTCTCATTGGGGATTTTGGGCATGGATTATTAGTTGACCTGGATGAAGGAAAGGTTTCAACCGAGGTCTTCTTCCCTCACCTTAAATGGGAGGTTAATCCACAACCCTAGTCCCCTAGGATCTCCTCTATTGGCCTATAGCTTTAGGAAGGGAACTACTTGGGAAAACTTGATTTTGGTAAGATGACCTCATTTTCCCGTTCCATTTTTTCACTCCCCCCCACACATTACAAGCCCTATTTCATCACCTTCCTTGATATTATAGTTGATTAATCCCTGATCGAATCTAAAGAAATCCCTGTGCCTCCTGCACTCCCCACGTTTTAGGAAACTCTTGTTTCCTCTTTTGAGATATCCTTCATCCCTCTTGTGATATCCTTGTGTATGTTGATGGAGGAAGATTATTGAGGCCAGGATAGGACAGATCTAAAGGACGGTTCTCCTTGGAGTTGGAGGAAGACTTAGGTTGTAGTTTTCCACCTTTCTTGTAGCTTACATCAATAAAGAAATGTTGTTATGTTCCTCATATTTATTGTGATTATGCATTGATACATGTTGTGATTTGTTTATAAATCTTATATTAATGTGTAATCGTTCATTTTCTTATATGATCTAACGTATATATCAAGAATATCATTTATGTTAATGTTTTTGTATATGCTTTTCTTGGATAATTCAGAGGTTTCAAAGGCATCAAAGGAAGCATAGGGTTTGAACCCTGTGGGATCTACCCAAACGTAGGACCTACAGTTAAGGTCACTTCTTCCCATTTCAGTAGTATAAGCATTTAGATTGTTTTTCTGAGCACTTCTTGTTGCTTTTTGCCCTCTGCTCTGTTGGGGTTTTCAACCCAAGACCCTAGGGTGTTCCCACCCATAAGAGCTTGGAAGCCAAACTTGAAACCAAGCTAGAAGTATTCCTATGTGGTTTAGATTCCAAACTTATCACCCTGCAATGCATGAGTATTGATTTTTGTTATTGGCTAGTGCAATTACCAGATAGTTGGAAGGTGATATAACAAATAATATTGTTAATATTTTTGGGTACTTACAACTCATTCATGTAACTTCAAATAGCTACTCTAGCCCAGTTTGTGTTACCCATGTTTCTCAAGATTCCTTGGTGGATTTCAAACTGTTAGGGAGCCTATGAAAATTTTTAATTATGTTATATGCTACAATTTTATTTAAAACTAAAGAAAATTAAAAGTATTGAATTGAAAATGTAATTTACCTTGGTGCGCCAAGTGGTTTCTTTCCTTATTTTCTTGGTTTCGTCTTGTCTATGTTGATGATAAGGGCCTTCCATTCCCTCCGAGGAATCATGGGTGGACGCTCCTACCTAGGGTTATTTTCTAAATGAACCTTATACATGTCCCATACATATTTTAAATAGTTGTCAATTATGCAGGTGACCCTACTTTTATTGAAGGTATCTACCTCAAATAGGCCTTCAAGTTATTCCATAAGCTCTTTCATCATGTTGGAATTTTGGGAATTCCACCCTGTGTGTATGGTGGACCCAAAAATCAACAACAAGTTTTCATTCATATGTTTATAAAACAAGATGTTTCCTACATGAAAAAAGATGTGTTCATTAGTTTGAAATAATAATCTAGATGATTTATGTTTGAGATAGACAACATGAAATAGTTAAAACATTAAAAATTACATGAAATTTTTGGTGTTTTTATTGGAATTCCTTCCTGATTCACCAAAAGCGTGCATGGAATTGTCCCCGTTTTGATAACATGTGACAATCCAATAAATGAACCCATAGTGTCATCAATATTATAATGAAATATGTTTGAATATTGATGTGTATTATTTTTTGTCTTATAAGATATTTTCGTGTCATATTAGTTATGTGTGATTATGGATACCCCCATTTAAAACTGTATTTATGTCTGGTTGTGTTTCGATAATTGTTCTGAATATGTGTAATTGGGGTTAACATTCAAATTATAGGTTGGGTGTTGTAAGATGGTTGCACATATTGGAGTCCAATTCCCCTTTATGCTATAGAAGCTTGGTTCTTGCAACCCCCATAGGACCTTAGGCGAGACTTTGCATGCTTTACAAGTGATGCTGAAAGGGTTGGTATCCAGTGGGGTTTAGTGTTTGCGTTTCACTTATTAACGTGGTTCGAATCACATAAAAGTGCCCACAAATCATTTCAAATCTGAAGTTGAAGGTCAAGTGGAATGGTTGTCAAGGAGATAAATTGAAATTTTTTTTTTGAAGAAAATGAAAATTAGAGTAAATAAAATTTTCCAATGGGACTGTTACCCACCAAAAGTGGGTGAGCCCATAGGATATTTTTTCTCCTGTATCTCTCTTTACCTGGCAGCCAACAACCCCTGCCAGCAACCAGTGTAGCCGATACATTGTGTGATTTGATCTCTGCTTCCTGCATCAGTCATATGTCCCCTCGCCCATATGTTGAGAGCATATGTTTGAAGGTGGGCAATCTAACCCAAAAGGTATGTTTTTCATTGTGCACTTGGGTGCTTATGATTGTTTCTCATTGGGGATTTTGGGCATGGATTATTAGTTGACCTAGACGAAGGAACGATTTCAACCGCGGTCTTCTTCCCTCACCTTAAATGGGAGGTTAATCCACAACCCTAGTCCCCTAGGATCTCCTCTATTGGCCTATAGCTTTAGGAAGGGAACTACATGGGAAACCTTTATTTTGGTAAGATGGTCTCATTTTCCCATTCCATTTTTTCACTCCCCTCCACACATTACAAGCCCTATTTCATCACCTTCCTTCTTTGGGTCCACATGACCATTGGGTCAACAACGCGTGGCACACCCCCTCCCCTTGTCCACATATCTAGGTCAGGGCTAGAAATGTTACCTCATAGGTTGATCCAACTAAAATAAAGTTAAAATCATATCATGGTCACAAGCAAGAAACAAAATAAAAAGAATATTATAAAATGCAAAAGATGGTCAAGACATTCATATAGCACATGGGAAAAATCCAAGCATGGGCTCTACCCTTCATCATTATAGCAATCACCCTGGTTCTTGGGGCCCCATGAGTGCCCCCACATCATTAAGGAACCCATGCACATCCCAACCCCCGGTGGGCGATGAACTACCCCACCTTAAGGGGTTAATAGTTGTTGCATATCTTTCAAATCATGCTCTTATTTCCTTAAGCCCCGAGCAGTAATAATAATAAGAAAGGGAAAAAGGAAGATAAAGAATGGTGGAAAAACAAAGGTCGGGTAACCCATGTATCCAAAATTGCTCCCTCCTACATATGTACACCCAATATGAGGACACTCCTTTTCATTTTCCACACTTGAACCCATGGCATTTGGCCTTGAGACCCTCAGGTCCCCATCCATTCATCATCATTCACATGATACCTATCAATTGAAGATGTACTAGGGACCAATATTTCCCCTTAGCGGCTAGAAACACCTAATAGGGTTTGATGTTGAGGATTCATAAATAGTTCCACAGTAGTAATTTTTTTTTTCGATGTTTCAAGTCTAAATAAAGACCCATCATCTAAGTCTAATAGGGTTTTTTATTAGCTACTCCTAACTAGGTAAGTAACACTACTATGAAAGCCCCAACTTGGGTAGGAAATCCCCATATGAATTCTTTGTATGCCCTAGATTAACAAGATTCATTCAATTATATGCACTAATGAATTATTGTACCTAATGGTGAGAAAGCACATTGGATCTTATATGGAATTGGCGGGTCGTTTCATCATGGGTTTGGCAACTTAACTGGAGCCCAAGCCCACCATAGGATCATATTAACACCCTCAGGGGAATTTTTGAGAGCCATCAAACTCCTATCATGTGTAGAGCATCATTCCATGGCATGGGCACCCTTAGCACTTTCAACAGTATGTTCATTTCCTTACATATTCACGAGATTATGTGTTGAAAATAGCAACAAGAAATGATAAAATAGAATCCAGAATATTCAAATTTTAATTTGTCCTTGAATTAAAATTTGAATTTAGTCTGACTAGTTTCTTGGAAATAATTAATTAATTCATTATGGATTAATTAGTTTGATAAATTCAAGTTAGAAGTCTTTCTGAAGTCATGCAACAGTTATCCCTTAAACTAAGGAGATTATCCCTTAATTAAGGAGATAAGATTGAGTTATATTTGAGTTGTAATTAGTTAGCTTAGTTTACTGAGTTAAGTCCAGTTAAATTAGTTCCAAACTGTTTGAGGAACTAATTGTGAGTTATCAGTCAGTTGATGCATGCATGCACTCAACCAGTGTACTCCAAATAACTGAAGATTCCCTCATCAGAAACTCATGCATGTCTATTCTGAGAAAGACCCAGTTGAGATAAATGTCAAGGATAGTGTACTATCAGTTGCATGTTTTCTCCTATAAAGGAAACTCATGCATGAAAAAGGAATAAGGTTCCTTGAAGATTGTGCAGTTCTGACAGTGTGTTAGAGCAATGTGTGAGAGCGGTGTTACATTGGGTGAAGGAGATCATCCCAAAGGTAATTGCGCAAGGAAATAGGATCTTGGAGGGTAGAGGAGAAGGCTTGTGAGAAGCTTTGATTGCCTATGAGAATCCAGGAGAATTGTACTAAGATTTGGCTAGCTATGAGAGCTAAGGCTTTGTATAATTCTAATGTATTTCCAGCTTGTATGATAATACAATTAGTGGGGTTTTTGGCTGAGGCTTTCCCCTGAGTATTTTTTGTGTTTCATGTGTATTGATTCTTCTTCTTATGGTTATCTGTGTTCAACTCTTATTCAGCTCAATCTTTAAGCTTCTACAAGTTTGATAGTAGAAGTAGATTATAGTATTTTGCTTTGGTATATTGCATTATCGAGTTAATCTATAGTCAGATTTTTTACATAGATCTCAGAGGTAGATTTGTAGAGAATTTATAGGAAATTCTACATGGTATCAATGCTGAGTTTATCGAAGGTATGAACAGTATATGGAGAAGATAATTTGAAGATTGAAGTTTGGGTTTGCAGATGCAAATTGAATCCTTATCATACTTCAAGGTTGGCCAATGGCGTTCTATGGCTTGAGACTCGAGTATGCCTTGGAAGGTAGATCGAATTACATAGCATGGAAAGATTGCATGGAGGCTGTATTAGAAGACAACGGTTTGAAGGATTTCATTGATCAAGAAATCCCAATGTCAAGTTCAACTAATTCACAAGAGTTGGCTAAGTGGAAGAAGTGTGTGGCGAGGGCGAGATGGATCATCCTTGAGGGAGTTCGAGACCATATTGTCTCGAGTCTCCATGGGAAGGATACTCCATATTTAATGTGGAAGATATTGAGGGACCTCTACCAGAATAGTAGCGACTAGAGGAAATTGGCGCTCAAGGATAAGCTTCGAAGAATCAAGATGGAGAATGATGATACTATTTCCACATATCTGAACAAGCTCACCACTTGCAGAGATGAGCTTGGAAGTGTGGGTATAACTACTACCGATGATGATATGGTGAGCCTTGCTCTCCTTGGCCTTCTAAAGAGATGGAATAGCTACCAGGAATCTATGAATGGAAGGGAGAAACTGTCAGATTTGGAATGACTGTGGCTGGATCTCATGCAGGAGGAGATTAGGAGGAGCACACGAGATGGTTCTTCATCCAAGGATGATCATGAAGAAAATCTAGCCTTAGCAAGTAAGGCAAGGAAAGGGAAGGGTAAGGCGTCCCATTTCGAATCGAATTCTTCTCATGGAGGGAAGAAGGTTGACAAGTCTAAATTGATATGCTTTAATTGTCACAAGATGGGACATTATGCGACTAATTTCCCATCGAAGAAGTCCAAGAAGGGATCCTCAGAAGGATCGGAAGGTGAGGCATTAGCCTCTCAGTTCGAAATGGAATTTACCCTCATTGCATGCTTGGTGTCATCAATGATGGGTTGTGGTTGGTATCTTGACAGTGGAGCCTCATTCCACACGACTGGTGATCAAAGTTTATTTAGTGCCTTGGAGGAGAAAGACCTCTAGATGCGCATAGATATGGGTGACGATGAAAGGTATAGTGTTTCAGGAGTGGGCACGCTTGCTTTTTAGAGGGAGCATGGACCTCCTATCACCTTGACAGATGTGAAGTATGTGCCTGTACTAAGGAAGAACTTGGTATCAGTCACAATGTTGGAGGAAAAAGGCTACGATGTTGTCTTCAGTAAAGGAAAGGTGTTCCTTAGACACATCACCACAAGACAGGTGAAATAGATTGGTTCACAATTCAAGAACCTGTATGCTCTTGAGGTTCAAGATGCATGCAAATCCTTGAGGAGTGTTGGGCATGGAATCCCCCCATAGCATGTTTTGGGGCTCAAAGCCCAAGTTTTTGTCAAATATGTTGTAAGACTCCATGAATTGCAGGCGCGGAGTGCGAAATGTACATTGAGTCATAGGGTTGTCTGACCTAAGTTTTGTAATGTAATGGAATGTCATGTCGGCCTACCCATGGTCCGTGGACCATTGGACTATATAAATAGAGTGAGGCTCTAAGTTGTAAAGATAATTAGAAGGATAGATGAGCATGGATGAAGTCTAGAATATAGCGGATAGAGAAGAAGTCTAAGTGTCTTGGGTCGTAATGAGAGGAAGAGGCTCTTCAGCTAAGTGCGCAGAGGCCTAATAGAGTCCGCAGCTGAGTGTACAGACCCCTGCAGCTGAGTGCACAGGGCGGAGTCAAGTCTGTAACCCAAAAAGAAGAATAATAAAGAGAAGTTTGAGTCTAAATACTATGTATCTATTTTTGTATGATTTTCTATGCATTTATAGTGTTTTGGTTATCGCGTGCACTTATATGAATATTGAACACTATTAAGTATAATTGGGCTCATACAGATAGGTTAAGTAATCAAATAATCTCAGGTTAATATTAAGGAACTTGGTTAATAACATGGATCGCGCCTCAATTAGGGATGCGCAAAGGCAGCATTGCAATTTTTGAAGTACCAATAGGTGCGCGTAGCGACGTGTGCGCAGGGTCAAACCAAGAACCACCCAAAAACCATCAGGCATCTCTAGGGTGCGAAAACCTAGTTCTAGCACCCTCCCATACTACTTCGAGTGAGACCTCAGTACACGCTCCACGGATGTTGCCGAAAGGGCCAATAGTACTGGGATTTGTTTGGCTAAATAATCTTTGAACCTGGGTCAGGCCCCTATAAGCCAAAAAATGGTTCCGTTGTCAGGACTAGGATCTGCATAAGCGATTTCTGATGTCGTGTCACTAGAATCCAACAAAGAAAGAAATTGAAGGATGGTTGGGCAAGAAGATTCACAAGTTCACGACACAGGAAAACAAGAATTTGCAAGTACCTAAGGAACAATGGTTGGAGTGCTACTTATATACGGAAATCCATGAAATTTTCTTTGCATCCTTTCCTTCTGAGCTATATGAGTGGATCGCGAAGCTAGTAGACAGTCAGGGAAGGTGTAGGCTTAACAACCCAATCGTGTGGACTCTGAAATTAGTGCGCAGACTAGAAGTGTCAAGAGATAAGATGGCACGAGCTGTGGACCATTGGCTCGATCGAATTATAGGGGGATCTATCATTAAGTTCATGGTAGATACAACCATCAGCTATAGTGAGGCAGAGAGACGTTTCCTCAAAGGGCTGCGAGGTAATTATATTAATTCTTTGAACACTTGGATTAAGATTTTATTGTGTGAAAAGCAGGTTATGCGAATAAATTAATGTTTGGGACAACCCGAAGTGGGAAGACCTACAGAAGCGGAGGTAGTGAAGAATTAGAAGCTAGTCTCTTAATTTCACCCTCGCGGGAAAGCAAGGAAGATATCATGAAAGTTTATCTGAGAAGTGCGGTCAGTTTGATAAGGCAGTGAATTCTGTGCTTACCACCTCCACCTACACCGCCACCCGTCTCACCCTCCTCACCTCCATCTTCACCCACCCCACCTCTGCCACCACCACAGTTCAGTATGGCGAGTGCGATCAAGCTACCAGTATTCATAGGAGTAGGGAATGAAGATCTGGACCAATTCTGGTTCGTGGTAAGGGCAGTATGGGAAGCACAAGGCGTCATGGATGAAAATATCAAGAAGGATACACTGGTAAGCACGTTGCAGGATCGTGCACTAACGTGGTGCAGCAAGCATTCTAATGACCATCCAAATGTAGGAATCGCAAAAATCCAAACAATGCTAAATAGGGAATTTAGCAAGCCAAAGTCGAAGACACAATCAATTATCGGGTTTAAGGAGATCGTGATGCTCTCGAGCAAGATCCCCTGGGATCTGGACCAAAGAATGAAGGGTATGATTCGTGAAGCCAACATGACTTTGATGGATGGACAACATCGCGCATGGTTTGTAGCATCATTAACATTGCATTTAAGGATGGCGCTGTCACAACAAAAGCTTTCCACCCAAGCCGAAGCTTTGGAGATGGCAATGGGATTGCATGAGACCCCTATGCAAGACCCCGGTCTGGGAGTTCAAAAATTCCACGAGCAACTGCAAAATCTATGTCTAGAGATGCAGAGTTTGAAATAGGATAGGACACCTCGGCCAAAGGCGCGTGAGGAGGTATGGTGCATAAAATGCAAAGGCCAGGGGCATGACAAGGACCACTGTCCAGTGTTCGTGAATTACTTGGCAGGAGGAGGGTCGATGTTGTTAAGACTAGAGGCACAAGTACGACTGAGCACAGTGCCTGCATTATGGTGTGCAATTTGTTAGATAGGAGGAAAACACACTACGGATAATTGTCATCTATTGCAGAAGTATACGCAGACGTCCCAGCAATTGTTTTGTAATTTCTGCAGGTCGGTAGGCCATGATGAATGCACCTACAAAAGCTATGAACTAATGATGGATCAAACTCCTGCCTACACGGTGCAGACCAAAACACAAGCACTTGACCAAAATACAGGAATGGAACCCGCTGGATTTCAGGGGTGTGGATGAGGTCGAGGTGGAATGGGACCAGGAAGGGGTCGCAGACAACTAATTTGTTACAATTGCGGAGGGCCAGGGCACTATGCCTGTGATTGTACAAACCCAACAAGGACATCATGTTTATATTGTACTCAGTTTGATCATGAGGCTAAAGATTTCCCTACATTGATAGCAAGGCTATGTGAAAAAGGGGTACTCCAGCCTCCTCTGACTCAAAACTTGCATATGATGAGGTCTGAGCTGTGTGAAGGAGACCCGAATGTAAACATGATGCTCAGGAGAGGTATGACAACTGGCAATGACAAAGGTAAGCAATCAGAAGAAAGTGGTTGGGTTCACAAGGCTCCTGCAAAGGAACCCGAATTTGATTTAGAACACACGAAAGAGACATTCATGGAAGCTAAGAAGAGCTTCACGGAGGCCTCCACTTCAAGTAGTAAGGATCAATTAGAACCAGGGATGGATCCTTCAATGCTCACTACCTTTTTGGAGACATGCATGAAACTTGTGTATGACAGCAAGGTAGTAAAAGGACTACAGGAACTTATCACTAGGTGCGTAGGGTCAGGAGAACCACATGTGGTCAGGAAACTAGGAAAGCATGCATTGTGCTCAGGAAGGGAAATGAGGTTGACTGCGCAAATCAGCGAGTATGAAATGGATCAGGTAATCCTGGACCTCGGATTGGATGTGAATTTACTGCCGAAACAAACATTAGAATGCATGGGAAGACCTGCACTACAATGGTCTCCTATTCAGTTGCGAAAGGTGAACTAGAAGAAGATCTTGCCCATGGGAAGATTACAAGGGGTAACAGTGGATATTGAAGGTATGAGTGCGTAGGCAGATTTTGAAGTGAGAGATTTTCGATGACAGCAATCCCTATCCCACACTACTAGGAATAGACTGGGCCACCAATATGAATGGATTCATAAACCTGAAGAAACGCAAAATGATTTTTGAGAAAAAGTCACTACACATAATAGTATCGCTAGATCCAGCCGAAGGATCACGATACACTGAACCGGTGCAGGACGATGATAGTGATGATGATCTCGATTGCATCTACAAGATAATTTCATGAGAATAGGATTGGGTGAATCCGATTGTAGATGGATGGATTTTATGCGAGCGCGAAAGCTCCTACACTTCGGATTCAGATGAAGATATAGAGCGATGGCAGAATCAACTGCATGAAGTAACAACACTTAATTACAACCTGATGGTTAGATCACTACGATGTGTGACAAGAGAGGCAAGGGACCTGCCTACATATGATGGGTTGATAGCGGTGGATGAATTCCTGAACGAATTTGAAAGCGCAATACCAAAATAGCAGCAGTTCGATGCTCTAAAAAGGGCACTGCGTGCAACACCCACAAGATGGTGGGATACACATCAGGGAAGTCTTGAGGACTGGAGCGGATGTAGAAGACTGATGTGCCTACGATTTGGGAAACCATAGATATGGCTAGTAGACAAATATGATGAACAGAATCATCTATGTACACACCTCGTGAAATGGAACAAGGTCTACGGGGAAGAGCCACAGCCTAAATGGGTACATTTATTCCATCATAACCTCGATTTCATACCCATGATTTAGTATAATAAGACAAAGCTCCACCATGGTACATGCGAATGGGATGTCTTGTGCAAGGGATTTCTGTTAACGTTCACATTTGAATATCGTTGGTGGGATACTGTTGACGATGCACTACAGGTAGTAAAAGCAGCTATCTTCAAAATACCCCAAGAGCCAATGGAAGTACTTCAGCCAGAATGGGTGACACAGCTGAGCTACGCTCTAAAGTGTTACAATGTAAATGTTGAGGAAGATTATGAGGACCCACGAAATGTTAACATTCCAGAAACGGAAGGTTGTCGCGAGATTCGAGGACCCTCACTTGAGGATCCCGACATCACAGCGCCGCTAAAAACAAAGCAGGTAAACATTGGAATGGAGGTAGAGCCAAAGTACGAAACGCTTGGGGACTATTGGGACGATGCCACAGTGGATAAGGTCGCTGAGTTACTTCACGAATACCAAGACTTGTTCTTGACCAAAATTATGGACTTAAAAGGGATCATTGGTGACTTAGGAATGATGAAGATCAACCCGACGCGAAGCCAGTTAAGCAGTTGCCTTACCGCTTGAATCTGAAATATAAATAAAAGGTTCGCGAAGAATTAGACAAAATGCTCACAGCCGAAATTCTTAAGTCAGTGGAAGAATCCGACTAGGTGAGTCCCACGGTAGTACAAGAGAAAAAGTAGAAGGCGAAATAAGACTATGCATGGACCTTAGGAAGCTGAACGACACCTGTGTACACGATCCATTACCAACACCGTTCATAGATGAAGTATTGGAGAATGTTGGCAGTGACGAAGCATACTCATTCACAAATGGGCTCTCAGGGTACCATCAGATCAAGATCGTGCCGAAAGATAGGAGAAAAATGACCTTCGCAATAGAATGGGGTTGCTTTCAATACACCGTTATGCCGTTTGGACTGAAGAACGCACCAGCTATATTTTCGCACATCGTTGTGGCTGCATTCAAAGAATTGGATTGTATTTGGATTAGTTAAGCACCATGTAGCAAGCCTACGCTTAATGCTGGATACTTGCCACTGACACCAGATTGTGCTAAACCTTAAGAAGTACATATTCCTTGTCCCCTTTGGAAACCTGTTGGGACATGTCGTCTACAAACAAGTACTAATGGTGGACCCTACGAAGATTGTCGTTATTCTAAATTTGGAAGCACCGCGAAGTGTTAAACAACTACGCACTACTTTGGGACACACTAGATACTATAGGAATTTCATCAAAATTTATCCCCAAATAACAGTGTCGATGGAAAAGCTATTGAAAAAGGATGTTACATATTGCTGGAATGATGATTGCATGAAGAGTTTGGATGTCCTGAAGGGGAAATTGGCCTCCGCTCCAATCCTCGTCTTCCCAAAATGGAATGTAGAATTTCATGTACATGTTGATGTGTCATGTATTGCGTTGGGAGCAGTACTCACACAGGAGGGTGTGGATCACCCAATCGCGTTTACAAGTCAGAGATTGTCCAAAGTAGAAAAGAACTATTCCATCACTGAGCGCGAGGGGTTAGCGATGGTGTACGAACTCCAAAAATACTGACACTATTTACTTGGAGGACATTTCAAGATGTACACCGACCATTCCGCATTGAAATACCTGGTGAATAAGCTTGTGTTGATGGGACACATCTGCAGATGGCCCTTACTATTCCAATAGTACGATTTTGAGTTCATAGTCAAGCCAAGACACTTGAACACAAGACCAGATCATTTGTCACAAATTGAGACGAGCATGGAACCAACAAATTTGGGGGAGGGACTATCTGATGTGCAGCTCTTTGCAATGCACGTCGCGGACGGACACTTTGAAGATATAATCCATTTTCTAACAATAGGGATTGCACTGAAGGAATACTCAATCCAATAGAAAAAGGAACTGGTGGTGTGCACGGCGGACTTTTCTATCATCGTGGGGCACCTATACAAAATGGGCAATGATGAGATATTGCAAAGATACATACCTGAATTTGGATGAGGTTAGATCCTCACGGAAGCACATGGGGGCACCGCAGGAGGACACTATGCAAGACATGCGACCACACAAAAGATTCTTCACGCAGGACTATGGTGGCCAACCCTGCACCAGGATTTGAAAGTGCACTGTAAGGCCTGTGATATATGTCAAAGGACTGGAAAACCATCACGGAGGGATGAGATGCCATTAAATCAACAAATGACACTGTAGTTGTTTGAAAAATTGGCAATCGACTTTGTGGGACCGATCAAACCTCGGGGAAAGATGGGCACGTGCTACATCATCACCGCGACGAAATACTTGACATGATGGGCAGAAGCGCAGCCGGTCAAAGACTACATGGCCGCTACGGCTGTGAAGTTTTTGTTCGAAAACGTGTTGACCCGATTTGGCTATCCGAAAATCTTAATGAGTGATCATGGAACATATTTCCCGAATGCAACCATCAACGCGCTCACAAAAGAATTCCAGGTGTATCATTAGAAAAGTACACCGTACCACCCACAAGCTAATGGGACAGTAGAGGCATTCAACAAAATACTGGAGACTACGCTGACCAAAGTATGCAACGCACAGCAAAACGATTGGGACCTGCATGTACCTGTCGTACTATGGGCTTACAGGACAATGTTTAAGAAATTGATGGGACAGACACCCTTTCGATTAGTCTATGGCACGGATGTTGTCATGCCAATGGAATATATCACACCTAATCTACGAATAGCAATACTCACAGGCATGATGGTCTGCGAAGCTCTAGAAGAAAGGCTCGCGCAATTAGAAGAACTCGAGGAAGAACAGTTTCTGGCTGGATTTCATCAATAGGTACAAAAGCAGTGTGAAAATGCCTGGCATGACCACCATATCAAGTTTTGTACCTTCAAGGTAAATGACTTAGTGTTGCTGTATGACAGTAAGTTTAAAAAATTTTCGAGAAAATTTAGAATGCATTGGCTAGGACCATACGTGGTTAAGGAGGTCATAGATGGAGGCACGGTCCAGCTAGTCAAACTAAATGGAGAACCCTTCCCAGGCAAAGTAAACGACAACCACTTGAAGCCCTGCATAGATGGGCCGACTATCTGAATAACTAGACAAAGTACAGTATTCGTGACCCAAGGAGCCGGACAAGGGCGCGGGACTATAAACATATGCAGCAGATGTCGATACAGAGGTAAGGACACAATTCAGACAAAGAGGCTTCAGAAGAGTGCATGTAGTAGGTCTAGAAAACCATAGAGAAGTGCGTTGTAGACCTCCGAGAAGTTCGGGACCAGTTGGAGGGACTCCGTGCCAAGATCGCCGCACTGATAGAGTGATTCAAGGGTGAGTCACGATGTTTGTGTTGGGGACCTGTTGGGCATGAAATCCCCCCACAGCATGTTTTGGGGCTCAAATCCCAAGTTTTGGTCAAATATGTTGTAATAATCCACGAATTGCGGGCACGGAGTGCGAAATGTACATTGTGTCATGGGGTTGTCCACCCTAAGTTTTGTAATGTAATGGAATGTCATGTTAGCCTACCCATGGTCCGTGGACCATGGGACTATATAAATATAGTGAGACTCTAAGTTGTAAAGATAATTACAAGAATAGATGAGCATGGATGAAGTCTAGAATATAGCGGATAAAGAAGAAGTCTAAGTGTCTTGGGTCATAGTAGTAGGAAGAGGCTCTGCAGCTGAATTCGCAGAGGCCTAGTATAGTCCGCAGCTGAGTGCGTGGACCCCTGTAGCTGAGTGCGCAGGGCAGAGTCGAGTCTTTAACCCAAAAAGAAGAATAATAAAGAGAAGTTTGAGTCTAAATACTATGTATCTGTTTTTCTATGATTTTCTATGCATTTATACTGTTTTGGTTATCGTGTGCACTTATATGAATACTGAACACTGTTAAGTATAATTGGTCTCATACAGATACGTTAAGTAATTTAATAATCTCAGGTTAATAGTAAGGAACTTGGGTAATAACATAGATTGCGCCTCATTCAAGGTTGCGCGAAGGCAGCATTGCAGGCTGCGAAGTACCAATAGGTGCACATAGTGACGTGTGTGCAGGGTTAAACCGCAAACCACCCAAAAACCCTCAAACATCTCTAAGGTGCAGAAATCTAGTTCTATTACCCTCCCATACTACTTCGGGTGAGACCTCAATCCACGCTCCACAGACTGTTGCTGAAATGGCCAGTAGTACCAGAATTTGTTTGGCTAAATCATCTCTGAACCTAGGTCAGACCCCTGTAAGCCAATAAGGAGCAAGGAAAATGTTAGAGACTTGGTGGTTGAGAGGGAGATTAAATTACCTCTCAACGTGCAGTCCTAGAAGAAGTCTCAGACAATTGTGGAGGAGCCGCAATTTGAGAAGTGGATAGAGGGATCACATGTAGCCATACCTCTACATGTGAGGTGGGGCGATGTGAAGTGATAGTTCCAATAAGGTTGAAATTGGGCAAGGTCCATTGAGAGGTTTTATCTCATGGATTGTACCTTGCTATGGGAGCCCAAAGTACATAGTAGCAGGATGAATCAGTGGGATTGATGCAGTTAGAGATCAAAGTGACAAAGGCTAGAGCAATCAGATACTGAAGAGCGCTTAGAAGGATTGACAACAGTGCAGAAAGGCTAAGTCAGTAGAAGTGCAAAGTTTTCAATTGACAGAGGCAATAGCAATCAGAGACTTTGATGACAGATGCATCATACTAATTAAGGTTTGATGTTTTTCTGTTTCTGGAGCTGCTGGAGCTACAACACTCGAGTAAAGTGTTGCATGCAGAACATTCCAAAGGTTCAGGATCAGGATCGAGTTGAATTCCTCTTGTTGAGAGGGAATGCTGAAAATAGCAACAAGAAATGATAAAAATAGAATCGAGAATATTCCAATTTTAACTTGTCCTTGAATTAAAATTTGAATTTAACCTCACCAGCTACTTGGTGTTGAGTCATGGAAAAGGTATATATATATTATTCATTTCATTATCCTTTTCTTCATTTATATCCCTTCTACACCCTGAAGTGTTAATATATCAAAGGATTATGGTAAAAATAAGGAAATTATCTATCATCACGATTTAACTAAATGTTATCACTCCTTATGCAGGAAAAGGACGAAATGGAACAATTGTTGTTCCCTAGCCAGGAAACAACGTACAGGTAGCAAGCCAAGGATGGAGCACGCAGTTATGGATAAGAACAAAGGAGATCACAACATCAACGCAAGGAAAGAAAGTTAGCTGAAGATGGAAGATTGTCATTGTTACTATTTTACCCTTCTTAAAACTTGGCCATTATAAAAGGCAGCGATTGTAAAGAGAAGGGGGATTGGAGATTATTCAGAAATTACTATTGTATTTTTACTTTGATCATCAACTCTCATTGTTGAAACAGAGTACGAACTGGCTATAACTATTTTACAAATGATTAATATATAATATAGTTATTATTCCTTCTCTCATACTGAAGTAATCCGGCGGTGTTCACTGGCGGCTAAGGGTCCGACCCTGGTGGATTCACTTGGTGTTTCTATATCATTCTTTTATGACTTTTGTCATGTGATGGGTTGGTTTGATTTCCATTTGTCGTATCGCTTTGCTATTTCATATTCTTAGACTTAACGTAATTACTCTGTTTTACATGCTGCAGAAGTATTGGTTCAAGTTGTTATTCAATTACCTATTTCAGTATTTCCTTATCATGATTTCAGATTTAGTCATTTGAGTTCAGCATTCTATTTCCAATCTAGTAATTTAGTTTAGCGTGCTATCTTGAGATTCTCCACTGTAAAGAGCATTGACTACTACTATCTACGCTCTCAGACCGAGATCCCTGTTGTTCAGATTAGAAAATACTTTTGGAATATCAATCAGTTAAAAGAGAAATGAGTTATTGTTACTATATTCTTGACTGATACTTGAATGAATGTTTGGTTTGGTTTCGATTAGCAAGTTAAGCTTTCTTTTAATTGTAATTTGAGTTCACTAGCTGCATCCATTTACTCTTGTATTTGAGAGCACTGTACTACAATTTAGAAACATTACTCTTGAGTAAATAGCTGCCACAAACTGTGTACACTCTTGAAATAGAAAATCTTGCCCGGATTGATAACTAATGTGAAGATAATTAGGAGTTAAAAAGACACCTTTTATACCTCAACATTTTGGCGCCGTTGCCGGGGAGAGTGTAGCCATTTCTAAGGAGTAGTGTGCATCTGATGAGTGCCTGTTAGGAGAGAATTGGGTATTAAAAACGGAAGGTAAGAACCTGCATACGGAGCATGTAAAAGCCCTGCTCCCCCACCTGCTTTCCAGCAGAATTGTTAAGAACTTATGGTAGAAGTAAATATTCAAGTTGTGTGTATGACTAAGAAGAAAAAACCAGAAAACAATCCAAATCAACTACCCAAACTCGACAAAGCTAAGGGACCGGTGACCCTTGGTCGATCAACCTTCATAGACGACATCATTAAGAAAGTCGAATCTTAGCCATCAGTAGACCCTAGGAAAGTGCTTCCAGAAAACCTATTGGCTCCCTTCGGGCCACAGATTCACCATCTGTAGCCTTTGCTGAGGTGCATAGCAAAATAGATGAGACTAAGCAAAGTTTTCAAGAAATTGAAAATTCTCGCCCAATTTCTTTACAAGGAGGGAATTCTAGTAATATCTGTGAAGGAAGAGGAGAAACAAGGGAAACAGAGGAGCCAAGATCCCCTCTCGAAAGAATTCAAACACTCAGTAGCCTAGATAAGGGGAGTGTTGTTAAGTTTATCCAAAAAGAAGCAGGAGAAACTGAGGAGCCAAGATCCCCCCAGGTAGTAGTTCAGCAAGGAACACTCATTGTCCCAGACCAAGGGAGTGTTGTTAAGCTCATCCCCATCCCTTCCTGTCATCCTAGGAACAACTCTGGAAATCCCAGAAGGGTATTGGCACATATTTGATCAAATGGCTCAGAACCAACCAACACCTCAAACCTCCACACTGTAGTATCCCATCATGGACACAGCAGTCAATGCACTTATGAAAGCCATTCCTCTCCAGAATATTCCTACCTTCCATGGGCTAACATTAGAGGATCCAGATGCATTTTTGTTTGAGTTTGATGTATTGTGCCGAGGGTATGACTATACCACCGATCCCCAAAAACTAAAGTTATTTCCCTCCACATTAAAAGGAGTAGCTTTATGATGGTTTATGGGGTTAGGTGGGGGCATTATAAACGATTGGGATCATATGAAAACTGCCTTCCTAAAGAAATATCAGGACTATTGCAGATCCAGAGAATTAAAAGATGAGATATTTCAAATGACAGCAAGACCTAGTGAAACACTGGAGGAATATGTAGAACGCTTTCAATACAATCTCCAGAGGTCTCCTTATGCATCTTTTCCCTTGCCTGATAATGTGTTGAAAACTACACTAATTAAAGGGATGAAAGAACAATGGATTCAAACATTAAACATTATGTGTAAAGGTGACATATATCAGGAAAAGTTTGTTGACATCATTAATTTGTGCATCAGGTGTTCAAGAGGTAGCACAAGACTGAAGCCAGCAAAATGCGACATGATCACAAGGGATAAAAAAGTCTCTGGTGGAGGAATAACTCACATAGAAATTGGCAATCTGTTAGAGGATTTCAAAACTGATATCCTAGGGACTCTGACAACGCATTTGGACATTATGGAGGCCAAACAAAAGCAAGCAGAAGTAGAACAAAACTTGGTAATATTCTGTCCTAGATGTAGAAAGAAGCATAGCCATAAATAGTGCCTGCTGGATACGGTCAAAAATTTGCTCCATCTGTGTGAAATATCACACCACAGAAAGCTGCCCATCACTCCCAGGACTTAAAGAAGTCTACAAAGAAGCAGAAGAAGAAACAGAACCGGTTTACCTACTAAATCAGCGCCGCCAATGGCAGTCGCGACAAACAGGTATGCCCATTGATCCATCCTCATATTTTTAGCCTCCTCAGTATAATGCTCAGCAGTATAATGGAATGTGGTAGAATTAGCCACCTTTCCCAAACAGGTCACAGTAGCCATTCCCCATGTCACCATGGTCAAATCAAACAAATCAAACCAATTGGCTGAACTTTCCTTATTGTCCACCATTTTGGAAAAATAACGCATATTCAACACAATGGTCACCCTCCACCTCGCAAAGTCAAAACTGGTTGTCAAACTGGAAAAGACCCGTAAATCAGCCAGTAGGAACAATCCCCCTCCCTCAACCCACACTATCAGCACCTTATACATTGCAACAAAACCCCCAAAACAAATTAAGGCTGCAGCTCCTAGCCCAACCCAACCCGAACCCAAACAACAAACCGATTCAGTCTGTGCAAATTATTGAAGGACCAGATCTAGAAATCGAGTTAAGGGAGTGCAATGACCTTCAATTAAGATCTGGGCATATAATAGAATCAGAGGGGGATAAAAATGATCAAATTGAAAATTCGTTACCTATAGAACAAACACCACAAGAAGAGAATCTGGTTAGATAGAAAACTCACCTCTTCTCCACCATTCCCAGAACGACTAATCATACCTCGCCCAATAGAACACCCTGATTTTGATCTTCTAGGAGAATTGAAAAATTGTGTATAAAAATACCACTCCTCCAAGCTATTCAAGATAACCCAATTTATGCAAAAACCATCGAGGAGTTATGTATGAAAAATCCAAAGAGGAAAATAACAACAAATCCAACTGTCCATGTAGTCGGTACCTTATCTTTCTTACTATCAGGAAGAGAAACACCTGTAAAATATGAGGACCCAAGAAACCCTATAGTCACCGTGAAAATAAATGGATGCTCCTTTCCCAATGCCTTAGTTGATTTAGGAGTAGCAATCAATACTCTTACAACCACCACTTGTCAAAAGCTTGGCATTACATCATTAGACCCAACCACAACCTTATTGGAGTTGGTTGACCGATCGGTAGTCAGATTAGAAGGCAAATTGCATGATGTAATGGTGTCTGTAGACTCTTGGGAATACCCTGCAGACTTTCTGATCATCAATCCTAGAAACTGACTGGATGGACACCCCTTAATTCTAGGTATACCTTGGCTAGCAACTGCATATTCTTACATTAGATGTCGAACAGGCAGCATGACTATAGCAAGACAAAGAAATGTAAAGAATTTAGCCTTATATCCTCCAGCTCAGCCAAGTTTAACAATAATCAAAACCAGAAAACAACCTGTATCATACCTAACTGAAAACATTAGATCACCACTAACCATAGAAGATGCTCTCGAATTTAAAGATCAAACAGAAGATGACATCATTAATAGCTTCATTAACCAACCAGAAGCCAAATCCCATCTAAAATGTCACATGATCGAAGTGGAATTCAAGAATGAAGTAGAAGAAGATCCCCTAAAAGATACTAATGATCAATCAATACCAACCACCTCTGTTTATAACAGCAAAACCATAGAAATTGAGCCAGGAAAAACTTTGAACATTAACAAAAACCTGACTACTGACCAAGAGAAAAAGTTGGTTCAACTCCTAAGAAAATATAAATAAGCCTTTGCATGGGATTACCCGAACATGAAAGGAATTGATCCCCAGTTGTGTATGCACCACATCTATACAGAAAATGATGCTAGACCCATTCACCAACCCCAACGGATATTAAATCCTCATCTTAAGGATATTGTGAAAGCTAAATTGCAAAAACTTTTAGATGTAAACCTTATCTGCCCAATATCTGACAGCAAGTGGGTCTCTCCATTAGTAGTGGTGCCGAAAAAGAACGGAAACTGGTGGATATGTGTTGACTATAGGGAATTGAATAAATCAACCCAGAAAGACCACTTTCCCCTTCCATTCATTGACTAGGTCTTGGACACATTGGTATGGAAGAAATTCTTTTCTTTCCTAGATGGCTTCAGTGGATACAATCAGATTCAGATTGCCCTTGAAGATCAAGATAAAACTAACTTTACCTGCACTTGAGGAACATTTGCTTACAGGGTCTTACCCTTTGGGCTGTGCAATGCACCTGCCACATTTCAGAGGGTTGTGCTTAGCATTTTTTCAGATTTGATGAATGAAGGGCTCGAAGTGTATATGGATGACTTCACATCTTATGGGGATGACTTTGAGCCAGCAGTACAAACATTAGAAAAAGTGTTGCAAAGATGCATTGCCACCAGGCTCTGTTTAAGCCATGAAAAGTGTCATATGATGATGACCGAGGGACTCATATTAGGTCATTATATCTCAGCAGCTGGAATACAGGTAGATCCGGCTAGAATTCAGATAATTCTGTTAATACCTACCCCTACCACACAAACATAGGTACACAGTTTTTTGGGATTTTTTGGTTATTATAGAATATTTATAAAGAATTTTTCTTAGATTGTTGCACCATTATATGCACTAACAAGAAATATTGATTTCATTTGGATAGATAAATGTGACAGTGATTTTGAGGATTTAAAAAGGCTTGTATCAACGGCCCCGGTGCTAATGGGCCCAAACTGGGATTTGTCATTCCAGATTTCATCTGATGCTTCGGACACAGCAATCAGAGCAATTCTTGGACAGGAAGAAGATAAAAAGCCATATGCAATATATTATATCAGCAAAAATCTATCTCCTACTGAACTAAACTATATTGTGATTGAAAAAGAATTTTTAGCTGTAATATATGAAGTAAATAAATTTAGACATTATATAAATGGATATCCTGTAGTTTTATATACAGATCACTCTGCCATTAAATATCTCGCAAATAAAACTGTTACAAATGGAAGAGTGACAAGATGGTTGATTCTCTTGCAGGAATTTGACATCACAATTAAGGATCGACCTGGAAAAGAGAACCCTGTAGCTGATTTTCTCTCACGAATGCCAAATCCAGCTGACGCAACAGCAGTTGAGGATCAATTTCTTGATGAACATTTATTTGTTGTTACTGTCAGAACACCATGGTATGCGGATGTTGTGAATTACTTGGTAGTATGAAAATTACCCAAGCACCTAATGCCTAATGAAAGAAAACAAATAGTGCAGCACAGTACCCAATTCTCTTAGATGGGGGCTACTTATTCCACACAGGGGCATATATGCATAGTAGAAGATGTGTCCAGGAAGATGAAGTGTTTGACATTCTAAAAGCATGCCACGATGGGCCATGCAGCAGACATTTTGCAGATCGTAGAACCGGTCACAAAGTCTTACAAACATGCTATTACTATCCCACTATCTTTAAAGATGCTAAAAGGTTTGTTTAAGCCTGTGATAGTTTCCAAAGGGTGGGATGCCCTAGAAAATCTGATGAGATGCCTCTGAACCCGCGATTAGTAATCGAGCCATTTGAGCGGTGGGCACTAGATTTCATTGGTCCTATTAATCCATCATCCAATCAAAAAACATACATACTAGTTGCAACAAAATATGTTACTAAATGGGTTGGGGCAGAGACGCTACCAAGAGCTACTGAGGATTCAGTGATACATTTTCTTTTCCAATTATTTATGTGATATGGCCTGCTGAGAGACATAATTATAGATGGAGGACCACAATTCGTGGGTAACAAGATTGCTGCAACATTGAGAAATTACCATATTCTCCACAAAATTACAACTCCATACCACCCACAGGCAAATGGCCAAGTAGAAAGTACTAATAAGGTAATTGAGGCAATACTTACAAAAACAGTTGCATCACACAGATGTGATTGGGCTTCCAGATTGCCAGAAGCCTTGTGGGCATACTGCACAACATGGAGAAATACCACAAGATATTCACCATATCAGTTAGTATTTGGTAAAGAACCCATCTTCCCAATCGAATTTGAGATTCAAACATTAAGAACAGCCCAGGAGGTGGGTTTGAATTTAAATGAAGCTCAGATCAATAGATTATAGCAAATCAATGAATTAGATGAAATCAGGCTATCTGCTCTTCAACGCACTGCATTAATCCAATAGTAGAGAGCGAAATGGCATGATGCCCTTATTAAAAAGAAGATCTTCCACGAAGGAGATTGGGCACTCCTATACGATTCCAGGTTCCAGGATTTCCCTGGAAAACTCCAGACCAGATGGTTAGGACCTTATGAGATACAAAAAGTGCATGATAATGGCACCATTACATTGGCAACCATTGATGGATCTGGCTATTCTTTTAAAGTGAATGGTCATCGAGTGCGACTGTATCACAAACCGCTTACTAGGGAGTCCTTTTGCCAACAGTTACGGGAAGATTCCACCATGCAAATTCTTGCTGAAAAGGATAACCCATCCTCAGCATCAATCTAGTGAACAACTCATTTGTTTTTGAGTTTTGTATATAGAATTTTCTTTCTATTTGAATTTGCTTGTATAAACTGTATTTTTTGTACAGATTTTCGTGTTGTTCCATCTAAGGAAAAATTGTTGTTCCTCTTAAGGAATAGCAGTCGTTCCATTTAAGGAACAACAACTCTCTCTTTATTTAAATTTTGTGTTGTTCCATTTAAGGAACAACTATTATTCCTTCTAAGGAACAGTTGTTGTTCCATTTGCGGAACAGCAGTCCCCTGTATATACGATTTTCGTGCTGTTCCATTTAAGGAACAGTTGTTGTCCCTCTTAATGAACAACAGCCATTCCATTTAAGGAATAGAAGTTTTGTGTGTGTTTTCTTTTTGTTATTCCTCTTAAGGAACAATTGTTGTTCCTCTTAAGGAACAACAGTTGTTCCATTTAAGGAACAACAATTTTGCGTGTGTTTTCTTTTTACTGTTCCTCTTAAGGAATAGCTATTGTTCATGTTATCTCAAAATCAAGCCCTGGAAGGCTGCAACCCAGGAAGACTTCAAGTAACTATTTCACACCAATCTTTTGACTAAGGCTTAGCCTCCTTAGCCTGAGAGGGCTCTCTCAAAGGATTATTGATTTTGACTATCAGTAAGATGGCTAACTCTTGTAAATAACATTGACAAATAATGAAGGTTGGACAAACATTACATAAGTTTCCATTGGGCCTATGGAGTCAAAAATACTATAGCAAACAATGATGATGCCTTACATAGAAATCAGGGCACTTAGCATTTGGGTGTTCAGAAAACCACTTATATAAAACCACAGTTTACAAAGGCATACAGGAAGTCAGAGCATGATCAATGAATTCTGAGTGATTATGCATTTGTACAACTGTAAAAGAACACTAAAGAAAATATACCATCACACATTCTGAACAAGTAAATCCCTTATGAATCTTGAGAAGTAAAACAGTCATTTATATTACTGAACTCTGTTTTTTACATAAGCCAAAACAGTCCTCTGTTTGTAAAATATCCAACCCTCATTACATCACTGTCTTAGCTATATATAGAATTCTTATTCTACCTAATTTGAGATTCCTCCTCCAGCATGAGGGGAATTCGATAACTACTTTTGATGACACCTATCTGCTATGCAACTAACTATTAAATACAATAAGTGCTAACTGGAGTTCTAAAGAGTTCTAATTTGACTATGACTCTAACTCTATCTTCCATGCTTAATGATTTCTCCTTGTTCTTTGACACCTGATCTTCTTTAGATTTGGCTGAGCTGGATGTTAAATACGCCATATTGACCTTAAACGCTGAATCCTTTACTGCCCCGTAGTATTAGGAGATGTCTCCTGCTTCTCGGCTTCTGTTTTCATTAATTTGCTCAAATATATAACAGCATGTTTCTTAGTCTTTAATAATCCAAGGTATGGAACGCTGCCATGTTTCTGATGTGCTGTAGGCTGTATTGATGGACAGGTGTCTCTCTTTCAAAATTCCCTCTCATATTATCAAAATAGCTGCTCTGCCTTTAAAATCATCACCTACAGCAGTTTCGTAGCGTGCTACGAAACTGCTGAAAAGGATTTATGTGCTTTACCATCAAACAAATGTAAGACATTTGGCATTGAAATTTTGTCAGTGATAACAGTTCCTCTTAAGGAACAGCTATTGTTCCTCTTAAGGAACAACATTCGCTCCATTTAAGGAACAGTATTTTTGAGCGTGATTACTTATTCTTGTTCCATTTAAGGAACAACTGCTATCCCTCTTAAGGAACAACAGTCGTTCAATTTATGGAACAATAGTTTTGTGTGTGTTTTCTTTTTGTTGTTCCTCTTAGGGAACAGTTGTTGTTCCTCTTAAGGAACAGCAGCCATTCCATTTAAGGAACATCAGTTTTGCGTTTGTTTTCTTATTATTGTTCCATTTAAGGAATAGTTGTTGTCCCTCTTAAGGAACAACAGTCGTTCCATTTAAGGAACAACAATTTTGCGTATGTTTTCTTTTTGTTGTTCCTCTTAAGGAACAGCAAACGTTCCATTTAAGGAACATCAGTTTTGCGTGTGTTTTATTTTTGTTGTTCCTCTTAAGGAACAGTTGTTGTTCCTCTTAAGGAACAGCTATTGTTCCTCTTAAGGAACAGCAGTTGTTCCATTTAAGGAACAGTAGTCTCGTGTGTATTTCCTTTTTGTTGTTCCATTTGAGGAACAGTTGATGTTCCTCTTAAGGAACAACAACCGTTCCATTTAAGGAATAGCAGTTTCGCGTGCATTTCTTTATGTTGTTCCATTTAAGGAACCGCTACTGTTCCCTCTAAGGAATAGAAGCTATTCAATTTAAGGAACAATAGTTCCATTTACATTTGTTTTCGTTCTTCCGTTTAGGGAACAGTTGTTTTTCCCTTTAAAGGAACATCAATTGTTCCATCTAAGGAATAGCAGTTTCATATGCGAGTGCTTTACGCTATTCCATTTAAGGAACGGTTGTTGTTCCTCCTAAGGAACAGCTGCCATTCCTTCTAAGGAACAACAGTTTCATCATTATTTTTTGTTCCCCCGAAGGATCAGCACTTTCGCTTACGCTCATTTTTCCACTATTCCTCTTAAGGAACAGCAGTTTCGTGTGCAATTTTTTTTTTTTCTTGTTCCTCCTAAGGAATAGCAGTTTTTTGTGCCGTTTTTCTTTCTATTTTTCCTCTTAAGGAATAGCGATGGTTCCTCTTAAGGAACAGCACCCTTTTTTGTGTGCATTTTTTTGTTGGTCCTCCTAAATAACAGCACACTTTTTGAGAAGTTTTTCTTGTGAATATTGTTTCACTCTTCATGATCCTTTGAAGGCAAGAATACAAACATATATGCAAGAATACAAAATTTAAAGGTTACTGGAATAAGCAAATCAAAGAGAAATTATCATCTTTAATGAGATTGTTTTGTATTGATTAGAAAAGGGGAGGACACAACTATCTATATCACTTTGTTGTCCTTATTTTCACTATAACTCAAATTGATTGATTACTTTTACCATGTTAGCTCTTCCATAATTCTCATAATTCTCTTTGCTTATTATCATTGAATAATAATAAAGGCATATTTTCTTCTATTGATATATTCAGACTTCTTCCACCATCCCTACTCTTAAGGAGTGTTGAGCCATCCTTTATATATAAATAGGAAGTGCTATATAAAAGAAAAGAAAAAGAGAAGGAAAGAAAATATATATATAGATATGTTTACTAACAATTCTATGATTTGTCAGATGGAGGATAGGCGGTCTCATCATGAGCCAGCCTACCATGATCATAAGGAAGCAGTGAACTGACATTCCCACTATGGCCACTACACCAGGGATATGATCCAATGGACACATCAGAAAAATAAAACTCCTTGAAATAGGAGGTCTCATCATGAACCGACTTGCCCACCTTTCACTCCTTCCCAATGAATGGCATTATGATCCATCTAGTTACCAAGCCAGCACAATGGCCTCCACTCTGACATCACAAAGTACTTTCCTAAGTATACATAAAGGACCATGGTTCCAAAGGGTGAAAAAGCAACTCTGTCAAGGTTATAAACACCTGTGGGCAACAGAGCTCTGCTAATGGTATTGGAGTCATATTTTTCAACATCAATAGTAATTATAACCCCTTTTCTTATTTCTTTATCTTTATTTCAAAAGAGATTATGTTCCCAATTCCTTTTGAACCTTTATGCATGAAATATCGTTTAAAAAGTCAATCATAACAGTTTAAGTGGAATAATGACCACATAGCATTTTACCCACGTCAGATGTCCTTTCCCCTTTTCAAATCACTCCATGGCATCTCTATATTTATTCATAATTCTCATGCTATGCATCAATTTCAGCAACTCGATATTTTTGTGATCTTGTCATAAATATGTACAGCTTACCATTTTTACCATTGTACGATTGTCGTCAGTACGTCATTCCTACATTTAACCAGTCGAAGGCGACCTATCATTTTTCAGGGGGGCAGGTGACTTCCAAAGCACTTTTGCATATGTGTCAGTCTTTTATTTGGTTGTACCGGGCTACATGATATCCCATAATAGCAAGTTCTTAACGGTATCTATGTTAAAAAAGTATTATCCAAATTTAATAGCTTGTTGTTCCATTGTTAGCTCTGTGTATTGTTGTGTTACCTGTGTTAAAGCTAACAATGTGTAGAATTCAGACAAAATGGGAGGACGATCAGTACGCAGCGAGCCACAGACACTAGCTATTTCCGATGCCACCCAAGAAATTTTAGTACGAGCCGAATGGGTTGCATATTTTACACGACTACAGCAACCTAATGAAACTGTGGCTATCGAATTTTTACAGAATTTGCAGGATGATCGTTCTATAATAAGAGGAAGGTGAATGATAGTAATGGATGTAGTAATAGTAGAAGTGTCTGGATTACCAGCAGTCGGACCCATATGGACGCATAAAAAATTGAGGCTACAAGACACCATTGTCACCTTTCGGGATGAGGGATAGAACCTGATTGTCAAAGGCAAAGGAGTTCAACATTCATCTCTAGGAGAACCATAGACAGAGTTGCCTAAAATCGTTCAAAGCTATATCACATGTGACGGAAGAAAAGATGTGCTAAGACCACACCAACTGAAATTCTTAGCAGTTTTAAAACATAAATGTTTTATAAACTTGCCTGCATATTTGAAATTCTTGTTGCATGACGCTGCTCAAAGCATAAAGAAATCCCGGCATATAGAGACTGTTGTAAGTCATCATTGTTTAATTAGGTTGATAGTAAGCTACAATCTAGCCCAGCAGCAAACCAGTTGGGAAGAATTAGTGTTTACTATAGAGGGGGGGTTAGCCTTACCTGCCCCAAAAAGGAAAAGGACTACCAACATAGCAAATAGACCACAAAAACACAGACGATATGCCGAGACAAGTCAGGGAACAGCTGAAAACCTTCTGGGTAGCAGCAACCAACCCTTAGAATTATCTAGCCCTGAAAACGAGCAACCTTTACAGCTGGAAGGAAGAGATAACCTAGAGTCAGAACTTGAGGAGGAAACAGAGCATACTAGTGAAGAGGAGAGGGATGAAACAGAACTTCCCTTAACTCCCAGCACAAGTCCACCACAAGATTTACTTCATGATGTTGAATTGGCCCAGATTTTGACCAATATGAGTGAATATATACAGCCCAAAATTCACTCAACCTCAATATTGAAGCAGCACAATCGGAAGAAAACTCTGCCCACAATCGGAGTATATTAGAATAAATAATTGGTGAAGCAGAAACAAGGGCAGAAGCCACTCAGGAAGAGGTGGACCAAACTAGGGATACCCCTCCAGAAGAACCTAGTCAGGTCAATTTAAACACAGAATATGTGGGCCAAATGGAGGAAATAGAAAACAGTCAGGGTAAAGACACAGCCCTTGGAGAACGAAACCCAAATGAGCAACTAAGCTCGGTAAGAGCATAAATGGTTGGTGAGATAATTGTTCCTCCTAGAAAGAAGAAAAGTGAAATTAAGAGGTTGAGAAAGGAACAGCAGAAGCTGCAGAATTTAGTGAAAAGACTCAAACAAAAGATAAAGACATTAAAAAGGGGGAAATTTCAAGCAGAACCCTGAAAATGGTGAATACAGCCATTCAAACTGAATTCCATGACACAAGGGTTACTAGGACTCAAACTGAGCCCATATTCATTCAAATTGATAAGGAACAACATGCAACCATTACAGAAGCGACTGCCCAAATAGAGAATGTACATTTTTGTAATGTAGCTGTTCAAATGGAGGCAATATCCTCCAACAGAGTGGCCACCCAAACAGAAAGACTGACTTTCCATAATAAAATAATGCATAATTTAAGCATTCCATCCCATGATAAGAGTATTCAGAGTACAGGTCCTCAGTCTCATAATAAGAACACCCAAACAGATATCCAAGCCAAAGATGTTTTGATAGGCAGCAATCCTGGTATAACAAATCTTCAAGAGAATATGGCACAGGCTCAGCTGACCATAGAAAGGCTTGAGGAAGAGATTGTTCCCCAACAAAGGTACCAGGAATTACAGAGGAAATTGCAGGATATCAACGTGTCGGAAAGCGAGGCCTTCGAGAAATGTCAGAGGGCAGAAGAAAGAACTGAGAAAATAAATATCATACTAGAGGCAGTCATGCATCAAAGGGATACTCTTTGTTCCCTATACACAGATGTTTTAGCATGCAGGTCCCCTGCCAAGAACTATGCTTTATTTTTGTTAGAAAGGTATTTACAGTTAAAAATTAAGGTTGTTAGGGTAGGGAAATCCATAGAATTGAAAACTGTGGAAGATTTCATAAACTGTTGTAAACACCATGGAGTGAAAGTTCAATGATTACTCTATGAGTTTTATTTGCATAATTTTGTATTGGAAGAAGAAATGGAGAGGAATCCCAGCCCTTTTGTGGGGGATATACAATTTCAAACTTTCATTTCATTTGATGTTAACCAGTTGAAATGGTTCAAATCCCATAATACTTTCCAGGGGCAGGAAAATGGATTGGACCTTTGGGTTAGGGGTGAACCAAAAAATCCACTGCAAATGCTGGCCAAACACAGAAGTTTGATGTGAAAGGAAGGAGTAATCCAGGTATTGGGGCCCATTCACAAAGAAATTGTCCAGCAAGGGGTAGAGTATTTTCTCTCTATCAAAGACAACTCCTTGGTAGCAACTAAATTCAGATGGAAAGTTTCCAATCATAATGTGCAGGACAGAGAACCATTCAACTATAAAAACTTTAAATTGGCCACAGATCACTTTGTTACTTATAGAAATCTCATCTTGAGGAAAGGCCCATATTGGCTAGGCTGTCGATTTCATAGTCCTATTGTCTGTATCCTGCAAAAGACTATAAAGCTATATATGAATTACCTGAAGGATAGACATGACACATTTTTGAAACCTTGGCCAAGAATCATGGGTTCAGGCCACTTCATGACAATCCTTCTCCAGCCTATTCCTTGACTACTCTGCATACAAACTATATGGTTTTCATGAGGACATGAAAAAGGGTAAGTAGGGGAGTATGTTGAGTCATGGAAAAGGTATATATATATTATTTATTTCATTATCCTTTTCTTTAGTTATATCCCTTCTACACCCTAAAGTGTTAATATATCAAAGGATTATGGTAACAATAAGGAGATTATCTATCATCATGATTTAGCTAATGTTTATCACTCCTCATGCAGGAAAAGGATGAAATGGAACAATTCTTGTTCCCTAGCCAGGAAAAAACATACAGGCAGCAAGCCAAGGATGGAGCACGTAGTTATGGATAAGAACAAAGGAGATCACAGCATCAGCGCAAGGAAAGAAAGTTAACTGAATATGGAAGATTGCGTGAATCCCTCAAGATCTCTTGATCCTGAGGAATCATTGTTACTATTTTACCCTTCTTACCACTTGGCCATTATAAAAGGCAATGATTGTAAAGAAAAGGGGGATTGGAGATTATTCAAAAATTACTATTGTATTTTTACTTTGATCATCAACTCTCATTGTTGAAACAGAGTATGAAATGGCTGTAACTATTTTGCAAATGATTAATATATAATATAGTTGATGTTCCTTCTCTCACACTGAAGTAATCCAACGGTGTTCACTGGCAACTTAGGGCCTGGCCCTGGTGGATTCATTTGTTGTTCCTGTATCATTCTTTTATGATTTCTACCGTGTGATGGTTTGGCTTGATTTCCATTTGTCTCATCGCTTTGTTGTTTCATGTTCTTAGACTTAACGTAATTACTCTATTTTACATGCTGCAGAAGTATTGGTTCAAGTTGTTATTCAATTACTTGTTTTAGTATTTCCTTATCATGATTTTAGATTTAGTCATTTGAGTTCAGCATTCTATTTCCAATCTAGTAATTTAGTTCAGCATGCTATCTTGAGATTCTCCACTGTAAAGAGCATTGACTACTGTTGTCTACGCTCTCAGACCGAGATCCCTACTGTTCAGATTAGAAAATACTTTTGGAATATCAATCAGTTAAAAGAGAAATGAGTTATTGTTACTATATTCTTGATTGATACTTGAATGAATGTTTGGTTTGGTTTCGATTAGTAAGTTAAGCTTTCTTTTAATTGTAATTTGAGTTCACTAGCTGCATCCATTTACTCTTGTATTTGAGAGCACTGTACTGCAATTTAGAAACATTACTCTTGAGTAAATAGCCACCACAAACTGTGTACACTCTTGAAATAGAAAATCTTGCCCGGATTGATAACTAATGTGAAGATAATTAGGAGATAAAAAGACAACTTTTATACCTCAACACTTGGAAATAATTAATTAATTCATTATGGATTAATTAGTTGGATAAATTTAAGTTAGAAGTCTTTTTGAAGTCATGCAATAATTATCCCTTAAATTAAGGAGATTATTTTTAATTAAGGAGATAGGATTGAGTTATATTTGAGTTGTAATTAGTTACCTCAGTTTACTGAGTTAAGTCCAGTTAAATTAGTTCCAAACTATTTGAGGAACTAATTGTGAGTTATCAGTCAGTTGATGCATGCATGCACTCAACCAGTGTACTCCAGATAACTTAAGATTCCCTCATTAGAAACTCATGCATGTCTATTATGAGAAAGACCCAGTTGAGCTAAATGTCAAGGACTATGTGCTATCAGTTTCATGTTTTCTCCAACAAAGGAAACTCATGCATGCATAAGGAATAAGGTTCCTTGAGGATTGCACAGTTCTCACAATGTGTTAGAGCAGTGTGTGAGAGCAGTGTTACACTGGGTGACGGAGATCAACCCAGAGGTAACTGCGCAAGGAATAGGAGCTTGGAGGGTAGAGGAGAAGGCTTGTGAGAAGCTTTGATTTCCTGTGAGCATCCAGGAGGATTGTACTAAGAGTTGGCTAGCTATGAGAGTTAAGGCTTTGTATAATTCTGATGTATTTCCACCTTGTATGATAATACAGATATTGGGGTTTTTAGCTGAGGCTTTCCCCTGAGTATTTTATGTGTTTCATGTGTATCGATTCTTCTTCTTATGGTTATATGTGTTGAGCTCTGATTCGGCTCGATCTTTAAGCTTCTGCAAGTTTGATAATTGAAGTAGATTATAGTATTTTGCTTTGGTATATTGCACTATTGAGTTAATCTACACTCAGATTTTCTACATAGATCTTAGAGGTAGATTTGTAGAGAATTTGCAGGAAATTCTACATGATGCACTTGAACCAATGTGCCCCGGTCGGCTTAGCATATCATGGCATCTAAACCAAGGCTTAGAGGAGGGTTGTCTCATCCCTTTGGACATAGGATGGAAATCACCATCATTAAAGCCCTCATTTGGAGCATTACAGGTTATTATATCATTAAGAGACCCATGAGACCAATTTATGTGCCCCAAACTCACTTTGGGGCCCCACATGATGACTTGCGTAGAGACTAAGGGGCCACCCTCTTGTTTGAGATTCATCGAGTCGTCTCTCTCATTTTGGAACCTAGAGGACTGAATGTGGCCCTCCAACGACTCTACATCAACATTACATCATCAATTCAGCCAGCATTTGGATGGTTCTTTCATAATTTTTAAAAACTACTTGGTCGACTTGTGGCCAAGGCTTGTTTCTTGCCCATTTTTTATAATATTTTGGGGTCTAATAGGATAATTTGACTTAGGGGAAGTCATAAGAATAGAATTTAGGTTTATTTGTGAGAGATCATCATCAAACTTGGATTATTTCTCTTGTAAAGAAGTCACACTTTTTCTTTGGAGCTATTGGAGACTCTTTTGATGCATTTTGATGTATGGATTTTATTCACATTTTTTCTTTGGAGCTTCTTCTTGAATGATGGATGGAAATATTGCATATCTCTTTGTAAGTGCTTGATGTTGATAGAATTATTCATTGAAAAGTGTTTAAAGTCTGGAATAGTTTCTCTAGAATATGCAAATTTGTGCCTTAATTGTTGAAGATTAATTGTGGAAAGTTTTTCTAATAGAGTATTGCATATGTTATCCGATACAAGGCATGTAATGAATGTTCCTAGTGAATGAATATATTTGAATTCTTCATGAAACTCCATTATCTCATGAAGAATGTAAATATTTGAGGTTGATACCTAAGGCATCAATTTCAAGCCTCCTTGGAAGATATTTTATCTCACCTTAAGCATCTTAAGACTCCATTGCCCAAAAGGCTAGGCACTAATCCAAAGAATTTGGTGATCTTTTAGTTGATTTTTCTCTAAATACTTAATGTGTGAAAATTAAGTTTAACCATGCATCCATAAAGAATTAAAAAACTTTAAAACAACAAATAAAAGAGAGTAAACAAGAGTGAAAACATATATGATCACGGAGTTAGTCCCTGATGGACTATGTCTCCAAACTCGCTAACAATGGGGAGTGGACAAATTTTAGTAACCTTAAAGTCTCTTTTTTACAAACAACTTGGATCTCAAAACAACACCAACATTCTCTGCTTGAAACCTACAACAAGCTGGAAAAATATACTCTAAAAAAGGTCTCTCAAATCTTCTCCAATTCAGCCTCAAAGTCTAGCAACCTTGTTGGTTTGCAGACCTTAAATGGGAAATAAAATAATATTTCTACACTAACTTTTTGAACTTTTCAGACCTGGTGTATTATTCATTCTATAATTTTGCGTCGTTGCGGCCTGATCGACCAGGGGTCGAGTCATCGACCCTCATTGGTGGGGGTCGTAATACATCTAACCATGTAATATATTTGCTACAACAAATATTCAACACAACCAAATAATAATACACCATCCAAATATGTCATAATTCCATCAAAACCATTGGTGCCATTTATTGTAGTTGGGGTCGTATGGTATTTAAACTCATGGCTTTGGTTGCAGATCCTCCTCGTTGTTGTCGTAACATATAATATAACCTCGAACTAGAAATATACCATATTATTAAACCATAACAAAATTTGGTTATCTGTCATGCTATATCTGGCGGGACATTATCACTTACTAACTTTGGCAAAGCCAAAAGATTTGGCGGGCTCCACCAACCATTTTTTACTAAAACATAAACAACCACACAAAAAATAAAAGAGGCCCCCTTATCTCAACAAGTCTGATAGTGATGCCGAAAAAATAGAGTTCATAGAGAGGTCAGAGGTTTGAATATCACCAGTGATAACTTTTAACCAATGAACCTTGGCCACGCGGTGCCTCACCATAAGGCCACGTGTTGCGTTATTACTCGTCCACATCATGAGCTTGGTTAGTGCACTCTCTACCCAGTCAAAAGGTCAATCTGGTCAACCCAGTCACATGTCAATATGCCATTATTCCACGTACCTGCCCTGTCAATTGTTGCAGTGCCATGTCATCCATCATAGTGCTATGTGGCGCCTTCAAAACTCCTGGCTCATACATTTTTTTGTTTGACCATAACTTTGACTTGCCAGAATTTCCTAATATGAGCACCAATTGAGGTTGTTCAAGTTGCATTGGATTTAGTTCACCAAGCTCTACGCAATCGCATTGGTCTCACTCAAATCTAGAGACTTAAAAAATTAACCTTTTCCTAGATCCTTCTGAATCAATCAAACTGCCTTTTCTCTATATTTCTTCTCCTTAAAATTTTGGTCCCCTTCCTCCTGGATGGCTAGGCTAGGGAATCAAGTGAAATTATGTAGAGTGTGAATTTTTGGGTTCCATAACCAATAGGCTCTTCATTAAGGTCTTGTCTAGAGGATCTCCAAGTTTGGTAGGTTTCTCATGGTTCTCCATCCATAAAATCTTGTGCCCTAGGTGTGCCCTAGAAGGGAAAAAATTATCTTATATCTCCTTGGTTTGGGGACTTCTTGGAGGGTTGTATGAGCTTAGTATTCATTGAAATAAATCATAAGAGGCCCTTTCTTCTATAATCTTGTGAATACCTATTACCATCGAGAAACCTCAAAATCCTAAGTCTTATGCCTTATTTTCTAGGTTTTTTCTTAGAGAATGGTTTTTCTTCTTTGAAGCCTCATACCTTTATTGAGTCTCTCTTCGAATGAGATCTAGCTCCATCACCTTCAACCATAGAATATCTATTATAGGTGATCATAACGATACCGAGACTCCTCTTATCGATGAAAATCCATAAATAGTAAGGGATCTTGGTTGTTGATCTAAAAATGGGGCACTAAAGGCTTCTTGTCAAATTACAAGAACCTCTCCCACTTCCAAAGCTTAAATATTCCCAAGACCTTATGATTAACCAATTCCAGAATTAAAAAGTGCTTGAAAATAGGTGTATGCTTGTGTTTGTCTTTAAACTCTTTATGTGCCTTAAGTTTATTTACTTGAACTGATATAAAACATATAACAGCAAATAAAGCAGCAAATACAATGTAGCAACAAGCAATCACACATAACAACAATATAATATGGAGTTCACCCAAAACTCCTAGGCTACGTCTCCTTGAGCTCTAGTCAACTCAACTAGGCTCTCTGGGATTATGGCAAAGTCCTTTTACAAGCTCCACGCTCAACTCCATTGTTTTACATTGAACATAATGGGCTTAGAACACCATCTTATCCCTGGCTCTGAAACTCTCAGGCTTTCTGGCTCTGGCTCTCTCTTTATCTCTCGGCTCTGGCTCTGGCTCTGGCTCTAGCTCTTGGCTCTGGCTCGTGGTTGTTGGGTTGTGTTATATTCTTTCCACGACTAGCCCACATAGTTAACCAAGGGTTAGAGGGGGGGCGGAGCCCCCCCTCGTTGTGCCGATTGTGTAGCGGGGGGGGTCACATGGGGTTTGAGGCGTAGCTGTAACCCCACTTTATGGGGTCTAGGGAAGCGCCCCGGAAAAGTTTGGTTTTGGACCCTATGTTAGGTTGGGCGAACCCACCTATGGTTTTGTGCATGATTTTTGCACATGTTTTTTGGACGTGATGGTTTTGGGTCCATGGTTTTGGACACAATGGTTTTCGGTCCATGGTATTGGATGCTTCGGCATGTATAAATATGTATTGTAACATTGAAAGGAATATAATGAAAAATCAAGATGGTAGTCCCGGTTTTGGGATCCAGGGGAAATCTCTATGTATATGTGTTTTATGTGTTATGCTCTCGCATTGTTTATTTTCTGTGTTTTAGAATTCGTATGTAGGTAATTTCTGTACGGGGTTTAAACCTACATTTGGTATCAGAGTTGTTTTGGCTTCAAGGGGACGCCTTTGTTGCTAAGGGGTTTCGCTTGGGCCTGTGGTAGACTTTGTTCAGCACGAGATCTGCGAGATCAATTCTGTTGGTGAAAGAAGATGGCGAGCAGTGGAAAGATAGAGATTCAGAAATTTAACTGTCAGAGTTTTGAGTTGTGGAAACTCAAGATGGAGGATCTGTTGTTGGATAAAGATCAGTGGATCGCGGTAGATTCGGGTACTAAACCAACGGGAGTGTCTGATGAAGAATGGAGGAAATTGGATCGAAAGGCAAAGAGCACAATATGTTTGTGTGTCTCAGATTCAGTATTGCTAAATGTATCAGGGGAAGCTACGGCGAAGGCTTTGTGGGACAAGTTAGGGACTTTGTACCAATCTAAGTCTCTAGTGAATAAATTGTTCCTACAAAAAAAGTTGCATAACCTGAGGATGAAAGATGGAGACTCGGTGATAGAGCATCTGAATTCATTTAATACTATGGTAAGTCAGTTAGCATCTATTGATATTAAAATTTTAGATGAATATAAGTGCATCAGTTTGTTGTGTTCTCTGCCATATTCGTGGGATAGTCTAGTTATTGCAATAGGTAGCAATGCAACTGCCTTACAGTTTGATGAAATAGTCTCATCCTTGCTGAAGAAGGAGATGATATGGAAAAATATGGAGAGCCAAAATGGTGATGCATTGTATGTATGAGGACGGTCCGAGAACAGAAACAAAAATAATTCATCGAGTGGGAGATCTAAATCTCCAGGAAAACCTGTAAAGGTGGTGTGCTAGAAATGCAAAAAGGAAGGGCACTACAAAAGGGAATGTAAATATAAAGCTCCTGATAAAGGAAAGGGATCTGATCATGCCCCTTCTGCAAAGGCGAAAACCACCTCACATGAAGGTGGGGATGTGTACTTGGCTTATTGAAGTACACATGTAATCATGAGGCATGGTTGATTGACTCAGTTGCATCCTTTCACTTCACTCCCCATAGAGAGTGGTTCTGCGAGTATGAGAAATATGATGGTGGTGATGTCTTCTTGGGGGATGACAGCAAGGCTAGAACCATTGGTCGTGGAAAAGTAAAGTTGAAGCTACAAGGTGGAAGGGTTATAACACTTCTAGTTGTTCTGCATATTCTTGCATTAGCCATAAATCTTATTTCTATTAGCAAGCTGGATGATGCAGGTGTTAAAACAGTGTTCGAGAAGGATACCTGCAAGATGGTTCGGGGAGCACTAGTATTGATGTGGGGAGTTCATATTGGAACTCTGTACAAGCTACAAGGTAGCACTGTTATTGATGGGTGCAATAGTTCTGTGGTTCCTAAAAGTGGAGCAGAAGATCTAGTGGTCTCTGGAGAGAAGACCATGCTATGGCATCGAAGGCTTGGACATATTGGAGAGAAGGGCCTTCGAATACTTCATGGTAAAGGTATGGTAGAAGGTATGAGTAACAGCTCTCTATATTTTGATTTCTATGAAAATTGTGTATATGGGAAGTAGAATCGAGTGAGTTTTCCCTCTGGTAGTAAGAGGGTGAAACAGATATTAGAGCTTGTGCACAATGACGTGTTTGGACCTGTGAAGGTTCCATCACTAGTTAAGTCTATGTACTATGTATCATTTATAGATGACTTCTCAAGGAATACATGGATATATTTCCTTAAGAAGAAATATGAAGTCTTTGACAGGTTTAAAGAATTTAAGGCTCTTGTGGAAAATCAGACAGAGAAGAAGATAAAGGTGCTGAGGATAGATAATGGTGGAGAGTTTTGCAGCAAGGAATTTGAATAATTTTGTAAGAAGTATGGTATAGCATGGTAGAAGACTACTCCATATACACCTCAGAAAAATTGAGTTGCAGAAAGAATGAACAAGACGTTGATGGAAAGGGCAAGAAGCATGCTCAGTGGTGCCGGGTTAGGACAGGAATTCTGGGTAGAGGCAGCGGATACTGCATGTTACCTAGTCAACGGGTCACCTTCATCAGCGTTGGAGGATAAGACTCCACAAGAGGTATGGACTGGTAAGAAACCCTCTCTTTCACATCTGAGGGTATTTGGATGTGATGCATATGTACATGTTCCAAAGGAGAAATGAATCAAGTTGGATAGTAAATCTGAAAAGTGCATCTTTATTGGGTATAAGGATTGTTTAAAGGGTTATAAGCTTTGGAACCCTGTAACAAGGAAGATTGTTGTTATAGACATATTTGGGCACTTCAACCCCAATCTTATATGTCGATAAAATAGGGCTCTTTAACCCCTTGTTTCATACCCTAAAAGATCATGGTCAACTAATTACATCATTCCCCAAAAGTTCCACCTAAAAAACCATCCAAAACTGGCCAAAATAGGACCATACTGACTGCTCCACTATCAGGGTGCGATGCATACTGACTTCTACACTAGCCAGGTGCAATGCATACTAAATAGGCCTTCTGTGGGAGTGCGATGAGCAAGAATGGACAAATGTCCGAGATAGTTTTCTAAGTGGATGCTCATGGAATCTTCTAGAAACTTCTCCTATGACACTTTCCTCTCTAAATTCACCCAGGGATGAGTAAGAGATCCAAGAAATCTCCAAGTGGAACCAAATGTAACAAGTGGAATGACACTAATCAAAAACCAAGAGATGACTCACACCCTTGCATACATCTATAAATGGATCCCTCATCTGAGAGATCTAAGAGGCTGGAATTTTGTAATTTGTAAGGAAGTGTTGATATTTTTGTCTGAGAAAGAGCATTGTATTGTTGGGTGATCTTGCTTTTGATGAGGTGAATAGGGCTTTAATGCTAGGAGGATGATGCTGGATTAGACAGCTATGTTGTAATTCTCCCTTCTATTTTAATAAAGTTCTTTGAGTTTTCCTCCATACAATTGTGTATTTGTGAGTGTTGTTATTTTTGAATGCCATTGTATGTTCAATGTATTTCTAATTCTTCAATGCTTATGAATAATAGATCAAGATGATTTGATGGTGTTTGTTACTGTGTTTCTACAGGTACTCTCCAAGCGAGATAAGTACAAAGAGGAGTTGCAAGCTCTGTCAAGGAGGAGAGAGATCAAGCAAGGAGTTAAGCGGAAAATCCAGGTTGGTTCTTTTTCCTCTCTCTTATCTGTCATACATAGAGGAAATCACAAATTGCTTTAAACTGTTTGTTTCTATGGTAGCTGCCAATCCTAGAGGGCTAGTCAATTGAAAAGACACTAGTTTTCCCATAAACAAAATGGCGACTCCACTGGGGATTGAATAGATGTTTGTTTTTTGTTTTCGTTTGTTTTATAAACTATAGACGGAGCTAGAAGTTAGCCAGATAGCCTTCGAACTGCTCTTGCTCTTCAATTGCATAGTAGATGAATGTTTCTTCATTCAATTTTTGGTTTAATTTATGAATTGAACATTTGACTTGCAAGCATTCTAGATGCCCTTTTGGTAGCTCAGTAACCTCTCAAGATCATTCTTCTGTACTTTGCTATTTACTGTCCGTCATAGCTCATCTTAACTCACTGAAATCAGCTGCAAATTTGAGCCAAAACCCATCTCAGTTGCGCTCCCTGGCCCATCGTGTTGTCCGTCACTGTCAACAAGTATGCATCACACCTCCTGAGTCTGAAAAGTGTGACGCATCCTTGTTTCTGTGAAGCCCAGGTGCGATGACTGACTGAGCCTATTTCCCTTCTTGAAATTTGGTGTTTTTATCCTTGTTTTCAGCTCTATTTAGTTTTTTTTCTTCTTATGAATAGTACCTCGTTACTAAAGCCTCCTTGCATCAGATAGATCAGCCTCCATTGATTAGGATTAGTAAAAAAAATTATGTATTTGTCCATCATTTACGATCCTTTGTCGAAAAGTTTCTTAAATCAATCTGTCGTTTTGGTACAAAAAGTGTCGTAACTGTCGTTTTGTGTCAAAAAGAGAAGTGTTGTTGAGTCTTCCTTCCCTGGATAGTCGATTGAAATTTTTTGTCATGTATTTGATTTGATTTATTGATATTAAGTGTCAAAATAATTTTCTATTCGAAATTGAAAAGTTTCATTTAGTCTTCCTTTCTATTTTGAAAAAGAAATTGTCGAAATGTCGCTTTGAAAGAAAGATTTCAGATCTTTGATACGTTTAGTTTTCTTCTTGGACATTTTCCACATTAAAGGAAACAAAAAACAAATACATGCATTTTCATTTTCATTTAGGCTATGTGCGAAAAAGGATTTAGGAAAAGTGCATTTAGTGTGTGCTCTTTGCTTTTTGTTTAAAAGAATCATAATCTTCTTTTCTTAGTAGCTAGGATTTTCATTGCTCAAAATAAACAACGATTGTTTATCATTGTAAACTGCATATTTATGAATTTTAAATCTACATCACGCGGTGAACCATTGAAAGGAAAACTTTCAAACAAGATCAACTCTAAAATAAATTTCAATCAACTCAACAACGCTTTGGAACTTAATGCAACACATCTAGAGGTCTAGGCTAGAGACGTGTTCCGGCGTCGTAAAATCTAGTAACTATCATTTTCATTGAAGGTTGGGTGATTTCTCCTCCTTGATACGACAAGTGCTAGCATGGACTGGTGCTTCCCGTACCATCGCGTATATATTGGGAGACCAAAATAGGCTTATATCCTTTATCCATAGGAAGCCGAGTCTGTCGCCCTATCGATCGCAATGCACTGAACACAGCATTTGGGAAGATTGATTGTCGTACATAAGTCCTTGGTAATTTCTCTTTAATTTATCACTAAGGTGTATTTTGTAGTTTTGCGATTGGTTTGGTAATCCCGCTGTCTAGATTTTCAGAGTAGTCACTTTCATTCCTTTTCGACTCTTTAAAAGAAAAATTCCATCTGAGCACTGGTCACTTCAGGCTCACTAAAAATCAAAAGGGACTAGAGCCATCTTTAGCTTTTTCTCGACTCTTAAAAATTGAAAAAGCAAAGTTGTGTCAAAGTCTCATTAAAATTTATTAATTTCAGAATAACATCCCTGTTCCTTCATTTGTCTTAGGTTGAGATAATGGAGTCCACCAATCAAGGAATCCCTCTCGAGGGGAATCCTAAAATTTTACTTCTTGGGGAAATATTGGTGCTCCTCATATGGCCACTTTATCCCTTTCAAGACTTACAATTGGCCTGCCACTATGGCTATTCTCAACCTCTGTCATTCAAAATACCGTAATTCCTCAACAATCAAATTAGCATCCAGTTGATACTAAAGTTGACCCTTTGCCTTCTTCTTCTTTTGTTTCTCCCTCTCCTTCTTCCTCTTCACTTGGTGGAAGTAGTAATGCTAATAACTAGGTGTCTAAGAAGAAGAAGAAAGGTAAGGAGAAGAAGAAGAAGCCAATTCAGCAAGGGGGAAACCAAGCAACCATAGATTTGGATGCATCAGTTGGTGAAAATCCGCACATTAAAGCTCCTAAACCCAAATTTCCATGCATAATCTGTAGAGGAGACCATTTTCATCGAGATTGTCCATGCCTCCCTCGGATCTTGAGAGAATGGTCCCCTCGTTCGCACAACCAGGTGTCATCAACCTCTGCTAATCATGTTAATAATACACCATCAACTAGTGATAGTGAAGTCCACAGATAGAAAGGAACGTCAAAATACCATGTGAGTTGTGTGAAGGGAACCATACCCTTCCCCGTTGTCCTTTTTTGGGTGAAGCCAAAAGAGTCTTACATAACCGTCCTGCTTCACACATCGACTTCCACCTGGATACAAGAAACTCTCCCCAAGTCCTTTACTAGTTGAAAATCCGATTGACATAACTCAACCGTCGGTTGAAACACCTATCGCTGAAAGTGAATTTTATGAGTCCATACCGGACCAAAGTCAACAGGTCGAGATGGCAGTCGACCCAGTTTTACCTTCAAAATATCATATCCTTCTTGAAGAGAGTGAGAACAATATTGTTCAAATTCTTTTTGTTACTTCAGAGTCCGATGAACTTGGGGGCAATCCACCCATTCCTTCACAACAGGAAGAGAATCCCCCAGTTCCCGCTACTCAAAGGGTTAATTCAACCGTTTATTCTATACCCCCCCAAGTAGTCTAGCCACTTCCTTTGATTGGAATCGACTAGCAAGATCTTGCCTTCCTTCTTATTTATCTTTCCAGATCATAGTACAAGTTTACAAAATGATCGTGTCAGGCACTATCATAGATGAGGGTGCGTCAGCGAGTATCCTTTCCTTAACTGCTTGGAAAGCGCTTGGTTCACCATCGCTTATGCCTGTTACTTAAAATTTGTTAGGTTTTAACAAAGGAACCAGTCAACTGTTAGGGATCCTTCCTAAGTTACCGATAACTTTGGAAGGAAAACCATTCACCTAAACGTGATGGTAGTCCCAGGACCGTTAGATTACAATCTACTCCTTGGACGTGACTATGTTTATAACATGGAAGCTATTGTTTCAACACTCTTTCGAGTGATGTGTTTCTCACATGAAGGCAAAATTGTCACCATTGACCAGCTTTCATTTCTCGGTTCAAGCATAGCTCCAAGTTAATCATCATCCCTAAATGGTCCTTTTATATCCACAGTGTCTCTTCAACCTTCATTCCATCCACCTAATTACCACGAGTAATCTAGTGAATGTAACGAAGCTTAGGGGGCATGCACCCTTGTCTATTTGGCAGACTAACCCAGTTGAAAAGATAAGTTTCCCTATAGGTTATGTGATTGGTCTGAGACACCTTTCACCTTTGTCTATTTGATGGACAAACTGTAGGAAGTGTTTTGTCTAACTGTTGACAAAAACCATCCTACTTAACCACAGTGATTTCCATATGGTTACTGAAGATTCTCTTTTCATCATTTTGGGGGCATGCAAACCTTTTTATGCAAGCTAAAAATGACCAATTTCATTTCCTAGTCTTGTTAGCTTTTTAGTTTTTTAGTTTTTTAACTCCTTAGGTTAGGTGATTGGTCCAACACACCATTCACCTTTGTCTGCGCTGCAAACAAGGCAAAGGAAGTGTTTTGTCTAAATGTTGACAAATAACTATCCTACCTAACCTCAGTAGTTCCTTAGCTTTTTAGTTTTTTTAGCTTTTAGTTTGGTCATTTCTAGTTCACATAAAAAGAAAAACTAAACACTGAGCATACTTTCTACAAGGTTCAAGCTCGTTAAAAAAAAATGAACCCGCAACAACTTTGAGCACATGTTATCACATGGTTCAAGCTCATTAAAAAATAAACCTACCACCTGAGCATAGTTTCCGCAAGGTTCAAGCTCGTTAAAAAATGAACCCGCCTCCAGTAAATAACCTTTGTGATTGCCATGCTATCAACCTTTTGAGCCTTGATTGTGTTCCTGCCATCACCTCCATCCTCTTGGCCAATCATATGCTTCCACTTGATTGTTTACCTTTTTTGAGGAACAACTTCGATGAGTGGTCCTATTAGCCACCCTCTCCACATCACCACGTTTTGAGAAATTCCAAACCTACTCGGAACCAGTTGCTACCCTAGAGACCACTCATTCCTCAAAAACAAGTCCTCTTTAAACCCTTTTCAGACTCGTTAAATATGAAAATATTATCGAGCTATTGGCCTTTCTAGCTCGCTAAAGTAATTGAAAGTGCCATCCCTCCTATAGATTTTAATCTTTTTTGGACCTGAGGGATTATCTCACGAAAAAGTTCGAGTGCTTGTCTTTTTCGGCTCGCTAAAGTGATCGAAACGTCATCCCTTTTGTATTATTTTAATATTTTTTGGACCTAAGGGATTATGCTACGAAAAAGAACTTATGTAGTTTCTTTTTCATCCCTTTTCAAACTCTCTAAACATGAAAAGGACCAAGTTATCCTTGTCATTAAACTCGTTAAAACAATAGTGACAAACTTGTCCACCCAAACAAGAACGAGTTTCACTATCGCTAGGCTCACTAAAACATAGCGACAGGTTTGCCCGAAGGGAAAATTATAGAACATGCATATGTTGTCCTCCTCATGCTTGACAAAAATAAAGAGATATTGGTCAGCAATGACTGGGGAAAAAGGGAAGAAAACTTGAAGAACTTTATCGTAGCAGGTCGCTCTTAAACATGACACTTTCACTCCATCATCATGATTGAGTTGGTTTGGGTTATTCCATTCACCAGTCATTTCACCATTGGTCTGTCACACCATCCATTTTTGGGGTTAATGCTACCAATCCATCTCAGTGTCACCAATATATTCAAGAGAAGTCATTCAGTCGAGAATTCACCATCTAGTTAATGTCTCATCCACTGCAATACCTTCAACCTCCATTTTCCATGACCACCATTCCTAAACCTTGTGTCGCCGATAGTTTTCACCTCCAGAAAATCATTTGCTTCATTTTGTGTCGTAGATGTGGGATACATTAAGGCCCTCCTATGATGGGTCGCTTCTTGTCGACATCAACTCATTATCCAATAAGTTGACTTAGAAACAACCCTTTCAGTACTCTGAAGCTTGCATGCCTCAATAGCAAGTTTCTCACTTAGGCAATAGGTTGACATAAATGGCCTTCGACCGAAAGATTTTGCGTGGTGTTCGACATCGAATCATATATTCACACCACGTGAATTGTACTGTAGTACGTTGAGGGTCATTATCATTATCGATAATTCCTCTCGCGCCTGTTAACAACTTACATTATTGGCTACTAATGAGGCGATGTCTTTCCATGTTCGACTTCAGAAAATCTTTTCACATGGATCGACTTGTACATCAAGAAAAGATTGAATGAGTTTGAAGACCCCGGATCTAGTTTCATCCATCTGGGCTACGATATATTCAGGGATATAAAGACATCAAATGTACATAGAAGCTACACAGATGGTCATCCAAGCCAGGGATGATCACCCTACATATGAAGAATCACCAGTCTGCAATTGCAGACGATTATCTATTCTACGTATATGAAATGGATTTATAAAGCTGAGCATGGGAATGCGCCTTAGCTAGATCATGAAAATTATATATGATGATGTACTGTATTGTATCTTATACAGGTCACCTTCCAGTTTCGAAAACCTCGGATCCTCATGTTAAAGCATTTCACCTGACATCAAAGATTTACGACTTCATGCTTTAGGGGGCAACTATTATAGACATATTTGGGCACTTCAACCCCAATCTTATATGTCAATAAACTAGGTCTCTTTAACCCGTAAAAGTGTTGTTTCATACCCTAAAAGATCATGGTCAACTGATTACATCATTCCCCAAAAGCTCCACTCGAAAAACCATCTAGAACTAGCCAAAACAGGACCATACTGACTGCTCCACTATCAGGGTGCGATGCATACAGACTTCTACACTAGCCAAGTGCAATGCATACTAAAGAGGCCTTCTGTGGGGTGTGATGAGTGAGAATGAACAAATTTCTGAGGTAGTTTGCTAAGTGGATGCTCATGGAATCTTCTAGAAACTTCTCCTATGACACTTGCCTCTCTGAATTCGCCCAAGGATGAGTAAGAGATCCAAGAAATCTCCAAGTGGAACCAAATGTAACAAGTGGAATGGCACTAATCAAAAACCCAGAGATGACTCACACCCTTGCATACATCTATAAATGGATCCCTCATCTGAGAGATCTAAGAGGCTGGAATTTTGTAATTTGTAAGGAAGTGCTGATAGTTTGTGTCTGAGAAAGAGCATTATATTGTTGGGTGATCTTGCTTTTCATTAGGTGAAGAGGGCTTTGATGCTGAGAGGATGATGCTGGATCAGACAGTTGGGTTGTAGTTCTCCCTTCTATTTTAATAAAGTTCTTTGAGTTTTCCTCCATACAATTATGTATTTTTGAGTGTTGTTATTTGTGAATGCCATTGTATGTTCATTGTATTTCTAATTCTGTAATGCTTATGATATAATAGATCAAGATTCTTTGATGGTGTTTTGTTACTGTGTTTCTAGAGGTACTCTCCAAGCAGGATAAGTACGGAGAGGAGTTTCAAGCTCTGTCAAGGGGGAGAGAGATCAATCAAGGAGTTAAAAGGAAGATCCAGGTTGGTTCCATTGCCTCTCTCTTATATATCATACGTAGAGGAAATCACAAATTGCTTTAAACTGTTTGTTTCTAGGGTAGCTGTCAATCCTAGAGGGCTAGTCGATCGAAAAGACACTAGTTTTCCCAGAAATAGTTGTGTACAGCCGAGATGTGATGTTCAGAGAGGTAAAAGATGTTATTAAACATGAAATCCAACCAAAGGAACCTGAGAAGATAGAGTTTGAGCTAAAGGAGGAAGAATCAAACTCTACACTAAAGGAGGAATCAGAAGATGAAGAGCCACAAACTCCGGGTGTGAGAAGATCAGTTCGAGAAAGAAGGCAGCCAAAGAGGTATAGTCCATCTGCTTTTTGTTCAAATTTATATTTATCTATTACTGATGATGATCCCAAAACTATGAAGGAAGCAGTAGATTCAGAAGATGGAAAACTCTGGAAAGAGGCCATGGTTGATGAAATGGCATCTTTGCATAAAAATGAGGCTTGGGATCTGGTGGAGTTTCTAGCTAGAAGGAAACCCATTGGCAGCAAATGGGTTTTCAAAAAGAAGACAAATGCAGAAGGAAAGGTGGAGAAATACAAAGCTCAGTTGATAGCAAAAGGTTATTCTCAGGTGTTGGGAATTGATTTTGGTGATATTTTTTCTCCTGTTGCCAAGGTAACTTCTATTAGATTACTTTTATTTGTTGTTGCTGCTTTTGATTTTGAGGTAGAACAGATGGATGTGAAGACAACATTTCTTCAGGGGGATCTGGAGGAGGAGATCTACATGAAGCAACTTGAAGGTTTTGTGGTGAAGGGTAAGAAAGAATTGGTATGCAAGTTAAAGAAGTCTCTATATGGGTTAAAACAGTCACCAAGGATGTGGTATCAGAAATTTGATACATTTATACGGGGTCTTGGCTTCACCAGAAGCAAAGCAGAGCACTGTGTGTATTTTAAATTAATTGGTGACCGTGTTATTTATTTGGTCTTGTATGTGGATTATATGTTCCTGGTTGGAAATGAAAAAGAAATTATCCAGGATTTGAAGACCCAATTGTCCTCCAAATTTGACATGAAAGATCTTGGTGCAACAAACTATATTTTGGACATGGAAATTAAAAGAGATCGTAAAAAGAGGAAGATCTAGTTAAACCAGAGGAAGTATGTCGATACAATACTGCAAAGGTTTAATATGCAGGATAGTAAACCGGTGTTCCTATTCTGTAGGTGTGAAGTTATCTGTTGAATAGTGCCCCAAGACACAAGAAGAGGAAGAGGACATGTCTCGTGTTCCATATGCAAGTGCAGTCGGTAGCCTGATGTATGCAATGGTCTGTACTAGACCAGACATTGCACATGCAATGGGAGTATTGAGAAAGTTTATGTCAAAACTAGGGAAGGAGCACTAGATAGCAATGAAGAGGGTTTTTAGGTATTTGCATGGCACTAGTGATTATGGTTTGTGCTACCAAGGAAGACCAGGATTGGATAGAGTGTTGGATATTCATGGCTTTGTTGATGCAGACGGGGTTGGAGATCTGGATCAAAGAAGATCTACAAGTAGGTATGTGTTTAACCTATTTTGAGGTGCAGTCAGTTGGATGAGTAAGAAACAATCTGTAGTGGCACTATCAACTACAGAGGAAAAATACATGGTATCCACTCATGTAAGCAAGGAAGCAATTTGGTTGTAGAGATTGTGTTCAAGTATGGGGTTAGTACAGGAAGCTATAAGGATAGATTGTGACAGCCAAAGTGCAATTTTCTTGGCAAAGAACCCTGTATACCATTCAAAGCCAAAGCACATTGATGTTCATTATCTCTTTGTGAGGGATATGATAGAAGAAAAAAAGGTGTTGCTGGTAAAGTTGCACACTTTGAAGAATACTGTAGATGCATTGACAAAATTTGTGAGCTTTGAGAAGTTATCTTGGTGTAGAGAAACAATGGGTGTTTCAAGGCTAGAAAAATGACTAAGCTCTCCTGTGGCCCCCTGTGGAAAGAAAACAACAAGTGGGAGAATGTTTGGTTGTGTTATATTCTTTCCATGACTAGCCCACATAGTTAACCGAGGGATTAGAGGGGGGGCGGAGCCACCCCCCACCTTCATTGTTCCGATTGTGTAGCGAGGGGGGTGTCACAGGGGGTTTGAGGTGTACTCGTAACCCCACTTTATGGGGTCTGAGATAGCACCCCAGAAAATTTTGGTTTTGGACCCTATGTTAGGTTGGGTGGACCCACCTATGGTTTTGTGCATGATTTTCGCACATGTTTTTTGGACACAATGGTTTTCGATCCATGGTTTTGGACGCGATGGTTTTCGGTCCATGGTATTGGATGCTTCAGCATGTATAAATATGTATTGTAACATTGAAAGGAATATAATGAAAAATCAAGCTGGTAGTCCTGGTTTTGGGATCCAGGGGAAATCTCTGTGTATATGTGTTTTATGTGTTATGCTCTCACATTATTTATTTTCTGTGTTTTAGAATTCATATGCAGGTAATTTTTGTAAGGGGTTAAAACCTACAATGGCTCTAGCTCTTGGCTCTGGCTCTCGGCTCTGGCTCTGGCTCTGGCTCCTGGCTCTAGCTCGTGGCTCTGGCTCTCTCTCTTCAACTCTAGCTTCTCTAAGCTCTCTCTCGGCCTCTGTGTGCCTCTGTAGTCTGCTTGACCTCCAAGCGACTCCCAGCAACCTTCCAGCGACCTTTTTCAGTCCTCTCGCTCCCTCGACAACCTTCAGCTACCTTCAGCACTTGTGCTCTCTATGTTTCTATCATGCATCGGTTATAGTCCTCCATCATTGAAGAACCAAATTATTTCCTCACAAGAATCCATTTACAAATGGAAAATAATAGGTAGGCAGGAAAACCCAGTCGTTTTGCCTTCCTCTGGCCATCTCAGAAAAATAATGGAAATACACAGGAAATGCATGCAAAACAGATCATAGGCCTTTAGCCCGAACTTCAAATATTATGGAATTGGCCCTATAAATTGTTATGAAACTAGCTCAAGAAAAGATAGAAAAGATAGATCAACGCCTTAGAATTCAGCCTCTTCGAGAGGGCAACCTCCTTTACATTACATAAATGAACAATTCTTGGATGATACAAATGAAAAGACCTCCTTTCTATATATAGGAGTCTAAGGGGTCATAACATAATCAGAGCCGACATAACAATAATAATGTAAGGGCACAATAATAACAATAGTGGGCTTCTATGGGGCACAATAGTAACAATATGGGCACTACATGGGTACATCAATATAATAAGTGGGTTATACTAATAACAATAAGGGGTTACACTAGTAGTATAGGGGCCTAACATGCCCCTCTCCTTCAAAAAGCATTGTCCTCAACGCTTGAGTAGTTCTTGATGCTTTTGTATAAAATTCTTGTCCTCCCATGTGGAATATTCAACGGGTAAGTTCTTCCACTTGATGAGATACTCTAAAATTGATCGATTTCGTAGCTGTCGGGTTCTTATTTCTATGACTACTCCAGGTTCCAATATGATTTTTCCTTCCTTTTCAATTTCTGGCAATATTGTTTGAATTGGGATCTTTTGCAACTTTTGAATAAGTGGCCATATTTCTTCGTCCTTCTTCCATTCATCCCTTGCTTCGTTTATCCAATCTAGTTGGATAGTATAAATAGCACAAAACAATGCTTCCGCATCCTCATCCTTGAAGAGTCTTCCCATTCGGTAAGGTCGCCATTTTTTAAGTGCATGTAGTATTGCCAACATTTCCTTCTCATAAATAGCTTGCTTGAGATGTAGCAGTAAAAATACCCAATCACCTACATCAAAACATTTTTCACTACGATGTTGATCCACCTGTTGTTTCGTTTGATTTTGCACGAAAGTGGCATTATCCTTTAAAAGTTGGAGAACTTGTTGTTGATGCTCGATGTGATCTTTCACTGCTTGAACCTTTTTCTTCTTGATATGTCCTTATATCTCTAGAGTTTGAGGAGTGGTAATTTCTTCCAATCCTTTACAAGATATGGTCAGACTCATTTCTTGATGCTCGATGTGATCTTTCACTTCTTGAACATTTTTCTTCTTGATACGTCCTTCTATCTTGATAGTTTAAGGAGTGGTAATTTCAAACAATGAATTACAAGATATGGTTGGATTCATTTCTTCTTTCTTGATGTGATCTTTCACTTCTTGCACCTTTCTCTTCTTGATATGTCCTTCTATCTTGAGAGTTTGAGGAGTGGTAATTCTTGCCAATTCTTTACAAGATATGGTCTGATTCATTTTTCTTTCTCTGGGGTGGAGTCCTGGAATATATCTTCTTCTTTTGATGTTTCTTGATCCTTTTCTTCCTCCTCTTCATATTCTATGTAAAATAATTTCTTCTCAACACACTTATGACCTTTAGTGCATTTTCTATCACAATTGTAACAAAGCCCTTTTTCTCTTTTTTTCTTCTAATTGTTGTGGTGTAACCCTTGTAGGTTGTGGAAGGCTAGGAGAAACAACACTTCCATCTTTATAGTTGTGAGGGGTACGCTTCCTGGTTTCCATAATTTTTCTTTCGACTATGTCACAAAGCCCTTTTACTCTTTCCAATTGTTGTGGTGTTGCTCTAAAGAAGGTGTTGCTCTTTGTATCCTCATAATGTGCTATCATTTCCTCCGTGAAAATTGACCACGTAATAAGTTGTTTACGAGAACAAAGCCCTTCGTACCATAAAAATTGAACTGGTTCTAAATATGAAGATGAAATACATACCTTTTGTAATAGTTGTACACCATGTAGATCAAAATATTGGTCCATCTGAAGTATCCAATTTACCGGATCCTTGCCATCAAACTTCCTCATCTTGATTTTTCTTGATTTTAGGAGCTCGACCTTGAAACGACTATAACTCTGTACTTTTGGATCTTTAAGTTCTGAAATTGTGATCTATAGTAGCCCTCTGTGTCCTCTTTCTAATGCCACTAGTCTGATCCAAATTGGATTCTCTAAGAAAGAGTTATGCATAATCTCCCAAGATGACCTGATTATAGAACTTTCCAGAAGAGCGAAATTGTATGAAGTGCCACGTGTCACTGTTTCGACCTTTGGATCTGAAAAATTCATACAAGAAACTACAGTCCGTCCTCTTTCTGTACCTTCTTACGAAATTTTGAACCTGATCCGCAGAGAGAAAGTTATGACGATTTTCCCCAGGTCACCAGTTTTGAATGTAATTCAGGAGTCTGCAAAAATACCAACTTCCTCAGATCATATCTCCGCAAATATCGTGCAAAAAGCTCAGAAATTCGGACCCAAGGTTCAGCGCTATTTCTTCTCAAATGGGTTTTTTTTTCGACTTCTGAAACGTCACAGAAAAAAAACGTTATAGCAAAAATGCCACGATGACCTATTTGGAGTAGCGAAACCCTAGAATCTAAAGCTCTGATACCAAATGTTATGAAACCAGCTCAAGAAAAGATAGAAAAGATAGATCAACGCCTCAGAATTCAGCCTCTTCGAGGGGGAAGCCTCCTTTACATTACATAAATGAACAATTCTTGGATGATACAAATGAAAAGACCTCCTTTCTATATATAGGAGTCTAAGGGGTCATAACATAATCAGAGCCGACATAACAATAATAATGTAAGGGCACAATAATAACAATAGTGGGATTCTATGGGGCACAATAGTAACAATATGGGCAATACATGGGTACATCAATATAATAAGTGGGTTATACTAATAACAATAAGGGATTACACTAGTAGTATAGGGGCCTAACATAAACCTATCGGGTCCGTCCAAATATCGCTTATCGCTATCGCATGGCGTAATGGCCAAAAAAACCCAATACTTGGACAATACACAGAAAATCCAAAAATCCGGGTTTCAAAACTTATGAAATCACATCCATAATTCTTATCAGGTCCACCTTTTTATCAGCATATCACAAGTCACAATCGCAATGTGCATTGCCCTGGAATCGGGGGTTTTCCGATCGTTGATTGCCGATATCACCAATCGGCCCATCGGAACATCGACATATCACATATCACTATCACAACGGCCCCGGGGGTCTTCCCTTTGGTCATGTTGATCGCTGATCCGCCGATCAGATCTTGAGCGTTGATCCGTGATCGCTAATCCAATGGCTGACAGTCTGTTTTGGGCACATAACTTGCACGGGGATTAACCGCCCAAAAAAGTGGTTTCCTCTCTCCTTCGTCGTGCGACTAATCGGCCAATGTATGGATTTGAGTAGAGCCCATCCAATACTTCTTACCACTTGAGGCCCACTTGAAATACCGCTTATTGCCCCTTCCTTTCAAAACTCAAAAGGCTTGCCTATTTGATTTATAAATCCACCAGGTCCGCTGAAGGCCTTTGCACCTGTTTTAAGTCCTTCAGCCTTGGTTTATTGCAATGAGATAAAATAATGTGATGCGATGGGTTCTAAGGGATTTTATGTTAAAAAACACATTTTTCCCTTAAGTCCCATTTATATAATAACTTTCCTCCTTTTCAAAGGACAAAGAAAAACTTTGTTTTGCGATAACTTCTTCATCCGAAGTCCATTTTAGCCCATTCAAGTTGCAGTAGATTCAGAATGAAAAGATCTATGCAACAGGGCTATTTTCAAGAGCATCCTTGGACTTTATTTTTACTCTGTAAGGAACACTTTAGACATAGAAGTTTATTCAAGATCCATTTTGGATCACACCTTCCCACTAAAATAACTTTTGGTCTCCAAAAGACTGACATACTGATCTGAACAGTAAATGAGAGTAATATCACCCTCTTTTTCAGCCTCCATATACTTGCCTTTGCATAGTGCCTCTGAACCAAATTCTCTTACCACATTCCTTCCTGGATGTGCTGGTCCTCCTGGGAAGAATTGTCTTCCTTCTTGACTTCATGCAAAACTCCTGCTGAGACGGTCACAGAAGGTAGTTTGAACTTCTCTGCCTTGATCATTGATCCAAGGTGGCTAAAACAAATGTGAAGTTACATATGCTTCATAAAATTTTCATTTGTACCTTTTTGACAAGTTGTCAACAACAACTGTTAAGAACAACAGAAATACAGACAACAACTGGATGGCCTAAACTCCTGCTTCAACAAAAGAAACATATTTCACATCACAAAACATGCCTTTAAAACAAATGAACCTTCAGGTCAAGCATGTAGAAAAATACCTATAGGACTCTTTTTCAAAGATGAAACACCTCATCATTATCTCCATCTTGGAGACCAAATCAATTTTTCTCAAGTCAATATTACATGCATGTTTACAACAAAGCAATCAACCCTTCAAGTTAATTACACATACATGTTCAAATACAAGGAGATCATCAACATCCCTGTGTTCATGCATAGCATTCTCATGCATGCATTTCATCCTTCAAATTTCACTTAAGTACACTGTACTTTCGAAGCTAAAATGAAATATAATGTTGTAGCAACAAAGTGATTCTCCTACTCAACTTTTCCATTCACCTTCTTGGTAAAATCCTACAACTTGCATCTCATTAACAAAGAAATGCAAATAGATGCATCCATAGACATGCAATCTTAATTGGATAAGAACTCTAACCATTTTTAACCAATCCATTTCAAAGGTCTTTCCCTTGTCTGAACATCAGCATCAACATGTGAATCATCCTGAAACACATCATCCATGGAAACTTCCTTTCCATTTCTGCCATCTTCTCTTTCCACGTTCTTCAACTTTCATGGAAGTATTGTTGGATTTAGAGTCCAACACTTTTCAGCAAGATGTCCTTGCTTATGGTAATAAGTGCAACACATGTGCATCCTCTTAACAGCATGACTTGCCTTGTCCAATGGACCTTTAGCTTCTTGATTCCTTTCCTTCAAAAGTTTCCTGTATGTGGCCATTCTCTTCCAACATCTAGAAACATTATGGTTATCCAAACACAAAAGTAACATGCAATTATTTTCCCATACTTATATGGAAATTTACCATGCTGAACAAAATCAAAAGGAATATGGCTAGAACCAGATTTATACCTTTCTTTTTCACCTTTATTGCCTTCATGAGGGGGTGAATCAAATGAAGAAGTGGCTCCCTTTGGAACACCATCAATCTCTTCAAGGCTATTAGAGTTTCCACAAGTCTCTGGTTCAAGTGTGTGCTCCTAAACACCTACATCCTACAAATGATGTTTCAAGCTATTGCATTCCTCCTGAATACAATCTTCACACTCTTGAGGTAGAAGACCTGAAATGAATCTCCTTGGAATTGTTTCAATGGCCTTCATGGTAGCTTTGGAACTTCCACCATAAGACTGTCCATAGCCAAGACCCAAATACTTAGGCCTTTCCTCAACCATTATTGGCTTAACAATACCTTGTGCATGTTTACCCAAGCTTTTTCCTTCATAGCCCATCTTGGACATTAGCTTGGAACCTATGCCTCTGGTATGTTTTTCAAAAGAACCAGTATAATCATTCTTATAGGAAACTAAAGACAAAGAGTAATCATTTACCTCTTCTTCAAGTTGATACTTGACTAAGTCTTCCTTGGCAAAAAAGAGTTGTGTCTCCAACTCATGCATCCTTTTCAGGTTCATATTTACAATATGAAGTTGCCTCTCCATTTCCTGCAATTTGTCAGAAAGCAACTGCTTCTCTTCCTCCACGGAATTAAATTTCTCTCTAAGTATGCTGCTCTTCCTTCCATCCTCATACATTTCTCTCACCATATCCATCATGGTGGACAAGTCTTTCTTCATGTCTTCATCAAAGAATCTTGTGAAGAAAGCAGAATTTGAGGACTCACTTGTAGAAGTAGTCATTATGCCAATGAATAAAAGAACTTCAAACAAGATTAATAAAGAGCTTATCCAAGCAACCTTTTGCAACAAACCTCTTGTGCTTCAAGGATTACTTTGAGGTCCTTTGGGATAAGAAGAATGCCTTCATCCCTTCTTCCTTTTTGTCCTCTCCTGGACTGAGCTATCAATAGCTTCCCTTCACCTTTGCAAACTCAAACAATAGTCAGTCTGCAACCAAGCATACAATCAACCTTTGACTATTTAAACACCTTTCAGACAAGTAATCTTTGCTCTGTCAATCAAGCATTCTACTTCATGATACCACTTTCTCTAGTATAACCAGCTTGATATCACCTTCTTGAAGGTGGGGTTAACCAATCTCAAGCTCTGATACCACCAGATCTAAAAATGTGGCACTAAAGGCTTCTTGTCAACTTACAAGAACCTCTCCCACTTCCAAAGCTTAAATATTCCCAAGACCTTATGATTAACCAATTGCAGAATTAAAAAGTGCTTGAAAATAGGTGTATGCTTGTGTTTGTCCTTAAACTATTTATGTGCCTTAAGTTTATTTGCTTGAAATGATATAAAACATATAACAACAAATAAAGCAGGAAATACAATGCAGCAATAAGCAATCACACATAACAACAATATAATATGGAGTTCACCCAAAACTCTTGGGCTATGTCTCCTTGAGCTCTAGTCAACTCCACTAGGCTCTCTGGGATTATGGAAAATTCCTTTTACAAGCTCCACGCTCAACTCCACCGGTTTACTCTGAACACAATGGGCTTAGAACACCATCTTATCCCTAGCTCTGAAGCTCTCAGGCTTTCTGGCTCTGGGTCTGGCTTTGGCTCTTGGCTCTAGCTCTGGCTCTGGCTCTGGCTCTAGCTCTTGGCTCTGGCTTGTGGCTCTGGATCTTGGCTCTAGCTCTTGCTCTGGCTCTAGCTCTGGCTCTGGCTCTGGCTCTTAGCTTTGGCTCATGGCTCTCGCTCTCGCTCTTCGACTCTGACTTCTCTGAGCTCTCTCTTGGTCTCTGCATGCCTCTGTAGTTCGCTTGACCTCCAAGTGACTCTCAGCAACCTTCCAATGACCTTTTTTAGTCCTCCCAATCCCTCGACAACCTTCAACTACCTTCAGCACTTGTGCTCTCTATGTTTTTATCATGCATCGGTTACAGTCCTCCATCATTGAAGAACCCGACTGCTCCCCCACAAGAATCCATTTACAAATGGAAAATAATAAGCAGGCAATAAAACCCGATTGTTTTACCTTCCTCTGGCTGTGTCAGCCAAATAATGGAAATACACAGGAAACGCACACAAAACACATTATGGGCCTTTAGCCCGGACTTCAAATATTATGGAATCGGCCATATAAACCTATCGGGTCCGTCCAAATATCGCTTATCGCTATTACATGGTGTAATGGACAAAAAAACCCAATACTCGGATAATACACAGAAAATTTGAAAATCTAGATTTCAAAACTTATGAAATCGCGTCCATAATTCGTATCAGGTCCACCTTTTTATAGACATATCGCAAGTCACAATTACAATGTGCATTAGCCCTGGTATCGGGGGTTTGCCGATTGCCGATATCGCAGATCGGCCCATCAGAACATTGGCATATCGCATATCACTATCGCAACAGCCCTGAGGGTCTTCCCTTTGGTCATGCAGATCAGATCCTGACCATTGATCCGTGATTGCTAATCCAATGGCTGACAGTCCATTTTGGGCGCGTAACTTTCACGAGGATTAACCACCCAAAAAAGTGGTTTCCTCTCTCCTCCATCATGCCACGCTTCAGCTAGTGTATGGATTCGGGTGGAGCTCATCCAATACCACTTACTGCTTGAGGCCTGTCTAAAATACTGCTTACTGCCCCTTCCTTTCAGAACTCAAAAGGTTTTGCTATTTGATTTATAAATCCGTCAGGTTCGTCGAAGGCCTTTGCACCTGTTTTAAGTCCTTCAACCTTGGTTTATTGTGATGTGATAAAATAATGCGATGCGATGGGTTCTAAGGGTTTTTATGTTAAAAAACACATTTTTCCCTTAAGTCCCATTTATATAAGAACTTGCCTCCTTTTCAAAGGACAAAGGCAAACTTCCTTTTGCAATAACTTCTTCATTTGAAGTCCATTTTTGCCCATTCAAGTTGCAGTAGAGCCAGAATGAAAAGATCTATGCAATGGGTCTATTTCCAAGAGCATCCTTGGACTTTCATTTTCCTCTGTGAGGAACACTTTAGACTTAGAAGTCTATTCAAGATCTATTTTGGATCAGTTGTGGTGACAGTGAGCCATAGTCCCATCATTGTCACTTAGTCTACTAGTTTTCCCATAGGTTTTCCATCCTTAGGGCCCTACTAAATTTTTTGGCAATGGGGACTATATGAAAAAATGCATCTTCAACATTATCCACTTTATCAAGGTTAGAATGTGAGGAGGAACCTTCATTAGCAAAAATGACCTCACAAGTATGGCTATGAGCTAAATGATTTTAGTTATTTTGTTCTATCTTCTATGCATGGTAAAATAAGAAATCTAAAAAAGACTCTTAATTGTGAAGAGGCACCTCACTAAAAGAAATCCATGGAGGAAGAAATGAAGGACTTTGAAACAAAGCTATACTTGGAATTTGTGGGATTTACCTAAAGGAAGGAAGGTGGTTGGTAACAATTGGGTGTTCACAAAGAAGTATATTGCACATGGTTATGTGGAGTGGTGTAAGGATTTATTTTTATAAAAAAGGGATATTCTCAAGTAGAGGATGTTGAGTTTCAAAAGACCTCTCTAATGTCTAGGACACTCTTTATTAGGATGCAACTAGCATGGCAACGATTTATGATTTGGAAGTGGAGCACATGGTTTTGAAGACAACATTTATTCATAGTGATCTTAAAGAATAAATCTTCATGAAGGACTAAAAATTGTAGTAGAATGGAGAGAAGATATGGAATGTTGGTTGAAGAGATCACTTTATGGCTTGACATAGTGTCCAAGATGTTAGAAAATTATATATTACAGAGCAATGGATGTTGAAAATAGCAACAAGAAATGATAAAAATAGAATCCAAAATATTCCAATTTTAATTTGTCCTTGAATTAAAATTGTGAATTAAAATTCGAATTTAGTCTCACCAACTGCTTGGAAATAATTAATTAATTCATTATGGCTTAATTAGTTGGAGAAATTCAAGTTAGAAGTCTTTTTGTAGTCATGCAAGAGTTATCCCTTAAATTAAGGAATTATTCCTTAATTAAGGAGATAAGATTGAGTTATACTTGAGTTGTAATTAGTTAGCTCAGTTTACTGAGTTAAGTCCAGTTAAATTAGTTCCAAATTGTTTGAGGAACTAATTGTGAGTTATCAATCAGTTGATGCATGCATGCACTCAACCAGTGTACTCCAGATAACTGAAGATTGTCTCATCAGAAACTCATGCATGTCTATTATGAGAGAGACCCAGTTGAGCTAAATGTCAAGGACAGCGTACTATCAGTTGCATGTTTTCTCTTATAAAGGAAACGCATGCATGCATAAGGAATAAGGTTCCTTGAAGATTGCGTAGTTCTGATAGTGTGTGAGAGCAGTGTTACACTGGGTGAAGGAGATCATCCCAAAGGTAATTGCACAAGGAAATAGGAGCTTGGAGGGCAGAGGAGAAGTCTTGTGAGAAGATTTGATTGCCTCTGAGCATCCAAGAGGATTGTACTGAGAGCTAGCTAGCAGTGAGAGATAAGGCTTTGTATAATTCTAATGTATTTCCACCTTGTATGATAATACATATAGTGGGGTTTTTAGCTGAGGATTTCCCTGAGTATTTTCCATGTTTCATGTGTATTGATTCTTCTTCTTATGGTTATATGTGTTCAACTCTGATTCAGCTTGATCTTTAAGCTTTTCGCAAGTTTGATAGTAGAAGTAGATTATAGTATTTTGCTTTGGTATATTGCATTATCGAGTTAATCTACACTCATATTTTCTACATAGATCTCAGAGGTAGATTTGTAGAGAATTTGAAAAATTTCTACATGGTATCAAAGCCTAGTTTATCGAAGTTGTGAACAGTATATAGAGAATAGAATTCGAAGTTTGAAGTTTGGGGTTGCAGGTGCAAATTGAATTTTCATCATACTTCAAGGTTGGCCAATGGCATTCTATGGCCTGAGACTCGAGTATGACTTGGAAGGCAGCTCGAATTACATAGCATGGAAAGATCACATGGAGGTTGTATTAGAAGACAACAACTTGAAGTATTTCATTGATTAAGAAATCCCAAAGCCAGGTTCAACTAATGCACAAGAGTTGGTAGAGTGGAAGAAGTGTGTGGTGAGGGCAAGACGGATCATCCTTGAGGGAGTTTGAGATCATAATATCTCAATCCTCCATGGGAAGGATACTCCATATTCAATGTGGAAGACATTGAAGGACCTCTACCAGAACAGTAGCAACCATAGGAAATTGGCACCCAAGGATAGCTTCGAAGAATCAATATGGAGAATGGAGATACTATTTCCACATATCTGAACAAGCTCACCACCTGTAGAGATGAGTTTGGAAGTGTTGAAATAACTACTACAGATGATGATATGGTGAGCCTCGCTCTCCTTGGCCTTCCAAAGAGTTGGAATAGCTACCAGGACTTTGTGAATGGAAGGGAGAAACTGCCAGATTGGGAACGACTGTGGTCGAATCTCATGCAGGAGGAGATCTGGAGGAGCACACGAGATGGTTCTTCATCCAAGGATGATGAAGAAGAAAATATGGGTTTAGCAAGTAAGGCAAGGAAAGGGAAGGGGAAGGTGTCCCATTCCGAATCGAATTCTTCTCATGGAGGGAAGAAGGTTGACAAGTCTAAAGTGAGATGCTTTAATTGTCACGAGATGGGACATTATGTGACTAATTGCCCATCAAAGAAGTCCAAGAAGGGATCCAGGGATGGATCGGAAGGTGAGGCATTAGCCTCTCAGTTCGAAATGGACTTTACCCTCATCACATGCATGGTATCATCGATGATGGGTTTTGGTTGGTATCTTGATAGTGAATCCTCATTCCACATGACTGGTGATAAAATTTTATTCAGTACCTTGGAGGAGAAAGACCTCAAGATGCGCATAGAGATGGGTGACGATGAAAGGTATAGTGTTTTAGGAGTGGGAACGGTTGCTTTTTTGAGGGAGCATGGACCTCCTATCATCTTGACAAATGTGAAGTATGTGCTTGGACTGAAGAAGAACTTGGTATCGGTAACGATGTTGGAGGACAAAGGCTACGATGTTGTCTTCAGTAAAGGAAAGGAATTCCTTAGACACATCACCACAAGACAAGTGAAACAGATTGGTTCACGAGTCAAGAACCTGTATACTCTTGAGGTTAAAGATGCATGAAAAGCCTTGAGGAGCAAGGCAAATGTTAGAGACTTGGCGGTTGAGAGGGAGAGTAAATTACCTCTCAACATGCAGTCCCAAAAGAAGTCTCAGACAATTGTGGAGGAGCCACAATTGGAGAAGTGGGCAGAGGGATCACATGCAGCCATACCTCTAGGTGTGAGGTGGGGTAATGTGAATTGATAGTCCCAAGAAGGCAAAAATTGGGCAGGGTCCATTGAGAGGTTTTATCTCATGGATCGTGCCTTACTATGGGAGCCCAAAGTACATAGTAGTCGGAGGAATCAGTGGGATTGATGCAGTCAGAGATCAAAGTGACAGAGGCTAGAGCAGTCAAATACTGAAGAGCGCAGAGAAGGATTGACAATAGTGCTGTGATGCAGGAAAGTGTTCCCTCTGCGGACAGAGGCAACCCCTCTAGCCCTAGAGTGGGTCTAGTCACAAACAAGGACAGATCAACAATAGCTTTCCTTAAACAGTCATAGTTGGAGGCCTACCTCAACCTGTGGTCGATGGAGTTCCGTTGCACTGCTCCAGCTTCCACTTCCTTCTCCTAATGAGTAATCAACCTTAAACGATGCAAAGGAAATACAACAAAGCACGTAAGCGGAACAACAATGATCTATTTACTCACAGAGTAAAGAAGTCATGAGCTATCAAGTACATTACATACAAGACATAGGAAAACATCATTGATTGCATTAATAATGAAATAAGAGTAAGCTTACAACCAAAGTCTTGACATCACAAGCCTTCTCAGAGGGATCCAGCCAGCATGTTCCTCAAGCATTCACTCTTTGAAGATGGATTTCCCAACAAACAAGTCTCTCTCACTCACAAGTTTTACACAAGATTAAGGGCACTTCATAACCTTCCTCAAGCTATCAACAATCCCACACTTGTCACACTCACACCAACTATCTAGCAAACTCACAAGCACTAACAACACTATTAGCAACCATCCCAAAGACTAAGAACTCGAAAATTAGCAGCACATAGCAATGGTGAGAGTTTAAATAGGAGAAGGAGTCTCCATGAAAGGTGGGAGAGTGAGCTTATCTCCAAGGAAGGTAGCACAAATGATGGAACAGCCACGCCAGAGAAAGGAGGGCGACATAAACTAGGCCAACAACCAGGTTTGGAGTCATCTAGAAGGCCAACTGTTGGAACAAATTCGCCCAATATGGATCATCGCGGGCACATAACTGGCCTTCCACACTGATATCGCTATTGAATAACGTAGCTAGTCAGGTCATTGCTCAAGATTACAAGCGAGAGTCGTGCTGGCACATAAAATCCGACCATCGCAGGAATTAGGGGTACTTCCATGATGGCAGCGCTTCCGGGGTGTTCTAGAGCGCCCTTCAGCGCATTTATTTAGCCAACAGACGCGATGACGCAGAAACCTTTGGCAAAGTGGGTCATTTGGCAACATCGGAGAGCATTTGTCTAACCTGAGCATGAATGACTTGGACACATGACACAGTAGGAAGACTGGAGTGAAGACAGTGACAAATTACTATGTAACAGATGCCCCCTAAAGTATGAAGCCCGAGAGAGAGGGAGGGGTGAAATGCTTTAGGAAATTGACTGAGATGGAACACCATCTGGAAGAACCTGCACACAAGTACAACTGATATCTTTGATGATGAATTACATGTAGTCTAGGCATGGGCGCAGCCATCCAAAAGACATACAAAATAGGTCTGTGGTATGGACGCAGCCATCCAGATAATGATAAAGGTATGGTCACGGCCATCCATGAAGACTTAGGTATGGTTGCAGCCATCCATCAACGAGTCATGTAATCATAAACCAATCCACACAGCCCGAACATGTGTAATTTGAGTTCGGGGTCTTGAACCCATCCGATCATAGTACAAATTCTAACATGCGAATAGATGTGCTGAGGTCGAGCATGATAGAACATCGCTTGATTACCGGTCAATGATGGAAACCATTAACAAGTGCGAGAGAAACCACCAATAATGCTAATGGCTCTCAAGGTACTGTCTAGCACAATCCATGAAGTGTGAAGAAGGAATTGAAGTCGAACACTTGTGGAATCACTCAATCGACAACCAATGATGAAAGTTGACCGTCAGGTGCGACGAACATGCCATTGAGGCATGCAAGCTCTAAGGTACCAAAGGGGATCTCTAGATCAATCTCCTGGATAATGAGTTGATGTCGACAGGAAACGACCCGTCGCAGGAGGGCCATAATGTTTCCCCCATCAATGACACGAGATAAGGAACAAGTTGTAGATGGCGAAATAGAGTATCAGGGGAGAAGACGAGGGTGTAAACTGCAGAAGGATTATACTCTCGAACATGTTGGCGACACGACTCCGAAGGGTGGGGGTGGTAGCATTCAGGCACCAAGGGATCAGAGGATCGATGGAAATGGCATGAATTAGATGGAATGAGGCTAGAATGATAACCCAAACCCACGGAAGGCCAAATGACGAAGTATGGATGTCCCAACCCGACAAGAAGCAAAAGTTTCAATGTTCAAGAGTGACTAGCTGCCATAGATAATCAATGATAAAATTGTTGTTGAGTCCAACCTAGTAATATTTTAATGAGCCCTAGGAAGGAGAAGCTTGAGTCTCGTCATGGTGACGAGTCCAATGTCATCAGGGTTTAACGAGTCCGACATAGGTAAAACTCAGAGTATTTTTTATGTTTAGAGAGTTTGAAAAAGAAACGGAAAAGAAAACTCCAGGGGGGTCCTTTTTCGTAAATTTCTGTCTCTCGAGCCCAAAAAAGTATAAAACAATACTCAAAAGAACCGCCCGACCATTACGATCGAGGAGTACTTTTCGTAACTAGTGACTTCGACCCGAAAAAGTAAAAAAAATGGTCAGAAGCACATCGTTTCGTAACCGATAACGAGCTTGAAACAACAAAGGCCCGGCAAGATTTTCGTGTTTACACGGTCGGAAAAGAGCTTAAAGTCGACTGCCTCTCATTTCTTTTAACGAGACAAGAGGAAAACTCGGCTATCTTTTCATTTTTCAAGTCTAAAAAGATCTTAAAGATGACTTTTTCGGGATCAAGTGCTCACGAAGCTGGCATAGTTCCACTACCTGTAGCTCTGCACAAAAACACGTCACACTTAAATCCATTCGAGACAAAATGAATAATATACATAAAGATATAGTTAAAAAGCCAAAATTTGACTAACCATATGGCAAAACAACGAGAAAAAACCCACATTTATAAAATATAATTGTTTAATTCCCAAAAAGAACTATAAATAGGGGTTAATCCAACCATTTTTACCATAGTTACTGTTCATTTCACTGTGGAGCACTTTGGAGCACCGAATTTGGCGAGCTAAATTCAGCTTTGATCGTCCATCATTCACCCTGAAACTTGTTCCAGGTAAGTAGTCCTTGTCCTGCATTCCAATTTCATACCTTTTTCACGCATTTTGAACGTTGCATGTGTTAATTTGGGTGGGTTTTTGAACCGGGTTCCGCCGCTCGGTCATCGCGGCTATCGCCTTCGGGACCGTGATGGCCAAAAAAATTGACACATAGCGCGCTCTGTTCATCACGGAAAAGTGGTGTACTTCCGCGATGACCGCAGAAAAAATGAACTAGAGACCTCGCATCATCGCGTCTGTTTTTAAAACAGACGCGATGACAACGCAAACTTATGATTTTTACAAATTACGCATCAAAATTTGATAACTGAAGCACTAATTCAATTTTCTTCGTCATGCAGGTGACAATGGCAATTGTTTGGCAAGAGCGAATGCATGATGACAATGATATAGAAGCTTGCGGCGATGTGGGGTGCCAAAATGAATTACGAGCATGCGGATTTCTCAAATTCTTCCTAACTTCGCATCTCCGATCACAACCTAATTTGTTGGAGCTACTGATTAGGGCCTGGAATCCCACAGATGGGAAATTTATCATCCGGGGCTGGGATATCGAGTTTGATGCTACAGACATATATTTTTTGACCGGGTTGTCCCGTCGAGGTGAGAGGCCCATTCTGGAGGGGCAGTGACCCGGGGGCGATTCCTTAGAGATGTTGATGGCTCAAGTGTGCCCTCAAGCATGCAAGACGAGTGGGAAGGTGGAAATCCCAACAGTGGATGACGTGGTCCTTCGTGCTATGCTCTTCATGGTGACATGAGCAGTGGGCTCCCAAGCCCAACATGAGGCTTCGAAGACCCATCTCTGGCTGGCTCTCGAGTGTCTCAATCCCACCATGTTTAACTGGGCAGAGACGGTGACAGTGAACATGAAGAGGCAACTCGCCAACTGTCGTCAAGGAGAGACGAAGTAGTTTGGTTATGAATCCATCTTAGTCCCACTCGTGCTGGAGCAGGTGCCAGCACTGTAGTTACAGGACATGGATTTGGATTTACCCAGGCCATGTGAGACAAGGGTCACACGATGGGCTCACGTCATGCCACGAGGAGGTGGCAGATGGCCAGTGGCGTGGGGGACATTGTTCTGAGAGTGGCTAGAGAGCCAAACGATCTTCGTGGAGGATTGGCGATATGCTGGCATGGCCTTCCGCGGAGATCCTGACATGCAGCTGCCCACTGGAGAGTAGTGGGATGACGGTGGTAAGACACTTGATCACATTTTTTTTATGATGTTTCATGTATATTTCCTAATGACGAACGCTATGGTATGCAGATGTACGACCAGTGAGACCCATTGGGCTGGCTCCAAAGGTGCGGAGGGATGTGCAGGGCATTGCAGCACTAGCCTTGGCTCCTCCAGTTGATGATACGGTGGAGACAATGACCCAAAACCTTGAGGGTCTCACAGTAGGGATTCCAGATTACATGGGGATCGAGGAGGTTCCCAGAGCGTTCTAGATCCACACAGTAGGAGTGGAACCCAGGATGCACCACCTGTTAAGGCAGGTGACATGAGTGGTGGTATGCTATAGGGAGCATAACCCACCACAGTAGACACTTAGGTTTTTATTTCTTGCTGGTGATTTTTTGAGAGACATGTGTCTCAGATGTACGGAGAACACAGACTCTATTTGGACATGTACACTTATTTTTGAGCGCCTCGGTGTGCCACACGAGATATATATATATATATATATATATATATATATATATATATATATATATATATATATATATATATATATATATATATATATATATATATATATATATATATATATATATATATATACATATTCCTATGGTCTATTATTGTGTTTTACATGCTTCTTGTATGCTGTTTTGATTACATGTTACGCAAATGTCTATCTAATACATGATTAGCCAATGCATCAGATAACGTGTTTAATCGTCGTGGAATATGCTGATATGTAATGAAATCAAAATTCCTCTCTAACAATTTAACACGTAAATACAACCTTAAAATCCGATGGTCTTTGATGGAATATCGCCCATTGAGCTGGTGGACGACAAGCTGAGAGTCCAGGTTCACAACCAATGTACGAATACCGAGATTAATCACCTCAATCAATAACTCAATCACAGCACTATATTCAGTGACATTGTTTGTGGTACAACCTAAACAGACACATTGAAGGTCTATCAACTGACCATGAGGATCATATATCACCCATGCCACAGAAGATAAGTTGCGGGTACTGCGGCAGGCACCATCGGTGAAACCAACGTAAGGTGCACCAGACATCTGCACAAGATGCAAAAGACACAATAATTGGCAATCACGCCTTCACACCAAGCCAAAAACATGAAAACACACACACACAACACACCTACTAAAAGCACACATATGTACAGACCAAAGTGCATGGAATTCACACATAATATTTTTTCAAGTAAAGCCCATTCCGGGGCTTATCCCATTGCGCGGCTGTGTGATCGTCCTAGATAATGTAGGGATCGTCTCAGCCCATTTTGTAAAAGAATTAATGGCACCAATGATATACCCATGCCCGCCGGCCAAGCGAGGGTTATAGGCCATATAATCAATGCCCTATTTAGCAAAAGGGTCGATAGTAACAACAGGGTGCGATGGGGAACTAAAAGCAAAGTGCTCAAGACAAGGAAGCACTTCCCGGTGGGCAGGGAGAAACGAGGAACGTTGGTGATGATCAGACCAAGGGGGTTCCTCGAGAGACATGGTCTCAATAATGGCTTCATCATAAGGAAATATTTCTGTTAAGGGATCCGAAGAAGCGTTATCTCCAAGCCAAGGGGAATGAGCATACGAGTCAGGAGCTCTGCTTGAAGGAGCAGACTCAGGAGGTGAAGCTGATGTAGAAATGATTTCGATGTAGTTGAGCTCGGTAGGACTCAATAGCATCTCATTTCCCCAAGATTCTACCTGATCAGCGGGGGGAAAAACCCACATATTAGAGCGAACGGAAATCATATTGATAGGAGCGACGTTAGGAGGTGGGAGTGAAAAAACACCCATCAGGGCAGGATCTTTAAAAAGTCCAGCTCCCACACTCTCATATGGGATGGAGGTATGATCCACAAAGGTCCATTGCCTTCAGAAGAGGAGGCGAAGAAGGACAGCTAGTCTATAGTGACAATCTTCCCCTGATGAGGGAAACAAATGACACGAAATAGAGATGAAGCCACAGCTCACATGGCATATGTCTAGCTGCATCCCAAAAAGAGGTTGTAGGTAAGATTAGCATCAACAACTTCAACTTCCACTTCGATCGTCTTCCCTTCCAAAGTAATGGGCAAATGTTGGAGTATACCATAAGGGAGAGACTCTCTCCCATCAAAGGCTTCCAAGGTCATAGGAGACTGGCTCAGAGTCGGAGAACCAATAGCCTTCCAACAGGAAACATACATGATGCAAGTTGAAGCACCTCCATCAGTGACTGTACGATGAATCGTTTTGGAATTGATGATGACCTGTATAAGGAAGGAAATTTGGTGAGGCAGTCTTGGTATATGGCTTTCTAGGTCAAAAGTAATCAAATCCGAGTCAGCCGGGTCTATGCCACCGGTGGCCGATAACAAGGACTTCCTCTGAGAGGGGTAGCTCTAGAGTACTTCTAAAGCGGACATAGCTGACGGACCCTGGGCTAAGTCCTCAACGATGTTGTAGTGTTGTGTAGCATGAGAATTAGGGTTGTAAGAAGATTTCCGGAGTACACCTTTAGGAGGGCGTCGGACGGGCGTCTCAGTGTTAGGTCTCTCGATATGGAACAGACCAGAATTGGATGGAGGAGCGCTAAAGGGGACCTTAGGCTCTTTCCCGGCAGGCGATGGATACTCTTTTTCCTAAGTGCTGATGTGGATGGGAATTGTCCTAGCCATAAATACTTGAGAACCAAAGGGAGAAGAGGATTAGGATGGATCAGCAACCATTTGTGTTTGCTGTGAGGGAAAAGGTTCTTTGAGCATAGCAGGAGTCCCGGGAGCACCTTTCAACAAACGACTAACTTCAGACCGCCCTGGGAAGTGTTTGGTATAGTGATCCTCATCACAGATGAGACAAGGGTACTTGGGCTTACGTTTGGCGCCTTCCTCAGGTGGAGGCTTAGGGGAATCCTGCTAAGGTTGATCCGCTTTATTATTTCCTTTTCCCTTCTTCTTTCCTTTCAAGGCTTTGTCCTCCGTGGTGGATTGAACGGCGTTAACCTCGGAAGTACTACCAGAATTGGATACATCCTGAGAAGTATTGTCATTCGAAGCATTCGAATTTTGCTTCCCAGGGTTCGCGGAAGTTTTCTTCGAAGGCGAATTAACGGAACCGGTGATACCATCAATAGATGGTGTTGGCGGGGCTTTGGAAGTTCCGGGTCTCAGGGCATCAGGCAAATAATCATATAGCATACCGGACTGGGAGTAAACCAAGTCAAGGTACTGAGCGTGCGCAATAGCTTGCTCTTCAGTTACACATGCCCCCATATCAATGTCCCATGCTATCAGACCAACGAATGAGGTCATGAACCAGTCGGTGAGAAGCTGATCGGGAATCCAAAACTTAATTAAACGACAACGCCATCTCCATTCATGGATATGACCAGATATATGTGTAGCCATTGTCTGTTTTAAGGACGTCAAGAGGTGTGTGCTCGTTTCATATTGAATTGGCAACTGAAAATGAGTTAAAAATGCCATAGCCAACGAGTTAAAATCCTGAAAAGATCTGCGAGATAACTCAATATACCATTTAGCAGCAGAGCCAGTGAGAGTCCTTTGAAAAAGGCGGAGCCGGATTGAATCATCAAGCCACGAATTCGATGAACACCATAGATGATAAGTCATGACGTGAGCCTAGGGATCTTCTCCAGCTTTACCATCGAATTTGGGACAATCACCGGGAATCTTAGTTGGAACCGAGGGCCAATACAGATTATGAAGAATAGGATCATTTGTCAGTTTGGACACATCCGGTAATTCCAACGTTGCTAAAAAGGGTAATTGAGGGTTAAAGGACATCTGAGGCCGTGGGTAAGAGGTAGTACCAGAGTTCCAGCCAGCTGTCGGTTGCCCCCATTGATTTTTTCCAGACGGGTTTTGCCCAGGAGGGTTTTGTCCGTAGGGATTTTGTCCATAGGGGTTATAGGATGGCTGACCCTGGATTTGCCCCCCAGCATTCCATTGATTACCAATTTGGCCTGTAGGAGCAACATAAGGTTGCTGGTAATTCTAATAAGGACTCACCTGCAGTTGTTGATAATTTTGATACGGGGAAAATTGAGTTTTCCCTTGGGATTGCTGGAAACCATAAGGCAGCTGGGCTCCAAACTGAGCCTGGGAGGCAGGCTGCATTTGATAGGCCGGTTGGGATTGAGATCCAACCTGCATTTGAAGACCGGATTGGGTCTGGAGCCCAGCCTGGGGCTGAAAACCGGGTTGAGCTTGAGAAGCAACAATCATTTGAGTGCCCGGTTGAGCAGGCCCAGAAGGATGTCCTTGAGAGAATTGAGGCTGAGCCATCTGGCCAGAAGGTTGACCCAGTTGAGATTGAGATTGACCCATCTGCCCAGAAGGTTGAGCTTGCTGGGTGTTGGGCTATCCTTGCACAACTGAGGGTTGTCCTGATAGACCGGATGGCTGAGCAGACTGGACAGTTGGTTGACCTGATTGGATTTGAGGCTGACTGACTTGTCCAGATGGTTGACCATACTGGACAGTGGGTTGGCCTTGCTAGATACCAGGTTGACCTTGTTGGATGTAAGGTTGTCCTAGATTACCAGAAGGTTGCATAAAATAGGTAAAATACGGACCACCAGAGGCTGAAGGCTGTCCCTGGATGGGTTGTCCTTGTGGGCCTTCAGGTTGCCCTGGATAAGACTGACCGTAATACTTCTAACCATAAGAGGGTTGCATGTAAGACGGTTGGCCTTGATAAGGTGGCCCTTGAAGATGTGCAGGCGATACTTGGCCACCGCCATAACCAGTGGTGGTCCAAGCAACGGATAATGGGACCGTGACCTCAACCACAGGCTGAGGTGGCAAAGGTCCATGGAGATAGAGATGAGCCCCTCTAGAATCATAATAATGAAACAGATTTTGAGGATCCGGATTCTGAAGAGCATGCAGATATTGATCATATGCCCCCCCTACTGGAATAGAACCAGAAGAAGGTGGGGAACCTAGTGTAGGGTCAACAACTCCGGGTACGGATGCCGATGGGCCACTATTTGTTGACCCTGAAGAAGGTCCAGCAGCAGTGGTCACAACTGGGGATGCAGTAATGGCACTGAAAACAGGGGTTGAAGAAGCCACAGAGATAGTTGGAATAGTCGTGATGGAAGTGACAGACACATTGTGAATTTGAGGAATAAACGACTCCGAGGTCGGAGTGATGGTGTGCGACCACATAGAACTTGTAAGGGGGGTCATAGAAGGCATAACATCCCTCAAAGCCTTATAGCGTAAAGGCAACATAACACCAAGAGGGGTGAGACAAAAAGGTGTAGTTTTCGTTGAGGTGGGAATTTCACCGCTCATCGCAACGGATTCTTCACTTGTAACAGGGGATGTGTCCTCCATATCAGAAGAAGACATTGGGACCGAAACACTAGGAGGAGTACCGGGATAATCTTCTTCAGAAGGCTCCCAAGTGAGGTTCCAGTGAATTTCGTAAGTCTCATCCTCTAGAGCGCGAGAGTTAATCGGTTGGATACTCGGAATAACAGGGAGAGTATCACTCACAACCGGTACCTCAGGAGCAACAGAAGAAGGAGACCCTTGGTCACTTGGAATGGGAGACGGGATCGATGATTCCGCCAGGATGATGATTCAAAAATCCTAGGAAAACTTAACGAGAAAGGACCCTACTCAAGCTAACGCAAACAAGATCTAACAGGGTAAATGTGAATCGTGGCCAAATAAATTTTAAGACACACGAACAAAACTTGACCTTTTCATCTTTAAAGAGTCGAGAAAAGGACAAAAGATGACTCTAGTCGCCTTCGAATATTTAATGAGCCTGAAGGGACAAGTGCTCAGATGGACCTTTTCTTTTAGCGAGTTTGAAAAGGAATGAAAGTGACTACTATGGAGAACTAGGCAAAAAGGTTTACCAGACAAATCCGTAAAACTTCATATACACCTTAGCAGTTATATGAAAACCAAGGACTTTCCATACGGCAGTCAATCTTCTCGAATTTTGTGTTCGGTGCATTACGGCTTGTAAGGCGGTAGACACAACTTCCTATGGATAAAGGATGATAACCTAGTGGGTCCTCCCAGTATGTACTCGACGGTACATGGGAGCACAATTCCGTGCTAGACCACTATTGAGTCACAGAAGGAGGAATCACCTAACCTTGAGTGGAAACAAAAGTGACTAGGTTTAACGACGCTGGAGCACGTCTCTAGCCTAGACCTCTAAATGTGTGCGTTATGTTCCAATGCATTGTTAGATTTATTTAGTTCATTTTAGAGTTGATCTTGGATTATGTTTCAGTTTTCTGGCCTTACCGTATGTATATAACAAATCCTAGGATGCAACTAGAATGAATGAGATATCCTTTTCTTTTCAATGAACACCTACCTATGGGAGGGTAGAGAGATCATTCCCAAACCAAGAAAACCAAGGCAACAATGCAGTCACTCAATGCAAATAGACATCAATTCCTAAAGTGCACAGATACTACTAATGAGAGATTTTAATCATTCGCTTTTCAATATGCACCTTTGAAATGCAAATTCACTTTCACTTTTGTAAACTAAATGAAATGCAAACCTTTTGATTTTGATGTCTCTAATCTGAAAGAAACCAATAGGAAATAAACAAATGTGGAAAAACAGTTGATCCAAACAATTGTAATCTATGTCTGGGTAGTGAAGAGAAATCGAATCAATGCCAAGATTGGTCCAATAACAATCACTAAACAATCAATCAAGAGTAAGCAAAGGGGAAGGCTCAATCAAACCAACAGCAAGCTGCAAACGAATCTTTGAGCAACCAAGCAACCAAGCAAAATTGATCCAAAAGACTTGAAACAATGAAACTAGGTCACAAAGTAAGAAAAACAAGATTCATTCCACAAAGCTCACAAGAGAGTGCCTCAACCTATGAACGGTGAAAATCAAGTTATCAAACAAGTGAGAACAACAAGGGACTAGCAATATTGATGGATTTAGGAGGCAGAATTGAAAAAATCAATTCTACAGCAATCAACGCGGGTGATACACAAGCAACAAGCGCTGATAAAGAGCACACCGCAGCAACAAAGCGATGTCAGCATGGAAGTACACGGCTTTTCCGTGATGGTCCGATTTGCAGAACCGTCGTGACTGTTAAGCGTAATTATGCGATGAACAGGATACTACAAAAGGGGTGACGCAATGATAGCGCGACTGTTAAATTAAAAGTCGTGATGATGTTCAAAACAGTAACAGGCGAACCGAAAACTCCCAAATCAAAGACAATCAATATTTAATCAAATAAGGGCATTTCCCATATCAAGCCAAGAAACTCAGAAGACTGGTAACTAACCCCCAATACTTCAAAAGAGACCAAAACAAAAATCAAGACAAGAGCAAACAAGAAAAGAACAAAGGCCAAAGGTCCCTAGTGGAGTCACCAATTTTTGATGCAGGAAAGTGTTCCCTCTGCGGACAAAGGAAACCCCTCTAGCCCTAGAGTGGGTCTAGTCACAAACAAGGACAGATCAACAATAGCTTTCCTTAAACAGTCATAGTTGGAGGCCTACCTCAACCGGTGGTTGATGGAGTTCCGTTGCGCTGCTCCAGCTTCTGCTTCCTTCTCCTAATGAGTAATCAACCTGAAACAATGCAAAGGAAATACAACAAAGCACGTAACCGGAACAACAATGATCTATTTACTCACAAAGTCAAGAAGTCATGAGCTATCAAGTACATTACATACAAGACATAGGAGAACATCATTGATTGCATTAATAATGAAATAAGAGTAAGCTTACAACCAAAGTCTTGACGTCACAAGCCTTCTCAGAGGGATCCAGCCAGCATGTTCCTCAAGCATTCACTCTTTGAAGATGGATCTCCCAACATACAAGTCTCTCTCACTCACAAGTTTTACACAAGATTAAGGGCACTTCACAACCTTCCTCAATCTATCAACAATCCCACACTTTTCACACTCACACCAGCTATCTAGCAAAATCACAAGCACTATCAGCAACCATCCCAAAGGCTAAGAACTCAAAAACTAGCAGCACATAGCAATGGTGAGATTTTAAATAGGAGAAGGAGTCTCCATGAAAGGTGGGAGAGTGAGCTTATCTCCAAGGAAGGTAGCACAAATGATGGAACAGCCACGCCAGAGAAAGGAGGGCGACATAAACTAGGCCAACAACCAGGTCTGGAGTCATCTGGAAGGCCAACTGTTGGAACAAATTCACCCAATCTGGATCATCGCGGGCACATAACTGGCCTTCCGCGCTGACATCGCTATTGAATAACGTAGCTAGTCAGATCATCACTCAGGATTACAAGCGAGAGTCGCACTGGCACATAAAATCCGACCATCACGGGAATCAGGTGTACTTCTGCGATGGTAGTGCTTTCGGGGTGTTCTGGGGCGCCCTTCAGCGCGTTTATTTAGCCAATAGACACGATGAGGTAGAAATCTTTGGAAAAGTGGGTCATTTGGCAACATCAAAGAGCATTTGTCCAACCTGAGCATGAATGACTTGGACACATGACACAGTAGGAAGACTGGAGTGAAGACAGTGACAAATTACTGTGTAACAGTGCAAAAAGGCTGAGTCAGTAGAACTGCAAAGTTTTCAGTTGACGAAGGCAATAGAAGTCAGAGACTTTGATGACAGATGCATCATATTGATTCAGGTTGGATTTTTTTTTGTTTCTGAAGTTACTAGAGCAACAACACTTGAGAGAAGTGTTGCATGCAGAAAATTCCAAAGGTTCAGGATTGGGATCGAGTTGAGTTCCTTTCTTGTTTATAGGGAGTGTTGAAAATAGCAACAAGAAATGATAAAAATAGAATCCAGAATATTCCAATTTTAATTTGTCCTTGAATTAAAATTTGAATTTAGTCTTACCAGTTTCTTGGAAATAATTAATTAATTCATTATGGATTAATTAGTTGGAGATATTCAAGTTAGAAGTATTTCTACAACCATGCAAGAGTTATCCCTTAAATTAAGGAGATTATCCCTTAATTAAGGAGATAAGATTGAGTTATATTTGAGTTGTAATTAGTTAGCTCAGTTTACTGAGTTAAGTCCAGTTAAATTAGTTCCAAACTGTTTGAGGAACTAATTGTGAGTTATTAGTCACTTGATGCATGCATGCACTTAACTAGTGTACTCCAGATAACTGAAGATTCTCTCATCAGAAACTCATGCATGTCTATTCTTAGAAATACCCAGTTGAGCTAAAGGTCAAGGACAGTGTACTATTAGTTGCATGTTTTCTCTTATAAAGGAAACTCGTGCATGCATAAGGAATAAGGTTCCTTGATGATTGTGCAGTTCTCACAGTGTGTTAGAGCAGTGTGTGAGAGCAGTGTTACACTGGGTGAAGGAGATCATCCCAGAGGTAACTGCGCAAGGAAATAGGAGCTTGGAGGGCAGAGGAGAAGGCTTGTGAGAAGCTTTGATTTCCTGTGAGAATCCAGGAGGATTGTACTGAGAGCTGGCTAGCTGTGAGAGCTAAGGCTTTGTATAATTCTGATGTATTTCCACCTTGTATGATAATACAGATAGTGGGGTTTTTAGCTGAGGCTTTCCCCTGAGTATTTTCTGTGTTTCATGTGTATTGATTCTTCTTCTTATGGTTATATGTGTTCAGCTCTGATTCAGCTCGATCTTTAAGCTTCCACAAGTTTGATAGTAGAAGTATATTATAGTATTTTTCTTTGGTATATTGCATTATCGAGTTAATCTACACTCAAATTTTCTACATAGATTTCAGAGGTAGATTTGTAGATAATTTGCAGAATTTTTACAATGGAACACATAAAATATTGCAGAAATATAAACAGAGAAAACACATAAAACAAGAGAGACACAGATATACGTGGTTCACCCAATTTGGGCTACGGTCATGGAGAAAGAACCAGTCCTTCCTTTTATATTATCCAGCAAACTGAAGAGATACAACCTACAGAAAATCCTTTGTAACTCCCTCTTCTCTCTCGCTCAATCTCCTCTCTCTTCTCGCTCAAGATACAGATCTACATAGACGCAATACAATTCCCTCATATATAGCGAGGTTGGCTTCTAAGGGAAAAAAACCCTAAATTAAACATAACTTCTACCATCAGATCTCCGCCTAATTAATGGCCTAGATTGACTACGAAATTACAACATTTTACAAGGCAATTTTACATCTATTTTTAACTTCAAGGGCAGCTCCCAAAGGTCACAGCCGCCCCCACCTGGACCCCCCCTGCAGCGTATATTTTACGGGTGGTGTTTCCACCACATTACAAACTGGGTTCCAATGTGGCAATACCTCTAAATAAAGAAGATAATCAGGCTCCACACCCAATAATCTCCCACTTGGAGACTGATTATAACAACTTCACTGCTACTTCATTTGCTAGAAAATGACTCCACTTGGACCTAGTTGTTTCTCATCTTCTTCATCATACTTGAAGACCAATTAAAACTAAGAATATTCTCAATTTCTCCCTGGTTACAACTTTTGTTAACATATCTGCAAGATTTTGGCTAGTGTGTATCTTTTCCAGCTTTAATTGTCCATCTTCCAACGCTAACTGTATGAAATGGTACTTGAGTTGTATATGTTTAGTCTTGGAATGAAATGCATATTTCTTTGCAAGATGTATGGCACTCTGGCTATCACTGTATAATTTGCCCAACTCCTGCTTCTTACCCAATTCATCCAGAAACCTTTGTAACCAAATCACTTCTTTACTAGCCTCTGTAGCAGCAACATACTCTGCTTCCGTTGTTGAGAGTGCAACAACACTTTGTATTTTTGAGACCCAACTGAAAATTGTTCCACCTACAGTAAACACATACCCTGTTGCCCTCCTGTTATCTCTATCACCTGCCATATCTGTATCAACGTATCCTTGTAGAGAAATGCTTGAACCACCAAAGCATAATGCTTGATTTTTGGTACCTCTCAAATCCCTAAGAATCCACTTCACCGCCATCCAATGTTCTTTTCCTGGATTGTTCATGTACCTTCTTACAACTCCCACTGCATGTGTAATACCAGGCCTTGTGCAGACCATTGCATACATTAAGCTTCCAACTACTGATGCATATGGAACTTTAGACATATGAGTCATTTCTTCCTGAGTCTTGGGACACTCCTCCTTACTTAATTTGAAATGGCTAGCTAAAGGTATACTAACTGGCTTTGAATTCTGCATATTAAACCTTTTCAACACCTTTTTTATGTACTCACTTTGATACAATGTTAATTTGTGATTCTTCCTATCTCTAGTTATTCTCATACCAAGTATTTGTTTTGCAACACCCAAATCCTTCATTGCAAATGAGTTCGCCAATTTTCTTTTGAGCACATTCATTTCCTACATGTTAGAACCTGCAACAAGCATTTCATCTACATACAATAACAATATAATAGAGTTTCCATCATTTTTCCTTTTGAGATAAACACAATGATCAAAGTGACATCTAGTATAACCTTGTTCAGACATAAACTTGTCAAATTTTAGATACCACTGCCCTGGAGCCTGTTTTAAGCCATACAAGCTCTTCTTCAACCTTCACACTAGTTTCTCCTTCCCTTTTAGCTCATATCCTTGTGGTTGCTACATATATATCTCTTCCTCCAAATCCCCATGGAGAAAGGTTGTCTTTACATCTAACTCCTCAAGATGCAAATCTTCAACTACTACTAGACTTAAAATAGTTCTCACTGAATTCATTTTAACAATAGGATAAAATATATCATCAAAGTATATGCCCTTTTTCTATGCAAACCCTTTCACCACAAGTCTAGCTTTATACCTTTTTCTACCTCCATCTTCTTCCTTCAACTTGTAGACCCATTTATTTGGCAATGTTGTTTTACCTGCAGGTAACCTCACTGAGTCCCAAGTTTGGTTATGCGCTAAGGAGTCCATCTCTTCTTTCATGGCTTGCTCCCACTTCTTCCTAGTTTCTACCTGCACTGCTTCTTCATAACATTCTGGTTCACCAGAATCAGTCAACAATACATAATATAATGAAGGAGAGTATCGTTCAGGGGGTCTACTTATTCGGGTAGATCTTCTAACACCACTTTCAGGTGTTTGAGGTGCTTGTTTCTATTGTGGTTGTTGTTCTGGCCATTGATCATTATGATTTTCAGGCACCATCACTTTTTCTGTGATCTCATCGAGCATTGTATATTCTTTGTTTTCTTTTTCTTGTTTCTTTTCCTACAGTTGATCCTTATACAAAACCTTTTCATTGAATATGACATCTCTGCTCCTAATGATTTTGTGTTTTTCATAACCATAAAAGCGGTAACAAAAATCATTAACACCATATCAAATAAAAGTACATTTCTTTGATTTTACCTCAAGCTTTGTTCTATTTTCTTTATTAATGTGGACAAAGGCTTCACAACCAATTTTTTTTTAAAATGAGTAGTTTACCTTTTTACTTGTCCATGCCTCCTCTAGAATACCACCATCCAAGGAACTTGAAGGCCCTCTGTTTATTAGATAAATAGCAGTATCTACAACATCTGCCCAAAACTATAAAGGCAATCTCAACCTTGCACGCTCCATGATTGTCCTATTCATCCTTTCTGACATACCATTTTCTTATGGTGTTCCTGGAACTATCTTCTCTCTGCGAATTCCATTCTCTGAATAGTACCTATCAAACTCTTTGCTGCAATATTCACCTCCATTGTCTATTCTGAGACATTTCAACCTTTTTCCTGTCTCATTTTCAACCAAAGATTTCCATTTCTTGAAAGTATCAAATACATCAGATTTATTTCGAATACAATAAATCTAGGTTTTTATGGTTGCATCATCAATAAAAGTATCATGATAACGAGAGCCACCAAGAGATGATACTTGAGAAGATACCCATACATCTGTATGCACAAGCTCTAATTTTTCGCTCTTCTTTTCTTTCCCAACTCTGAGGAATTTGACTCTCTTCTATTTTCCATAAACACAATTCTCACAGAATTTTAAATCAACATGCTTCAAACCTGGCAACAAATTTCTTGAGTGAAGAATTTGCATCCCCTTCTCACTCATGCGCCTGAGCCTATGATGCCACAATTCTGTATCTTCTCTTGTAGAGGTTAAATCATTAACATAATTAGAAATACCATTGCATAAATACAATGTACCAACCTTTTCTCCTTTTCTATTACCAGGGATCCTTTAGTGACCTTCCAAGTTTTATCTATAAAAGTAGTCACACAGCCTTCACCTCCCAACTGCCCTGTTGAAATAAGATCTTTCTTCAAATCTGGAACATGCCTTACCTCCTTCAATGGAAATTTATTTCCATTCTTCTATTTTATGAAAAATGTGCCCATTCCAGTGATTTTACAAGGTTTATCATCACCCAATCAAACCTGTGCAAAATCTCCTTGAACATAATCATGAAAATGTTTCCTATCAGGTGTGGCATGGAATGAGGCCTCTGAATCTAGCACCCAGGCATCAATATTATCTTCTAAAGGAAGAATCAAAGCATCTTGCAACACATCACCTATCGCATTTGCTTCATGATTGTTTTCTTATTGCGCGTCTCCTTCTTTTCCCTTTCGAGACTTGCAGTCTTTCTTTAGGTGTGTTATAGACATTTTTGGGCACTTCAACCCCAATCATACATGTCCATAAACCAAGGGCTCATAAGTCCCTAAAAGTGTTGTTTCACACCCTAAAGGAACAAGGTCAGCTGATTACATCATCTCCCAGAAGTTCTCCACAGACAACTGCTCAGAACTGGTCAACGCTGGACCATACAGACTGCCCAGTGTAGAGGGTGCAATGCATCCCACCTGCTCAAGTGTAAAGGGTGCGATGCATACTGGAAAACCCTTCTATAAGGTGCGATGGGCGAGAGTAGACAAATGGGAGAGACAGTTTGCAAGGTGGATCGTCATGGAATCTTCCAGAAACTTCTCCAATGACACTTGCCTCTCTAAATTCGCACAGGGATGAGTAAGAGATCATCAAGCTCCAAGTGGAATTAAGAACTATCAGAGAAAGGACACTAATCAAAATCCCAGAAGCTGGCTCACCCCCTACAATCATCTATATATGGATCCCTCATCACAGAGATCCGGAGGCTAGAATTTTGTATCTTGTAAGGAAGTGTTGTTGGTTTCTTAGTGCAACATCATAGTGTTGGGTGATCTAAACTTTTTATGAGGTGAAGAAGGGCTTTCATGCTGGGAGGATGACGCTAGGTCAGAAAAATTGGTTGTAATTCTCTTTGCTATTCTTGATATTAATAAATCTATTCAAGTTTTCCTCCACATTCTTGTATGTTTGATGATATATGCATTTGTGTGGTCAATATATATCTGGTCCTATATTGTTTATGATTGTAGATCTCTGTTCTTCCATAGTATTATGCCATTTTGATCCAACAGGTGCTCTTTCAAGCTGGGTAGACAAAGGAAAAGTGGCAAAGATTTGTCAGAAGGGAGAGGAACCAAGCAAGGAACCAAGTGCAAGACTGAGGTTGGTGTCCTTTGTTCCCCTCTTATCTACTTCTCATAAAGGAAAGCGAAAGTAGTTTTAGTTTGTTTGTTTATAAGATAGCTACCAGTCTTAGTGGGACTAGCAACTCCGAGTGGACACTAGATTTCCTAATAACAAAATGGCGACTCGACTGGGGAGCAAATAGATTGTTTGCTTGTCTATATTTGTTTGTTTTATAAACTTACAGATGGAGCCTGAAGTTAAGCCAGCTAGCCTTCGAACTGCATTTTCTATGCAAGTGCAAAGTAGATCAATGTTGCTTTAGTCTATCTCTGGGTTTTGTTTATAAACTGAACAATTGATTTGTGAACCTTCTAATTGCCCTAGTGGTGGCTCTAGTAATCTCATTAGATCAACCCCTGTGATTTATATTTACTGAACATCACTTGCTCGGCCTAAATCCCTGAACTGAGCTGCAAACTGTGACCAAAGACAAAGTAAAAGTCTCGCACTGGTACCATCGCACCCTCTCTTCAAGGAAGTTTGTATGCATCGCACCTCCCGTGTGCAGTAGGTGGGATGCATACTAGTTTCCCTGTGTAACAGGTGCGATGGTCAGAAAAGGCTACTTTTGCCTTCAGACTTTGGTTTTTCTTCACTCTCTTCAGCTCTATTCAGGAGTTTTGTTATCTATGATCGGTATACCACTGTGGAAACCCCATTCCTTTCCATCATTCCGCCTCCATTGTGCAAAGAACTGTGAATGCTTTTTTGTATTGTGCGCCATTTTCAGTTCTCGTTTACAAAGAAGTAGCGTAATCGAACTGTCATTTCTTGATTTGGAAGTGTCACAAGTGTCGTTTTCAGTCATAGAAAGGAATCCTATTATTCTTGATAGTCAATTATACTGTTACTCTTGTATTTGATTTGAATTAGTGTTTTTCAAGTGTCGAAAGCAGTTTTTAATTCAAAATCACAAAGTGTCATCATTATCTTCCTTTCGTTTTTGAAGAGAAATTTATTAGTACTGTCGCTTTGAAAAGATAATTCAGATTTGTACTTAGCATTCTTCTTGTCATTCACACATTAAGAAAGCTGAAAACAAATACATGCATGTGCATTTGCATTTAGACTGCTTGTTGGAATGATTTAGGACAGTGCATCTAGTGTGTGCTCTTTGCTCTATGTTGAAAGAATATCATCTCTCTTTCTTTAGTAGCTAGGATTTTCATTGCAAAAAGAAGATTAAACGATTGTTTATCATCTTAGATTGCATTTTAGGAATTGTATATCTACATCACGTGGTGAACCTGAAAGGAAAATTTATGAAGAAATATCAACTGTAAAAGAAATTCAATGAACATAAAAACGCTTTGGAACCTAACGCACAACATCTAGAAGTCTAGGCTAGAGATGTATTACGGCGTCGTAAAACCTGGTAACTATCACTTTCATTGTTGGTTGGGTGATTCCTCCTCTTTGAGATGACAAGTGCCAGTACAGACTTGTGCTCCCATGTACCGTCGAGTATATATTGGGAGACCACAATAGGATATATCCTTTATCCATAGGAAGCCATGTCTGCCGCACTATCGATTGCAATGCACTGAACACAACATTCGGGAAGATTGACTGTCGTATCGTAAAAAGTATTCTACAGTTTTGCGATTGGTTTGGTAATCCCTCTGTCTAGATTTCTATAGTATTCTCTTTCATTCCTTTTCAGACTCCTTAAAGGAAAAGGTCCATCTGAACACTTGTCACTTCAGGCTCATTAAAAATTGAAGGCGACTAGAGTCATCTTTTGTTTTTTCTCAACTCTTAAAAATTGAAAAAACAAGTTGTGTCAAAGCGTATAAAATTTATTTTAATCGGAATAATATCACCATTCCCACATTGGTCTTAGGTTGAGGAAAATGGAGTCCACCAACCAAGGATTTCCCCTTGGAGGAAATCCTAGTCCTTTCTCCTCTTGGGGGGATGTTGGTGCACCTCATATGGCCACATTGTCACTTCTAGGATTGACGATTGGATTTCCAATATGGCTCTTCTCGACCTCCGTCGTTCAAAACACAGTATTCCTGAACAATTGAGTCAGCAACTAGATGATACTAAAGTCACCCCCCAACCTTCTACTTCGTCTGATTCTCCCTCTCCTCCTTCCTCTTCGCTTGATGAAGCTGGTAAAGCCAAAAATCAAGTAACTAAGAAGGAGAAGAAGGGAAAAGAGAAGAAAGAGAAGAAGAAGAAGGAGCCAAAGGCAAAAAGGGGTAATCGAGCATCGTCTAGTGAAAATCCACACACTGCACCGTCCAAGCCTAAATCTCCATGTGTCATTTTCAAAGGAGACCACTATCATCGAGATTGTCCTTGCATCCCTCGGATCTTAAGGGACTGGTCTCCTCGTTTGCACAATCCGGTGTCATCAACCTCTGAAGATCATGTTGAAAGTACACCATCAACTAGTGAAAGCGAAGCATTTAGATAGAAAAGGAAATGTAAATTTCCTTGTAAATTGTGTGAAGGTGATCACGTCATCCACCGTTGTCCCTTCCTAGACAAAGCTAAAAGAGTCTTGGATAACCGTCCTGCTTCACTGCTACGGCTTCCTCCTGGATACAAGAAACTCTTGCCGAGTCCATCACTAGTTGAAAATCTGACTGACACACCATTATGGTCAGTAGAAGCATCTATCATTGAAGATAAACCCGTTGAATCCATACCAGACAAAATTCAAAAGGTTGAGGCGGTAGTCGACCCGGTCTTGTCTTCGGAAGGTCCATCTTCAGATGATACAATCACCTAAGAGAATGAGAATGACACCGTTCAAATTCTTTTCGTAAACACAGACTCCGATGAACATGGGGGAAATCTACCCATTCCTTTACCGTAGGAAGGAAGTTCGTCAGAGTCATATCCGGTCGTCTATTCAGTCCTACCTCCAAGCAACCTAGTCATTTCTTTCAATTGGAATCTACTAGGCAGACCTCGTTTACCACCTAGTGTACCATTCTGAATCATTGTACAAGCTTACAAAATGGTCATGGTCAGTACTATCATAGATGAAGGGGCTTCTGTGAGTATCCTTTCCTCAACTGCTTGGAAAGCACTTGGTTCGCCATCGCTTCTGCCTGAGATGAGAAATCTGAAAAGCTTCGACAAAGGAACCAGTCGACCATTAGGGATCCTTCCCAATGTACCTATAACTTTGAGAAGGAGAACCATTTATATGAACACAATGGTAGTCCAAGGACCTCTATATTATAATCTACTCCTTGGGTGCGACTATATTTATAGCATGGGAGCCATTGTCTCCTCACTCTTTAGAGTAATGTGTTTTCCGCATGAAGGCCGAGTGGTCCAGCTCATAGACCAGATTTCATTCCCCGGCTCACATATAGCTAATAGTCAAATGCCATCCCTAAATGGCCTTTTCATGCAAGGAATGTCTCATCAATCTCCAATCCATCCACCTGAAGAGCGCGAGTAATTCGGTGGCCACAACTGAAACCCAGGGGGCATGCACCCTAGTTCGTTTCGGCAGGAAAACCTTGGGTATAGGGTAGGTTTCCGCGGAGGATATATGACTAGTCTGACACATCCGTCTGTTTAGGAAAATGGGATTAGACTGGAATAAGATTCCCTCGTCAAAGTTATGTGAGTGGAGGCGACCGCGCCACTCACCTTTGTCTATTTCGGTAGACATCGCCAAGGAAGTGTTTTGTCTACAACGTGGATGGAGAAATCTTGCAAATGCAAGAGCTTTCATATGGTAACTTGGAAACTCTACTTTGCTATGCCTGGGGGCATGCAAACATTTTTTCTTGAAAGTAAAGAGCGACCATTTATTTTCTTAGTTTGTAGTTTCTCAACCCTTTAAACTCGTAGGATTGGTCGTTCCTAGCTTGCATAATGAAAGGATCCGAAGCAAAGTTTCGAATGGTGCAAGCTCCCTAAAAATTGAACCTATCGATGAGACATCCTTATTATACGACTGGCACGAGTAGTTTTTATGTGGAGTTCAAGCTTGTTAAAAATTAAACCTAAGCAATGAGCAAATGTTTCCCCCAGAGTTTAAGTTCATTAAAAAATGAACCAATTTCCGGTAAACAACCATTGTGAACGCATTATCATCAGCTTTTGATCCCTGGTCGTGTTCTCATCATCACCTCCACTCTGTTTTAGCCGATCATTCACCTCCATTTGATTGTTTACCCCTTTTGAGGAACAGCTGCAAAGAGTGATCCTGTTAGCCATCCTTGTGACACTGCCGTGATTGGAAAATTCCAAACCTTACCTGGAATCAGCTGCTACCTGAAATTATCACTCGTTCCTCAAAAAACGAGTCTCCTTTAAGCTTTTTTCATCTGACTCATAAAATATGAAAAGATTTCCGAGCAATTGGCCTCTCTAGCTCGTTAAAGCTACCGGGAGTGCTATCCCTCCTCTAGATTTTAATCTTTTTGGACCTAAGGGATTATTACACAAAAAGATCGAGCGCTTGTTTTGTTTAGCTCGTTAAAATTATCGAAAATTCATCCCTTTCGTATTATTTTATACTTTTTCGGACTTAAGGGATTATATGACGAAAAAGGATTATTGGAGTTTCCTTTACGTCCCTTTCAGACTCTCTAAAATTGAAAAGGACCGAGTTATCTTTGTCATTAAACGCGTTAAAACCAATAGCGACGAACTTGTCCATATAGACGAGAACGAGTTTCACTGTCACTAGGCTCGTTAAAACATAGCGGCGGGTTTGCCCGAAGGGAAAATTATAGAACAAGCATATGTTATCCTCCTCAAGCTTGATAAAAATAAAGAGGTACTAGTCAGCAATGACTGGGGAAAAATTAGGAAGAAAACTTGAAGAAACTTTATTGGTAGCAAGTCGCTCTTGAACATGACACTTTCACTCCATGTCTGAGTTAGGTTGGGTTATTCCATTCACCGGTCATATCACCATTGGTCCATCACACCATCCATTTGTTGGGTTAACACTACCAATCCATGTCAGTGTCGCCGGTATGTTCAAGAGAAGTCGCTCAGAGAATTCACCTGTGTCTCATCCGCTGCAATACATTCACGCTCCATTCTTTCATGACCGCCACCCTGAACCCTGTATCATCAGATCGTTTTCACCTCCAAAATCATTTACTCCATTCCATGTCGTAGATGTGGGATTCATTAAGGCCCTCCTACGACGGGTCGCTTCTTGTTGACATCAGCTCATTATCCAAGAAGTCGACTTAGGAACAACCCTTTCAGTACTTTGAAGCTTGCATGCCTCAATGGCAAGTTTCTCACTTCCAGTGACAGGTTTACATCAATGGCCTTCGACCGAAATATTTTGCGTGGTGTTCAACACCAAGTCCCTTTTTCACACAACGCGAATTGTACTATAGTACCTTGAGGATCATCATCATTATCGGTGATTCCTCTCGCACCTGTTAACAGCTTACATTATTGGCAGTAATCAGGCGATGTCTTTCCATGTTCGACTCCAGAACATCTTTCACATGGATCGACTTGTACTCCAAGTGAAGATTGGACGAGTTTAAAGACCCTGGATATAGTTTCATCCATCCAGGCTGTGATATATTCAAGAAAATAAAGACATCAAATGTACATCATTGCTACACAGATGATCATCTGAATCAAAGGATGATGGCTCTATCAAAATCATGAGTCTGCCACATAGACGGTTGTCTGTCTTATGTACAAGAAAATGAATTTATAAAGTTGAGCATGGGAATGCCCGCCTGAGCTAGATCATGAAAAATATTATGAAGATAATGTATTTTATTGTATCTTATTACAGGTCACCTTCCAGCTCAAAAAAACTTCGGATCCTCATGATAAAGCATTTCACCTGACATCAAAAGATTAACGACCTCATGCTTTAGGGGGCAACTGTTATAGACATTTTTGGGCACTACAACCCCAGTCATAAATGTCCATAAACCAAGGGCTCCTAATTCCCTAAAAGTGTTGTTTCACACCCTAAAGGAACAAGGTCAACTAATTACATCATCTCCCAGAAGTTCTCCAAAGAAAGCTGCTCAGAACTGGTCAAAGATGGACCATACAGACTGCCCAGTGCAGAGGGTGCGATGCATCCCACCCACTCAAGTGTAAAGGGTGTGATGCATACTAGAAAACCCTTCTGTAGGGTGTGATGGGTGAGAGTAGACAAATGGCAGAGACATTTTGCAAGGTGGATCGTCATGGAATCTTCCAGAAACTTCTCCTGTGACACTTGCCTCTCTGAATTCGCCCAGGGATGACTAAGAGATCATCAAGCTCCAAGTGGAATCAAGAACTATCAGAGAGAGGACACTAATCAAAATCCCAGAAGCTGACTCACCCCCCTGCAATCATCTATATATAGATCCCTCATCACAGAGATCCGGAGGCTGGAATTTTATATCTTGTAAGGAAGTGTTGTTGGTTTCTTGGTGCAACATCATAGTGTTGGGTGATCTAAACTTTTCATGAGGTGAAGAAGGGCTTTCATGCTGGGAGGATGACACTAGGTCAGAATAATTGGTTTTAATCCTCTTTGCTATTCTTGATATTAATAAAGCTATTCAAGTTTTCCTCCACATTATTGTATTTTTGATGATATATGCATTTGTGTGGTCAATATATATCTGGTCCTATATTGTTTATGATTGTAGATCTCTGTTCTTCGATAGTATTATGCTGCTTTGATCCCACAGGTGCTCTTTGAAGCTGGGTAGACGAAGGAAAAGTGGCAAAGATCTGTCATAAGGGAGAGGAACCAAGCAAGGTACCAAGCGCAAGACTGAGGTTGGTGTCCTTTGTTCCCCTCTTATCTACTTCTCATAAAGGAAAGAGAAAGTAGTTTTAGTTGGTTGTTTCTAAGATAGCTACCAGTCTTAGTGGGACTAGCAGCTCCGAGTGGACACTAGATTTCCTGATAACAAGGTGTCCTTTCTTCCCGCATTTCTAGCACACTATCCCTGATCTAGACTTGGATCTGCCTTTCCTTGACTGACTGCAATATCAAGGGCTCTTTCCTCTTTCCATTTTTCTTCCCCTATTCTCTACAGTCAAAGCATTACCTGATGTCTCACTGAAGCTTTTCTGTCGCATTTCCTCGCTAAGGATTGCACTGACCACATCATCAAACTTTAAAGTACTAGATCCAGAGACAGAGTTACTAATGGCCATAACTAAACCATTCCAACTTTCTGGAAATGAGCACGGAAATAACAGAGCCCTAACTTCATCATCAAAAGTTACCCCTACAGAACTTAACTGACTGGTAATTGTATTAAATTCATTTAAATGATGAGCAATAGATCCACCTTTTTACATTTTCATATTAAATAAATGCTTTATAAGAAATACCTTATTTGAGGTCGAGGGTTTTTCATATAGTTTGGCCAATGTCGACATTAAACCCTTTGTTGTCATTTCCTTTGAAATATTAAACGCTACCAACGCCGCTAGGCACAGCCGTATTGTTCCAAGTGCCTTTCTGTCGAGAATATCCCATTCTGTGTCTATCATACTCGTTGGCTTCTTTGCCTTTCTGCTTAATGGTTGGTACAGATCTCTCTGATACAGATAATCTTCCATCTACATCTTCCACATCTGGTAGTTTTGGCCATTAAATTTTTTGACCCTAAATCTACCATCTTCTACCATTGCTCCCACTCGAAACAGGAACCCTTCTCTCCTACGAGTTTATCAGCCAAATAGACCTTCGGCTCTGATACCAGTTGTTAGGAAATTATATATTACAAAGAAATGGAACACATAAAATATTGCAGCAATATAAACACAGAGAATGCATAAAACAAGAGAGACACAGGTATACGTGATTCACCCAATTTGGGCTTTGTCCACAGAGAAACAACCAGTTCTTCCTTTTATATTATCCAACAAATTGAAGAGATACAACCTATAGCAGATCTGTTGTAATTACCTCTTCTCTCTCTTGCTTAATCTCCTCTCTCTTCTCCCTCAAAATACAGATCTACATAGATGCAATACAATTCCCTCATATATAGCGAGGGGTTTCCTTCTAGGGAAAAAACCCTAAATTAAACATAAATTCTACCATCAGATCTCTGCCTAATGAACGGCCCAGATTGACTACGAAATTACAACATTTTACAAGGCAACTTTACATCTATTTTTAGCTTCGGGGGCACTTCCCCCGATCCCCTTTCCAGGGAGGGCTCCCAAAGGTCATAGTCGACCCCCCTGGACCCCCCTGCAGCATATATTTTACAGGCGGTGTTGCCACCACATTACGAACTGGGGTCTAATGTGGCGATACCTCTAAATAAAGAAGATAATCAGGATCCACACTCAACACAAGATAATGATACCAATGGTTTGACAAATATGTTGTGGAACAAGGGATCATAAAAAGTGATGTAGATGATTGTGTGTACTTAAGCAATAAGGTAATAACTTCATTATCTGGGTCATATATGTTGATGATATTTATTCTAATTAGTGATTTTAGGATGTTTGTATGTGAGTTTGACATGAAAGACTTAGGTGATTTGCACTATTGCTTTTGTAATTGAGGTGAAGAGAGATCACCAAAACATGAATTTATATATCATCCAAAGAAAGCATGTGGAAAACATACTTGAGTTCTTTAGGATGGATAAATGTAAATTGAGTTGCACTCCATCTCAAGTGGGAGTGAATTTTGTCAACTAACATGATTCATAAGAACAAACAAGAGGAAAATGCGATGGAAAAGTGTCATATGCTAGTTAATTTAGTAGCCTTATGTATGCAATCATGTGCACAAAATAGAATATTGCACATGTAATGGGAGTTGCAAGTATGTAAATGGAAAATCTAGGGAGAAATCATTGGACTATTGTCAAAAATACCTTTAGGTACTTGGAGGGCACTAGTGGGGGCAACAATGACTATCCAATTGGCTATTAAGGACATGAAAGCAAGAAGCTTTAGATACATCGGTTTGTTGAAATTGATAAGGCAAGTCAAGTAGACAATGTAAAGTCCACTAGTGCATATACATTTATATTGTTTGATGGAGTTGCGAGTTGTAAGAGTAAGGGGAAATGAGTGATTGTTCTTTATTGTATTGAAGTAGAGTATATCATAGCTTCAAATGTTTTCAAGGAAGCCATTTGGTTATGGAAGTTATGTAAAGATGTTGGACATAAGCATGGACACACGCCTATTCGTTGTTACAATCAAAGTGCAAAGTGAAATTCCACTATATTAAAGAGGGGGTAGAATCCAGTAAGGTAACTATACTCAACATTAGGAGTTGGGATCATGTGGTTGATGAGAATTAGCTTGGGGCAGGGAGAAGGTAGGGATTCAACCTTGGTCAGTGTAAGTACCAAGTGGGAGATTGTAAGGATATTTCCAATGATATCATCTATGTAACTATTGATTTTCATTTGTATATGAAATATTTTAAAAAAATCTTCAAATTTCATTCTTATGTTTTAGAAGTAAAGTTGTTTCCAAATTGTAATCCTGATTTAAAGGGGCAACATTTTCTCTATGTTTGTATAATTTTTTATAAATGAAAGAAAACAAGAGGGTGTTGAAATGTGACAACAAATAATGTAATTATGAATAAAATATTTATTAATTACTGCCTGTTAGTTTTGTAAGTTAGTTCATAACGAATAGCAGTTATGTAACATAGGAGAGGCTCATATTAAATTGGTGAATGCCCAAGAGAATGCATCATGGAGAATCATTCTTGTTTAATAAATATTTTCAATCCCTTGCCCCATGGAGGTTTCCTTGACACACTAACAAGGTTTTACCATGTAAAACTATTTGTGTTTACTTGTGTGTGTTTCAGTTTTCTATTTATGCCTTTCTTGTTCAGTTATTGAATGATTGAATAACTTTGTAAACCCTACAACCTTGTTGATTTCTTGAAGACTCCAACAAGTGGTATCAAAGCTCCTTAGATCCTGAGGTGCTAAGGTCAACAGAAGTTAAGGAATCCTCCGCTCATGTTGCAAAAAAAGAATCATCATGGACTGGAGCCGAAGCTATCAAACATGTGCCTTTGTGGACAACTCTTGTCTGATGTATGATTCGCACTATTCTATCATTGAAAGAAGATTAACGCAGAGCCACTGGATGTGCAAGGCCCACTGATCAGTCAGTTCTCAAGTCACCGTTGAACAAAGTCAAGTGCTACTGGAGGGAAGAGCCCATCTGACACAGCAGTCATTTGAAGGACACAGAAGTAGAAACCGTAGAGGGGACTTCCATTGTTAAGGAAGAAGGTTGTTGTTGCGGAAGGGAAGGAGTCGGTGTTCAAACAGTCAAGGGGTTGAGGCCGTTGGAGAGAGTGCTCATTCTGAACAAGAAGAGGGATTGTTGTTGCTGCCGAGAAAGGAGCCATTGTTGTTTTCACCAAGAAAGAAAGGAGTCGAGGGGGTTGTCAGTAGAGTTCTGCATAGAACAGTGTTTCCAATGGAAAATTCGTTGCAGCCACAACGTTGCTGCTGAAAAAGAACCGACCACCATTGTTGGAGAAGGGGCTGCCAATAGAGTTCTGCATTGGAACAAGGGAGTGCCATAGAGAAGCAAGGCATGTTTGATGATGCAGAAATGTAAAATCCAGGTATTTTCGCAAAATAATTCTATTTGAAAGAAAATATTTTTAGAATTCTTTGTTTTGGGTTCAGAAAACCAATGAAAGTTTTCTAGAAAACTGTAGTAGGGTTTCATTAAATTGAATATTTTCCATAAAATTGGTGTAGGGCTTCATTAAATTGAAGAAAAGAAAAAAAAGAACAATCTTTTTGGGAAAGGAACAAAATTCTGGAATTCCTTTAAGTAATAGAAATTGGAGTAGGGTTTTGTTCAGAATTTTTAAAAAAAGGGGAAACTCAAGAAACCAGAAAACCTTAGTTGGAAGAAGGAAAATCAAAATATTTTATAAAGAAACCTTAGTTGAAAGACAGAAACCCTGGGAGGAAGGATTTGTAGGAAATAAATGGCTAAAATGACGAATGCAAAGTTCGAGGTGGAGAAATTCACTGGCAAGAATAACTTTTCTCTATGGAAACTGAAAGTTATGGATTTACTTGTGCAACAAGGGTTGCACAAGGCATTGGATGGGGTGAAGAAGAAACCTACTAGCATGATAGATTCGGACTAGGAGGACTTGGATGCCAAAGATCTCAGTACCATTAGGTTATGCCTGGAGGATGAAGTTCTCTTCAACATTGTTGAAGAGAGTACAGCTACAGGTTTACGGGAAAAATTGGAAATTTTGTATATGAAAGAATCATTAACAAATATCATTTATTTGAAAAGACAATTGTACAGTCTTCGAATGAAGGAGGGTACAAAAGTTGCAGAACATTTAAATTTTTTTAATACACTTATATGCCAATTATCAAATATGGAACTTAAAATTCAAGAATAAGACAAAGCTATAACCTTGTTGTGTTCTTTGCCCAAGTCATGGGACCACTGCGTAACTTCAATCAATTTGAGCACTGTTGATTCTTTGAAATTTGAATTAGTTGTGGGAGCTCTCTTATCTGAAGAAGTACGGAGGAAATCCAGTACTGAAACATTTGCACCAAAAGCCATGATAGTGAGAGGACTGTCAAACGAAAGAGGAGAAAAAGTAAGGGGATCTTCCAGATCAAAATCAAAGGGCAAAAAGTGAAGGCGAAATGTTGGTACTGCAATAAAATTGGACATCTCAAGAAAGACTGTTGGAAACAGAAAGAGTCTGATAACCAAAAGAGGGAAGCAAATCAAGTTGATTCAGGTATGATAGAAGAAGTTTTATCTACTAAAGAATTATGTATGGTAGATGAAAATTTACCTGTTTGTAATATCTCTCAGAATTTTGAAAGTTGGTTGTTAGACTCTAGTGCTTCTCATCACATGATTCCACACAGAAATTGGTTTACTTCATATGAAGTTGTAAATGGTAGTTATGTGTTTATGGGTAATAATGTATCACGTCAAACTATTGGGATGGGAAATATATGGATTAAAATGTATGACAACATATTTAGAACATTAACTAATGTTAGACATGTACCTGAATTGAAGAAAAAATCAATTTCTTTGGGAATGTTGGACTCGGATGGTTATAAGTTTACAAGTCATAATGGAGTGTTAAAATTCTCAAAAGGCGTCCTAGTTGTTATGAAGGAAAAAAAGGTTGGAAATCTTTACAGACTCAAAGGAAGTACTCAGGTCAGTGAAGTGGTGATTGTGTCAAAAAAAAAATAGGTACTCGCCTATTACATCAGCTATTGGGTCACATGAGTGAGAAAGGTCTTCAGGTGTTGATGAACCGTAAATTACTTCTTGATTTGAAATCCTTGAAGTTGGATTTGTGTAAACATTGTGTGTATGTAAAATAGTGTAAACTAGAAGTCATAATACTAAAGAAATTTTGGAATATATTCATTTTGATCTGTGGGGACCATCTCCTATTGTATTGTATGGAGGTGCTCTATATTTCTTAATGTTTATTGATGATTTCACCCAAAAAGTTTGGGTCTTTATGTTGAAAAAGAAAGATGATGTATTTAATGTTTTTAAACAATTAAAGCAATGGTGGAAAAGAGAACAGCCAAATTAATTAAATGTTTGAGAACTGACAATGGTGGTGAATTTACTTCTCTAGAATTTGAACAATACTATAAGGATGAAGGAATTGTTAGACATAAAATTGTTGTTTATACTCCTCAGCAAAATGGCATTGTTGAACGTATGAATCGAACTCTTATGGAAAGAGCTAGAAGCATGATCAGCAATGCTAACCTGCAAAAGGAGTTGTGGGAAGAAGCAGTATCCACTGCTTTTTATTTAGTTAACAGATCACCTTTAGTTGCAATTAATTGTAAAATTTCTGAAGAAGTTTGGTCAGGTCAGTCTTGTGATTATTCACATTTAAGGATTTTTGGTTGTGATGCCTAAGCTCTTATCCGTAAAAATCAGCATTCAAAATTAGATCCAAAATCGAGATGTTATGTATTTTTTGGGTATGATTATGCAGTGAAAGGATACAGGTTGTGGGATCCTACTTCACAGAAGATAGTTATTAGTAGAGATGTAACATTTGATGAATATTCTCTTTTAAAATCAGATGTTGAAAAAATTGAATAGGAACAGGTATTTCCAAGTCAACAAATCCAGTTAGAGACTAGACCTTTTTTAGAAAGTCGAAAGGAAGGAGAGACTTCTGAAGGGAAAGGTGAAGAAGTTGCAAAGGAAGTTTTAGAACCAGTTCAACAACTAGTCACTCTCAGAAGGTCTACAAGGGAAATAAAAACACCAAAAAGGTATGAAGATTTTGCTTCATCTTTTTCATTGCTTACTGAAGATGGGGAACCTTCTTGTTATCACAGAGGATGATGCGGATAGCGGCAAATGGAAAATGGTTATGGAAGAAGAAATGGATTCCTTAGCCAAGAACAATACCTGGGATCTTGTAGAACTTCCTGAAGGGATAAGTGTTGGTGGATGCAAATGGGTCTTCAAATTGAAACGTAAATTTGATGGAAGTATTGAAAGGTATAAGGCAAGGTTGGTAGCAAAAGGATATTCTGAGGTTGAAGGTATTGACTTTCATGAGACTTTTTCACCAATCGTAAAACTTGTTTCTATTCGTACTGTGTTGGCACTAACTGGATTACTTAACCTTGGGTTAGAACAGTTAGATGATAAAACAGCTTTTCTACATGGTGATTTGGATGAAGAAATATATATGGAATAGTCAGAAGGCATTGTACAAGGTCGCAGCAGCGGATTAATTTGCAAGCTCGGGAAATCATTGTATTGCCTAAGGTAGTCTCCCAGGAAATGGCACAAGAAGTTTGACTCCTTCATGGTGAGACACAACTTTATTAGAAGTGAGTTTCTAAGAGTTTCAGTGGCATATTCATTATCTTAGTTTTGTATGTTGACAATATTCTTATTGCAAGCAAAATCATGGAAGAGATCAACAAGTTAAAGGCTTAGCTCTCTAGGATGTTTGATATTAAGGATCTTGGAGCAGAAAAACCTATCTTGGGCATGGAGATACACAAAGACAGGAAAAATGGTAAGCTTTGGTTATCATAGCAGAAGTATGTGGAAATAGTAATTGAAAGTTCAGTATGAACAGAGTGAAACCTGTTAATGTTCCATCACCTTCCCATTTTAAGCTTTCTTCGGTTTTGAGTCCTAGAACTGATGAAGAAAAGCAGTATATGTCTCGTGTACCATATCCTAATGTTGTAGGCAACTTAATGTATGTGATGGTATTTACAAGACCTGACATTTCACATGCAGTTGGAGTTGTCAGCAGGTTCATGACAAAACCAGATGAAGAACATTGGCGAGTAGTGAAATCGGTGCTTTGGTACTTAAGAGGCACAAGTGACCATTTCATCATCCTTAATGGTAGTGAAGGATCAGTCGGCAGATATGTGGATGTTGATTATGCAGGTGATTTGGAAAAAAGGAGATCCACTACAGGTTATTTATTTATTCTTGCAGGTGGAGCAATTAGATGGATTTCAAAGCTTCAAGAAACAGTTGCTTTGTCCACTACCGAAGTAGAATATATAGTTGCTTCAGATGCCAGTAAAGAAGAAATTTGTTTAAAGGGTCTACTTGATGAGATTGGAAGGACGCAGGAGACAGTGAATGTATTCTGTAACCGTCACAGTGCCATTCACTTGGCTACAAATCCAGCTTATCATAGCAAGACCAAGCACATTGATGTAAGGTATCATTTTCTGAGACATGTGATTGATGGCAGAAAAGTAGCTCTCAAGAAGGTGCATACACGGGAGAATTGTGCAGACATATTCATGAAGTCCGTTACAATAGAGAAGTTGTGATGGTGTTTGAATTCTCTTCGATTGCAAAAGAGATAATGAATGGGCATGGGAAAGGGATTAGGAAAATTGTTGTCAAGGTGGAGTTTGCTGAAATGTGACAACAAATAATGTAATTATGAGTAAAATCTTTATTAATTACTACCATTTAGTTTTGTAAGTTAGTTCATAATGAATAGCAGTTATGCAATGGAAGAGAGGCTCATATGAAATTGGTGAATGCCCGAGAGGATGTATCATGGAGAATCATTCTTGATTAATAAATATTTCCAATCCCTTGACCCATGAGGTTTCCTTGATACAATGTCATGGTTTTACCACGAAAAACTATTTGTGTTTACTCGTGTGTGTTTCAATTTTCTATTTAAACCTTTCTAGTTCAGTTATTGAATGATTGAATAACTTTGTAAACCCTACAACCTTGTTGATTTCTTGAAGACTCCAACAAGTGGTATCAGAGCTCCTTAAAACCTAAGGTCCTAAGGTCAATAGAAGTTAAGGAATCCTCTGCTCATGTTGCAAGAAAAGAATCATTGTGGGCTGGAGCCAAAGCTATCAAATATGTGCCTCTGTGGACAATTGTTGTTTGATGTATGATTCGCACTATTATGTGGTTGAAAGAATATTAACGCAAAGTTGTCAGATGTGCAGGGCCCGTTGATTAGTCAGTTCTCGGGCCACAGTTAAACAAAATCAAGTGTCTCTGGAGGGAAGAGCCCATCTGACACAGCAGTCATTTGAAGGACACAGAAGTAGAAACTGCAGAGGGGACATCTGATGTTAAGGAAGAAGGTTGACGTTGTAGAAGAGGAGTCGTTGTTCAAATAGTCAAGGGGTTGAGTGTAGAAATTTTGAATAAAAAACACATATTCAACAGAGATTATCCTGATTATACACTATTGCAGAATACATGCATAATACATAACCTCCTCTACGTTGATCATCATTTTAGCAGCATCAAAAACAATGAAACATCAAGAGCATGCACACATTAACACAATATGTAACCCGGGGAAATATTACAGCTGAAAACCCCACACTATCTGTATATTAATGATTGAGAACATGTAACATTACATAGTACAATACTCCTCACAAGTATCCAGCACTATCTCCACCTGTTACACACAAAACTAGCTCAGATCCGAACAAGTCACAAGTTCAAATCTTCTCCGCTGCTTTGCCTGCCTCTATTGCACACAATACCTTGTGAAAATCACTCACACTGGAAATCACGTGAGCACAGGCTATTTCACTGGGCATATACTGGGCAATTCTCATGGGCATACTCAATACATTGCTTGTGCAAGATCTCATGCACAACTATAGTCACAACTGATAGCAATCTCAACCTCTAACACCTGTCTCCACTGAACTGTACATGCACTGAGTTAACTGATGTATTCTTCAGTTGCATTATGAGTTAATAATTAGTGAATTAATTTAATCAATTAATTCACATCACTCATCACTAGTCTATTTGCAGTTAGACTAATTACAACTAGTTTAACAAAGTCAAACTGAACACAACTCCATCAACTCCACATCCAACTCCACAGAACTCACATGCATGAGTTCTAACTGATGTCCTGCATGCAATAGCTCAAGTGACTCATAATAAAAGTGTATTTCCTTCTGAAAGCTGCATGTGCCACATCTGTAGCTCAAACTAAAGTGCTCCAAGAGGATAAGATAAATTTTATAGTCTAAATATTATTATGAGACAATAATATTTGACTTTTCTTTTTCTAGACTGGCAGTCTAAAAATAGACTTTGATCACACCACTGTGAACCAGAAATAGAAGTCCATCTATTTTTCCCAACATGACCAATCATCCATAAACAGCATCCTACAACTCATAGACCATGATCCATATGTCTAAAAATAGACATAGTCTAAAAATAGACTTTGCGCCATAATTTGCCTGCGGGCCCACTTAGTGAAGGTGACTCCTTTCCACTAAGCTCCATCATCTTGTTGCATTCTCAACACTCCCTCTCAACAAGATATGGATTATTAGCAACCCCTATCCTGCCTCGGTGGTATTCGAATTTGCTCCTGGTGAGCGCCTTTGTCAAGATATCAACATCCTGATCCTCCGTTGGAATGTATGAAAGTAACATGATTCTCCGCTGCACACAATCTCTGATATGATGGTACCTGGTGTCAATGTTTAATGCAACTCTGGTTATCACAGTAAATCACAGTAGGCTCCAAGTGAGAACCGAACAAACCGACCAAAATCTTCCTCATCCATATAGCCTCGTATGCAGCCAAATTTGCTGCCATATACTCGGCCTCTGCTAAACTGAGTGCCACGGATCTCTGCTTCCTACTGTACCAAGAAACTGTTGTCGACCCGATACTGAAGACCCCTCTTGATGTGCTCTTTCTGTCTGTTGGGCTCCCTGCCCAATCTGCATCCGTGAAGCCACATAGCTTCACCTCATCCTCCTGTCTGTACCACAAACCATATCCCGATGTGCCTCTCAAATAACGCAATACATGCTTTCCCGCCTTCCAAAAGAGCTTGGTAGGCTTAACCATAGCTTGTGAAAGCTGGTTAACAGCATAGCATATATCGGGTCATGTATTGACCAAATACATAAGCGACCCCACCAACTGTCAATAAACAGTGGCATCCACTTCTTTTGCCGAAGTGGCATCCTCCTTCCTCCAACCTCTAGGAAGAGGAGTATCAACAGGCTTGCAGCCATGCATGTTGAACTTCTCCAGTATCTCCCAAGCATACTTACCCTGAGAAACAAATAGTCCATCACTGCGTTGCTAGATTTCCAATCCCAGGAAATAATGAAGGAGGCCCATGTCCTTCATTTCAAACTCCTTAGCAAGATCATCCTTGCATGAAAGTATCAACATCTCATCACCCGTTAGAATCAAATCATCTACATAAAGTACAATGATAAGCAACTTACCCTCCACCACAATCTGGTATAGGTTAGGATCTGCCTCACTCTTGGAGAATCCAAGTCTGGTGAAATAATTGTCTATCCGTGTGTACCAAGCACGTGGTGCTTGTTTCAACCCATACAACGCTCTCTTGAGCCTGCACACATGCAACTCACTGCTGAAGATCTAAAAACCTTCGGGCTGCTCAATGTACACCTCCTCCTCAATGACTCCGTTGAGGAACTCAGTCTTCACATCCATCTGATGAATGTGCCATACCATCTGCGCTGATAGAGCAAGAATCGTCCGTATGGAAGAATATCTTGTGACAGGTGCAAAGGTCTCCTCATAATCGATCCCCTCTATCTGTGAAAAGCCTCGGGCAACAAATATTGCCTTGTACTTCTCCACACTCCCGTCAGCTGCTTGCTTAACTTTGTAGATCCATCTCGAACCCACCACTGATTTCCCTTCCGGTCTAGGAACAATCTCCCATGCACTGTTTTTGACAATCGAATCATACTCTTCCACCATGGCGTCTACCCATGCAAGATCCTCCACAGCTTCCTCGAAAGAGGATGGCTCAGTCACAACACATTTTCTCATAAGAGCCATGTATCTAGTGTACCGATCAGGTGACTGTCTCTGCCTGCGTTGGGTTGTAGGTGGTCCTACAACTTTCTCTGCATCTTGAGACAGACGCTCAGCTTCTATCAAGCGCTTTCGCCCTCTAATGGTTGTCGCTGCATGAGTGGTCTCTTCCACTCCATGAACCTCGTCCTACGGCTGATCCACGTCCTAAAGCTCATCTTTAGGAACTAATAGCTCCTCATCTGCATGAAAGTTTAGCTCCCTCTCAAGCGAACACTTCATGGCTTTCTCCTCCTGAAATTTCATATCCCATCACACAACAGTCTTACCATTGTCTAGCAAATACACACGATAGTTGTGGGGCGTATCAGTGTACCCCACAAATATCCCAACCTTTGCGGTCCGCTCCAACTTCTTCTTGGCATCCTTCGTCACATGCATGTAAACGTTAGCACCAAAAATCCTCAAATGAGAAAGATCAGGCTTCTTACCAGAATAAGCCTCCTCGGGTGTACTCATGCCAAGTATCCTGTGAGGACAACGATTCTGCACATAAACTGTTGTATTGCATGCTTCCACCCACAAGTGAAGGGGTAGGCCCTGATCATGCAACATCGCCCGTGCAACACCCACAATCATTCTGTTCTTCCACTCAGCAACCCCGTTCTGTTGTGGGCTATGGGGAGCTATGAGCTTTCTTCGAATCCCTTCTGCTTTGCAGAAATCCTTGAACTCGCCAAAGATGTATTCACCACCATTATCGCTCCTAAGAGCCTTCACCTTCTTCCCCGACTCCTTCTCGTCCAATGATTTGAACTCACAGAACTTTGAGTATGTCTCGCTCTTCTTCTGCATGAAGTAGATCCAACACTTTCTAGAGAAATCATCAACAAAAATCACATAATACCTGTGTTTTGTTGTCGAAGCTACTGAGAAAGGTCCACACACGTCTGTGTGAATTCTCTCAAGGATCATCGTGGCGTGACTATCCTTCTCGTGAAAGGTGGCTTTCACAAACTTTCCCAAAGTACACCCCCTACACTGATCTGACTGCATAAGAGTGCCTTTAGGAAGCCCTGTAGTGATCTGCTGCAGTATCTTCAAGGCTCCATGGTGAAGGTGACCCAATCTCCTATGCCACAGCTCGCCATCATCACAGCTCACCAATCCTTCTGCCTTGCATGCCATTGTTGCGCATCCATCTACATGCAACTGATAAAGGTTCCTCACTCGAACCCCTATCTTTTGGGTTTCTCCAGTTGTCTTGCTACGCAGGAAAGCCTTTCCCTCGCTAAAAACAACATCATATCCCTTGTCTTCTAACATCGCCACAAAGATAAGATTCTTCTTCAATCCTGGAACATGCATCACTTCCTTCAATACGAAGGGTTTACCAAACTCCCTCTCAAAGGAAATGGTACCGATACCGGTCGCCCTATATCTACCATCATCGCCCATCTCGATGTGCACTCCAAGATCTTTGTCCTCCAGATCAGAAAACAAATCTCGATCTCCTGTCATGTGAAAAGACGCACCATTGTCCAAGAACCACACCAATCCCATCACACTTTAAACCAAGCATGCGATCAATGAAAAATCAAGCTCAAACTGCGAGGCTAGAGCCTCTCCTATTGCAGATCCAGCAGCTTGCTTGTTCTTCTTCTTCTGCGGACAATTAGTGGCATAGTGTCTGTGCTGGTGACAGTGAAAACACTTCACCTTGGAAATGTCCTACTTCTTGCCTTTCGCACCAGACTGAGAAGCTTTCTTGCTCTTCCCATTCTTTGCTTTGGTAGCCAAAGCGCAATTTTCTTCATCAATTCCCTTTGATGAAGATCCGTCCCTGGTATTTCGCCTGATCTCCTCCTACACAAGATCTGACCACAATCTCTCCCATCCTGGCAATTTCTCCTGACCATTGACATAGTCCTGATAAGAATTCCAACTCTTCAAAATACCAAGGAGATCCAAGCTCATGAATTCCTCATCATCGACAGTCACCCCCACACTTCACAGCTCATCTTTGTATTGAGTGAACTTCGTGAGATACTTGGGCATACTATCTCCCTTCTCACATTTGATGTTTCTGAGTTTATCCTTGAGCGCCAGCTTCCTCTGATCGCTCTTGCTTTGGAATAGATCTGTTAACGCTTTCCACATCAAGTATGGAGAAGCCTTTCCATGCAGGCTGGACACTTTGTGATCCTTCACGCCCTCCAATGGAATCCTTCGACACTTTGATGTCTTCTTTTGCCAAGCATCAACCTGCACAACATTAGTAGGCTTTGGGACATTAGCCTCTATGAAATCCTTTAGCCCATTATCATCCAACACTTCCTCCATCCTGTCCTTCCATGCAATATTGTTCGAGCTACCCTCAAGAGCATACTCCAATCGCAATCCGTTGAAAGACATTGCAACGTTGACACCAAGAAAACACTGCTGCAAATTTGAATTACACCATCTCCAAACTCAACCACCTCCGATCTAAGATTCGTGAGAACAAAGTATTTCTCGTACAGAGATTGACTGTATGGGCTTTTACCGAATATCTCACCTTCCAAAGGAAGGATGAATCCAGAGGCTACCTGGCCCGATTACAGACTCTGCCTAAAGAAATAGAATGTAAACACTTCATGAATAGTAGATTTGATGATCAACAGCTCTGATACCATGTAGAAATTTTGAATAATAAACACATATTCAACAAAGATTATCCCAATTATACACTATTGCGGAATACATGCATAATACATAACCTCCTCTACGTTGATCATCAATTTAGCAACATCAAGAACAATGAAACATCAATAGCATGCACACATTAACATAGTATGTATGTTAGGCCCCTATACTACTAGTGTAGGGGCCTAACAATGTAACCCGGGGAAAGCTTACAGCTGAAAACCCCACACTATCTATATATTAATGATTGAGAACATGTAACATTACATAGTACAATACTCCTCACAAGTATCCAGCACTATCTCCACCTGTTACACACAAAACTAGCTCAGATCCGAACAAGTCACAGGTTCAAATCTTCTCCGTTGCTTTGCCTGCCTCTATTGCACACAATACCTTGTGAAAATCACTCACACAGGAAATTGGTGGGCTCCAGTATTGTAGCAATAATGCTACAACTCCTAGAGCTCCCTTCTTTAATTTTATCAACCCGGTAGTTCGTAACAAACTTGGAAGCGACGATGCTGTATGCACAAGTACTAGCTCTTGCCGCAGTTGTCACTTGGTCAGCTGGCACAAGTCCACTAGGAGCTTAATCCAACTTCTATGAGCTCTTAGAAGAATCTTTTTAATTGATGGATGAAAGCTAACTCAAAGGAAGCTAATCTAATTGCGAAAAGAAACTGAAAGCCAAAAAGAAATACAAACCCTAGCAAACCCTAATTCTACCAACTAGTCCTACTGATGCAAAAATGAGAATGCAAACTACGAGAAGAGATTCCATTACTTCTAGGAAGGTAAAATGCATGTGTCTAAGTTATCACTATCTGAAGAAAACATCTTTTTGTATTTTTTATTAAGTTATGAGAATTATCATGCATGTGCTTTTAACTAGCTTTTCACTGTGCAGAGGTGGATCAAGGAGGAGAAATGCTTGGGAAAGGTTGGGAAGGTTCAGAGAGGGTCTAAGGGGTCCCTAACACCCTTCCAAAGAGTCTCACAAAGTTTGGCTGCCAAGGAACCGTGTTTATGAGCTCCTACAGGAAGTCTGCAGGGGTTTCTACAGGATGTTCTGTAATTCTTCTACAGGATGTTTCGAAATGGGATTTTTGAGGACGGGTGATTGATGGAAGATGCATGGATGGTTATGGAGGTAGGATGGGGGTCTGAAGTGACACAGGAACTGATGGATGGAGTGGTGAGATGATATGTGGAAGGCTGATTTGGCTTTAAGGTAGTTGAGACAACAATGGAGAAGAAGGTAGGGTTACGTGGGCAAGAGGATGGGTGTGAAGCGAGAAGCCTAGATATGGGATGAATCAGATGGATCTGATGAAGCTTGACCATGTGAGTGAGTGATAGAGATGCCCTGCACAATGCACATTCAACCGAATCAATGAATTCTTGGAAACAAACTAAGTCCTAGCTAACTTAATCTAACTGTCAATGAAATGAATAAACAGCAGCCTCGTTTGGAAAGAGAACCATGTACATCACGTGAGCAAGAACATTCCGAAAGATCTAAATGCATGACAAACTCCTACCAATCGATTCCCAACCATAAAAAGCTACTTTAACCAACAAAAACAACCAAAATAACAAAGCAAGATCTAAAGAGCAGATTTTATTTTAAGAACGCAGCAAACACACATAAAGATAAACAGGGGAGGTACTGGGCGCTTGAGATGGGCCCAACCCCAAGAGATACAGCCTCCCAAGAGAGATTTAGAGCTGGTGCAAAGCTGAATTCATCTTTATTAATCAAGAATGAAGAGTTACATCAAAACTGTCCACAAGGAGAGCTTGAGAATGAGCTGAAAGCAAAGCTAATCCATTGCCTACAAATCGAATTACAAAATGACTACAACAAGGCTATGAAATGACTAACTACTAGCTACTATCTACTGGCTAACTAGCTAACATCCACTGGCTAACAAAATGACTAACTGGCTAACCAAAATGAGGCCCTAAGCCTTCTTATTTATACAATTTGAGGACCCAACAGTCCTCCTAAACTTTAGGGACTCGGCTTCCCAAAACTTGGAGTTAACAGCAGTCCTACTTGACTTGCTTGGCTGCCCTTGTGCTGATTGATTCGGTGGCCCTTCAACTCCGAGCTGATGGTGGAGAATTCGAGGTAAGGGCCCATAAATGAAGGGGACACCCACCTGCTGGTCCATCGTGGAGTTCCTGCAAAACCTTTTCGGCTTTAGTTTTCTCAAGACATCTAAGAAGCACAGAATCATTGAGGGCCCCGAGGTCGGGTCAACAACAAAGGGGATACCCACCCGGTCCAAAACCTGGTTGGCGGCTCCTTGCCCGTTTGGAGTAGCGGGTCCAACTGGGGGTAATGGGACCAGTTTCCCAATGTGATGGGTGTGTGTGTGTGCGTAGAGTCTGATGGTATTAATCTAAGGAAGGGGGGGAAGGATTCTTCTAATCTAGTCTTAATTCTAACTGCTAAATTAACTCTATGCTAATGTAATCTAATGAAGAAAAATACATCTAATCTACGCTAACCCGGGGTGTTTCTCTTTTGTTATGCGATCTAGAAAGATTTCTAACAGCAGCCGGTAATAAAGATCATTCAACTGATATCAGAATATAAATCAATAAAGATAAACCATTCTGCATAAGAAGTTAGGCAGAGTAGTTGTGAACAGCATATCGCATAATCAGTTTTCTATATGTTAAACATAAATAAATGACCCCACCGTACAGAAGTGCCAAATGGTAATACAGACATTCATGCAATAACATATAAAGAACTCAGACACATATCGCTTTAGGAATACTAGCAGAATCTAGCCAAGAGATAAAAGTACCATTTATGACTAAGTTCACTAATAAACTTCAAGTAACAATGATTTATTTCTACTTGTTCTAACATCTGCTAAGAGTACAGAAGTGCAACATCAGTAACAGATATTAAAATGCAAACATAAATAAATCTCAATCCATCCATTCATCAAAAACCTCCTCTGAGGGTGCAGAAGTGCATGTTCTGAGAATAAGTTTTTTGACAGATTTCCGGACCCTTCTCCAAAAACCATGAGAAGGGTTAAATACTACTAACTAATCAATATTAATTACATGAAATTAGGGAATCGGCCTCAAATGACCGCCCTTTTACTAAAAGCAACTTTATTTCTAAACTTAAAATCTAATTTCTGACCGTTTCTGTATATTCTCTTTAGTGCTGTCAACAGTGTAATGATTTCCTGGCAAGAGTCGGCTAGCCGCCTTCTTGTTTCGCTTGGGAGATAAAAGTGGAAATAGCAGGAGCTGGCACTTCCTTCCGGCAGACCATAAGATATTTTCGAAAACCTTTCTCTAGCTGGGTGTATTCGCCGCGTGTATACTTAGCGTGTCCCAGTTTCTTCTCGAACTGATTTTGCTGTTGCCGTTTTCGGTTTCTGGTCGTGCGAATGACTGAGTGGGTTAAGAGTCGTGCTGCATGGGCAACTCCCTGTGTCGAGAATTTCTTTCTTTTTTTGTTCCAGGTTTCCCTGAAGCGTTCTCCTTCTCATGCGCTTCTTTCTCTGCTTCACTAAGTCTTAGCTTCAGGATCTTTTCTGAATATGCTGCTTTTGTGCGCCTTTGACTCTGAGTCCCGGATAGTCTAATTTCATCAGTGCCAGTTGGCTGATAGCCTGGAATCCGCGGTTCTGCTGCATGTGGCATGCACTTTGCGAAAGCATTCTCTCTTTGCTGATTGGCGCCTTCCTCTTTCCTTCAGATGTTTCCTGCATATAAACTTATATCAGTTGCGTGTCTTGCAGTCTACGCAAAGGAGAAGTGAAATGGAAAGACTTGATGTGAAAGCATTAATCTCTAATGAATACATAATTCTGACATCCATCATCACTTGACTCTTCGATAAATGTAACGCAATCATTCCTAGATACTTAAGCATGCGGTCATTAAATTCTTTCAAGGCGCGCGCTTAATGCATGGGTCTATCGTGTGGTAAGTCTTTTCAGATCGCAGGTCGCAGATCGCAGATTGCTGCCATCGCAGATTGCGAATCGCAAATCGTAAATATCGCAAGTTCTCGTTTAATGGTTACGTCGTATAACGTAATGCTTGCGATTTGCGATATCGCAAATCGGCGATCGCATTGCTCGAAGGTTTTTCTTTTAAGGGGCGCGTGTGAGGTATGCGATGCGATGAACTTCGCATCGCAATTTCGTAATATTTGTTTTTTGCGCTCGAGTTATGCTTCGGCCTTTCTTTGCGATGCGATTTGAGCCTTAGGGAGAGAGATACAAAAACTTTAGAAAAAGTTTTTTTTTTTTTGAGATTTTTCGTTCAGGGTCCCCTCTTCGCTTGACGTTATTGCTAATGTCAAGTAAAAAAAAGGGGGGTTGTTGGTGACCACAACAATGGCGATTCACTGTGAAGAACCAGTTATCTCTGCTTGTTCTATTGCATTTTCACTTCCAAAACAGAAAATTTTTCTTATGCCTGAATTTTGTTATGGACAGATAGAGTATTACCTTTTATCCTGTCAATAATGCTTCGTCACAACTTCTTATTTGATTCTGATTGTTTGTTTCCCCTGGGTTATTTTTTTGTATTCATACCTAGTCATTACTCAGTCTCCTCAAAGACAAAATAAGGTCTTCTCTGCGTACTGGCTTTGTAAAGTATGCTCATTTGTCGCAGGTAGAGCCTCTGCTGCCCGCAGGCGTCCATAGCCTCGACAGGGTTACCATGTTATCCAGCAATGATCCTTTTTCCTGCTTGAGGTCATTTACAACATTCCAGAGAAAAATCCTTTTGACACTTTTTCTTTCTTTTTCGATTTTTTATTCTCTAAAGAACAATGTCTTGGTTTGGTGGCCAAATTATGACACAGTCATTCACTTGATTTATACCTTTTGCTGAACAAGCTGGCTCGTGATGAGACCCCTTGTCTTTCGATTGCACAATCTTGAGTCGTTGCCCTGTTTTGGTAGACAGTAGTGGCAAAGTCAGCAAGTTATAATATCTGTGATCATGATAAGCCGGCTCGTGATGAGACCTCTTATTCTTTGAGATATAGTGTTTTCTTGGATTGTCTCTCTGGATGCTGCGATTTTCCTTAGCAGGGAGGAAGTCATTGTTTTTCCTTAAGAAAGCTCTGGACGACAATAATAGAGTTTTAAGAACAGCAGTTTTGCAGAGAATACCTATTTTGCTATCGATGATACCTTTCATAGCATTGGCATAAAACAATTTTTGCCAAAAGTTACTCTCATCCCAGGTTTCTTTGTGAAGCTTGAAACTAACATCATATTCAGGTTAAAGCTAACTCTATTTGTCAATAATAAAAGTCAGATTTTTCGAAAAGTTTTGCTATTTATACAAGTGAAATCAAAATCTGATACAGAAATGGTATGTTTCTTTATGAATACTATTTATGATCATTTACAACCAGCCCTATCTATGAAAAATGAAAACTAACATGAAAATTTAAAACTATCCTACAAAAACAGAAGGATGACCTTCTATGGGAAATACATTTTGAGGATTTGTCCGTTTACAGGCAGAGAATCTCTTCTGCCTGTCAAGTCCTGCAACACAAAAGTCGACGGGCCTATGACTTCTACGATTTGAAAAGGACCAAGCCATAGCTTCTGGAACTTCGTATGTTTACCCTTTTCTTCGTGAGCCTTATCCCACTTCAAAACTAGATCACCCATCTGGAAGTTTTTTCTGGTCTTTATGTTCGAGTCAAAAGAGGATTTTATCAACGCTTGGTGGTGAGCATGGGTTTTCTTGGCCTGTTCTCGTCGTTCTTCTAACTTGATTATCTCCATTTGCCTTAGTTGTAAGGGAGAAGTAGGTACTTCATCAATGTGTTGTACTAAGGACAAAGAGGGAATGAGTAAGTGAGTAGGAAGAACTGCTTCTCTCTCGTAAACCAAATTAAAGGGAGAAGTCCCGATAGAGGCTTTCTTGGTAATTCTGTCTGCCCATAAGGCGTTTACCAGTGCTTTGTGCCAATTTTTTTGGTTTTGGTCAACTGTCTTTTTGATAATCCTGATTAGGTTCTTGTTTGTTGATTCAGCCAACCCATTACCTTGCGGATAGTAGTTGGCAGAATACTTCAGTTTGAACCCTCTTTTGAGCGCGAACTCAGTCATGGTATTTCCAGAAAAATATGAAGCATTATCAAATATTAAGGTCGTTGGCAATCCAAACCTAGTAATGATAAATTGATCTATGAATTCAACAATGTTTTCAGAATTAGCTGTCTTGAGAGGAACTGCCTCTACCCATTTAGTAAAATAGTCGATTGCAGTGAGGATATACCTATGCTGTTTAGAGGAGTGAGGAACGATCTCACCTATTATGTCTAGGCCCCATTGGCTGAACGGCTGTTCGATGTTAACCGGCTGCAGTGGCATGGATGACTTCTTTTGTTTTCCTGCAGCAGTTTGGCAGACTTGGCATTTTCTCACGTGATTGTACGAGTCTTTGAACAGCGTGGGCCAGTAGTATCCTGCACGTAAGATCTTGTGTGCGGTGGCTTCTCCAGCATAGTGTAAACCTGCTGGTCCATCGTGGAGTTCCTGCAAAACCTTTTCAGCTTCAGTTTTCTCAAGACATCTAAGAAGCACAGAATCATAGTTACTTTTAAATAAGACATCATTTACGAGCTGGTATTGTTTAGCTTTTAACCTCAGGGCTCTCTTTTTTATGTGATCCAGGTGAAATGGAGCATATCCGTTCTTTAGGAAATAAATGATGTCGGCATAAAATGATTCTGCGTCGTTTAGGCTTACCTCATACGCGTGTACCTCTTGAGGTGACTCTTCGGGGATTTGCGATGCTCCAGCTAACATCTTGCAGAAGCCTTGGCCTCTTAAGATGTGTGCCGGCTTGATTTCCAGGTCGTATTCTTGCAAGGCGGTGATCCAATTCGCTCTCTTTTCGCCCACGTCTTTCTGAATTAGGAGGTTTCTTACCGCCGGGAATGGTACTATGACCTTGGTATGGGCCTTTAGCAAGAAGGGTCTGAAATATTTGACTGCTTTAAAGATGGCATATGCCTGTTTTTCTACGTCCGAATATTTCAGCTCAGCACCTTGTAAGTTTGAGCTAAAGAATGCGATTGGGGCTTCTGCCTTTTCTTTGTTTGCTTGGGTCAAGATCGCAGCATAAGAATGCTCTGAGGAAAACGTGTATAAGACAAATGGTTCTGAAAAATTTGGGGTTGCTAGGGATGGAGCATCGATGATGGCTTGTTTGATTAAGTTAAACGCTTCGTGCTCATCTAGACCCCATTTAAAGTTTGAATTATTTTTTATCATTTTTTGTAAAGGAGAAATAATACGTGAAAAATCTGGGACAAATCTTTTCACAAAATTGATCTGTCCTAGGAAAGATTGCATGGTCTTTTTGTTATGGGGTATGGATATCTCGGAAATTTCTTTGATTCTGGCAGATTTGATGTGAATGCCCGATTTGGACACTATGAATCCTAGCAATTTTCCTTCACTCAACGCGAAAAAAGACTTCTTCAGGTTAAGCGAGATTCCATACCTTAAACATCTTTGAAAGATTTGCTTCAAATCTCTGAGATGGTCGCTTCGTTTTTTGGAGTACACAGTTATATCATCCAGGTAAATCACTACTGATTTATTGATTAACCCTTTGAACGCAATATCCATAGCTCTTTGAAAAGTAGCGCCGACGTTGATCAGACCGAACTGCATCTTTCGATACGCGTAGGTACCCCATTTAGTTCGGAAGGTGGTTTTTAGCTGATCGTCTGGGTGTACCAGCACTTGATTATATCCTGAAAATCCATCCAGGAAAGACATCAATTCTGAGCCTGCTACAGCCTGTAATATTTGCTCCATAGGTGGGAGGGGAAAATTGTCCTTCTGACAGGCTTTGTTGAGATTCCGGAAATCGATGCAGATTCTAATATCTCCGTTTTTCTTCCTAACAGGTACCATATTGGATACCCATTTGGAATGTCTGACCGGGAAAATTATTCTGGCTCTCAACAACTTATTCAGCTCAGTTTTTATCTGATTTTCCAGGTTGGGGTGGATTTTTCTGAGCTTTTGTTGGACGGGTTTCTCGTTATCGATCATCGGGATAGTGTGCTGAATGATAGAAGTGTTATAAGTTTTCAGCTCATCGTAGTTCCAGGCGAAGACGTTTTTGTACTGTCGTAGAAGACGGATGTATGCTGATTTTTCTTCAGGAGCTAGGCCTTGGCCTAGATTGACGTTTTGGGGTTTCTCGTTGGTTCCTAAGTTCACTGATTCGTAGTTCAGAGTTGAACTGTAAAGTTTGGCATTAGCTGACCTTTTGAACCGACTTTTTAAGTCATACAAATCTTCTAATTTGACCACTGATTTGGGTATAGCGTTATCAGTGCTACTTTGTTGTATTTGGTGGTCATGACAGTCCTCGTCGATTATCTGGTTTGAGTAGGATCCTTCGGAGGTAAGGAAACTTACGATGTCTGGGTCGTCGTTGAATACTCTCCAGTTGGTGATGTTGTCAGGAATAGACGGTTTAAAAATTAATTCTATCGAAAACCTATCTGGACTAAAGTCTTCGGAGGGAATGAGTTTGGAGGCTACGTTTGCTAGCAGGTCTGCGCTTGCATTGTGAAGTCTTGGGATTGATGAAATATTGAATGTTGCAAAATGCGCAGTGAGATCTTGCACTAAAGATTGGTAGTGCTTTAAATGACTAGACAGGCAATGTATGGTGTTACGTACCTGTTTGACGACGATCTCGGAATCTCCAAAGACTTGAAGATATTTGACGTTGGAGCCGATTGCTTTGTATAGGCCTTGCACCAAGGCTTCGTATTCCGCTGTGTTGTTCGTGCAATCGAACTCCAGTCTGCATGTGAGCATGGTCTTATTTCCGTCTAGGCTAATCAAGACGCATCCTGCTCCCGCTCCCTCGTTGGACTTAGAGCCATCAAAATATAATTTCCAAAATAAAGAAGTATTTACAGGGTTATCTAAGAAACTAACACATTTTGAATCATCAGTCTGGGAAAAGTTTTCTACTTGGGATACGACTGAATTTTCTAAATATGGTGATATGTGAGCATTGAAATTTCCAAGGAAAGAGTCTACCGAATAGTTGCCTATGATGCTGTTGTTGTATGCTATGGCTTCGTTCTCTCCCTCCAGGTCCGTCACTATGTACTTTTGGTGCAGTTCTCGTTCAACCTTTATTTGATTTGGCTTCCCGTTGAAGGGTAACCACATGTGCGACCAGTCAGTCGAAAAATATCCGTGGAGCTTCTCGGACCAATCCCTGCTAAGAATTAGACCATAAAATTCAGGGATGTCAGCAACTAGAATATCGATGACCTGGCACACCTTGGGGTTGGACGATAGTCTTATATTCACTTGATTTAGTTTGCCTATCACTTCGACTTGTGATCGATCAAGTTGAACTATGCGTACTGCGGATTTTTGCGGTTGAACATTAAGTTTGGCACATATTGACTTGGGTAGAATATTGGTTGAAGCACCAGAATCAACCAAGCAGTTATGCACGTTTCTGTTAAAGATCTCGTAAGTGAGGAGGAAAGGGGGAGTGTGAGATCTAGACCTCCCTCCAATCAAGGCGATGTCATTTGGATCGCGTTGATTGGGGGTCTTCCTACATTATGAGAAGCTATAGCTGTAGGTAGAGGCGCAGTAGGTACGGCGTGTAACTCTTTCATCATGATCTTTTGTTGGTGTTTCAATTTGCTCAGCTCGTACAGGGTGATATTAGCCCTAGTCTTCTTCATGTCGTCGATGATGTTATACTCCATTTCATCCAAAACTATTAGTGTCTTTGATGGAGGCGATTGCTCTGATTGGACTGGGCTAAATGAGGTCGCTTTAGGGGTTGTCTTCTTCGTTGCGACCTTTTCTCTTGCTGGAGGGCTTGCGCCCTTCTATTTTGGGGTAGTCTGGGGAGGATCAAGTTGACTTCTGCTTCTTGTACTAACCGGAAGTGCTTCTTGATCTTCCTCTTGTGGGAGGATGAAATCCCACATTCCTTGTAGTTCCACCACTTCTTCATCGTCGGTATGCGTTTCAGCGGTGTTCTCTTCTTCTTCTTCTTCAGATTCCACATTAGAGACCACGCTAGGTGGCTTCATCTCTATAGGAGGATTTCTCTTAAAACTCCTAAAAGGCTTTCTTGGGGACGATTCTGCTACTTGTTTCCTGATATCAATCATCTCATTTGACATGGCCTTTAATACCTTTTGTAATCCTTCCATGTCGAAAGGATCTTTCGTCTGCTTCTTCTTGGTTTCTTCTTTGAAAGAGATTTTCTTAGATTTACGCTCTTCGATTGTAGATCTCTTTTCTAGGGCTACTACGCGTCTTTTGACTGCTAATGCCTCAGCCAAATTTTCGACTAAGGTTGTCTTGCTTGCCCTATCTACGAAGATGGCCAAGTTTGAAGGTAAGGCGGTGATGTACCATTCGCATCTTACTTCCTCGCTGGGTTGGGAAGCAGCGGGGATTTTATTGAGGATCTTGTTGAACCGTAAGTTAAAATCTTTAATGGGTTCCCGAGCCTCAGCTTTAAGATTGGACAGATCATTGATCAGTGTCGCTGTCGATCTATCATCGCCGAATTTAGTGAGAAATTGATTTTGAAAAATATCCCAGCTGGTGATAGATCCGGAGGGTAACGAGAAGTACCATGACCCGGTCGTCCCTTGCATCGTATAGGGGAAGAGTCGGACCACGGCGTCTTCGTTGGTAACTCCGTTGAGATTAACAGAAAGCATGAAATTATTGATATGTTCTTCAGCTAGCATTCCAGTTTCTGGATTGAACTTTGGTAACCACTTCTCGGGATGGGCAGGTATTGGACTCAGGGGTGGAGGCATTAGAACCGCCCCAGGGTTGTTCCATGGAGATTGTGCCATCGCTGAGTTGCTGGTTAGTAAAAGTGTAGAAGATGATCTTTGAGGTTGAGAAGATAGAGATGTTATGATCTTTGACGATTGTGGAGGAAGAGTTGCGGAAGATGGATGAGTGATTTGAGGTGGAGATGTGGGTGGTCGACTTCGCGGAGAGGGAGTTGAAATGGATGAGGTGGATGAAAGAGTCTCTCTGTCAGACTCTTGAAATGTTTTCCTTGCTCTTTTCCTAGTGGGGAGAGGGATTTCAGTTGGCTGAATGCCAAACTTTTCACTCTTCAATCGGGTCAGGGGATGAGCAGGGTTGTATTGCGAAGTCAAGCTGCTTTTAGATTTATCAGATTTCTGATTAAAAATAGAGAATCCCTGGAGTTTACGGATCAAGGTTTGAACTTCAGGGGGATCGACAATAAGTTGTTCTGATGTATCAGGATGTATAGCAGCGGTGGATGTCCGAGCGACTTCCAGTTCCGAGTTTAGTCGTATTGAGGAAGTCGGGGAAGTTGGTGAGGGTGATTTGCTCTTAGAATGGTATTTGGGTTTTGAATTATGTGCCATTCATAGCTGTGCCCTCCTTCTAGCGCCAGAAATGTTGAGGGCCCCGAGGTCGGGTCAACAATAAGGGGGATACCCACCCGGTCCGGAACCTGGTTGGCGGCTCCTTGCCCATTTGGAGTAGCAGGTCCGACTGGGGGTAATGGGACCAGTTTCCCAATGTGATGGGTGTGTGTGTGTGCGTAGAGTCTGATGGTATTAATCTAAGGAAGGGGGGGAAGGATTCTTCTAATCTAGTCTTAATTCTAACTGCTAAATTAACTCTATGCTAATGTAATCTAATGAAGAAAAATACATCTAATCTACGCTAACCCGGGGTGTTTCTCTTTTGTTATGCGATCTAGAAAGATTTCTAACAGCAGCCGGTAATAAAGATCATTCAACTTATATCAGAATATAAATCAATAAAGATAAACCATTCTGCATAAGAAGTCAGGCAGAGTAGTTGTGAACAGCATATCGCATAATCAGTTTTCTATATGTTAAACATAAATAAATGACCCCACCGTACAGAAGTGCCAAATGGTAATACAGACATTCATGCAATAACATATAAAGAACTCAGACACATATCACTTTAGGAATACTAGCAGAATCTAGCCAAGAGATAAAAGTACCATTTATGACTAAGTTCACTAATAAACTTCAAGTAACAATGATTTATTTCTACTTGTTCTAACATCTGCTAAGAGTACAGAAGTGCAACATCAGTAACAGATATTAAAATGCAAACATAAATAAATCTCGATCCATCCATTCATCAAAAACCTCCTCTGAGGGTGCAGAAGTGCATGTTCTGAGAATAAGTTTTTTGACAGATTTCCGGACCCTTCTCCAAAAACCATGAGAAGGGTTAAATACTACTAACTAATCAATATTAATTACATGAAATTAGGGAATCGGCCTCAAATGACCGCCCTTTTACTAAAAGCAACTTTATTTCTAAACTTAAAATCTAATTTCTGACCGTTTCTGTATATTCTCTTTAGTGCTGTCAACAGTGTAATGCTTTCCTGGGAAGAGTCGGCTAGCCGCCTTCTTGTTTCGCTCGGGAGATAAAAGTGGAAATAGCAGGAGCTGGCACTTCCTTCCGGCAGACCAGAAGATATTTTTGAAAACCTTTCTCTAGCTGGGTGTATCCGCCGCGTGTATACTTAGCGTGTCCCAGTTTCTTCTCGAACTGATTTTGCTGTTGCCGTTTTCGGTTTCTGGTCGTGCGAATGACTGAGTGGGTTAAGAGTCGTGCTGCATGGGCAACTCCCTGTGTCGAGAATTTCTTCCGTTCTTTGTTCCAGGTTTCCCTGAAGCGTTCTCCTTCTCATGCGCTTCTTTCTCTGCTTCACTAAGTCTTAGCTTCAGGATCTTTTCTGAATATGCTGCTTTTGTGCGCCTTTGACTCTGAGTCCCGGATAGTCTAATTTCATCAGTGCCGGTTGGCTGATAGCCTGGAATCCGCGGTTCTGCTGCATGTGCCATGCACTTTGTGAAAGCATTCTCTCTTTGCTGATTGGCGCTTTCCTCTTTCCTTCAGATGTTTCCTGCATATAAACTTATATCAGTTGCATGTCTTGCAGTCTACGCAAAGGAGAAGTGAAATGGAAAGACTTGACGTGAAAGCATTAATCTCTAATGAATACATAATTCTGACATCCATCATCACTTGACTCTTCGATAAATGTAACGCAATCATTCCTAGATACTTAAGCATGCGGTCATTAAATTCTTTCAAGGCGCGCGCTTAATGCATGGGTCTATCGTGTGGTAAGTCTTTTCAGATTGTAGGTCGCAGATCGCAGATTGCTGCCATCGCAGATCGCGAATCGCAAATCGTAAATATCGCAAGTTCTCGTTTAATGGTTACGTCATATAACGTAATGTTTGCGATTTGCGATATCGCAAATCGGCGATCGCATTGCTCGAAGGTTTTTCTTTTAAGGGGCGCGTGTGAGGTATGCGATGTGATGAACTTCGCATCGCAATTTCGCAATATTTGTTTTTTGCGCTCGAGTTATGCTTCAGCCTTTCTTTGCGATGCGATTTGAGCCTTAGGGAGAGAGATACAAAAACTTTAGAAAAAGTATTTTTTTTTTTGAGATTTTTCGTTCAGGGTCCCCTCTTCGCTTGACGTTATTGCTAATGTCAAGTAAAAAAAAGGGGGGTTGTTGGTGACCACAACACCTTCCTACAAATCCTCTAGCTTGTTCTCCCACGAATTTGGCTGCCAAGTGCTCATTAAGACCTTCAATTTTGTCTCCAAGTTGACCAAAAAGGCTACACAAAGCACCCATTAGACTTGTTGGCATAATGACTAACCAAATTCACTCTATTAACATAAATATAATCAAAAACATGCAATAAACTAATGAGAATGGTGGATTAAGTCAAATTAGGAGGTTGAATGAGCCCAAATAATTGTACATTTTTTGGGCTCATCATCACCCCCCTACTGAAAGTGTTGCTCATCCTCTGAGCAACCAATCTCTGTCCTCATCTTTGATGGCCCTGATGGCTTCTTTGGCTAACATCTCGGCCGATTTCTCCTTTGGCTTCCCTCTTTTCAAACTTCCTGTAGAAACAGTTCGCTGGCTTCCTGTAGAAACAGTCTGCTAGCTTCCTGTAGAAACAGTCTGCTAACTTCTTGTAGAAATAGTCTGCTAACAGTTCTCTGTCTTCCTGTAGAAACAGTCGGCACTGTCTTAGCCTGCTTGGCTGAGGGTGCTTTCTCCTTGAACTGTTTTGCCTGAAAGCTGACGAATCCAACACAAATGGCAAGTCTAATGTATTATAAAAGCACACAAGTACAATGAACTGCCTGAGAATAGATATTGCATGCCAAAGCTGGATGGGAAAAAGTGTTTCCAGGCCTTTAACTGGTTTCTCTGCCTCAACAAGACAGAAATAAGTTCTAATCTGAACAGACACCTCTATGAACTCTACACCGCCTAACAGAAGAAGGTGAGAAACATAAAAAACATTGCTTTTTCTTGACTGGTGGGCTCAAATTTCCTGAATTCTGTGAAAATTGCTCAAGTGAAATGGCTGCCCTGCACTTTGCTAAAGGAGTATCAGATTGAAGAACCCTTACAAGAATTGATATAACATCAGCTCCAACAGCTTTGATTTGTAAATCGGGGTCTGTGGATACTGTAAACCGACATAATACTCCTGCAGTTTGGTCTTGAAAAAGCTGTGTATCAACAATATTTGAAACGCAGTCTTTGCTCAGAGGCATTTTTTCTTTTCTTAAAATTAGATTTTGACAAGCTTTCTATTCATTTCCCTTTCGTTTCCTTTGAACGCTCTCTGTCAAAGCGCTCGAACTTGGCTTGTTTCAAGGTATCCTTGCAGCATCCACGTTGACTTCTTTCTTAACATCTGTCATCAGCCTGATCTTTCATGGCATGTTTTGCACCATCTCTGTGGATGCTTCTTTATGCTTGTACTGTCTTTTCTAGCGGGTTCATCCTTTTGTGCTGATACTTCAAAGAGACTTTTATGAAGAAATGAAAGAATAGAACCACCAGATACTTGATATGACATTATAATCTGCCTGAATAATAGATAAAGTACTCAAATCAGGGAGGCTCTCTGCTTTAATCAAATCCATCTGACTTTTACTGCTTTCAGGTGATGAGGAAGAAGGTTGAATGCCTAAGTCAGTGTAAACTGCAGCTTTTTGTGGTTAGAAAGAAAGTCAAAATTCACTTTAACACCGGATCTCAATTTCTTCTTTTCTTCAACAGTCAAATAAGTACTAGCCCTTGTTTCACAGAAAGTTCTTCCTCAACCTTTGCACCAGTCATAGCCATCACATTTTTGTTTGCAAAATCAACGGCTCTAGCTTCTCTTGCTTTTGTTCCAGGTGAACTTTCCATTGCTATTGAACAAAACTTTGCAGATGGATCTGCATTTCCTGGTCTGGCAATCTTCCGCTGTATATGCTCCATAGACCCCTCATTTGTGTGTTTTTGCAAACTGTAGTTCTGCAATGGCATCAGAGCTTTCTGTAGCAATCTTGATGGCGGATGCTCTTGTGCTAATAAAAATTACCAAAAAAATCCACACTTCCAGTTGTGTGCAAGTTGACTAACAGTTGAGCGCTCATTGATGTCTGCGTGATTGTTGGTGGAGTGAGGTGGCAACGACGTGTGCTGGCCCATGCAACTGTTGTGCTATCATGAACTGCAGTGGTTAACTGTGTGTGCTCTGCCTGAAATTTCATCCATCAGTTGCACTGGAGTTTAACTGTCCATCACTACCCATTTTCAATTTCCTTCCTGAGATGGCTAAGCACGCGTGTCGATTGCACCCACCGAGTGCTGTTTGAACTGGACGAGGGTGGCCAGTTAGCTGGCCACCGATTTTTTAATCCGACCATCTCATTCATTCATGCAATGCTTAGATTAGATTCATGCAAACAGAGGAACAAGTTTAGTCACGTACCTGCAAGTCGTGCGTGGTTGCTTTGTTGCATGCATGTGTTGATCTTCATTTGCTGCATGCATGTGTTGATGTAGTTGCATGGTGGCTTGATTGATGATTCATGGCTGTTTTTTTCTGTGCAGGTGTCTTCTGGACGGATCCAAGCTCCAGACAATTGTTTCCACATTCAAATCTGCACGTTCAAGCTGCTGCTGATGCATTGTCACAGAACCAGAACTTGTTTTCGCCATTGCTCCCAAACAGTAAACCTGATTGATCTGAAACTTTTTGAGCATGTTCCTATCATCATTATGCATCTCCCATAGCAAAATCGTGATCAACGGATGCACGAATTTCGAGAAAAATGGAAAATGGCTAAAGATTTCAGAGATCGATTTCTCGGAAACCATGCATCAGAATCAGCTGAAACTACTGGGGTAGGCTACTATCACCCATGTGCATATCCCCATGAAACAAGTTTTGAAACAGATGCACGGTTATGGAGAAAATACAAAAATGACTGATGGTGATGGAGGCTGATTTCTTGGAAACCGTGCACCGGAATTGGCTGAAACTGCTCAAGCATGTTGCCATCACCCTTGTACAATTCCCCATAAAACGGTTTTTCAAATGGATGCATGGTTTTCAAGTTATGGTGAAAACAAATTTTGTTCTATGGATTTTTTCTTCAAGGCATTTTGCAAGTGTTTGCATGGAAGGGAGAACTGAGCTTGGGCTGTGATGCAGGTATGGAGATGATGGAGGAGGAGTTGGAAGATTGCATGAGGGCTTCTGAACCCTTGAGGAAGCTACCATGTTCGCCAAACCACTTTTTGAAGTCCATGTCTATTTTCCCACAATTTCTACAGGAAGTTCCTGCAGAAGCACAATGAGAAGCACAAGGAGGTGGAAAAAATGATGGAGAAAGGCAAGGGATGGACACACAAGTGCTTGTAGGCCTAATCAACAGATTCCCACCATCAGATTCCATTTTAGACTTGAATTTGGTTCGTCCAAAGGTTCTACAGGATGTTTCCTGTAAAAATACAGAGCTTCCTGTAGAAGGCACAAGAAAGATTCCTTTAACCTTGATTTGAGTGCTCCTCCTATCATGAAACGTCCTTCTTGCAACCTGCAATTAGCCAATGGAATTAGTTTTATTTTTCTTTTTCTTTTTCTCTTTTTTTTTTTTTTGAAAAACAACTAGGGCGCCTCATGGAGGTTTTCACCCTAATTGCCTGCCTTGGGCGCCTCCAAGGGAGGTTTTCACCCAAAGATCTTATTCTCTTTTCTCTTTTTTTTCCAACCCATTGACCGCCTCATGGAGGTTTTCAATCAATAAGCCAATCTAAGGCGCCTCCGAGGAGGTTTTCACCTTAGATTTCTATTTTCCTTTTTTCATTTTTTTTCTTTTTCTTTTTTCTCTTTTTTTCTTTTTTTCTTTTTTTTCTACCCTACCCTACTTGAAAAACAAAATCGTTCTCAAGTATAAGAATACTTCCAATGGAGCCATGTGCACATCGAGATTAGAGACAAAATGATGTGAAGGCTCGAAATGCATGCTTTGATAGGTATCCAGATCTCAGAGACCAAATGATCTGACTTTGAAGGGATCAAACATGGCTGAGGAAGAGAGTACTGCTGCAACTTAGTGACTGTCTGGAACCATGTCTCAATATAGCTTTGATATCCTTGGTTCTTTCGCTGATCTGGATCATTCTTCACGTCACCTTCTATCATGACTTTCTCATCTTCCTCTTTTTGTTGATCTTTCTCTTGAATACATGGAAGATTTGATGGTAACCATGATTGACCTCTCTCGAGCCCTGATTCTGATCTCTTCTCTTCATCAAGTGCAGCCCATGGTTCTTTGATCTCCTCTTTTGAATCTTCTTTTGCTGGATGCGGTCCTTCAATGCTTGCAATATAGTCTCTGCTTCGCAACACTCTTCCTAAGCTATGGTGAAGATCATTGAGCTCAAAAGGAGTCATTTGCACATGTTGTGCCTCAGCTTTGCAATTGGGTTGAGCTACTCCATTGTATGGCTTTGGAAATGGTACGGGTAGTTGAGTGGAGGTGTGAAATTGAGATGGAGATGGATGGCATTGTGGTTGGGTAGGCATTTGGGGTTGCCTTCGTGGAGGAGGAGGCGATGGTTGTGGATGAGCAGGTGGTGGAGGACAATGAGCGGGATGAGAGTTGTACTGGGGCCTCCACTCCTGATAAGGTGCATTCCACTGAGGCTGTGGCTGAGCATAAGAGTGAAATGAATGAGCAGTTGGTTGGGCATAATATGGATCTGTGAAGGAACAAGGAGGAGGTGTGAACCAGGAAGGATGAGCAGGGGGACCCCAAGAAGGCATGAAAGTGGCTTGGTAGGGGTCATAATAGGTCTCGGGTGTCCCTTGCAGTTCCTGCTGGTAAGATCTAGGTCCATGCGGCCAACTTTGGTTCGTGTAATAGAGTGATTCAGTGGCTCCTTTGGCTCTCTGATATGCAGCTTTGAATCTGGGTAAGGAAGGGCACTGATCTGTAGGATGGTATTCTTCACAGACAAAACACACCTCTATGGAGTACAATGGACATTCGTTCCTAGGATGCTTTCTAGTGCACCTAGGACAAAAAATGACCAAAGCCCTCTTGGCTTCCTCTTGCTTCTGTTGGATCCGCAAGGTATCCAGTTGCATGGCAAGAAACTGCCTCATATCACTCTTGAAATCTTTGATATGATTTTCAAATTCATCTTTGGACAAGATGTTGCTCCCAACATCTCTACTTGTAGCCATTTGCTCCAGAGGAATGTTTTCTTCTTCTTCTCCCCTAGAGGTTCTTTAAATATGCCTTGATGTCCACCCAGGGGTTCTTTAATCACAGCCATCGAAGAAGAGAGAAGGTTGGCTGTGTGAAGTAGTGGGGGTGTTGTGCAATCATTTTTCTAACTTATCTCTACTCCTACAAGGCATGAAATGAAATCTTTTTGGTTGATTTTTGCTGTTTCTAATTCTACCTGCAAAATTGAAATAGATTGAACTGCAACTAACTATCTTGCTAAAATGAAAATGCGGAATTGAAATGAAAGCAGGAAAGGATTAATCTATTTTGCTCAAATGAAATTGCAGGAATGAAATGCTAGTCTACGCTTGCGGAATTGAAATGCTAATCTATGCTTGCAGAAATGAAATGCTAATCTACACTTGCAGAATTGAAATTGCGGAATTGAAAAGCTAATCTATGAAAGCGGGAAATGCTAATCTACTTTTTCATAAACGAAATTGCATAATGGGAATGAAATAAACTACTTAGCAGAAGATTGTAGTGGAAAATAGAAGAAAAGCGACAATCACCAATACTCTGACGCTTCCCCGGCAACGGCGCCAAAAAGATGGTGGGCTCCAGTATTGTAGCAATAATGCTACAACTCCTGGAGCTCCCTTCTTTAATTTTATCAACCCGGTAGTTCGTAACAAACTTGGAAGCGACGGTGCTGTATGCACAAGTACTAGCTCTTGCCGCAGCTGTCACTTGGTCAGCTGGCACAAGTCCACTAAGAGCTTAAGCCAACTTCTATGAGCTCTTAGAAGAATCTTTTTAATTGATGGATGAAAGCTAACTCAAAGGAAGCTAATCTAATTGCGAAAAGAAACTGAAAGCCAAAAAGAAATACAAACCCTAGCAAACCCTAGCAAACCCTAATTCTACCAACTAGTCCTACTGATGCAAAAATGAGAATGCAAACTACGAGAAGAGATGCCATTACTTCTAGGAAGGTAAAATGCATGTGTCTAAGTTATCACTATCTGAAGAAAACATCTTTTTGTATTTTTGATTAAGTTATGAGAATTATCATGCATGTGCTTTTAACTAGCTTTTCACTGTGCAGAGGTGGATCAAGGAGGAGAAATGCTTGGGAAAGGTTGGGAAGGTTCAGAGAGGGTCTAAGGGGTCCCTAACACCCTTCCAAAGAGTCTCACAAAGTTTGGCTGCCAAGGAACCGTGTTTATGAGCTTCTACAGGAAGTCTGCAGGGGTTTCTACAGGATGTTCTATAATTCTTCTACAAGATGTTTCGAAATGGGATATTTGAGGACGGGTGATTGATGGAAGATGCATGGATGGTTATGGAGGTAGGATGGGGGTCTGAAGTGGCCCAGAAACTGATGGATGGAGTGGTGAGATGATATGTGGAAGGCTGATTTGGCTTTAAGGTAGTTGAGACAACAATGGAGAAGAAGGTAGGGTTACGTGGGCAAGAGGATGGGTGTGAAGCGAGAAGCCTAGATATGGGATGAATCAGATGGATCTGATGAAGCTTGACCATGTGAGTGAGTGATAGAGATGCCCTGCACAATGCACATTCAACCGAATCAATGAATTCTTGGAAACAAACTAAGTCCTAGCTAACTTAATCTAACTGTCAATGAAATGAATAAACAGCAACCTCGTTTGGAAAGAGAACCATGTACATCACGTGAGCAAGAACATTCCGAAAGATCTAAATGCATGAAAAACTCCTACCAATCGATTCCCAAACATAAAAAGCTACTTTAACCAACAAAAACAACCAAAATAACAAAGCAAGATCTAAAGAGAAGATTTTATTTTAAGAACGCAGCAAACACACATAAAGATAAACAGGGGAGGTACTGGGCGCTTGAGATGGGCCCAACCCCAAGAGCTACAGCCTCCCAAGAGAGATTTAGAGCTGGTGCAAAGCTGAATTCATCTTTATTAATCAAGAATGAAGAGTTACATCAAAACTATCCACAAGGAGAGCTTGAGAATGAGCTGAAAGCAAAGCTAATCCATTGCCTACAAATCGAATTACAAAATGACTACAACAAGGCTATGAAATGACTAACTACTAGCTACTATCTACTGGCTAACTAGCTAACATCCACTGGCTAACAAAATGACTAACTGGCTAACCAAAATGAGGCCCTAAGCCTTCTTATTTATACAATTTGAGGACCCAACAGTCCTCCTAAACTTTAGGGACTCGGCTGCCCAAAACTTGGAGTTAACAGCAGTCCTACTTGACTTGCTTGGCTTCCCTTGTGCTGATTAATTCGGTGGCCCTTGAACTTCGAGCTGATGGTGGAGAATTCGAGGTAAGGGCCCATAAATGAAGGGGACACCTTCCTACAAATCCTCTAGCTTGTTCTCCCACGAATTTGGCTGCCAAGTGCTCATTAAGACCTTCAATTTTGTCTCCAAGTTGACCAAAAAGGCTACACAAAGCACCCATTAGACTTGTTGGCATAATGACTAACCAAATTCACTCTATTAACATAAATATAATAAAAAACATGCAATAAACTAATGAGAATGGTGGATTAAGTCAAATTAGGAGGTTGAATGAGCCCAAATAATTGTACATTTTGGGGGCTCACCAGAAATCACGTGAACACAGGCTATTTCACTGGGCATATACTGGGCAATTCTCATGGGCATACTCAATACATTGCTTGTGCAAGATCTCATGCACAACTATAGTCACAATTGATAGCAATCTCAACCTCTAACACCTGTCTCCACTGAACTGTACATGCACTGAGTTAACTGATGTATTCTTCAGTTGCATTATGAGTTAATAATTAGTGAATGAATTTAATCAATTAATTTACATCACTCATCACTAGTCTATTTGCAATTAGACTAATTACAACTAGTTTAACAAATTCAAACTGAACACAACTCCATCAACTCCATATAACTCACATGCATGAGTTCTAACTGATGTCCTGCATGCAATAGCTCAACTGACTCATAAGAAAAGCGTACTTCCTTCTGACAACTGCATGTGCCACATCTGTAGCTCAAACTGAAGTGCTCCAAGAGGATAAGATAAAGTTTATAGTCTAAATATTATTATGAGACAATAATATTTGACTTTTCTATTTTTAGCCTGGTAGTCTAAAAATAGACTTTGATCACACTGCTGTGAACCAGAAATAGAAGTCCATCTATTTTTCCCAACATGACCAATCATCCATAAACAGCATCCTGCAACTCATAGACCATGATCCATATGTCTAAAAATAGACATAGTCTAAAAATAGACTTTGCGCCATAATTTGCCTGCGGGCCCACTTAGTGAAGGCGACTCCTTTCCACTAAGCTCCATCATCTTGTTGCATTCTCAACATTGAGGCCGCTGGAGAGAGTCGCTCATTCTGAACAAGAAGAGGGATTTTTGTTGCCACCGAGAAAGGATCCATTGTTGTTGTCGCCAAGAAAGAAAGGATTCGAGGGGGTTGTCGACAGAGTTCTGCAGAGACTAGCGTTGCCCCTGGAAAAGTTGTTGCATCCATAGCATTGCCACTGAAAAAGAACCGAGCGCCATTGTTGGGGAAGGGGTTGCCAGCAGAGTTCTGCAAAGGAACAAGGGAGTGCCGCAGAGGAGCAAGGTTGTTTTTGACGACACAGAACTGTAAAATCTGGGTATTTGTGCAAAATAAATGTTTTTGAAAGAAAATCTTTTCAAAATTCTTTGTTTTGGGTTTAGAAAACCAGTGAAATTTTTCCAGAAAACTGTAGTAGGGTTTCATTAAATTGAAGAAAAGAATTTTCTAGAAAACTGTTGTAGGGTTTCATTAAATTGAAGAAAAGAAAAAAAAAAATAGCATTTTTTTTGGGAAAGGAACATAATTCTGGAATTCTTTTAAGTAACAGAAATTGGAGTATGGTTTTTGTTCAGAATTTAAAAAAAAAAGGAAACTCGAGAAACCAAAAAACCCTAGTTGGAAGAAGGGAAATCAAAATATTTTTTAAAGAAACCCTAGTTGAAAGACAGAAACCTCGAGAGGAAGGATTTGTATGAAATAAATGGCTAAAATGACAAATGCAATGTTCGAGGTGGAGAAATTCACCGGTAAGAATAACTTTTCTCTATGGAAACTGAAAGTTAGGGATTTGCTTGTGCAACAAGGGTTTCACAAGGCATTGGACGAGGTGAAGAAGAAACCTACTAACATGAAAGATTCGAACTGGGAGGACTTGGATGCCCGAGCTCTCAATACCATTGGGTTATGCGTAGAGGATGAAGTTCTCTTCAACATTGTTGAAGAGAGTACAATTGTAGGTTTATGGGAAAAACTAGAAAAATTGTATATGACAAAATCGTTAACCAATAGAATTTATTTAAAAAGACAATTGTACAGTCTTCGGATGGAGGGTACAAAAGTTGTAGAACATTTAAATGTTTTTAATATACTTATATGCCAATTATCAGATATGGAAGTTAAAATATAGGAAGAAAACAAAGCTATAACCTTGTTATGTTCTCTGCGCAAGTCATGGGACCACTACGTAACTTCAATCAGTTTGAGCACTATTGATTCTTTGAAATTTGAATTAGTTGTGGGAGCTCTCTTATCTGAAGAAGTACAGAGGAAATCCAGTATTGAAACATCTACACCAGAAGCCATGATAGCTAGAGGATAGTCAAACGAAATAGGAGAAAAAGAAAGGGGATCTTCCAAATCAAAATCAAAGGGCAAGAAGTGAAGGTGAAATGTTGGTACTGCAATAAAATTGGACACCTCAAGAAAGATTGTTGGAAACAGAAAGAGTCTGATAACCCAAAGAAGGAAGAAAATTAAGTTGATTAAGGTATGATATATGAAGTTTTATCTGTTGAAGAATTATCTATGGTAGATGGAACTTTACCTGTTTGTAATGTCTCTCAGAATTTTGAAAGTTGGTTGTTAGACTCTGGTGCTTCTCATCACATGATTCCACACAAAAAATGGTTTACTTCATATAAAGGTGTGAATGGTAGTTATGTGTTTATGGGTAATAATATATCATGTCAGACTATTGGGATGGGAAATATCATGATTAAAATGCATGATAACACAGTTAGAACATTAACTAATGTTAGACATGTACCTAAATTGAAGAAAATTTTGATTTCTTTGAGGGTGTTTGACTCGGATGGTTATAAGTTTACACATCAGAATGGAGTGCTAAAAGTCTCAAAATGCACCCTAGTTTTTATGAAGGAAGAAATGGTCGGAAATCTTTACAGACTCAAAGGAAGTACTTAGGTCAGTGAAGCAGCGATTGTGTCAAAACAAAAAAAGGAAGTACTCGACTATGGCATCAACGATTGGGTCACATGAGCAAGAAAGGTCTTCAGGCATTGATGAACCATAAATTACTTCTTGATTTGAAATCCTTGAGGTTGGATTTCTATAAACATTTTGTGTATGGAAAATAGTGTAAACTGGAAGTCATAATAGTAAAGAAATTTTGGACTATATTTATTCTAATCTGTGGGGACCATCTCATGTTGTATCGTATAGAGGTGCTCTATATTTCTTAAAATTTATTGATGATTTCTCCCGGAAAGTTTTGGTCTTTATGTTGAAAAAGAAAGTTGATGTATTTAATGTTTTTAAACAATTAAAGCAATGGTGGAAAAGAGAACAACCAAATTAATTAAATGTTTGAGAATTGACAATGGTGGTGAATTTACTTCTCTAGAATTTGAACAATACTGTAAGGCTGAAGGAATTTTTAGACATAAATTTGATGTTTATACTCCTAAGCAAAATGGCATTGTTGAACGTATGAATCAGACTCTTATGGAAAGAGCCAGAAGCATGATCGGCAATGATAACCTACAAAAGGAGTTGTGGGAAGAAGCAATATCCACTGCTCGTTATTTAGTTAATGAATCACCTTCAGTTGCAATTAATTGTAAAATTCCTGAAGAAGTTTGGTTAGGTCAGTCTTGTGATTATTCACGTTTAAGGATTTTTGGTTGTGATGCCTATTCTCTTATCCCTAAAATTCAGTGTTCAAAATTAGATCCAAAATCGAAATGTTATGTCTTTGTTGGGTATGATTATGTGGTGAAAGGATACTGGTTGTGGGATCCTACTTCATGGAAGATAGTCATTAGTAGAGATGTAACATTTGATGAATCTTCTCTTTTAAAATCAGATGTTGAAAAAATTGAACAGGAACAAGTATCGCCAAGTCAATGTTATGAAACCAGCTCAAGAAAAGATAGATCAACGCCTTATAATTTAGCCTCTTTGAGGGGGCAACCTCCTTTACATTACACAAATGAACAATTCTTCGATGATACAAATGAAAAAACCTCCTTTCTATATATATGAGTCTAAGGAGTCACAATATAATCCAGCCGACCTAACAATAATAATATAAAGCCACAAAAATAACAATAGAGGGATTCTATGGGGCACAGAAATAACAACATGGGGGTAATAGGGGCACAACAATATAAATAAGGGGTATAACTACAATAGTAATGGGGTAATCACTAGTATTATAGGGACCCAACATGACACTCTCCTTCAAAAAAGTTATGTCCTCAACGCTTGAGTAGTTCTAGATACTTCTGCATAAAATTATCATCCTCCCATGTGGAATCTTCAGCGGATAAGTTCTTCCACTTGATAAGATACTCTGAAATTGATCGATTTCGTAGCTGTCGAGTTCTTGTTTCTGTGACTGCTTCCGGTTCCAATATAATTTTTCCTTCCTCATCAAGTTCTGGGAATATTGTTTGAACTGGGAGCTTGTCACCTATAACCTTCTTTAAACATGAAACATGGAAAACTGGGTGCAATCGAGAAGCTGCAGGAAGCTCCAATTTGTATGCCATAGTACCAATCTTTTGCAACACCTTGTACGGACCATAATACTTTGGTGATAATTTATTATCCTTCTTAGCTTGCTTTAGGGACATTTGCTTATATGGTTGTAGCCGTAGGAATACCCAATCACCTACATCAAAACTTCTTTCACTGCGATGTTGATCTGCCTGTTGTTTCATTCTATTTTGTGCCAACACGAGGTTATCCTTTAAGAGTTGGAGGACTTGTTGTTGATGTTCGATGTGATGTTCCACTGCCTGAACCTTAGAATTTTCTCTTAAATATGATGTGATGGATGGTGGTTGATACCCATAAAGTGCCATAAATGGGGTCATTTTTGTGTATGGAAAGAAGTGTTATACCACCATTCAGCCAGAGGCAACCATTTGACCCATTGTGTCTGTTTATCAGATACAAAGCAACGAAGATATCCTTCCAAACATTTGTTTACTATCTCAGTTTTCCCATCAGATTGAGGATGATAAGATGAGCTATGAGCTAACTGAGTACCAAGACAAGAAAATAATTATGTCCAAAAATTTCCAGTGAAAATGGGATCTCTGTCACTTACAATAATCTTTGGGTTTCCATGTAGCTTTTGAATTGTTTCCATAAATGCAGTAGAAACTGTACTGGCTTTAAATGGATGTGATAATGCACAAAAGTGTGCATACTTGGTAAGTCTGTCAACTACCACCATGATGACACTCTTTCCCTCAGACTTGGGTAAACCTGTGATAAAATCCATTGAAACCTCCTCCCAACGTTGGCTTGGAATGGATAAAGGTTGTAATAGACCCGGTGTCTTAATTGTTTCAACTTTATTTTGTTGGCAAACCAAACATTCTGCCACAAACTTTTGAATATCTGATTTAAGGCCATCCCAAAAAAATTCCTTCTTAACCCTGTGGTAAGTTTTTAAAAATCCTGAGTGCCCTCCTAAGGGAGAAGTGTGCAATTCCATAAGAATCTTTTGTTTTAGCTGGGAATTCTTACAGAGGTATAAGCGATCTTTGTACCATAACGAATCATTTTGCCAGCTAAATGTATCAGACGTACTGGAATCTTGTTGTAGCTTTTGAATAAGTGCCCACACTTCTTCATCATTCTTCCATTCCTCCCTTGCTTCGTTTATCCAATCTGGTTGGATAATAGAAATGGCGCACAACAATGCTTCCACATCCTCATCCTTTCTTGAGAGTGCATCTGCCACCACATTTTGCTTCCCTTTTTTGTAGATGATTTCAAAGTCATAACCCAACATCTTTGTGACCCACTTTTGTTGCTCTTCAGAGGATAATCTTTGTTCTAAAAAGTATTTAAGGCTATCATGATCCGTTTTTACCTTGAAGTGTCTTCCCATTAGGTAGGGTCGCCATTTCTTAAGTGCATGGAGTATTGCCAACATTTCCTTCTCATAAATAGCTTTGCTTAAAAACTTTCCCTTGATTGGACGACTTTCAAAAGCAATGGGTCTTTCATCTTGCATTAGAACAGCACCAATTCCATTTCCTGAAGCATCACATTCCACAATAAAGGTTTTTGTGAAGTCCGGTGTAGCTAAGACCGGTGCTTGGCACATTGCCTCTTTAAGATGTTCAAAGGCCTTTGTTGCTTCCGGAGTCCATGAAAATGCATCTTTCTTCAATAATGTTGTTAGAGGTGCTGCTATTCTCCCATAATTCTTAACAAACTTGCGATAATACCCTGTCAACCCAAGAAATCCTCGCAGATGCTTTATGGATGTGGGGATTTTCCATTCCTTAATGGCTTTAATTTTGCTAGGGTCTACCTTAACTCCTTCATGAGATACAATATGACCCAAATATTCCACCTCCTGGACTCCAAAGAAACATTTGGATCTTTTTGCATATAATTGTTTCTCCTCCAATAGTTGTAGCACCCTGTCAACATGTTCAACATGATCCTTCCAAGACTTGTTGTAGATTAGTATATCATCAAAAAATACTAACACAAATTTTCTAAGGAATGGTTTGAAAATTGAATTCATCAAACCTTGAAATGTTGAAGGTGCATTGGTAAGGCCAAAAGGCATGACCAAAAATTCATAATGACCCTCATGAGTTCTAAATGCCATTTTCAGAATGTCTTCAATCTTCATTCTGATTTGATGATATCCCGAACGAAGATCCAACTTGGTGAAGTAAATTGATCCATGCAATTCATCCAGTAATTCATCAATGACAGGAATGGGGAACTTATCTTTAATAGTGAGCTTGTTGAGCTCCCTATAATCCGGACACATGCGCCATGATCCATCCTTCTTGTGCACCAATACTACTGGAGCAGAGAAAGAACTTTGACTTGGTTGAATTATACCAGCCTCTAGCATTTCTGCAACCATACGTTCAATTTCACTTTTTTGGACATAGGGATATCTGTACGGCCTGATGTTTGGAGGAACACTTCCTGGAATCAGATGAATAGCATGATCATGATCACGCATAGGTGGGAGACCTTTGGGAGTCTCAAATACCTTGGAATGATTGTCCAGGACTTTTTGGAGATCTGGAGAAATAGATGATTCCAATGTGGAAACATCTAGCGAACATAATTGTGCAATTACACCTCTTTGCTCCTTTTTTAGAAGCTTTGTCATACCATTAGAGCTGATTATCTTTCCTGGTTTCCCTGCAATACCCCTTAATTCAACTTCCTTTCCTTCCGTAGAAAATTTGATGAAAAGTTCTTGAAAATTAAAAGCTATTGTACCCAAGGATTGTAGCCATTGGACTCCTAGTACAACATCAGCACCTCCCATTGGAATGGAAAGCATTGGGCTAGTCAATACATATTCTCCCATGGATAGCTTGATATTATGGCACTTTCCAGAGCAATTTATTGTTCCTCCATTTGCAATCATCACTTGACACTCTGGTGCTGGATATAGGAAGCAATTCAATTCTTTTGCTACCCTACAATGAATAAAATTGTGGGTGCTTCCTGAATCAATCAACACTATTACCTTTTTCTTCTTGATTTGTCCTTCTATCTTGATGGTTTGAGGAGTGGTAATTCCCACCAATGCATTACAAGATATGGTCGGATTTATTTGTTCTTCATCTAGGCTTTGTTCCTGGAGTATATCTTCTTCTTTTGACCTTTCTTGCTCCTTTTCTTCTTCCTCTTCACAATCTATGTAGAATAATTTCTTCTCAGCACACTTATGACCTTTAGTGTATTTGCTATCACAACTGTAACAAAGCCCTTTTGCTCTTTTTTCTTCCAATTGTTGTGGTGTCAACCTTATAGGTTGTGGAAGACTAGGGGCAACAACACTTCCGTCTTTATAGTTGTGAGTGGTATGCTTCCTGGTTGCCATAATTTTGCTTTCCATTTTTCTTGCTAACCTGAATGCCTTCTCTAATGAATCAGGTTCCCAAAGGCGAACATCATGTTGGATATTATCCTTTAAAGACCCTATGAACACATCAATCCTATGCTCCTCTGGAATATCTTTTACCCTTATGTTCAATTTTTGGAACTCCTCAATGTGCTCCATTACTGAACCCTTTTGTTTGAGACTTATCAATTGGCTAAAAAAAGTGTTGCTTTTTGTATCTTCATAATGTGCTATCAATTCTTCCGTAAAAATTGCCCAAGTGATAAATTGTTTACGAGAGAAAAGCCATTGATACCATACAAACTGATTTGGTTCCAAATATATAGTTGCCATACGTACCTTTTGTGTGTTTTGCACATTATTGAGATCGAAGAATTGCTCCATCTGTAATATCCATGTGGCGGGATCCTTGCCATCAAACTTCCTCATATCGATTTTTGGAATATGGTGGGTCTTCGATCCAACATTAGAGTCTATGGAATCATGATTAACATTTCTTTTGTTCACATCATGAGTTTCCTTTACAACCTTTTCACCATTAGTAAGTATTTCTTGTAGAAAATTTGTCAAATTTGTCTTCAAATCTGCCATGTCTCTCTTCGAATCATCCATCTTAGCTTCCATGCCCTTTATCTTAGATTCCACGCCATTTATCTTAGATTCCACGCCATTTATCTTAGCTTCTGTTAGCTTTTGTGAGCGTGACATTTGTTGCACTTGTTCTTGTAATTTTGATATATCATGTAGCATTTCTTCCTCTTCTTCATGAGTCATGCTAGAGCTTTCAGGTTCCTTACTAGGTGTTTTCATTTTCTTTCCTCGGGGCATCAGTTACCGATAATAATGCTTTACTATGCCCTTTGAATTCCGTTAAACCAAGCTTACACAACAATTTAAAAAAACTACACACCTTTTTTCACTTTATAGAAGCCTGATATTGAATCTGATGTATCTCTGTAATTTTAGATCATCCAGTTCTAAATTTCGACCTGTAGTAGCCTCTTACGTCCTCTTTCCAATGCCACAAGTCTGACCCAAATTGGATTCTCCAAATAAGAGTTATGTGAAATCTCCCACAGTGATTTGCTTTTAGACTAGTTCAGTAGAGCGAACTTGTACGATGTGCCACAAGTCACTGTTTCAACCTTTGGATCTGAAACACACATACAAGAAACTAAAGTCTGTCCTCTTTCTGTACCATTTTACGAAATTTCAATCCAATCCCCAGAGAGAAAGTTATGACGATTTTCCCCAGGTCACCTGTTTTGAATGTAATTCAGGAGTCTGCAAAAAGACCAACTTCTTCAAATCATATCTCCGCAAATATCACGTGAAAATGTCTGAAATTAGGACCCAAGGTTTAGCACGATTTCTTATCAAATGGGTTTTTTTTGCGACTTCTGAAACATCATAGAAAAAACGTTATAGCGAAAATGCCATGATGACCTGTTTGGAGCAGCGAAACCCTAGAATCCAAAGCTCTGATACCAAATGTTATGAAACCAACTCAAGAAAAGATAGAAAATATAGATCAACGCCTTAGAATTCAGCCTCTTCGAGGGGGACAACTCCTTTACATTACATAAATGAACAATTCTTCGATGATACAAATGACTGTAAGAATTTACAGGGTAAGTTCCTCAAACAGAACACCAAAGGACACCGCTCACAACCAGATCGTAGATCAATACACCAGTATTTTTGACATGGTTAAAACCCTCAAAGAGGGAAACAGTCCACGACCTGAGCCAACGCGGCCACTTCAAGAAATTTATTAATAAAAGAATGAAAATTTACATAAGCTTCTCTCATAGACGAATTACCCTACAAATGACCCTCCATGCGCTTTAAATAGAAATCATGGACCAACTGGGTGTTTAGCCACGGATCAAGTGTCGGTAATACCGAGGAGAGAATGAACCATCGAATCACTACATATCGTGACCGTCAGATTGTAAGTTACAAAATGTACAAGGTAAAGAAACACACTTTACCTAACTCTATACCTAACTCTATACTAGACCAAGTTGTACTTAACTATTTCCTATGTGTTGGAATATCCTAACATCCCCCCTTAAGAACAACTTGGGATAGGATTGAAGGATTTACAAATATGACACAATAGGAGAAGGAAGGAGGCACTAGAGCCTATCCCCCCTTAGTGACAACTTCCTGAACTCCAACCATAAATCGAAGTTTAGTGAACTTCGCCTCTGTGAGAGCCTTTGTGAAGATGTCTGCAACTTGATCATCTATTGAGCAATATTGCACTTCAAGAACATGGTCGTGAATGAGCTTTCTGATGAAGTACATGTGTAGTTCAATGTGTTTGTTGCGCTGATGTTGGATTGGATCTTTGCATAGTTGAATGGCACTTTGATTATCACACCAAAGTGTAGTCGGATGCTGCTGCTGAAAGCCAAACTCTGACAGGATCTGACGAAGCCACAAGGCTTCCTTACTAGCTTCTACGGCACCACGATACTCTACTTCTGCTGATAAAAGAGAAATGGCACCTTGTTTCTTACAAGCCCATGTAATAGGTCCTGAACCAAGAGTGAACACACAACCGGCAGTAGAATTCCGATCATCAGGGTCACCAGCCCAATCAGAATCAGTGAAACCAACCAATAGAGGAGCTGCTTCGGCACTATAATGAATCCCAAACTGAACTGTACCTCGAACATAACGAATTATTCTTTAGCTGCTTTCCAATGACTTTCACGGGGGTTTTGCATAAATCGAGCAACAAGGCCAACAACAAAGGAAAGGTCAGGACAAGTATGGGTTAGATACAAAAGTTTTCCTACAAGTTGACGGTATAAGGTAGCATCAACTTTAGGAGAAGTACAAGTGACTGAAAGTTTGACTCCAGACTAAAAGGGAGAAGGGACTGGCTTACAGTCTTCCATGTGAAAGTGGCGTAGAATATCACAGGCATACTTGGACTGAGAAAGGGAAATACCTTCCTTGGATTGCAAGACTTGAAGACCGAGAAAATAATGTAAGTGTCCTAAGTCTGTCATTTCAAACTTCCTTTTAAGGCTAGACTTCACATGGTTTATAAGGTTGGGATCACTACCAGTCAGAATAAGATCATCAACATAAAGAACAAGAATGATAAGAGACTTGCCCACTTTCTTGGTGTAGATAGTATTGTCAGAATGACACCTAGAGAAGCCAGATTCTAAAAGAAAGTTATCCATTTTGGCATACCAAGCTCGAGGAGCTTGCTTGAGACCATAAAGGGATTTCTTAAGCCGACATACAAGGCTGGAGTCTGTTTTTATAAATCCAATAGGTTGTTCCATATAGATTTCTTCATGCAAGTCCCCTTCCTTTGACTCTTTTTCTGATTCTTTAATAAGAGAACAAGAAAAACTCTTACACCTTGGTCTTCTTAATCTTGGAAACTCTTCCAAGAAAGTGTTAGCTGCCCAACAGCAACCAAATTCAAAGAATCCTAAGAAGTCATATCCTAAAAAGAATGGTCCTAAACCAAACAAGGGTCCTAAGCAATCTCATCCTCAAAATGAAAAATCATTTCAACAAAATGATAAGACAAATAAAAACAAATGGAAGAAGGCTGATAGACATTGCAACTTTTGTAATCGAGATGGCCACTTAGAATCCAAATGCTTTAAGAAGATGGAAGCCTTGGAAGCAGCGATGAAGAAACATAACATCCATTTGGAGCATTCTTCACCTTCAACTTCATCTTCAGGAATGGCACTTTCTGCATGTGGTTGTCAATCATCTTGGTCTGGTTATGCATTAAATGTATCTTCTTCTTCTCATTCTCATGAATGGCTCGTTGATTCTAGAGCTTCTTATCACATGGCCAAAAACAAAGCCATGTTTTCTTCTTTAAATGATTGTAACACCAAAAATATATATGTTGGTGATGATAGATCTGTTAATGTTGTAGGGACTGGAACTGTTCATCTAGACAATGGTCAATTTAATGATGTATTATGCATTCCAACCTTATCCTGCAACCTTCTATCTGTATATCAGATAACTCATTAAGGTGAAGGTAAAATCGTTGAATTTTCACCTCATGATGTTGTAACCAAGGACCTAGGAGATCCTAAGTAGATTTTAGCTACTGGCATTGCTGATGATTCTACAAGGTTGTATAAGTTTCACAACTTTGGGTCATCAAATATTCCCTCAGTATTTGTTGCTCATAACGATGAAGTGAGCAAACTTTGGCATGAGCGATTTGGTCACTTAAACTATTGCTCCCTTCAGCATCTATGTAAAGAAAATATGGTGACAGGTCTTCCTATGGTATCTTGCAGAGATGGTGTTTGTTCCGGATGTGTACTCGGAAAACATCATCGGGACAGTTTTGAAAAACGTGCCTCTTGGCACGCCTCAGCCCTTTTACAGCTTGTGCATAGTGATTTATGTGGTCCACTTCCAGTTGTTTCATTCTCTGGCTGCAAGTGTTTTTTAACTTTCATTGATGATTTCTCCAGACGCACTTGGGTATACTTCTTAAAACTCAAGAGTGAAGTATTTAACACATTTTTGGCCTTCAAGGCCTTTGTTGAAAAACAATCTGGACATCAAATTCTTAAGCTAAGATCTGATAATGGCGGAGAATATGTTAAAAACACATTCATCAACTTTTGCACTGAGAATGGAATTCAAATGCTTTGGGTTGCGTGCTTGCTTTGAGAAAGCTCTTTTTCCCTACAAAACAAAAAACACAAAACCCAACATACAAAAAAAAACGAACCTTGCGGCTCGAAGTTAGCTTTAGCCGAAAAACTAAATATTTTCAAAAATGAACCTTGCGGCTCAAAGTTAGCTTTAGCCGGAAACTAAATATTTTCCTCAATGTTTCTGATTTTCCGAGATCACACTAAGGCGCAGCGGAAAAGAGCATACGCATGAGAAAAATCCTTTCTTTCTGTTTCTGATTTACCCAAATCGCACAGAGTCGTAGGGAAAAGATCATACGCAGAAATGAAAGGTATAGATCCGGTAATAAAAAAAGGCTAAATAAACCGAAACCAAAATAAACAGAGAGAAAATAACTGTAAACTGCAAATAAACATTGTATACCTCCAGATCTTAAAAATGACGCAGCTAGGGCTACCGGAAACCTTTTCGCGTGAAACGAAAGGGGTTCCTCACTGGAACAGATGCTCCCAACACAACAGAGCAGTCCTCTCGGCCCGAAAGCAGTCAGAAACAGTAGATCTAGAAAACGACAGTCGTATGCAGTTCTACCGGCTTTAGATTTGGATCACCAACGGACGCGGCCCTCAAATAGCTCCGATACCATGTAGGAATTTACAGGGTAAGTTCCTCAGACAGAACACCAAAGGACACCGCTCACAACCAAATCACAGATCAATACACCAGTATTTTTGACGTGGTTAAAACCCTCAAAGAGGGAAACAGTCCACAGCCTGAGCCAACGCGGCCACTTCAGGCAATTTAGTAATAAAAGAATGAAAATTTACATAAGCTTCTCTCATAGACGGATTACCCTACAAATGACCCTCCATGCGCTTTAAATAGAAATCATGGACCAATCGGGTGTTAAGCCATGGATCAAGTGTCAGTAATACCGAGGAGAGAATGAACCGTCGAATCACTACATATCGTGACCGTCAGATTGTAAGTTACAAAATGTACAAGGTAAAGAAACACACTTTACCTAACTCTATACTAGACCAAGTTGTACTTAACTATTTCCTATGTGTCGCAATATCCTAACAATGACAAAACCTCCTTTCAATATATAGAAGTTTAAGGAGTCACAATATAATCCAGCCGACCTAACAATAATAATATAAAGCCACAAAAATAACAATAGAGGGATTCTATGGGGCACAGAAATAACAACATGGGGGTAATAGGGGCAGAACAATATAAATAAGGGGTATAACTACAATAGTAATGGGGTAATCACTAGTATTATAGGGACCCAACAATCAACAAATTCAATTGGACACTAGACCTTTTCAAAAAGTCAAAAGGAAGGAGAGACTTCTGAAGGAAAAGGTGAAGAAGTTGCAAAGTAAGTTTTAGAACCAGTTCAGCAACTAGCCACTCTCAGAAGGTCTACAAGGGAAAGAAAAACACCCAAAATGTATGAAGATTTTGCTTCATCTTTTGCATTGATTACTAAATATGGGGAACCTTCTTGTTATCACAAAGCAGTGGATGATGCGGATAGTGGAAAATGGAAAATGGTTATGGAAGAATTATTGGATTCCTTAGCCAAGAACAATACCTTGGATTTTGTAGAACTTCCTTGTTAGGTCCCTATAATACTAGTGATTACCCCATTACTATTGTAGTTGTATCCATTATTAATATTGTTGTGCCCCTATTGTCCCCATATTGTTATTACTGTGCCCCATAGAATCCCTCTATTGTTATTTTTGTGGCTTTATATTATTATTGTTAGGTCGGCTGGGTTATATTGTGACTCCTTAGACTCCTATATATAGAAATGAGGTTTTGTCATTTGAATCATCCAAGAATGGTTCATTTATGTAATGTAAAGGAGGTTGCCCCCTTGAAGAGGCTGAATTCTAAGGCGTTGATCTATCTTTTCTATCTTTTGTGAAGCTGGTTTCATAACATTTGGTATCAGAGCTTTGGATTCTAGGGTTTTGCTCTCCAAATAGGTCATCGTGGCATTTTCGCTATAACTTTTTTTCTGCAACGTTTCAGAAGCTTTAAAAAAACACATTTGAGACGAAATCGCACTGAACCTCGGGTCTAAATTTCATAGTTTTTCGCACTATATTTGCGGAGATATGATCTGAGGAAGTTGGTATTTTTGTAGACTCCTGAATTACATTCCAAATAGGTGACCTGGGGAAAATCGTCATAACTTTCTCTTTGAGCATCAAATTGAAATTTCGTAAGAAGGTACAGAAAGATGACAGAATTTCTTGTATATATTTTTCAGAGCCAAAGGTTGAAACAGTGACTCGTGGCATGTCGTACAAGTTTGCTTTACTGAACTAGTCTATAATCAGGTCACTGTGGGAGATTTGGCATAACTCTTCCCTGGAGAATCCAATTTGGATCAGACTGGTGGCATTGGAAAGAGGACACAGAGGGCTACCACAGGTCACAATTTTAGAACTGGATGATCCGAAAGTATAGAGATACATCAGATTCAATATCAAGCTCCTACAAAATGAAAAAAGGTGGGTAGTTTTTTTTAAATTTTTGCATAAGCTTGGTTTGAAAAATTAGTTTGAAGGAATTCAAAGGGCATAGTAAAGCATTATTATCAGTAATTGATGTCCCGAGGAAAGAAAATGCAAACACCTAGTAAGAAACTTGAAATCTCTAGCATGACTCATGAAGAAGAGGAAGAAATGCAACATGATATATCAAAATTACGAGACCAAGTGCAACAAGTGTCACTTGCACAAAAAGTAACAGAATCTAAGATGGATGGTTTAAAGAAAGATGTAGAAGCTAAGATGGATGGTTTAAAGAAAGGCGTAGAAGCTAAGATGGATTGTTTAAAGAAAGGCGTAGAAGCTAAGATGAATGATGTGGAAGCTAAGATGGACGATTTGAAGATAGATTTGAAGACAGATTTGAAGACAGGCATGGAAGATTTGAAGACAGATTTGACAAAGTTTCTACAAGAAATGCTTACTAATGGTGAAAGGGTAGTAAAGGAAACTCATGATGAGAACAAAAGAAATATTAATCATGATTTCATAGACTCTAATGTTGGATCAAAGACCCACCATATTCCAAAAATCGATATGAGGAAGTTTGATGGCAAGGATCCCGCAACATGGATATTACAGATGGAGCAATTTTTCAATCTCAATAATGTGCAAAACACACAAAATGTACGTATTGCAACTTTATATTTGGAACCAAATCTGTTTGTATGGTATCAATGGCTTTGCTCTCATAAACAAATTATCACTTGGGCAATTTTTACAGAAGAATTGACAGCACATTATGAGGATACAAAAAGCAACACTTTTTTTAGCCAATTGATAAGTCTCAAACAAAAGGGTTCAATAATGGAGCACATTGAGGAGTTCCAAAAATTGAACATAAGGGTAAAAAAATATTCCAGAGGAGCATAGGATTGATGTGTTCATAGGGACTTTAAAAGATAATATCCAACATGATGTTCGCCTTTGGGAACCTGATTCATTAGAGAAGGCATTCAGGTTAGCAAGAAAAATGGAAAGAAAAATTATGGCAATCAGGAAGCATACCACTCACAACTATAAAGATGGAAGTGTTGTTGCCCCTAGTCTTCCACAACCTATAAGGTTGACACCACAACAATTGGAATAAAAAAGAGCAAAAGGGCTTTGTTACAGTTGTGATAGCAAATACACTAAAGGTCACAAGTGTGCTGAGAATAAATTATTCTACATAGATTGTGAAGAGGAAGAAGAAAAGGAGTAAGAAAGGTCAAAAGAAGAGGATATACTCCAGGAACAAAGCCTAGATAAAGAAGAAATGAATCCAACCATATTGTGTAATGCATTGGCTAGAATTACGACTCTTCAAACCATCAAGATAGAAGGACAAATCAAGAAGAAAAAGGTAATAGTGTTGATTGATTCAGGAAATGCCCACAATTTTATTCATTGTAAGATAGCAAAAGAATTGAATTGCTTCCTATATCTAGCACCAGAGTGTCAAGTGATGGTTGCAAATGGAGGAACGATAAATTTCTCTGGAAAGTGCCATAATATCAAGCTATCCATGGGAGAATATGTATTGACTAGCCCAATGCTTTCCATTCCAATGGGAGGTGTTGATGTTGTACTAGGAGTCCAATGGCTATAATCCTTCGGTACAATAGCTTTTAATTTTCAAGAACTTTTCATGAAAATTTTTGTGGAAGGAAAAGAAGTTGAATTAAGGGGTATTGCAGGGAAACCGGGAAAGATAATCATCTCTAACGATATGACAAAGCTTCTTAAAAAAGAACAAAGAGTTGTAATTGCACAATTATGTTAGCTAGATGTTTCCACATCGGAATCATCTATTTCTCCAGATCTCCAAAAAGTCTTGGACAATCATTCCAAGGTATTTGAGACTCCCAAAGGTCTCCCACCTATTCGTGATCATGATCATGCTATTCATCTGATTCCATGAAGTGTTCCTCCAAACATCTGGCCGTACAGATATCCCTATGCCCAAAATAGTGAAATTGAATGTATGGTTGCAGAAATTCTAGAGGCTGGTATAATTCAACCTAGTCAAAGTTCTTTCTCTGCTCCAGTAGTATTGGTGCACAAGGAGGATGGATCATGGCACATGTGTCCGGATTATAGGGAGCTCAACAAGCTCACTATTAAAGATAAGTTTCCCATTCTTGTCGTTGATGAATTACCATATGAATTGCATGGATCAAATTACTTCACCAAGTTGGATCTTTGTTCAAGATATCATCAAATCAGAATGAAGACTGAAAACATTCCAAAAACAGCATTTAGAACTCATGAGGGTCATTATGAATTTTTGGTCATGCCTTTTGGCCTTACCAATGCACCTTCTAAATTTCAAGGTTTGATGAATTCCATTTTCAAACCCTTCCTTAGAAAATTTGTGTTAGTATTTTTTGATGATATACTAATCTACATCAAGTCTTGGAAGGATCATGTTGAACATGTTGACAGGGTGCTACAGCTATTGGAGGAGAAACAGTTATATGCAAAAAGATCCAAATGTTTCTTTGGAGTACAAGAGGTGGAATATCTGGGTCATATTGTATCTCATGAAGGAGTTAAGGTAGACCCTAGCAAAATTAAAGCCATTAAGGAATGGAAAATCCCCACATCCATAAAGCATCTGCGAGGATTTCTTAGGTTGACAAGGTATTATCGCAAGTTTGTTAAGAATTATGGGAGAATAGTAGCACCTCTAACAACATTATTGAAGAAAGATGCATTTTCATGGACTCCAGAAGCAAAAAAGGCCTTCGAACATCTTAAAGAGGCAATGTGCCAAGCATCGGTCTTAGCTACACCGAACTTCACAAAAACCTTTATTGTGGAATGTGATGCTTCAGGAAATGGAATTGGTGTTGTTTTAATGCAAGATGAAAGACCCATTGCTTTTGAAAGTCGTCCAATCAAGGGAAAGTTTTTACACAAAGCTATTTATGAGAAGGAAATGTTGGCAATACTACATGCACTTAAGAAATGGCAACCCTACCTAATGGGAAGACACTTCAAGGTAAAAATGGATCATGATAGCCTTAAATACTTTTTAGAACAAAGATTATCCTCTAAAGAGCAACAAAAGTGGGTCACAAAGATGTTGGGTTATGACTTTGAAATCATCTACAAAAAAGGGAAGCAAAATGTGGTGGCAGATGCACTCTCAAGAAAGGATGAGAATGTGGAAGCATTGTTGTGTGCCATTTCTACTATCCAACCAGATTGGATAAACGAAGCAAGGGAGGAATGGAAGAATGATGAAGAAGTGTGGGCACTTATTCGAAAGTTACAACAAGATTCCAGTACATCTGATACATTTAGCTGGCAAAATGATTCGTTATGGTAAAAATACTGCTTATACCTCTATATGAATTCCCAACTCAAACAAAAGATTCTTATGGAATTGCACACTTCTCCCTTAGGAGGGCACTCGGGATTTTTAAAAACTTACCACAGGGTTAAGAAGGAATTTTTTTGGGATGGCCTTAAATCGGATATTCAAAATTTTGTGGCGGAATGTTTGGTTTGCCAACAAAATAAAGTTGAAACAATTAAGACCCCGGGTCTATTACAACCTTTATCCATTCCAAGCCAACGTTGGGAGGAGGTTTCAATGGATTTTTTCACAGGTTTACCCAAGTCTGAGGGAAAGAGTGTCATCATAGTGGTAGTTGATAGACTTACCAAGTATGCACACTTTTGTGCATTATCACATCCATTTAAATCCAGTTTAGTTTCTACTGCATTTATGGAAACAATTCAAAAGCTACATGGAAACCCAAAGATTATTGTAAGTGACAGAGATTCCATTTTCACTGGAAATTTTTGGACAGAATTATTTTCTTGTCTTGGTACTCAGTTAGCTCATATCTCTTCTTATCATCCTCAATCTGATGGGCAAACTGAGATAGTAAACAAATGTTTGGAAGGATATCTTCGTTGCTTTGTATCTGATAAACAGACACAATGGGTCAAATGGTTGCCTCTGGCTGAATGGTGGTATAACACTTCCTTCCATACAACAACAAAAATGACCCCATTTATGGCACTTTATGGATATCAGCCACCATCCATCACATCATATTTAAGAGAAAATTCTAAGGTTCAAGCAGTGGAACATCACATCGAACATCAACAAGTCCTCCAACTCTTAAAGGGTAACCTTGTGTTGGCACATAATAGAATGAAACAACAGAGAGATCAACATCGCAACAAAAGAAGTTTTGATGTAGGTGATTGGGTATTCTTACGGCTACAACCGTATAAACAAATGTCCCTCAAGCAAGCTAAGAAGGATAATAAATTATCACCAAAGTATTATGGTCCGTACAAAGTGTTGCAAAACATTGGTACTATGGCATACAAATTGGAGCTTCCTGCAGCTTCTCGAGTGCACCTAGTTTTCCATGTTTCATGTTTAAAGAAGGTTATAGGCGACAAGCTCCCAGTTCAAACAATATTGCCAGAACTTGATGAGGAAGGAAAAATTATATTGGAACCGGAAGCAGTCACAGAAACAAGAACTCGACAGCTACGAAATCGATCATTTTCGAAGTATCTCATCAAGTGGAAGAACTTATCCGCTGAAGATTCCACATGAGAGGATGAGAATTTTATACAGAAGCATCCAGAACTACTCAAGCGTTGAGGACAACACTTTTTTGAATGAGAGGGGCATGTTAGGTCCCTATAATACTAGTGATTACCCCATTACTATTGTAGTTGTATCCCTTATTAATATTGTTGTGCCCCTATTATCCCCATATTGTTATTTTTGTGGATTTATATTATTATTGTTAGGTCGGCTAGGTTATATTATGACTCAGACTCTTATATATAGAAAGGAGCTTTTGTCATTTGAATCATCTAAGAATTGTTCATTTATGTAATATAAAGGAGGTTGCCCCCTTGAAGAGGCTGAATTCTAAGGCGTTGATCTATCTTTTCTATATTTTGTGAAGCTGGTTTCATAACATTCCTAAAGGGAGAAGTGTTGTTGGATGCAAATGGGTCATCAAATTGAAACGGAAAGTCGATGGAAGTATCAAAAGGTATAAGGCAAGGCTGGTAGCAAAAGGATATTTTTAAGTTGAAGGTATTGACTTTCATGAGATTTTTTCACTAGTCGTAAAACTTGTTTCTATTCGTACTGTGTTGGCACTAACTGCATTACTTGACCTTGATTTAGAATGGTTAGATGTTAAAATAGTTTTTCTACATGGTGATTTGGATGAAGAGATATATATGGAACAGTCAGAAGGCTTTGTACAAGTTCACAACAGAAGATTAGTTTGCAAGCTCAAGAAATCATTGTATGGCTTGAGACAGTCTCCCAAGCAATGGTACAAGAAGTTTGACTCCTTCATGGTGAGCCACAACTTTATTAGAAGTGAGTTTCCAAGAGTTTCAGTGGCATATTCATTATCTTAGTTTTGTATGTTGACGATATGTCTATTGCAAGCAAAAGCATGGAAGAGATCAACACGTTAAAGGCTCAGCTCTCTAGGACGTTTGATATGAAGGATCTTGGAGCGGAAAAACACATCTTGGGCATGGAGATACACAGAGACAGGAAAAATGGTAAGCTTTGGTTATCACAACAGAAGTATGTGGAAAGAGTACTTGAAAGTTCAGTATGAACATAGTGAAACCTATTAATGTTCCATTACCTTCCCATTTTAGGCTTTCTTCGGTTTTGATTCCTAAAACTGATGAAGAAAAGCAGTATATGTCTTGTGTACCATATGCTAATGTTGTAGGAAACTTAATGTATCCAATGGTATCTACAAGACCTGACATTTCACATGCAGTTGGAGTTGTCAGCGGGTTCATAGAAAACCCAGGTGAAGAACATTGGCAAGCAGCGAAATGGATGCTTCGGTATTTAAGAGGCACAAGTGACCATTGCATCATCTTTAATGGTAGTGAAGGATCAGTCTGCGGATATGTGGATGTTGATTATGCAGGTGATTTGGACAAAAGGAGATCTACTACAGGTTATGTCTTTACTCTTGCAGGTGGAGCAATTAGCTGGATGTCAAAGCTTCAAGAAATAGTTGCTTTGTCCACTACCGAAGCAGAATATATAATTGCTACAAATGTCAATAAAGAAGCAATCTATTTAAAGGGTCTACTTGATGAGATTGGAAGAATGCAGGAGAAAGTGAATGTATTCTGTGACAATCAAAGTGTTATTCACTTGGCTACAAATCCAGCTTATCACAGCAAGACCAAGCACATTGATGTAAGGTATCATTTTCTGAGACATGTGATCGATGGCGGAAAAGTAGCTCTCAAGAAGGTCCATACGTGGGGGAATTGTGCAAACATGTTCACGAAGTCAGTTACAGTAGAGAAGTTGTGATGGTGTTTGGCCTCTCTTGTCTTGCAAAAGAGATGATGAATAGGCATGGGCAAGGGATTAGGAAAATTATTGTCAAGGTGGAGTTTGTTGAAATGTGACAACAAATAATGTAATTATGAGTAAAATATTTATTAATTACTGCCAGTTAGTTTTGTAAGTTCGTTCATAACGATCCCCAAGGGATAGCTCAATTGGTCGAGTTCTCGTTGCTAAGTACCTTGCCAATTGGGAGGTCACGGGGTCAAATCTCCTCGATGCCCTTTGGATTAGGCTCGCCCAGAAAAGCCAACAGGTAGATCCCTTCGGGTGGATCTGCCCGAATTATTACCCGTGGATGTAGCAGCCACTCAGTGACCGTGAACCACAGTTTAAAAAAAAATTAGTTCATAACGAATAGCAGTTATGTCGCGGAGGAGAGTGTTATATGAAATTGGTGAATGCCTAAGAGGATGTATCATGGAGAATCATTCTTGATTAATAAATATTTCCAATCCCTTTTCCCGTTGAGGTTTCCTTGACACACTGTCAAGGTTTTACCACGTAAAACTATTTGTGTTTACTTGTGTGTGTTTCAGTTTTCTATTTATACCTTTATTGTATAGTTATTGAATGATTGAATAACTCTGTAAACCCGACAACGTTGTTGATTTTTTAAAGACTCCAGCAAAAGGTACCAATTATTTGTTGTGAATGAGAAAACAATGTTTTTTGCCGTGTGCTTCATTGTTGGGGCTATTTTAATATTTTGAATTTCCAATTTATTTGGAGAGTTTGTGTAGATTCTTCTCCCTTCACCGCAGGTTGCTTCCCAAGTTTAACAAACCATGCAGCAAAAGGTCCTTTTTTCCAATTGTGAACTTGATGAGAATCTTGCAAAATTTCAGATATGAACAGTGTTTTACCATGATCCAAGTTCCATGTATGGTGGGATAATGTCCATAAGATTTTGACCGATTTTGGTTTGACTTAGATCGCTGAAAAATCAATAAGATTATTGGATAGATGGGAACTCTGACTTTTTGTATCACTTGAATTTCAGTGACCACAAAAAGTTTGTTACCAGATTAGATAAATCCTATTTTGTAATTCCTCGTTAATAATCTGTGTGCCCATTGAGACCAGATTAGTTGGTAATCATTTTACGAGAATAGACAGCACAAACCCCTGCTGGATTTGTTCACAGCCCTCCCATTCTCCTTGTTCTCTGCAGTTGAATTCTATTCTCTGATTCTTTCAATCCAATTTGTTCGATGTTAGGGTAGCTGAATCTGTCCTTTTACGTTGTTATATTCGTGTTTGTGTTTTCCATTATACTGTCTGCTTCACTGCTGCGAATTCATTCCATAACCTTGAATTTTGAGGATTCTTAGTTATCCCCGTGACAACTCCTGGGCAGCAGACTTACCAGGTGCCCACCATATTTTGATTTTTTATTTAGTAAGAAATCTATCCTTTCCATCAAAACTTGATATCTTTAATTCAAATATGGGCCTCAGTGGACCAGTCATAAGAATTAATATAGATTAGGATTATTAAGCACAGTGAGAGAAGAAAAAAATCAAGGTGTAAATTTATGGCTACTTGATAGATCGAAGATTACGAAGGATTACGAGTGAGAAATCGTTTAAAATAGGCATGCGCAACACACACATACACATGCATTTCAAACATGAATTAATGAAAATATTCTCTCACCATGGCTGTAGAACCTAGCTTCCTTAAATGCAATTATCTTTCTTTTGTTAAGGGCCCTTAGTGGCCCATTATTGATAGTTGTAGGGATTAGTTTCAAATGGCACTGCAAAATTACATCATACTTCACATGAATTCCAATACATTCATCTATTATTCATATATAAAAAGAAGTCTTCGGGTTCCCCGTCCTTCGTAATGCTTCTTCATCATCAATGTGGAAATACAATAGGGTAATTCAGTTGCCATACAGATATGCTATGAACTGTAGTGGTCAATTTCTATTATTCATATAGAAAGGCTACTCCTTCCTCAGTTCCTCTTGTAATCAAAATACTCAGATCATCATGTAATTCATTCTGTTGGAGAAATCTGCTCAGTAAATGTATTGTAATGGGGTATGAACTGAATGCCCTTCTAAGCTCAAATTGCATGTCTATTTATAAGCATGAATTCTTGTTATGAATAGGAGGAGAAGATTGTTATGATCCAAAGTTACCCAAAATTACACAAAATTACTGAATACACTCAATACAGAAGGGGAGCATAGCTGCCAAGTACAAGAATAATCACCAGTTGCACTACAACTCAAAGTAAACTCAAAACCTAACAATATTAAAGAATCATATGCAACTGTCTGTGTGAGAATGACTATGGCCAGTGGGTCATAACAAAGACAGTGCTACATTCAATAATATATATCTGCCACAAAATTTAGCAAAGAGATCTCTATACAAGAGATTTTACTCAAAATGTCATCATCTTGTGCCAAGAATAGATCTTTCTTCTGTTGGCAAAAAATGGAAATTTACATGTGTTCATTCTCCCTTACACTGAGAAGAAACTAATGCGAAGAGATCGGATATCTCTGCGGTGTAAGCTTGGAATTGTGACGTCTGCTTTGGATTAAAATTCTTTTGGGTTTTATATGCATCAACAGAAGATGAACTGTAATGGAGCCAGTGCATACAAGGTTACAAGAAGATACAACACTTTAGTCTGCTATAAACAATCTTTCATGGATACAAGTTCTTCCGAGAATCAGATTTAGACCCATCTTAGAGGCATAAATATACATTTTTCATAACCATCTTAGAGGCATAAATATAGTACATTTTTCATAAAAATAGGACCCACACAAGTAGCATTGCATAACCCTTTTTGGCAGAGAGTGTTGAGCATGAGGATGCTTACAGTACAAGGTAACTTCTAAGAGGAATCCAGAGGTTCCCCACACAAACCCCTATTATATCTTTCTTTTTGTACTTAGCATACATATAGTCAACGTATCTCAAAAGAAACCTTTTTTTGTTTGAAATCTTGTGAATCTGTGGTTCCAATTGTCTGCTTACAGTGGAGACATGCTGTATCTGCTCCTCGATTAAGAAGAAGCCTTGAGATGCCAGGATAGCCCATGGCAGCTGATATGTACAACGGTGTTGCTCCTCTACTAGTTTTCACATTAACCTCTGCTCCTTTTCCAAGCAAAAATTGAACAGCTTCTTTCTTCCCACCTTCGACAGCACAATGCAGTGCAGTATGACCCTCAGTATCTTCAAAGCCAATTTCTGCTCCATATTCAATTAATTTCTGCATTATATTGATATGTCCTTTAAATGCAGCACAATGCAATGCAGTCCATCCATATTGGTCACATCTATTTACACGTGCACCCTTTGTAAGAGATGAAATAACAGTCTGCAAATCCCCCCTTCTTGCAGCGGTCAAAAGCTCATTCCCCAACTTAAGGATTTCAAGGACTGCCGTCTGAAAATGTGCAATTAGAAAATGTTAGCACTGAGCAGCCATGGGATTATCAAAAGATATTTAAGGCTTACAATGGTTCACATGTAAGAATTCTGGTAAAACTGCAGGTTCAACTAGTGCAATAGCTCTGTCAGAGCAAGCTATGTTCATGGAATATACATATCCCTTCTTGTAGCACAAATATCTAAGTTTTCAACAAAGGAAAGAAAGGAAGGATTAGACATACAGAAACTAATGTGGACGTTCAGGAATTTAAATAAAATACTGTCACCCAAGCAGCAAATATGCCCAAATCAATGGCTCAAACCATTAAAAAAGGATATTAACATGTGCAAAAAAAATATGGGCCATCTTATATGCAACTAAAAGAATGCAGGTAGTCAAGGGTTATCAATGACTGAACAAAACCCAAATCATCAAACAAATTGTGGGCGTGTTCACATCCCATCTTTGTTCAAAGGGATTTTTTATTCTGTCACAAAAATGTTTGGTGTGTCTGGCAGGTTATCGCAATGGTCACCGTGCATGTCCTTTTGGAAAAATGATGTTCATGGACGTTTGAAGATCTGCTCAATTGAAAAATAACTAAAATTGACAAGTTCTTGATTCTAGATTCTATAGCTATTCAACTCTCAGCCCATCAGAGTTCTTAAAGAAACAGTTTGTAATATCTTAGATCAAGAAGTAGGAACTAGATTTCATGATCTTTGCCCTATTTGCTTGGGTGGTTACTGGAAAGGCCATGTTGATATAATTATGGCTTTCTATGCTACTCTATGAAGGGAAGACTAACTGCTTTCTTCTAGTAAAAAAAAGCATCAGTTTCTTTTTTTAAATGCATGACAGGAGAAGAAAAGCAGCAATCTATATGAGGCTTACATGGCCTTTTTCCAAAGCTGCGTCATAAGGGGTTTCTCCGTTAAGAGCTCTGATATGACTGTCTGCACCTGCATCCAATAGTGACTCTACAATCTCTGGATACCCTTTGGCAGCTGCTCTAAATATAGCTGTTCTTTCATCCTTGCTTCTAGCATCTTTATCTGCACCAGCCTCCAACAAAAGCTTCACACTGTCCTGATGTCCTTTCGTGACTGCAATATGCAATGCAGTCCTCCCTTCCTTGTCCTTTGCTTCCAAATCTGCACCTTTTTCAATCAAGAGTGAAAGCATATCAGTCCTGTTCCAAGTTGCAGCCAAGTGAATTGCAGTCCAACCTTTTGGGTTCCTTGCTTCGGTGTCTGCTCCTTTGTCAAGTAATTCTTTAATAATTTCCAAACGCCCCATATACACAGCTTCTAACAGAGGACTTTGCTCCATCTTACTAACCAAATCCACCCTAGCCTCTGCATTCAACAACGTTTTCAACATACCCAAACTTCCACTTGCCGAAGCAATCTGCAATGCTGTTCTACCCTCGTCATCAGCATGGTTACAACAATTATGTCTTTTAAGTATTTGTTTGACAGAATCTACATCACCCTTCGCAACTAGATGGCGAAGCAGGAAGCCTCCAATGTAAACAACCTTCAGCTTGGCATCTACAAAAACCTGTTTTTTCCGCGATGCAAACCAGTCATTGGGCACCTTATCTGGTAAGTCATTGCCATCCATTTTGCAGTCAGGTGCCAATGCAGTCTTTATAAGAAATCTATCCTTTGAACGAGGGAACTCCTCCGGGAGATCCTTCATTGGCTTTAATATTATTTCAAAAGAAAAATCACCCAGTGGGGATATGAACCCATTGGGAGGTTTGACTAAAAACTTATCAGGAGTAGAAGTCTGCACCTTGAATGCAATAGGCATGGTGTCGATCAAACTCTTGAGGTGAATTGTTGTCCTACATTTGCATCCCACCTCAAAATCTATCCTCACCTCATTTTCATGCACTTGAACAAGCCTATCCATCTTTACATTCACCCAAACTATCAATGCAGAAATTCAGTTCTACAAGCCTACGAATCCATAAATGAGATTGTCTAGAACATTAGTTACCAGAGGGTGAATTTAGGTGAGATATGTTCATGAGCTGGAGTTGGGGAATCCCACTTAAATGATTCTACATAGATCCATTTGAAACTCACAGACCTGGATTCTTCTCAGGCTAGATGAATAGTTCACTTTATGCTAAACATGTACAGGGGAGATTTTTATTTCCAGAAAATACGTCTAGACGCTATTTAGAAAACCTGTAAACTCCAAGGAGAGGATTGGCATATACCGATATGTTATTGAACAAAATAAGTTTGTCTGTGTTATGGGCATAAGTACTTCAGCAGACTATAGAAGTTGGCATGACTCACAGATCTGTTTTGGTGCTGGATGCAACATGAAGACAAGAGGGCACATGGAAAAATCTGTGTTCTTAGGCTGAGAAGACTGAAAATAACACAGTGATTCAGACAGGTTATAAAGGCGTACAGCCGATGGGATTGCCTTGATAGTTGTCTTTTGTAAGGGTAAAGTCAGAAAATATTGCTAAGAAATTTTGGCAGTGGACCAACTTGTTGAAGATTTAAAAGCAACAAAATGTATAGAATATAGCGAAATGGGTGCTAAGATATAGTGAAGATGAAGAACGACAGTTCTGCATTTGCCCAGCTTACAACAATGCATACAGCAAGTACAAAATAACTGACAACAAACAAACGCTAAACTAACTACCTGTAACAGACAATTTCATCAAATTTAGAGAATCCCCTAACAGAAATCCTCGATCATAGAGCAGCATTCCAGAATACAGACCAAAAAAATACCAAAGTATATTACAATCAGGGCTCAGACACACACCCTAACCTTACTCGACATCCACAATCCGAATGAGAGGGCATGGCTGGGACAACCTGCAGGATTGAAATTTAAGATTCCCCTGCACCTGTCAGGCAACTGATAGATTGTGTTGAAGATAATCGGTTCCAATAATCAATGATATCATATTTATATCTTGATCAGAAACATAAGATTCCAGATTTATCAAGCTTCATTTGGTGAGTATTCCCAGGAAAACAAACAAACCCTGGTTTTGTTTTGTTAGTGTCTGAGACTACAATGTGACATCAAATTCCAAATTTTCATATCCAAGGACAGAAAACAAAGGGGAAAAAAGACAAACTCAACAACAGCAGCTCATTTCTTTAACCTACTTGTCTGACCTAACAGCAAACATATCATAATTTACTGGCAAAGGCTGTTCATTTGGGTGTAATAATGATAAAAATTAGGAACTAAACATGAAGTAAACGGGACCAAACCAGAACGTGTCACGAGAAGATTGAAGGCAGTGGAATAATAAAATGAAGTCCGCAATGTTTGGAATTATTTGGGTGAACAGAACAACTATGGAACCCGTGACTACTCAGGCCTACAATCACAATTCACGTGCAATCAATCAAAAGAAAAAGCAATTCACAAGAACTCTCCATGAAATTACAGCCTCCAACAATACAATACAATTAATTTTACGTACCCACCTTCATAAATGTATGAGGACATTATTTTTAGCATTAAGGTCATAGAGATAAAACTCATGACACTACCATTTGGCTACTTTAGATTTATGGAGATCTAATACCACCGTTATATAGACCCCAGACCACGTTGCAGAGCATCGACAAAACATTGCCATCGTACTGATGAGGAGTCATGAATTGTCAGGAATCGCCAGAAATATACGTGGAATCATGTTGCAGCGACCATGTGACTGGTTTGGCACTTCTCCCACACCACTTTTCCCGCATAATACAACGAAAACTATCAAAATTGGATTTTACAATCAGAGAGAGATAAGTACATGCTTGCATTCCATCCTAGTCTAATTATTTAAAATAATTCCTATAATCAATGGGCCAAAGATGAATCTCTGTGGGGTTTGAAATTGAAAGATAACATCTTATTGTTTCAATTAATTAGTCTTTCTCGAGGAGATATGACTAAAACAAATATAATAATAACTACTAAATGAGGATGTACATATTTTACTTTTTTAGATTTGAACCTATAAATTTTTAGGCAAATCATATATTCTTAACCATTAAATCCATAAAATTTTTATAAAGTTTTAAGATAAAACACATATTCTTAACTATTAAACTTACAAATTTTAAAATATAACTTATTAAAATATCTAAACTAAATATATAAATAAATTTAAAAACTTTTTAAATTCATTTAAAAATTCAAAAACTATCTCTTCAATTTAAAAATATAACTATAATCGAAAAATATACAATAATATTAATTTAAAATATCAAATTCAAGCAAAGTCAATATAATTCAAAAACATACAATAATATTAATTTATGAGCAACCACTCTAATCCAAAAATATATAATAAAAAATAAAGTAAATGGTCACATAGAACATTTTAAAACAATTTAAAATAAGAAAATTGTAATTAGTCAAGATATCGTTTTCTAATTACTTTGAAAGTTAGTCTGGATCCATCTTAATTATGGATGTATCAAATGTGGAGAGGGATCAATTCTCAAGGCACAAATCTCTTTTTTGAATGTGAAACATGAAAAAAGTTTGCACATAGAAAATTTTAATCCTTCTCGCCTTTGATAAATCTTAAATTAAAATAAATCTATACTAATTAAATTATTAATTATTAATTTATTTTTTATTTTATTTTTATATAATTTTATTAGTTAAAATATTTTAATTACTAATTTTATGTTTTAAAATTTTATTTTTATTTTTATATAATTTGATTAAGTTAAAATAAAAAATTACAACTAAACTAAAAACACTTTTATATATATGTTACCACTCACTTACCACTTACCATGTGTTTGACATAAGGTTCCCACAAACTTATTAAATTCCTCAAAGCTTCGAAGAACTCATTTATTTTATTAATGAGAGTATTTTTTTCATTAATATTACCTTCCTCTAATATTTCTATCATTTGTAGCACTTAGCCTAAGATAAGATTGATTTGGGGAAAATAATTTTGAAGAACTCATTTATTTTATTTATGATAGTAATTTTTTCATTAATATTACCCTCTTTTAATATTTCTATCATTTCTACCACTTAGCCTAGTAGATGGTATTGTTTTAATATTTCTATCATTTCTAGCACTTAGTCTAGTAGATCGTATTGTTTTAATATTTAAGAAATTGAATGTTTGGTATGTGATGTAATTTTGGTTTTGTTAATATATTGTTATTATAATTTTTTTTCAACAAAATAGTTATAATTTTGTTATGGATTATTTAGTGGAATTTTTTAAATTGAATTTAGGTTTTTGTGATAAATTGTGAAAAGCAAGAAAACTTTCCATAAAAATTATATTATTAGTATTATTAGTGTTTTGTTGACGCTTTTGGAGTCATCTAGTGTGATACATTGTCACGATAAGATGAAGAACAAGATCTTGGCATAAGTTAAATAGATGAATAAAAAAAATTAGCCGGAGATAATTATTAGAATATAATTATTAATATTGAACCAGCCTAGATCCATCTTAACCCAGATCTATCAAGCACAAAGAGGGATCTAATCTCTCGATGTGCAAACCTCTTTTTTGAGTACAAAACATGGATCCAATCTCTCTATGTGTAAACCTTTTGCACCTCGAGAGAGATAGATAGATAGATATGGAGAGAGAGTGTGTATGTTTGGAGGGTGAGATAGATAAAGGGAATAAGAAAGAGACACATAGATACAAATATATATATTATATAGTATTATATAACCAATCTATATCCATCTTAACCAGGATATATCAAGTGTTGACAGGGATCAAATCCAAGAGATTTGATCCCTGTTGGCATTTGATATATCCTGGTTAAGATGGATCTAGATTGGTATATATATATATATATATATATATATATATATATATATATATATATATCTATTTGTATTTATGTGTCTCTTTCTTATTCCCTTTATCTATCCCACCCCCAAACATACATACTCTCTCTCCATATCTATCTATCTATCTCTCTCCCTCCTTCTTCCTCTTTGCCTCTCTCTCTTCCCTCTATCTCTCCTCTCTCCATCGCTCCCTTGTCACTCCCTCTCTCTCTCTCTACCTTTCTCCCTCTATGTATTTCTTCTTCCTTCCCTCTCTCTCCCCCTCCAACTTCATCTCTCTCTCCTCTCTCTTGAGTCCTCTCTCTCCCTTTCCCTCCCACCTCCTCCCTCTATCTCTCCCCCCTCATCGTTCACTCTCTCTCTCTCTCTCGCCCCTCCATCTTTGTGCCTCCCTATCTCTCTCTTTTCCTTCTCTTCCTATCTTTATCCCCACGTATTCTCTCTTTTCCCTCCTCTCTTCTCTCTCTCTCTCTCTCTATACATATATCCCTTGTCACTCCCTCTCTCTCTCCACCTCTATCTCCCTATGTCTTTGTTCTTTCCTTTCTCTCTCCCCCCTCTCTTCTTCTCTCTCTCCCCCCTCTCTTCTTCTCTCTCTCCCTTCTCTCTCTTCCTACCTCTCTCTCCCACCTCCCTCTCTCCATCTCCCCCCTCTCTTCTTCTCTCTCTCCCCTCTCTCTCTTCCTGCCTCTCTCTCCCACCTCCCTCTCTCCATCTCCCCCCATCTCTCTCACTCTCTCTTTCTCTCTCTGTCTCTTTCCACCCTCCATCTTTGTCACTATCTACCTCCCTCTTTCTCCCTCCCCCTCTCTTCCCTTCACTTTGCTTGTTATCATCACTTGGATCCTTAGTTAAGATAGATCTATGTTTGTTCTTACTAATATTTATATTATATAATTTTCACATCTTTAAATATAAAGTATTCTCTTTTTAATTTTATTAAAACATTTAATTTATATGGGAATATTTTTAGTAGTTTATATATATCTCAAAACTAATTATAACCATTTTCCTATTAGCTTCAAATAAAAAAAGTTATAAAATTAAATTAAAAGAAAATATTTTTATTGTGAAATAAAGTGGGGGTGAATATCGATGGTTAAGAATCTTGTCATATTGTTATAAAATATTTAGATTGCGAAATAAAATATGATTTTTTAACATGTGGTATTGATAAACCATGGTATTAGCCCATGTTATTGTAACAAACCCTATTGGCAAGTTCATAATATCAATGACAAAGCATCAACGAATATACATTATAAAATATTTTTATTTTGAAATAAGTTATGTTTTTTTGGCATGTGGTATTGATAAGTCGTGGTATTAGCTCATGGTATTGCAACAAAGTCTATTTACAAGTTAATAATATCTATGATAAAGTGGGGATGAATATCCATGGTTAAGAATATTTTCATGAAATAAGTTATGTTTTTTGGGCATGTGGTATTGATAAGCCATAGTATTGGCCCATGGTATTATAACAAAGCCAATTTTTTACAAGTTAATAATATCCATTGTAAAGTGGGGGTGAATATCCATGGTTAAGTCTTTTCATATTGTTATAAGATATTTTGGTTGTGAAATAAGTTATGGTTTTTGGGCTTGAGGTATTGATAAGCCATGGTATTGGCTCATGGTATTGTAACAAAACCTATTCACAAGTTAATAACAAAATCAAAATATAACAAATTAAATTTTATTATTTTTATTACTTTAACTTTTTATTATTAATTGAGCCAACATTTAGATTTGTGCACTCATCCCCATACTTTTGACTTTTATTGTTATTATTAGTATTATTTAACTAAGCTGACATTTAGAATTGTTTGCATACTTACATTACACCTACACATGCCCAATTAAGGAAAATAATTAATCACAAGGAAATTTTTAATGAAATGAATATCTAAAAATAAAAATAAAAATAATATTTAGGCCAAACCTAAATAATAAAAAAATAAATAAAACAATTAATAAAATAAAAATAATATTTGGGTCAAACTTAAATAATCAAAACAATTAATTCTAAAAATTTAAAAATAAATGAAAATGAAGATGATGATGACAATTAACATCCACTAAGACCAATACGCTCTATCGGACCTCAAGAAAAGAAAAAGAATCTAATTGTGATTCTTCAAAATCTTGTTTTTGTGATAAAAAAGAAGAGAAAGAAGCGATCCAAGATCATTATTGTTGGGTTGGCTTAATAAGTCAAGAATATTGGAAGTGTGGGAGATGTTAATGGATTGAGAGTGGATGTGAGTAAGATTCGAGCAGTCTAAAAGGAAGTGTTTTTCATCTTCCACCTTCTTAGTATCGCAAATCTGACAAATTCTATCATCCCAGGGAGTCTTGGGAGTAGACCACCGCCTGGTTTCACTTCGAAGCTCATGAGAATTAGTTCTTATCCTAGAGATGTTCATTTTTTTCTTAGCGTTGGTCAATACAGAGAGATAATTATGGTTATCGAGGGTGGGTTTGATCACCTCTTTATAGTATTTGAGCTTCCTTTTACCCTCTGGCTCCTTGTCATCCCACATATTGTCCTTAAAATTAGAGGTAATAGTATCTTTGACACTATCCTTGCTTCCCATGATGATCTCCTCCTTAATCCCTCAATGGTTGAGCCAAGATTGGGCATCCTTATGCCACCCGTGCTCGAGGTGAAGGTGGAGGTTTTGACTAAAGTTAGAAGCAATTTTTGGGAGCCTTTTGGATTCCATGTTGTAAAGCTTCTTCTTATACATCAAATATCTAAACATATTCGTACTTTCAATGGGGAATAGACCAGCTTCGATCAAAATGATAGGATATGGAGTATTTCCCTTGATCTTTAGGTTGTAGTTTATGAATTTATTTTTAATCATCTCAATCTTTCTCCACGACTCTCTGAATATACTACAACCCCAAACTTCACATATGTATAAGACAACAGGGGTGACAAGAGTCTCAAAGAAGAACCTTTTTTTATTCCAAATTCAAGGATCGTCTGACTTATAGTTGTTTTCGAGCTCATAATAAGCTTTACAGCCTCCAATAATCCTTTTCTCGATGTTATAATTCCAGTTTAGCTAATGAGGAAAGTCAATACCCAAGTATTTGTAAGAAGAAACCTGCTCTATACAATGGTTATCATAGACGAAATTACCGTGGGTGATATTTTTTTATTTAACGATCATGACTTTAGTCTTGTCTGTATTAACTGTCATACCCATCTTGGAGTAGTAGACATGAAGAGTCTTAAGCTTCTTATTTAGGTCATCATGGCTTTTTGCAAGAAGAATGATACCATCAACATAAAGGAGAAGAATAATGATTATACCATCCAGCTCAGTGCCCTTGCAACTTGCAGTTTCTAGATACTCCACAAGCTTATCGATGTAAATGCCAAAAAGGGTAGGAGATAGGGGACACCCTTTCTTAACCCCAATATTGCATAAGCTTAAATAAAAAATTGTTTATACAGTTTTTTCACAATTTACACCATGTAAAGCATGTCTCTAGAAATTTGAACCCATCACGGCACAAATAGAATATGTGCCTCTACCACATGAACTCAACTCCTTCAATAATATTATTTTATTATATTAATATTTGTTATGATTTAAATTATTAGAGTTTAAGTTATTTTAATATTTTTAATTATATATATATATATATATATATATATATATATATATATATATATATATATATATATATATATATATATAATTTGGAATCAAGGTGGAAGAGTCTTCACACTAGAATGAAAGTAATGTATATCAAATGTACAATGAATATTATTTGAAAGGTTATTATCCCTAAAGATATAAAGTTTTAACATTAGAAATATCATGAACTTGAAGTTCTTCATGGAAGATTGCCTATATAAAATATTTTAGGCAAATGTTTTTAATATTCATAAATCAAATTTAAATCTTTAGACTATCTTATCCTCCAAATTAGATTTATGCTCTATCACTTTAGCATGAATCAATTATTGTGTTTTACACTTGTCTTGGTATTTGTGACCTAAGTGTATGGCTAAGGTATCATGGTGGAGTTGAAGTTTGAATCCTGTTATAGCACGATTTACCACTTTTGGTAGATCTGATGCTTTGGTTATGGCCTAGGGAAACCCTTCCTTCCAAACTTGGTCCAAAATCTAAAAAACAGTGTTTTATTTCCTATACGCTACTTTTCCATGTGATAAAAGCATGTACACGCGGGTCAACACATACCCAACCCGCGTACATGTGTTAAAACACTTTAAAATATTAAATTTCCTTAATCTCGGGCGGAGTTCATGGGTTTTAACTATTACTCACCTCCTATAGCCCGTGGCCCAACTGTTTCCCAACTAAAAAAAAAAATAAAAAAAAAAATAAAAAATAAATAAATAATAATAATAATAATAATAATAATAATAATAATAAAATAAAAATTAAAAAAATTAAAAAAATTAAAATAATAAAAAAATATAAATATAAAATAAAATAAAAAATAAAAAATTAAGAATTAAAAATAAATAAATAAATAATAATAAAAAAATAAAAATAAAAAATAAAAAATAAAATAAAATAAAATAAAATAAATAAATAATAAAATAAATAATAAAATTAAAAAATTAAAAAATTAAAAATTAAAAAAATTAAAAAAATTAAAAAAATAAATAAATAAAAACAAAAATTAAATAAATAAATAAATAAATAATTAATTAATTAATTAATTAATTAATTAAAAAGTTAAGTTGGAGAAGTATAAATAAACCTCCTTGGGAAGGCCTTAAGGGAGAAGAAATGAGATATTGATATTATAGTTGATTTATCCCTAATCGAGTATGATGAAATCCCTATGCCTCCTACACTCCCCAAAGCTTTAAGAAACCCTTGTTTCCTCTTTTGAGATATCCTTCATCCTTCTTGAGATATCCTTGTGTATGATGATGGAGGAAGATTGTTGAGGTCGGGAAAGGATGGATTCGGAGGACGGTTCCTCTTGGAGCTGGAGGAAGACTCAGGTTGTAGTTTTCCACCTTTCTTGTAGCTTACATCAATAAAGAAATGTTGTTATGTTCCTGATATTAAAACATTTTTATGCATTGATCTATATTGTGATTTCTTTATAAATCTTATATTAATGTGCAATTGTTCATTCGTTTATATGATCTAATGTATATGTCATGAATATTCTTTACGTTTCTATTGTTGTATATTCTTTGTTTGAATAATTTACAAGTTTCAAAGGCATCAAGAGAAGCAGAGGGTTTGCACCCTGCAAGATCTACCCAAACGTAGGACCCCGGGGTAAGGAAACTTCTTCCTAGTTCAGTAGAATAAGCATTTAGATTGTTTGTCTGAGCATTTCTTGTTGTTGTTTGCTCTCCGCTCTGTTGGGGTTTTCAACCCAAGACCCTAGGGTGTTCTCATGTGCAACGAATCCAATACATCATTGAAATGGATTCTAAATCCACAAGGAATACTTTCACATGTGGGCATATAAGAAGCAAAATTATCCCCTTTGCAAAGGATAAGATTTAGGCGATGGTAGGTGGTGGAGGAGGAAAGAAAACTTTTCATGGAGACAAACCTCTAATGACCTAATGAATAATAGCCTTGCTTCTTTCACTTCAACTTTATAGTCTAGACATGAAGGAACCATTGTGTGGATAGAAGTAACGAATAATAACCTTCCTTCTTTCACTTCAACTTTAGAGTATAAACATGAAGGAACAACTATGTGGTTGGAAGTTACAAAGAAGAGTTGATTTTTGTAGTTTTAAAGAGGAGTCCAATTCAAGAATGTCACTTGTGCCTTCATTTGATTTCTGTAGTTTTAAAAAGAGTTCAATTCAAGAATTTCACTTGTGCCCTCTATTTCTGAATCTGCTTCATAAAATTTTAATATGTGGTAGTATGGTTGATGATTTTAAAAATGGTCTTGATGGTAATAATCTCATATATTTTTTATCTGTGGCCTAGATAGATCAAGTGAAATTCTTTCTTCTTCCTCGACCATTTTATATCTCTCTTCATGTCTACCAACAAATTTTGTTTTAAGGATATTCATTTATATATACATTTGATTGAGATTAGTGCTTCTAATTTGACACCTAGTTTAACATCGGAGAGATTGAAATCATTTACATTTTAAATTTGTGGCACATGTCTAGCTATCCATGGTAATGCCCTACTAAATTATTTAAACTTATGAGACTATAGTCTAATATGTGTTCAATTGGATACTAGCCTAGGCCCTAGTGAAGATGAGGAACTAGAATTTTTAGTAGAAACCATGAGGAATAACATTGATTGTTCACTTTTCTTTGTGGATAGGTAATTTTCATCATTTTATTTAGATCTTTCTCTACTATGTATTCCTAAGATATTACAGGTCCAAATCTAGAGTGGTAAAGTATGTACACTTCCATAGACTTTAGCAATCAAATCACTACATGGAGGTGAGTCTCTTTGTTCCACAAACAATGGGGTCTCATACACCAATTTGGTATCCAGCTTGACCGTGACCTTAAAAAAATATATTATTATTATTATTATTATTATGATACCACCACTATTATCCCACAAAAAAAATTATGATATCACTCAGATATCAAAATCAAATGAATGTTATAAATAGTGATCTCTTTCATTAATTTTTTTATTTCTAAGTCAATTTCTTCATATTATGGTAAATTATTGTTTTGGGCGCATTTCTTTGAACTTTGATACAATTATTGTATATACAAGGTTTTATAGACATATCGTGAACCTTACATTATGGTGCATTTAGAACTAATAAGATTTTTTTTCCAAGGATGTTGGACATTTTAAACTTTATAAACCTGCATATTTGCATTGTCAAACTTATTTTAATCTCCAATGATCTTTATGAGCATCACTATTTTTAAACTTAATGAACCTACATATTTGCATTGTCAAACTTATTTTAATCTCCAGTGATCTTCATGAACATCACTATTTAAAAGCATTCTCTGAGTTAATTTAAATTATCCTCACATTTACAAAATCTTAATATATAGTTTGGAATGGAAAGTTATTGTAATTTATATTATTTATATTTATTTTGATGTATTTGAAAAATTATTGTGTTGATAGGTACATTCTATGATTCTTTCTCTACTCAACTTTGAATTCGAATTGAAGTATGTTTTTTTAAAATAAAAATAAAATATTCTCTAAATAAAAAAGAATGTCAATTATAATTAAAAACAAAAATGAATATACATATTTGATTAGTTTAAATTTAAAGCATTATAAAACATCAATAATTCCACTCTCATTGTGTTCATGTTCTTGATATTACAGTCTAGTGTAAAGGAGAAGTAGTAAATATATTTCTCTCATTCTGAACCATAAACAAAATATTCCACTGTTCATATGAAATATCATAATTTTATATCAACTTTTAGAAGAGAGAAAGTAATTTAAAAATTAAAATTAAAATAAAAAAATCCTTATATTTTCATTTATGAATATGAGGAAGATATATAATTATTATATATATATTTTTAAATTCAATATATGACTTAAATAAACTATTTGAATATTCATGTTAACTAATTTTTTTGAGAGATAATATTTCAATGCACAGATAGAAGTAATTGAAAGTAAAATAATTCAATTATCTCCCAATAAGAATAATAAAGATGTATATATCATTCAATTTTTAATATAAAATAAATATATGGCATTTTAAAAAAATGTAGGTCACAAATAAAATATTTCAATATGTAGGGTTAAGTAATAGTAATATGTATCGGCCTGGAGTATGCCGTAAAACTGCTTCTGCTTGGCTAAGAGCTCGTCTTCCTCGGACGTAAGGACACAGGTTAACGGCCCAAGACCCAGAGGCATCTGGCAGGAGTGAGAGCCTGCTCCCGATTACGGACCACCAGCAGGGTTATGTCAGGTGGCGTGGTTTTCCTATTTAACAGTGATGAGTCAAACCCAGCATTCGCGGATAGCAGCCAGAGATGGCTGTCCTCACTGTTGGTTTGACACCTGAGTTGATAGGTTTTACCACCTTCGGAAAAAAAAAAAATAGTAATATGTATTTAGAAACATATCTCTAATTTAGTGTGGACAATATGGTACACAAATAAAATATTTCAATACCCCTATAAAGTTTTATATATATATATATATATATATATATATATATATATATATATATATATATATATATATATATATATATATATATATCTATATATATATATAATTAATTAATTAATATGGTTAAAACATTTAAAGTAGTTTCAGTGTTCTATATTTTCTCTTTTTCATGTACCATTTCCAGCCATTTGAAATATAGCAAAGATTTGTTGAAATTATAAATTTAAGTTGTGTAGTCTACACAATCCAAGGGCTCAAGGAAATTTTTAAGGCATTGAATCCATTTGTATATTCAAAAATACAATTTAAATAAAGAAAAAGTATGCATGGTGTGTGTGGATAGATAGATAGATCCATCTTAACCACTGATCTAGCAAGCACCCAAAGGGATCAAAATTCAAATCTCTTGAGGTGCAATCTTTTTTCAAGTTTTGAATTCTAAAAGAAATATGCATCTCAAGATATTTGATCCCTCTATCCATGGTTAAGAGGGATCTTCTAGACTATGTTTACTATGATGGGTTTGGCCTAAGAAATTATTTCAAGGATATGTACCAGATTTATTTTTTTTGTGAAAAAATTAGTTAGTTAGTTTTTTTTGTTTCAATTTGCAAAATGATATTGTGATTAAGGAATAAATATCAATATCTCAAACCTAATGATTCATTATGTAGTTTATATTCTTAATAAATAAATTAAATAATAATAATAATAACAACACTACATTTGGAAAGATTTGTTTATAGGTTAGAAAGAGAGCTAGAAAGAGATCTAAGATTTGTTTAGAGGTTAGAAATGGAGGGGATAACATCTCATTGTGCTAACCACTCAATTCTCCCATGAAGAGACATAACTAAAACAATAATAATAATAATAATCTAATTTTAAGGGTACAACCAAGCCAAACACCAAATTGGTGTATGAGGCCCCTCGTTGTTTGACTTGCGCAATGATTTAACAACTAAGATTTGTGAAGGTGTACATACTCTACCCCTTTAGATTTGAACCTACAAGTTTTTAGGACAAAGCACATGCTCTTAACCATTAAGTCCATAAATCTGCTATAAAGTCTTAGGGAAAAACACATGTTCTTAACCATTAAACTTACAAACTTTAAAATATAAATTATTAAAATATCTAAACTAAATATATAAATAAATTTGAAACTCTCAATTTAATTTAGAAATACAACTATAATCCAAAAATATACAATAGTATCAATTTAAAATATCAAACTTAAGAATTGTCAATATAATTCAAAAACATACAATAATATTAATTTAAGAGTAACCACTATAATCCAAAAATATATAATAAAGAATAAAGTAAATAGTTACATGGAACATTTTAAAGCAATTTAAAATAAGAAAATTGTAATTAGTAAAGATTTTGTTTTCCAAGTAGTTTGAAAATTAGCCTAGAGCCATTTTAATTCGGGATGTATCAAAAATAAGGAGATCAAATCTCTCAAATCTCTTTTTTAAGTGTATAATTTGAAGAAAAATTTACACCGAAATAATTTTAATCCTTCTAAAATTTGATAAACTGTAAATTAAAATAAACCCAAACTATATTCATTATTATTTATAATTATTAATTAATTAATTTTATTTTACTTTTATATAATTTCAAATTAAAATATTTTAATTATTAATTTTATGTTTTAATTTTTTTAATATAATTTAACTAAATAAAAATATTTAAATAATATAATATAACATAAAACAAAACATGCAGTCTGGACGCGTGTGGGATCGTGGTCGGTTCTCTCTCCTGTGGGATCGTGGTCGGTTCTCTCTCCTGTGGAATCGTGGTCGGTTCTCTCTCCTGCTGTCTTTAGTCGTTCTAGTTTGCTTTTTTCTGTTATATGTTGGGTCTCGGTCATATGTATCTTCTGCTGTTTCTGGGTCACTCTTCCGTTATGGAATGGAGTTTTGTTTGGTTTGGGCTATCTCCACAAGCCCTGGTTCTATGTGACAATCTCTGCCCCTGCGTGGGCTTCACAGAGTTGCCTTTTGTCTTTTTACTGGCGGTTGTAAGGCGCAATCTAGGTACCTTCAGGTGTGCTTCTCAGAAATGTAATGGGTTGGGGGGCTATGCTACAGCTGCCATGGAGCCACATGAGCAGCAAGACATATCGCATGTAATTTTCAGCTGTAAATATTAATACATAGTAGTTAATGTTGCTTAGAAAAAAAAAAAACATAAAACAAAATTACAAACAACCAGTATAAACCTTAATATATATATATAGATAGATATATAACCAATTACTTACCATGTGATTGACAAAGGGTTCAGACAAACTTATTAAATTCCTTAAAGTTTTGAATAACTCATTATTAAATTCCTTAAAGTTTTGAAGAACTCATTTATTTGATCAATGATAGTGATTTTTTCATTAATATTACACCTCTCTCATATTTATAGCGCTTAGCACTTGAAGATAAGATTGATTTGGGAAGATAAGCTTGCAGATGGTACTGTTCTGATATTTATGAAATCTAATGTTTGGTAATGATGTAATTTTGGTTTATTAATATATGGTTATTATATATATTTTTCAACAAAATAGTTATGGGATTATTTAGTAGAATTTGTTTATATGATTTTTTTCACCATTTTCACTATATAAAATATGTTTTTAGAGATTTGATCCACCACGACATAAACACAATATATGAGCTCAACTCTTTTGACAATATATTGTTATTATATTAATATTTATTATTTTAATTATTAGAGTATAAATTTTATAGATATATATAGATAGATATATAATTAATTTTATTTTTATTTATTTATTATTATTCGGAAATTTTGTTTTTTCTAATAAATTTTTTAATTTTAAATAAATATATAAATTCACAATCTAAGGGGTTTTGGATAGACTTAAAGCACTCTTTGATGTGAAGTTACTTTTCAATTCCACACAATGATTGGGGTGATATATTGGATATGATGAAGATGTAGTTTTGCCAAACTTACTATATATATAAGTTAATATCTTAATTTTACAAAATAATTCATATTATTTATTTAATTTATTTATGTATTTGTAATAAATATTACTAGAAATTCTTACACTGAAATATATAATATATATACCTCTTATAATTTGAGATTAAAGTGGAAAAGTCTTCAAATTACGCATACCTCTTATAATTTAGAATTAAGGTGGAAGAATATTCAAACTACCTATGCCTATCAAATTTAGGTGGAAGAATCAAAGTGGAAGAGTCTCCAAACTAGAATGAAACTAATGTATATCAAATGTACAATGAAGATTATTTGAAAGGTGGCCATCCCTAAAGATAAGTTATAATGTTTTAATATTAAAAATATCATGGAAATTGAAGTTCTTCCTACAAGATTACTTATATAAAGTATTTTAGGGAAATGTTTTTCATATTCATAAATCGACAGAGTGGAAAACATTGTTTTTCACACTTGTCTGGGTAGTTAAGTGTATGGGTAAGGCATCATGGTGGAGTTTAAGCTTTGATCCAAGACATCATCACAATGGAGTCTAAATACAAATCCACGGGAATAGTTAAGAAGAAAAATTGTCCCCTTTGCAAAGGATAAGACTTAGGTGATGGTAAATGGTCCCCTTTGCAAAGGATAAGATTTAGGTGATGGTAAATGGTGGAGGAGAAAGGAAAACTTTATAAGGAGACAAACCCTTAATAACCTAACAACTAATAGACTTGCTTCCTTCACTTCAACTTTAGAGTCTCGACATGAAGGAAGCATTGTGTGGATGGAAGTAACAAATAATAACTTTGCTTCTTTCACTTCAACTTTAGAGTATAAAAATGAAGGAATCACTGTGTGGTTGGAAGTTACTAAGAAGAGTTGATTTTTGTAGTTTTAAAGAAGAGTTCAGTTTAAGAATGTCACTTGTGCCTTCCATTTGACTTTTGTAGTTTTAAAAAAGAGTTTAATTTGAGAATGTCACTTGTGCTTTTCATTTTTTAATTTGCTTTATAAAATTTTAATGTGTGGAATTTATTTTTTAATTTGTTTGATAAAATTTTAATGTGTGGTAGTATGGTTGACAATTTTAAAAATGGTTTTGATGGTAATAATTCCATATATATATATATATATATCTCTAGTCCAATGATAGATCATGTGAAATTTTTTCTTCTTCTTCGACCTTTCTATATCTCTTTTCATGCCTACTAACAAATTTTATTTTAAGGATATTCATTTATATATACATTCGATTGAGATTAGTGTTTCTAATTTGACACTTAGTTTAACATAGGAGAGATTGAAATCATTTACATTTTAAATTTGTAGCACATGTTTGGCTACATCCATGGTAATACCCTACTAAAGTATTTAAGCTTATGAGATTATAGTCTAATATGTGTTCAAATGGACACTAGCCTAAATCTTAGTGAAGATGAGGAACTAGGATTATTATTAGGAACTATGAGGAATAACATGATTGTTCACTTTTTTTGTGGATAAGTAATTTTTATGATTTTATTTAGATCTTGCTCTACTGTGCATTCCTAAGAAATAACAAGTTCAAATCTAGAGTGGTAATGTATGTACACCTTCATAGACTTTAGCAATCAAAATCATTACTGGAGGTGGGTCCTTTTGTTCCACAAACAATGAAGTCTCATACACCAATTTAGTATCCAACTTAACCATAACCTTAAAAAAACATAATTTTATTATCATTATTACACTACCACTACTATCCCGCACAATTTTTTATAGTACCACTAAAATATCAAAAACAAATATTATAAATAATATTCCCCTTCATTAATTTTTTTATTTCTAAATCAATTTCTTCATAGTACATTATTGTTTTGTTCATAGTACATTATTGTTTTGGGTCCATTTCTTTGAACTTTGATACAATTATTGCATATACAAGGTTTTATAGACTTATCATGAACCTTACATTATGGTGCATTTAGAAGTTATAGGAGGTTGTCATCTCTCAGAGCATTAAACATTGAATTGATACGATTTTTTTTCCAAGGTTCTTAGACGTTTTAAAGTTTGTGAACATGCATATTTGCATTGTGAAACTTATTTTAATATTTAGTTATCTTTGTGAACATCACTATTTAAAATCATTCTTGGAGGGAGTTATTTTAAATTATCCTCACATTTACAAAATGTTGAGTTAATATATAGTTTTCAATGGAAAGTTATTGTAATTTATATTATTTACATTTATTATGATGTATTTGAAAAATTATTGTGTTGATAGGTATATTATACAACTTAATATAAGGGAAATGTATAATTTTTTCTCTGCTCAACTTCGAGTTGACGCCTGTCCTTTATAAAATAAAAATAAGATACTCTCTAAAAAAAATGTTGATTGTAATTGAAAAAACATGAATATACATATTTTATTAGTTTTAATTTAAAGCATTATAAAACATCAATAATTCCACTCTCATTGTGTTTGTGTTCTTGATATTACAACCCAGTGTAAAGGAGTAGTAAATATATTTCTCTCAGTCTAAACCATAAACAAAATATTTCATTGTTCATATGAAATATCATAATTTTATTTCAACTTTTAAAAGAGATAAAGTAATTTAAAAATTAAAAATAAAATAAAAATTCCTTATATTTTCATTTTTGAATATGAGAAAGATGTATAATTATTATAGTTTTTTGCAATATTTCAATAAATGACTTAAATAAACTATTTGAATATTCATGTTAACTAATTTATTTAGAGAGAGAATATTTCAATGCACAGATAAAAGTAATTGAAAGTAAAATAATTCAATTATTTCCCAATAAAAATAATAAGACGGAGATGTATAATTCATTCAATTCTTAATATAAAATTAATATATGGCATGTGTGTGTGTGTGTCATAAATAAAATATTTCAATATGTAGAGTTAAGTAATAGTAATATGTATTTAAAAATATATCACTAATTTATAATAATAATAATAATAAATAAATAAAAATGTGGACAATGTGGTATATTTACAAAATATTTAATGCCTCGTAAATATATATACATATAATGGTTAAAATATTTAAAGTAGTTTCAGTATTATATATTTTGTCCTTTTTATGTACATTTCTTTTTCCTTTTGAAATATAACAAAGATTTGTTGGAATTGTAAATATAAGTGTGTAGTCTACATAATCCAAGCGCTCAAGGGAATTTTCAAGGCATTGAATCCATTTATATATTCAAAAATGCAATTTAAATAAAGAAAAATTACGCATGGTGTGTGTGTGGATAGATAGATAGATAGATCCATCTTAAACCATGGATCTAGCAAGCACCCAAAGGGATCAAAACTCAAATATCTTGAGGTGCAAACATTTTTTCAAGGTTTACATTATAAAATAAATATGCATCTCAAGATATTTGATCTCTCTCTGCACTTGTGGTGGGCTCCAGTATTGTAGCAATAATGCTACAACTCCTGGAGCTCCCTTCTTTAATTTTATCAACCCGGTAGTTCGTAACAAACTTGGAAGCGACGGTGTTGTATGCACAAGTACTAGCTCTTGTCGCAGCTGTCACTTGGTCAGCTGGCACAAGTCCGCTAGGGCTCAAGCCAACTTCTATATGCTCTCAGAAGAAGCTTTATGAGTGATGGATGAAAGCTAACTCAAAGGAGGCTAATCTATTTGCGAAAAGAAACGGAAAGCCAAAAAGAAACACAAACCCTAGCAAACCCTAGCAAACCCTAAGTCTACCAACTAGTCCTACTGATGCAAAAATGAGAATGCAAACTACCGAAAGAGATGCCATTACTTCTAGGAAGGTAAAATGCATGTGTCTAAGTTATCACTATCTGAAGAAAACATCTTTTTGTATTTTTGATTAAGTTGTTGAAATTATCATGCATGTGCTTCTAACTAGTTTCCCACTGTGCAGGGATGGATCAAGGGATGAAATGCTTTGGGAAAGGTTGGGATGGTACAGAGAGGGTCTAAGGGATCCCCAATATTCTTTCTGAGAGTTTCACAAAGTCTGGATGACATGCAACCGTGTTCATGAACTTCTACAGGAAGTCTTGTTACACTAAAAAATGTCACCTTGACTACTTACAGTTAGTATGGCTCAAATCAACAGTCATGCTACCCTCTTAGGCAAGTCTCATGCCTCTGTTATCCATCTCAAACTCAAAGAAGAGAGAAAGTCTTGTAAAAACTATGTTTATCTCTGGGGTCGCAGGTTCTCTCTAGCCTTACCTGCGGGGATGCTGACCATGTTCACAAAATCTGCGTCCATGGACGCTCTGTATGTTAAGGGACAGGTGCGTCCCTCTGTAAAAGGCAAAATGCGCGAGTTTTATCTTGAAAAAGTTACTTGTGGTTACTTCTAGAACATTCTAGAGGTCGGTTTGATGAAATGGATGCGCCTCCAGTTGGTTCATGTATCTCTATTAAGGGGGAACTTATCCCATCAATAAGGGAGCTATCCCACCCAAAGAGGGGGATGATCCCATTGATAGTGGACCTGAATAACCTCTTTACAGCACTATAAATAAAGGCATTGAGCCAGAAGGAGAAGAGGTTGGAGCTATACATTTTCTTTGGGTAAATGCTGCAGGATTTAGGTCTTCCATTAGAGCCTTTGTGAGGAGAGATTGTCTTCACTTGATTCTACTTGGGAGAGGGTGAGCTTTGTCAAAGTAGAGGAAAACCCTTGATGGACCCTGGGAGGAACTTGCACAACACCAAGGCCAGGTTGTAAGAGTTTCTTTGTTTCGTTATTAATACAAACTGGTTTATTTTTCTCAATAGCTTGTGTTAATGAGTTATTTCATGTGTTCCTTGGTCTGCATGTTGAATATATGTTTTATTATATGAAATGCAAGTGCTTGGTAATTGTTTGATTGTTTGTGGTTGCAGGAATTGACTTGAAGGAGGAGCTCATCCGGATCGTCAAGAACGGACTTCAACAACAGCGTTTTGGAATAAGGTAAGCCTAAACACTTGTAGTTTTCATGTTGTAAAAGGTGTATTTAGAGAAAGATCACTCCATTTTGTCTTGTTTGTCATTAGAATGTCTTAGACTTCTAGGAAGGTCAGTCGTGTCCGCACCCTTGACAGATTCCGTGTGACAAATTGGCGACTCCACTGGGGAATCCATTAATGAGAGAGTCTTTTCCTTTATATGAACTTTGCTTTGAGAAAATCATTTTTATTTTCTGGTTTTTGACTGTGAGAATTAGTATTTGGGTGGCTTAGCTTTAGATTTAGTTAGATTTGGTTTTTCTTCATTTTTCCAGAAGGACGCACCCTCTGAGTACTGCACAGTGCGTCTTTGGACGCGCTGTTGCCGTCTGCACAGAGCGGGGCCGCACCTGTGACAACGGGTTGCCTGCGTCTTCCTGTAAACTTTAAGAAAATTCCATTTTTGCTTTAAATTGCTTTTAGATTTTGTTTTTCCTTAGTGTTTTCTGCCCAGATCCTTTAGTACCCTGTCAAGAATTTTCACCTGAACTAGTTTTGTGAGCTTTGAGTGTTTTAGTGGTTTTCAACGAAGTTTAGACCTAGGGTTTGATTTTTGGAAAGGCTTTGTAGTGACTTTGATAGTAGAAAGTTGTCCAGCCTTAGATCTCTCTGGTTAGTCAACCTTCTTAGAAGTCGGGCCTGTCGTAAAGTCTCCTTGTGTGAGCAACTTGCCATTTGAGTTGTTTTGGGTCAAATTTCGATTTGCTTGTTTATAAAGTATTGATTTCCATTTTACAAAAAGAACAAAAAGATTAGAGTTTTGTTTTGGCTAGTTTTTGATTCTGCAATAAGCTAGTCCTTGATTTGATTGTGATCAAGTAAAACACCTTAGAAATAATCATTGTTAGTTTTGGCCTCGTTAAGATTGCTTAGAATAAATTTGCCTTTAGTTTGCTTATGAGTGCATTTTCATAGATTTTAAGAGTTGTTAAGATTGATTTTTGGTTATATTAGATTTACTTGCTTTATTAAAAGAAAAATACAAAAACATCTTCTTAAAAAGTCTTGTTTCAAGTAGCTTTTTGTTTTCGAAAGAAGAAAAGAGTTTTTTCGTGCATGTAAAGAGAGGTTATGTTTTTATGCTTGGAAAAGACAAACGAATTGTTTCTTTGATTGTCTTCAATTAAGAAGTTGCTTTTATAAAGATTGCATTCTCTCAACTTTTTAGTTAAGCAATTCATCGAAAAAGTAAAGTAGTGGATAAATCATTCTAGGTGCATTTTGTAGTGGTTTCGAGTCGAGTCAACACACCACTGGTTTCACTTCCATCACCTTTTGACTTAAGAAACAACCTTAAAAGTAACGCTTAAATTAAAATCAATCTAGTAATCTTTATTTTTCTAGGGCTCTGAAGCACCAACATAGCTTAGGCTAGGGTCTTGGAGTAGGTGAGTACTTAACTCTCCAAGACTACAAAACCAAACAGATAGTCTATCTTGAGTAGAACAAATCCAATTGTTTCAGTTACATTCTGGGAAAGCTCCTCTTAAAGGAGAAGCACGAGCTCGTGTCCGAACCAGTGAGGGGATCATTCCTCCCTCGTTGGGAACGACGCCAGGCAGTACGTATTACAAACGGTAAACCTCGGATTAACCATTGTCGAGGAGCCAGGGGTCACTTATCGGTAAACCTTGGATTGTTGTCAAGGAGCCGGTAAGGGGATTGGAGCTTGCTACTCTGCCCTTGCGTGCTGTCGGAGTTTAGACTGTTCCCCCAGGTGTAATTGTTGTGATTGGTAACCTTAGTGGCCATAATATCTAGGATTCTACCCAAGGTGACGGTGGAGGGAAGGTCCCACTGTACCTGGAGCAGACGTCGGTTATACTCACTTGGATTTTCTGGGGGGTTCGCTTCACTTCGAGACGGTTAAAGTGGAGGAACTTGGTCCAGTCTATTCATTAAGCAGGTTGCCGGGGTAACTGTTCCACCCACCATTTCTGTACTGAATCCTGCGAGGTTGGGCCTAATCACCAACTAGCGCTTTTGGTCCGGAAGACTACTGTTTGTGTGTGGTTTGACGCTCTAGATTATTTAGGCGTGTGCTTCAAATTTGTTTGCTTCTTTAGAAGACTTTAGGTGGTTTGATTTGAAATTTTTTACTTTGTTTTCGTGTGTTGTAGTTAAAATCTTTAATTGTGGCGGAATTACCGAGACAGTCCCGTAGACTTCGGGGCAAGTCTCCTGAGATTGTTACCGGAATAGATTTGTTAAGAAAACTCCGTAAATCGCGGGGTGAATCTCCTGAAGACATTCCGGGTCATTTAGAAGGGTTAAAGGTCCTTGTAACTCCTCCTAGTGGCAGTAGAGTAGGATCACCTGAAGAAGGAGAATCTTCCTTGGTAGTCCATCCAGATTACCAAAGTTTAGAAACAGGTTACAATCCCGAAGCTGTTACAGTTTCCGAGCTTGCTGGTAGTTTTTCATCTGCCAGTGAAACAGGCGAAGAACCTGAAATTTCAGAACCTGTTACTCCAACTCCTAGTGTTCCTGATTCACCAAGAATAGAAAGAATTATCACCGAAAATCTTCCTGTTGGATTAATTGCTATAGAAGAACTTGTTCCAGAGGAAGAAATAGGCGTTTCTGATTCTGAAGATCTAATTACCCTTGATCTAAGGGAGCGTGAATCCATCTTTTACAGTCCTCCTAGAAGTGAATCTTGGTACCTTGCATTAACCAATTTTTTAGACAACTCAGTAGGTTTTTCTACACCTCGTACTCCGGTTCCACCTAGAGGAATTCATTCTCCTGTAAATATGTCTGGTCAGTCATCTGTGTTTTCACAAAGTCCTGAATCATTTTTACATGGCGGTCCTTCTGTTCCTACTGGGTATCAATCACTTTCTGGTACCTTTGCGGGAGCATCTCCTCAACCCGTTGATCATGGGTTATTAGTTGGAAACAGTGGTAATGTACCATTGAGTATAGGTGACGTTTATATGATGTCAGGTTCAACTCCCATTAACCAACCTCAAGGTGGCCAATTACCGCCTGGGGGGCAACCTTCGTTAATGCCTGGGGGGCAACCTCAAGGTACTTCATTCGTGACTGGGGGGCAACCTCAAGGGTATCAACCCCAGCCTCAATATGTACCCCAAAGTCAACCTCAGTATCAATATCAACCTCAAGGATGGCAACCTCAAGGATGGCAACCCCAAGGGTATCAACCCCAAGGGTATCAACCTCAAGGATACCAACCTCAAGGTCAAGGTCAACCCCAGTATTCGTATTTACCTCAAGGTTATCAACCTACGGGTCAATACCCTGGTCAAGGTTATCAACCACCTCAAGGGCAATCATATGGGACTGCACCTTACAGTTATCAACCCTATCCTCAATACGGCTATGGATCTCAGTATCCTCAACCTGTTACGAGTCAATACCCTGGAATGTTAACATGGGATCCGTCACAGGGTCAACAGATGTCGCAACCAAGTATACAGTCGGTACCTCAAGCAGGACAACCTGCAGTTCCTGGTCCACCCCAGCAACCGCAACCTGTCCAGTCAAGTGTTCAGACCCCTGTAACTTCTGTAGTTACTCAGCCGCCAATTGCACCTGGTACTCCACCTCACACGGCTGCAGCAACTACCGCTTCATCTACCATGCTTACTTCTGGAGTATCGGCAGCTCCGGTTTCTACTGTCCCTGTAACCACTCCTCAGACATCTGTACCGTTGTCTGGACCCACGGTTCAAACCACAGTCCAGATGCCTGCAGGCCAACCTGGTACAAGTACGGTTGTTACTACTCAACCTCAATTTGTTCAACCTCCGTACCAGGGACAGTATCAACCTGGGCAAGCTGCCCAACAACCGGTTTACCAGTATCAACCGTATCCTGGGTACACTTATCAACCACCTCAGCAACCCCAGTACGGTCCGGTTAATCCTGGTTTTCCAGGAGGATATAATATCCCAAATGCGACTCCTGTTCCTAGTTATCCTGGATATCCTCCTCCTGGGGCTGGTATTGTGACTCAGAGTTTTAGAGATCCTAACCGGCAGTTACCGTTTATTGCGACTTTAGATTTACCCGACTTGACGCGCCTAACGAACGATCCAATTCAATATCTTCAGTTCTGGCCGCCAATGCCAAATAAGTTGCCCAGCGATATACCCAAGTTCGAAGGTAAGTCTGGAGAGGATCCGTCTAATCACGTGATGACTTACCACCTCTGGTGTGCATCAAATTCCATCTCAGATGATTCCATCCGCTTACGTCTTTTCCAGCGTACACTCATTGGTCTCGCAGCCAAGTGGTACATTGAGTTACCACGGGCCTCTTTTTACAACTTTAGCCAGTTAGCTACCTCGTTCTTAACTCATTTTCAGTTACCAGTCAGATACGATAATGGTACAGAATTATTAACTTCGCTAAAACAATCGACATCCACGTACATTTCTGATCACATTCATGAGTGGAGACGTCGAAGAAGATTAGTGAAAGTTTTTATCCCGGACCAAATCTTAGCTGAATGGTTTGTCAAATCATTATTACCAAGAATTACTGAAGATGTAGCTAAGGCCGGAGTAGTTACTGAGGAGCAAGTCATTGCTCAGGCACAATACCTTGACTTAGTTTACACTCAGTCGGGTACGTTACACGAGAAAATTCCGGATCTTCCAAAGTCAAACCAAATCGCTGCTGCTCCTTCGGGATCTCATGCCGCTGATGGTATGATTGGTATCGTGACTACGAAGAGTAAGAAGAAGTCTTCCAAGACCTCCAATACTCCAATTATCACTTTGCCTGATTCTCCGACAGGAGAGTCTTCTCCTCCTGAACTTACCGCCGACATTCACGCTGTAGAGTCATCTACGGCCAAATCAAAAAACGGTGGAAAGAAGAAAGGAAAGAAGAAGGCTAAAGCAGACAAGGCTCCAAAGGAGAAAACGGAAAAGTCGGAAACCAATGACGAAAAACGCAAACCTCGATATCCTTGTCTTATTTGTGAAGAAGATCATTTTACGAGAGACTGCCCTCATCGGGCCGAGGTAGTGAAAATAGTCAAAGGTTCTCCCACTCCTGCTGTGTTAAAAAATCCATTTCCAGAGCAGGAGAATAAGATGATAGGTTCTTCTTCGAATGCCAGTGAAGAACCCATTTTGATGATGTCTCATGTCAGGATTGCGACTCGATCGCAAGATTATGGTAGTAAGGCTCCTGTTGATGGTAAGGAAGCAGAATCTTCTCACTCTAACCCATCAACCTCAGCTCCTGGTTCCGATCCACTACAGATCGAAAAACCTAACCCAGACTTAGTGATTAAGCCGCCCGCCAAGGGTGTACTTCGAAGGTCTGCTTTCAATCCACATGCGAGAGCAGCCCAGAATTACAACATTGTTGAAGACTTAGCTGTTTCACCTTCAGCAATGTCGGCACTCGAAGTGCTGCAATCATGTCCAGCGCAACGAAAATTGCTTTTGTCGGCTATTGGAGCTGTCGATGTTCAGGACCCGAACCTAATGATCTTTGATCTAGAAAGTAGTACACCGCGTCTCCCCCATCAAATGGCTTTCCAAATTCCAGTGATAGTCAAAAACAGGCCTATTCATCGGACTGTGATTGATGAGGGAGCTTCTACGTGTATTATGTCGATTCAATGTTGGAGATCGCTTGGTTCTCCTTCGTTGAACCAATCCCCCACCATCCTTAAGGCCTTTGATGGCCGTGGGTTCCGTCCGTTTGGTATTCTACAAGAATTGCCTATAGGGGTCGAAGGTAAAACCGTTAGTCTGGATGTGGAAGTGGTTGATGCCCCTCTAGACTACAACCTTCTTTTGGGTCGAAGTTGGTCATATGCTATGACAGCGGTCGTTTCATCGGTCTTCAGAGTCATTAAGTTTCCACATAACGGTAAGATCGTGACTATTGATCAGCTGACATACTTTTCATCCGACCCAACCTCTTCAGAAACTATCCAGCATGTTGGTAAAACGACAATCCCTTATAGGGACATTGGTGTAGGTTTAGTTAAGGATTCCGGTTTACTGGGAACTTTTCCTCTCCCTCCACTCAATGCAGACCCTTCGTTTGCAACAATTCATATGATCACGTCAGAAAACATTATTTATGATGATCCTTGGTATGTTCCCTCTGACTCTGAGCTAGACTCACTCGGTGATGTTATGCCGTTGAGTCCGTATGAGATTGCTTATGAAGCTCTTATGTCTTTTACCGACTTTCATTCAACCGAAATCGACCAAATGAATGTGGTCAGTGAAGAGTCACTTTTCACCTCACCCTTAGAACGGATAACGTTTCCCGAAGAAGTGTCATCTGACGAACAACTTCGCGAAATCCTAAGTGTAGATGATCTACCATGGGAAGATCTCCATCACAGATCTTCGTTTTTACCTAAGGATGATGCATTTGAAAATGATTTTTCATCTATCTTTACCGCTGAATATGTCAAAGACGCTCAGGATCCAACGAAACATTCTGATTCAGAGCTGAATTTAGGGAATATTTCTCGTACTATTCCCATTGATATTTCAGTGAAGCCCGGAATCGAGGAGAACATTCATATAGGTGCCGCATGTACTGAAGAAGAAATCCAAACTTACAAGGCCCTATTCCAAGAATTCCGCGACGTGTTTGCCTGGTCTTACGAGGAAATGCCGGGAATTGATCCTGCCATTGTTGTTCATGAAATCAAAACCTACCCGGATGCTAAACCCATTCGGCAACGGTTGCGTCAGATTCACCCTCGAAAAGCGGCTGCGATTAAAGCAGAAGTCGAAAAGCTGTTGAAAGCAGGTTTCATTTATCCGATCCCGTTAACGGATTGGGTATCGAATATTGTTCCCGTCAATAAAAAACAAGGAACAATAAGAATCTGTATCGACTATAGGGATATCAATCGAGCTTGTCCAAAAGACAACTATCCTACGCCTTATATCGATCAAATTATTGATGATTGTGCCGGAAGTGAGATGTTTTCCTTCATGGATGGTTTCTCAGGCTATAATCAAATCAATATTCTACCTGCCGATCAACCAAAAACGGCATTCATTTGTCCATGGGGGACATTTGCTTATTGCAAATTACCTTTTGGGCTTAAGAATGCCGGCGCTACTTTTCAACGGGCAATGTCTTATGCATTTCATGACATCAAGCACATTGTGCAACCCTATCTCGATGATTTGCCTGCTCATTCTTTACAACGAGCTGATCACCTTGTCCACCTACGAGCAATCTTTATGAGGTGTAGGCATTATCGAATTCGGTTGAATCCCCACAAGTGTGTTTTCTGTATAGAAACAGGTCGATTGCTGGGATTTGTTGTTTCAAAAGCCGGCATTCGCGTCGATCCCTCGAAAGTCGAGGCTATCATCAAATTGCCTCCTCCTTCGAGTTTGCGCCAACTCCAAAGTTTGCAAGGGAAAGCGAACTTTTTACGCCGATTCATCCCAAACTACGCCGAGGTCACTAAAGGTTTTACACGGTTGTTGAAACAGAACGCACAATTCTTTTGGGACGAGATTGCCCAACAATCTTTTGATGCATTAAAACACGCGTTGACCCATGCACCGTTATTGCATCCTCCCAACTACAACCAGGACTACTTCTTATACCTCGCAGCTTCGCATTCCACCATTGGAATGGTGTTAGTTCAAGAAGATGAATTCAAAGCAGAGCATGTGATATATTATCTTAGTAGAACCTTAAATCCCACTGAGTTAAAATATTCGCATGTGGAGAAATTGGCCCTGGCAGCCGTTCAAGCTGTCCAGCGTTTTCGTCACTACATTCTTCTCCGCAAGACTACAGTTATTTCGGATTGCAACCCTATGATTTATATTTTGACAAAACAACTGCTAGGGGGCAAGTACTCTAAATGGATTGTTATCCTGCAAGAGTTCGACTTGGAGTTCGAGAAGTCCAAGTCTAAGAAATCTTTAGTTTTTGCGGAATTGATGTGTGATTTCCCGAGTGCTGACACAGAGACTGTGGCAGAGGAGTCCATTGTGGACGAATCTTTGTTTCTTATTAGCACTTTAGATCCGTGGTATGGGGATATAATCATCTATCTCCAAACCCAAACCTTTCGGCCTGAAGCTTCCAAGGAAGACCGTCGAAAAATTCGGTTTCGATCCCAGCAATACAGAATTATTGGAGATACACTTTATCGCCGGGGGGCAGACTTAGTTTTTCGACGTTGTTTAACTCACGAAGAGGCTGAGAGAGTTTTGAATGATTGTCACTCTGGAGCATGTGGCGGTCATATGTCTGGGTATGCCACAGCTCAGAAGGTGTTGCGCGCTGGCTATTTCTGGCCGTCTATGTTTAAAGATTGTATCCTTGCTGTCAGAACATGCCACAACTGTCAAGTGTTTGATCGAAAGATGCGCGCTCCACCTGCTCCTCTCCACCCTATAATTGCCGCTGGTCCATTCGCCAAATGGGGCATTGACTTTATTACTTGTAACCCTCACTCGGCCGGGGGGCATGCGTATATCATCCTCGCGGTTGATTATTTTACAAAATGGGCCGAGGCGATGCCTACATTCGACGCAAGCGGCAAGACAGCTGCAGTTTTCGTATTCAATCATATCATAACTAGGTTTGGTGTCCCACAAGCAATCATTACTGACCATGGGAGCCATTTTCGAAACGTCATGATGACTGAGCTTACAAGCCAGCTTGGTTTGCGCCACGATAGCTCTACTCCTTATTATCCGCAAGCCAACGGTTTGGTTGAGTCAATCAACAAAGTTCTAGTCATCATGATTCGACGGATCATTGGTATCCATCGAACGAATTGGCATAACATGTTATTTTCGGCGCTATGGGCATATCGAACTTCAGTGAAAAATTCAACAGGTTTCACCCCTTTCCAGCTAGTTTATGGCTTAGAAGCTGTGTTACCTATTGAATGCGAAATCCCATCACTTCAAATGGCTGTCGAATTACTTCCAGCTACTTCCGAAGAGGAGAAACGGTTATTATACTTGGCTAAATTAGATGAGACTCGACGTGACGCTACTTTAGCTATCGAGACTCACGCGAAACGAATGAAAGCTCAGTACGATAAAAATGTAACCCCTCGAAGTTTTTCGGAAGGAGACCTAGTACTATTATATGATCAAGCTAACGATAAGCTAGGTGCCGGAAAATTCGTTCCCATGTGGCATGGGCCCTACATTGTAAAGCGAAAGCTAGCAAAAGGGGCTTATGAGTTAGTTGATTTTGATGGGGACTCTTTGGGTAAACCCAGAAATGGACTTTACCTAAAGAGGTATTATGCTTAAAATGATGGGTATGGAGAAATTTTTAGATAGGTTAGATTTTCTTTCTAGCTAGCAAGTGTGTTAGTTTAGTCAGTGTGCTTAGCTTAGCGAGTGTGGTTTTTCGTCATTATTCTGGCTTATCTTGGTTTTACTCTTGATATTGTAGATGTCGACGCCTCTCCAAACATACATTGGATTTGCTGATGGTGCTTGTCGTAATACACGGAATATCTCTTCCGCAGCTTGGGTTATCTATTCGCCCTCTGACGAGTTAGTTTCTATGCATGGGGTAAGCCTCGGTCAAACAACGAATAACATTGCAGAATACAGTGCAGTGGTTGAATTATTATCCGAATCTATTTCATTTGGAATTCGACGTTTGATAGTGAGGTTAGATTCTGAACTTGTTGTATTACAGCTTAATAGAGTTTATGCCATTAGAAATCCTGTGTTATTAAGGTTGTTTTTGAGAGTGCGTCTCTTGGAACGTGAATTTGATTACATTGAATATCAACATATTCCAAGGTCTTTGAATACATTAGCAGATGCAATTGCTTCTCGAATGTTGGACAGACATTTACGATAATCATGCAAGTAAATTTAAAAACATTTCATCACATATGTTAAACAAGATAAGCCGGTAATAGTGATATATATAGATAGAAGTGTGTCAAAAAATATATACATCGTCTTCGATCATAGGTTTAAAACACCTTATGATCGGCAAAATGATAGTACAAAAAGTCAAAAATGTCACATGTGACTACAAAAGTGACTAGTCAATCACTGGTGGTGCTCTCTGTACGACACCACTGCGCGGGCTACCTTACGCAAAAATCTCCTAAACGGTCCAGGGACCGCGACTACGAAGCGCTGAAGCCTGATAGGAATGTCGTCCATAGTAGTCTCAGGTATATCTGCCGTGAGACGCTCTAGATCATGCTCCAACTCAGCTAGTACTTCTGCTGTCGCATCCTGTGGGGCCGGTACCGGTGCAGCTGGATGTAGTCTATCATAAGGCCGGAGGTTGGCTGGACGCTGTGGACCAACATCTGCATTTTGAAAAAGTTTACTATTAGTTTTGAGACGATATATATAAAAAATACAAAAAATACATAACTAGAAAACTTGTGAAAATAAAAAGTACCTCTGTCGTCCCATTGTTCTCCCTGTGGAAGAACCATGTCCGGATCACCTCTGAAATCCATTCCGGCATACGGAAAGTCCTGTATCACAAAAAGCTGGCCCTCTAACCAGTCAAAATAACTATCTGAGAATCGAACTACTGTCGCGCCCTCGTCAGGATGCCGGGCCATCACCGCAACCCATCGTATCAGCTTTGGCTGCTGGGGACCCAAGATATCAACAGTGAGTTGCTGAGGGATCAGCATTGGAATTCTCTCCAAGGCAAAGCTCACGACTATAGGCCCATATCCAAAAGTCTTTAGTCGTCCGTTCTTTGCCTTGGTCAGTTGGCTCTTCATATGAGCCGACACAGCTTCACACCAGTTGAAAATGGTGCCTTGGTAACAGTCAATTGCCATCCGCATTTGGGATCCGGAAGCAATGTGTAAAGCGGCCGCGCCGCAAATTCTGGTAACCGTGAACGCTATGACTTTGAGTTCCGGTAGAGTGATGTGTTTTATCTCTATGCCTTTTGAATGGTGAGCCCCACGTGTGCACCAATCCTCGCGGAGACTATCAAGGGATTGGCCACCCGGCCTAGTCCCCGCAAGACTGAGTTGCTCACCTCTGTTTGGCAAGCCAGTGAGAAAGTATACATCCGAGGGCTCTATCTCGAGCTGGTGCCCTCCTATGTAAAAGCATTGTTCTTGTACGTTCCATCGCTCAACCAGCCATTCCAAGAATCTTACCTGGCCCCTCATGCCCGGTATGGTCCAATATTTGTATAATCCGCATGCTCTTAGGGCATCCAGGGAAGGTTGATGATTTATTGCAGCTTCATCTTCCTCTACATGCTCTCTTTCTCTCCAGTCTAACATGATTAATGCCCTGCATATCAAAAATAGCAATTAGAAATTAATTTGGGAATTTTTGGTGGTTTTTTGAGAGAGTTGGGGTTTTGAAATGCGCGTTTCTCGGAGGACGCACCCCGGCTTTGTAGCACAGGGCGCCCGGACGCAGCTGGCCTGAAGGCGGGCTGCGTCTTCCGACCGTTTTCCCGTATGAGAAAAAGTCGGGGGACGCAGGTCACCCGAAGGGCACCTGCGTCCGCCGAGAGGCGCATTCCAAAACCAAAACCCCCCCAAAAAATGAAACTAAAACCTAAAAATTGATTCTAAACGGATAGAAATGCAGAGTAGGATGTGTAAAATACCTGGATAAGACGGCGTTCGATTCCGACGGTCAGATTTTCCGCAGCGACCACGGGAAGTTTCTTGTCAAAAGCTCCTTTTTCAACCTCAACAGTGAAACGGTAAAAATGACATGGTAAAAGGTCTTTTTATAGGTTTTTTGGATGAATTAGTTCATTTTTTACCATGAAAAGATGTTTTTGAATGTATTTTTGCCTATTTTAAACAGGTATGAGTAATGTGTTGCTTTTGTGCAGGACAAAGGGATTTCGAGGGAAATTGTAATTTTTCACAAACAAAAATATCAGAGTCATCTTTTAAGCCCTTTTCTGACTCCTAAAACATGAAAAGATCGCCGAGTGTTTCTTTTTCACTCGTTAAAACGGAATTAAAAGACGGTCCCCTTTTAGCTCTTTTCTGACCGCAAAATCAGGAAAAGATTGCCGGGTTTTTGTCGTTTCGAACTCGATAAGGAAATAAAACGACGTGTCCTTGATCGCTTTTTACTTTTCAGGTCAACGACACTATTATGAAAGTACTCCTTGGTCGCAAGATCAAGCGGTTCCCCCAGGTATTATTTTATACTTTTTCGGGCTTGAGGGACACAAATATACGAAAAAGTTCAACGTGGAGTCTCCTTTAGTTTTTTCAGACTCTCTAAAATTGAAAAACGCCGAGTTTCTCCTATACTGGGCTCGTTAAACTTTTACAGTAGAGGACCTGTTCAATTACAAACAGGAACGAACCACTCCTTCCTAGGGTTCGAATTTAAACTAGGTTGGACTCGTCCGAAGGATGAGCTTATAATCAAGCATATGTTATCCTCCTCAAGCTTGTTAAAAATAAAGAGGTACTTGCCAGAAATGGTGGGGGAAAAGAGAGAAGAATGAACCTGTTTGTCACCTTTTGTCTCAGAAGAAACTTTATTACCACTCTTGAACACGACACTTTTCATTCACCTGGGTTGGGAAATCTTTTACCTCACAGTTGACCAAATCACTTTGAAAGTCTTTAACCGGGTTCCAGGGGTTAACTTTGAGTTATACGTCACCAAGCCATCTGTTGTGTCGTTATGTGTTCAAGAGGTCTGCAAGCAAAAACTTTCATCTGCAAAATACTTGTCATCCATTTGACCATCCCTGAGTCAGTCCTTACAGCAACATTTCTTCAACTTGAACAATGATTTCGTGTTGCGGGCTTGCCTGCAACGGGTCGCTTTCTATCGACATCGACACATTATCTAGAAAGATGACTTAGGAATCGACAGTACCTTGAAGTCTGCATGCATCAATGGCAGGTTTCTCGCCTTTGACGTCAGTTTACATCATTGACTTTCGATCAAAGGATTCCGTGAAGTGTTCGACATCAAAACATCTATTCACATTTCACGGGTTGTGCTTGGTACTTTGAGAACCATTGACATTACTGGTGGTTTCTCTCACGCTTGTTAACAGTTCACATCATTGACTGGTAATCAAGTGGTTTCTAACATGTTCGACATCGAATCATTTAATCACATGCTTAGAATCGTACCAATTCGGGAAGTAGAAGTGAAGACCCTGGATCTAGTTTCTACCATCCAGGCTGCGAGGAGTTTTGTATTCATTATCTATGTAGACTAATCATAAACAGATGGCTGCGTCCATACTGTGTCTACAAAAGTCTATAAAAATGATGTACTGCAAGATCATTCCTGTATCAGAATAGTTAGTCCATTAGTTAAAGTTTTGAATCTGAGTATGGGAATGCCTACCTCAGTGATGATATAATCTTATCCATGTATTTTGTGTTGAAAATTGCAGGTTCCAACCAGGCCATCCACAAGGCAATCCTTGAAATGATAAAGCGCTTCACCCTTCCTAGAATTATAAAACCCTATTCTATTCCAGGCTTCGCACTTTAGGGGGCAATCTGTTACACTAAAAAATGTCACCTTGACTACTTACAGTTAGTATGGCTCAAATCAACAGTCATGCTACCCTCTTAGGCAAGTCTCATGCCTCTGTTATCCATCTCAAACTCAAAGAAGAGAGAAAGTCTTGTAAAAACTATGTTTATCTCTGGGGTCGCAGGTTCTCTCTAGCCTTACCTGCGGGGACGCTGACCATGTTCACAAAATCTGCGTCCATGGACGCTCTGTATGTTAAGGGACAGGTGCGTCCCTCTGTAAAAGGCAAAATGCGCGAGTTTTATCTTGAAAAAGTTACTTGTGGTTACTTCTAGAACATTCTAGAGGTCGGTTTGATGAAATGGATGCGCCTCCAGTTGGTTCATGTATCTCTATTAAGGGGGAACTTATCCCATCAATAAGGGAGCTATCCCACCCAAAGAGGGGGATGATCCCATTGATAGTGGACCTGAATAACCTCTTTACAGCACTATAAATAAAGGCATTGAGCCAGAAGGAGAAGAGGTTGGAGCTATACATTTTCTTTGGGTAAATGCTGCAGGATTTAGGTCTTCCATTAGAGCCTTTGTGAGGAGAGATTGTCTTCACTTGATTCTACTTGGGAGAGGGTGAGCTTTGTCAAAGTAGAGGAAAACCCTTGATGGACCCTGGGAGGAACTTGCACAACACCAAGGCCAGGTTGTAAGAGTTTCTTTGTTTCGTTATTAATACAAACTGGTTTATTTTTCTCAATAGCTTGTGTTAATGAGTTATTTCATGTGTTCCTTGGTCTGCATGTTGAATATATGTTTTATTATATGAAATGCAAGTGCTTGGTAATTGTTTGATTGTTTGTGGTTGCAGGAATTGACTTGAAGGAGGAGCTCATCCGGATCGTCAAGAACGGACTTCAACAACAGCGTTTTGGAATAAGGTAAGCCTAAACACTTGTAGTTTTCATGTTGTAAAAGGTGTATTTAGAGAAAGATCACTCCATTTTGTCTTGTTTGTCATTAGAATGTCTTAGACTTCTAGGAAGGTCAGTCGTGTCCGCACCCTTGACAGATTCCGTGTGACAAGTCTGCAGGGGCTTCTACAGGAAGTTTCTACAGGATGTTCTGTAATTCTTCTACAGGATGTTTACGAATTGGATTTTTGAGGATGGATGGTTGATGGAAGATGCATGGATGGTTATGGAGGTAGGATGGGGGCCTGAAGTGACCTAGGAACTGATGGATGGAGTGGTGAGATGATGTGGAAGGCTGACTTGCATCAACGAAGGTTTAGGCAATGGAAAAGCAAGAAGGTAGGGTTACGTGGCAAAAGAGCAGATGGGAGATGAAGAAACAGACTTGGTGATGGAGGAGCTGACCTGAACGAGGCTCAGATGAACGAGGAGGTGATGAAGGTGATAGAGATGCCCTGCACAATGCTTATTCAAACAAATCAATGAATTCTTGCAAACAAACCAAGTCCTAGCTAACTCAATCCAACTGTTAATGAATGAATAAACAACAGCCTTGTTTGAAAAGAGAACCATATACATCACGTGAGCAAGAACATGCCAAAAGATCTAAATGCATACAAACTCCTACCAATCGATTCTAAGCATAAAAAGCTACGTTACCCATCAAAACCAACTACAATAACAAAGCAAAATCTAAAGAGCAGATTTTATTTCAAGAACGTAGCAAACACATAAATATAAACAAGGGAGGTACTGGGTGCTTGAGATGGGCCCAACCCCAAGAGCTATAGCCTCCCAAGAGAGATTTAGAGTTGGTGCAAAGCTGGATCCATCTTTATTAATCAAGAATGAAAAGTTACATCAAAACTGTCCACAGGAGAGCTTGAGAATGAGCTGAAAGCAAAGCTAATCTATTGCATAAAAATCAAACTACAAACTAGCTGACTAATGGATAAAACAAAATGACTAACTAGCTACAAAAATGACTACCAACTAGCTAACCAAAATGAGGCCCTAAGCCTTCTTATTTATACAATTTGAGGACCCAACAGTCCTCCTAAAAGTTAGGGGCTTGGCTGCCCAAGACTTGTAGTTAACAGCAGTCCAACTTGACTTGCTTGGCTGCCCTTGAGCTGATTGATTCGGTGGCCCTTGAACTCCGAGCTGATGGTGGAGAATTCGAGGTAAGGGCCCATAAATGAGGTGGACACCTTCCTACAAATCCTCTAGCTTGTTCTCCCACGAATTTGGCTGCCAAGTGCTCATTAAGACCTTCAAATTTGTCTCTAAGTTGACCAAAAAGGCTACACAAAGCACCCATTAGACTTGTTGGCATAATGACTAACCAAATTCACTCTATTAACACAAATATAATCAAAACATGCAATAAACAAATGAGAATGGTGGATTAAGTCAAATTAGGAGGTTGGATGAGCCCAAATATTTGTCCATTTTTGGGGCTCATCATCACCCCCCTACTGAAAGTGTTGCTCATCCTCTGAGCAACCAATTCCTCTCCTTGTCTTTGATAGCCCTGGTGGCCTCCTTGGCTAATCATCTCGGCTGATTTCTCCTTTGGTTTCCTTCTTTCAAACTTCCTGTAGAACCAGTTCGCTGGCTTCCTGTAGAAACAGTCTCTGTCTTCCTGTAGAAACAGACTTTGTCTTCCTGTAGAAACAATCCTCTAACTGTTCTCTGTCTTCCTATAGAAGCAGTCTTTGAGTCCATCACCTTGATTTGCTTCTCTCTAGGTGAAGGTTTTTAGCTTCCTCATGCTCTGTTTAGCTTCTGCCTTCTCTACCGTAGCCTTTTTCTCTGTTCTGCCTTTGTTTGAATGTCTTGCATTTTTCATCATTGGTTTTCTCTTATTTTTCAATGTATTTTTCTTCCTTGCCATTCTTTATTTTTCTTCAGCACTTCCACTAACTCATCAACATTAGTCCTTTGAGTATCTAGCCTTGTCCTCCCCCTCTCGCTTTTATTTGGATCCTTGTATTTCTCTTGATCATGTAAAAGATCCCACCTATTCATTGTATGACTGTACTATGACAAGACACAAACTTGTTGCTCTTGGTTGGTTAATGACATGCCTCGAATGGTCCAAGCTATGATTGATTTCCACCTTACACTTATTTCATCTCATTAGTCTTATGGTCAACTTTAAGTCACACCAATGTTTGTTAACTCTTCATTTGTGCAATTTTGGCCACCTTCAATTAATCCTTCTTGCTGTAACTGCCAAACCTGATCTGTCACAGTAAATAAATTTTTTCACTCCCAACCTGATTGCTTTTATAAGCACTCTCAAAGTAGTGTTCCCCTGTTCTCGATTTAGACAGCTCCAAACTAGCTTGGATCTATGACATGATCCCTTTACAATCCTGGATCACCTGCATAAAATTTTTATATGATACCATACTCTGTTTTAACAATTATGCACATGCCTGCAAAAGACCCTAACCAAGTTTTCTTCTTTGGTTCTCCTTTTTTTTTTTTTTTTTTTTGAAAGAGATCTCAAGGATATTAGAAATTCTTTAGCTATCTGGTTATGAGAGGAAGAGTTTTGCTTCTACAGATAGAGGACAAGGACCAAGTTTCCTTCTCAAGACACATTCAGATATGCAAACTTCAAATTTTTCATACCCATGCTGGCATTCACAGCTGCATATGCCGTCCTTATAAGAGGATTTTAGATATGAAACGTGGAGAGATGCAGAAAAACATGAGAAATTCCATGCAACACATAATCACACTGCTATTTTTGACTTACAGGCAAACTGGTCTCTAATTCTCCTGCTCTAGACAGTTCAATTCTCCACCTTTCAAAATATATATCGTGCATGGAAGAGTGTTTATGAGCCTACCCTTCTCGGAACTTCAAATTTGATGAGGGAAATCTCAGGTTTCTTTGTTCCAAAACGCTGTGTCATACTTCCTGTAGAACGCCCTTGCATAGGTGGATTTGAAAAATGGCCGAGAAAGCTTGGTTTGCTGCTATGGGGCTGGTATGGAGCTTGTTGCAGCTGTAAGGAATGTGGTAAACTGGAAACAACATCGGTGAGAGTTCGATTGGCCATTATGAAGATTTCCGTTGATGGAGGGTGAGCTGGCCAACTACACGTTGGCCCCATGCAGACTGTCGGTCCTCACTGCAGTGTTTAACTATTTGTTCCTTGCCTATAATCACGTCCATCGATCATGCTGAAGGTTAAATGGTCACCACTGCCTGTTTCCAAATTTCCTCCTGAGTTGGCTGAGCACACGTGGCGTATCCACCCACCGAGCGCTGTTGAACTAGATGAGGGTGTCCAGTTGGCTAGCCACCGATTATGTTAACCACAACCATCTCATTCGTTCATGCAATGCTTTGAATTACATTCATGCAACAGAGGAACAAGGTTAAGTCACGTACCTCGAAGTTGAATGGCTGCCGTGAGCTGTTGTGGGCTGTCATTGCTGCATGCATTTGATTTTATGGTTGCATGATGGCTTGGTTGCTGATTCATGGCTGGTTTTCTTTTGCAGGTGTCCTCTGGCCATATGCATGCAACAAGAGTTCATTTCCACGTTCAGATCTGCATCCTAAAACTGCTGCCATTGAATTTCCACAGGACCAAAACTTCTTTTTGCCATTTCTCCCAAACGGCAAACCGGATTGAGCTGAAACTCGGTGGGCATGTTCCTACCATCATGATGCATCTCCCATAGCAAATTCGTGATCAATGGATGCACGGATTTCGAGAAAATTGGAAAATGGCTGAAGATTTCAGAGCTCGATTTCTCGGAAACCGTGCATCGGAATTGGCTGAAACTGCTTGGGTAGGCTACTATCACCCACGTGCATCTCCCCATGAAATAGGTTTTGAAACGGATGCACGGTTATGGAGAAAATGCAAAAATGGCTGATGGTGATGGAGGCTGATTCCTTGGAAACCGTGCACCGGAATTGCATGAAATTGCTCAGGCATGTTGTCATCGACCTTGTACAATTCCCCACAAAATGGTTTGTCAAATGGATGCATGGTTTTCAAGTTATGGCAAAAACAAATTCTGCTCTATGGATTTTTGCTTCAAGGCACTTTGCATGTGTTTGCATGGTATGACAAAATGAATTTTGGCTGTGATGCAGGTATGGAGATGATGGAGGAGGAGTTGCAAGATTGCATGAGGGCTTTTGAACCCTTGAGAAAGCTACCATGCTCGCCAAACCACTTTTTGAAATGCATGCCTAGTTTCCCACAATTTCTACAAGAAGATCCTGTAGAAGCACAATGAGAAGCACAAGGAGGTGAAAAAAATGATGGATGAAGGCAAGGGATGGACACCCAAGTGCTTGCAGGCCTAACCAATAGACTCCCACCATTAGATTCATTTTTGAGATTGAATTTGGCTCGTCCAAAGGTTCTACAGGATGTTTCCTGTAGAAATATAGAGCATCCTGTAGAAAACACAGTTTTGAGGAAAGAAGCATAATGACATGAAAAGAATGATGGAAAAGGGGTGAGGAGTGGAAACATAGATGAGTGTAGGCCTCATGGACATATTCTAAGCCTTCAGGTCCTCTTTGGAGATCAATTTGGCTTTTTTGTAAGCTTCCTGTAGAAGATACAGAACTTCCTGTAGAAGGCACAAAAACTCCTTTGTCTTTGTTTTGAGTGCTCCTCCTGTCATGAAACATCCTTCTTTAACCTGCAATGTCATTGCTGCAACATGAAATGGAGATTAGCTTTATTTTTATTTTTCTTTTTCTCTTTTTTTTGAAAAACAACTAGGGCGCCTCATGGAGGTTTTCACCCTAATTGCCTGCCTTGGGCGCCTCCAAGGGAGGTTTTCACCCAAAGATCTTTTTCTCTTTTCTCTTTTTTTTTCAACCCATTGACCGCCTCATGGAGGTTTTCAATCAATGAGCCAACCTAAGGTGCCTCCGAGGAGGTTTTCACCTTAGATTTCTATTTTCCTTTTTCATTTTTTTTTTTTTTTTTTTTTTTTTTTTTTTTTCTTTTTTCTACCCTACCCTACTTGAAAAACAAAATCATTTTCAAGTATAAGAATACTTCCAATGGAGCCATGTGCACATCGAGATTAGAGACAAGATGATGTGAAGGCTCGGAATGCATGCTTTGACAACTATCCAAGTCTCAGAGACAACATGATCTGACTTTGAAAGTACAAAACATAGCTGAGGAAGAGAGTACTGCTGCAACTGAGTGACCTTCTGAAACCATATCTCAATATAGCTTTGATATCCTTGGTTCTTTTGCTGATCTGGATCATTCTTCATGTCACCTTCTATCATGACCTTCTGATCTTCCTCTTTTTGTTGATCTTCCTCTTGAGTACACGGAAGATTTGATGGTAACCATGAGGGATCTCTCTCGATCTCTGATTTAGATCTCTTTTCTTCATCAAGTGCAGCCCATGGTTCTTTGATCTCCTCTTTGGAATCTTCTTTTGCTTTTGGTCCTTCAATGTTGTCAATATAATCTCTGCTTTGCAACACTCTTCCTGAGCTTTGGTGAAGATCATTGGGCTCAAGAGGAGTTGTTTGGATATGTTGTGCCTCAGATTTGCAATGGGGTTGAGCTGCTCCGTTGCATGGTTTTGGAAATGGAGGTATGGGTAGCTGAGTGGGGGTGTGAAATTGAGATGGAGATGGATGGCATTGTGGTTGGGTAGGCATTTGGGGTTGCCTTGGTGGAGGAGGAGGCGATGGTTGTGGATGAGCAGGTGGTGGAGGAAAATGAGCGGGATGAGAGTTGTACTGGGGCCTCCACTCCTGATAAGGTGCATTCCACTGAGGCTGTGGCTGAGCATAAGAGTGAAATGAATGAGCAGCTGGTTGGGCATAATATGGATCTGTGAAGGAACAAGGAGAATATGACCAAGGAGGAGGTGTAGACCAGGAAGGATGAGCAGGGGGATCCCAAGAAGGCATGAAAGTGGCTCGATAAGGGTCATAATAGGTCTCGGGTATCCCTTGCATCTCCTGCTGGTAAGATCTAGGTCCAGGTGGCCTCCTTTGGTTCATATAATAGAGTGATTCAGTGACTCCCTTGGCTCTTTGATATGCAGCTTTGATTCTGGGCAAGGAAGGGCACTGATCTGTAGGATGGTATTCTTCACAGATGAAACACACTTCTAGAGGGTGCATTGGACATTCGTTCCTAGGATGCTTTCTAGGGCATCTAGGACAAAAAATGACCAAAGCCCTCTTGGCTTCCTCTTGCTTCTTTTGGATCCGCAAGGTATCCAGTTGCATGGCAAGAAACTGCCTCATATCACTCTTGAAATCTTTGATCTGATTTTCAAATTCATCTTTGGACAAGATGTTGCTCCCAACATCTCTACTTGTAGCCATTTGCTTCAGAGGAATGTTTTCTTCTTCTTCTCCCCTATAGGTTCTTCAGATATGTCTTGATGTCCACCCAGGGGCTCTTTCATCATAGCCATCGAAGAAGAACGTTGGCTGTGTGAAGCAGTGGGGGTGTTGTGCAATCATTTTTCTAACTTAGCTCTACTCCTACAAGGCATGAAATAGATTGAACTGCAACTAACTATCTTGCGAAATTGAAATGAAAGCAGGAAAGGACTAATCTATTTTGCTCGAATGAAATTGCAAGAATGAAATGCTAGGCTACGCTTAAGAAATTGAAACACTAATCTACGCTTGCAGAATTGAAATGCGGAATTGAAAGGCTATTCTAGGAAAGCAGGAAATGCTAATCTATGAAAGCGGGAAATACTAATCTAGGAAAGCAAGAAAGGCTAATCTACTTTTGCATAAATGAAATTGCATAATGGAAATGAAAGAAACTACTTAGAAGAAGGTTGTAGTAGAAAATAGAAGAATAGCAACAATCACCAATACTCTGCCGCTTCCCCGGCAACGGCGCCAAAAAGATGGTGGGCTCCAGTATTGTAGCAACAATGCTACAACTCCTGGAGCTCCCTTCTTTAATTTTATCAACCCGGTAGTTCGTAACAAACTTGGAAGCGACGGTGCTGTATGCACAAGTACTAGCTCTTGTCGCAGCTGTCACTTGGTCAGCTGGCACAAGTCCGCTAGGGCTCAAGCCAACTTCTATATGCTCTCAGAAGAAGCTTTATGAGTGATGGACGAAAGCTAACTCAAAGGAGGCTAATCTATTTGCGAAAAGAAACGGAAAGCCAAAAAGAAACACAAACCCTAGCAAACCCTAGCAAACCCTAAGTCTACCAACTAGTCCTACTGATGCAAAAATGAGAATGCAAACTACCGAAAGAGATGCCATTACTTCTAGGAAGGTAAAATGCATGTGTCTAAGTTATCACTATCTGAAGAAAACATCTTTTTGTATTTTTGATTAAGTTGTTGAAATTATCATGCATGTGCTTCTAACTAGTTTCCCACTGTGCAGGGATGGATCAAGGGATGAAATGCTTTGGGAAAGGTTGGGATGGTACAGAGAGGGTCTAAGGGATCCCCAGTATTCTTTCTGAGAGTTTCACAAAGTCTGGATGACATGCAACCGTGTTCATGAACTTCTACAGGAAGTCTGCAGGGGCTTCTACAGGAAGTTTCTACAGGATGTTCTGTAATTCTTCTACAGGATGTTTACGAATTGGATTTTTGAGGATGGATGGTTGATGGAAGATGCATGGATGGTTATGGAGGTAGGATGGGGGCCTGAAGTGACCTAGGAACTGATGGATGGAGTGGTGAGACGATGTGGAAGGCTAACTTGCATCAACAAAGGTTTAGGCAATGGAAAAGCAAGAAGGTAGGGTTACGTGGCAAAAGAGCAGATGGGAGATGAAGAAACAGACTTGGTGATGGAGGAGCTGACCTGAACGAGGCTCAGATGAACGAGGAGGTGATGAAGGTGATAGAGATGCCCTGCACAATGCTTATTCAAACAAATCAATGAATTCTTGCAAACAAACCAAGTCCTAGCTAACTCAATCCAACTGTTAATGAATGAATAAACAGCAGCCTTGTTTGAAAAGAGAACCATATACATCACGTGAGCAAGAACATGCCAAAAGATCTAAATGCATACAAACTCCTACCAATCGATTCTAAGCATAAAAAGCTACGTTACCCATCAAAGCCAACTACAATAACAAAGCAAGATCTAAAGAGCAGATTTTATTTCAAGAACGCAGCAAACACATAAATATAAACAAGGGAGGTACTGGGCGCTTGAGATGGGCCCAACCCCAAGAGCTATAGCCTCCCAAGAGAGATTTAGAGCTGGATCCATCTTTATTAATCAAGAATGAAAAGTTACATCAAAACTGTCCACAAGGAGAGCTTGAGAATGAGCTGAAAGCAAAGCTAATCTATTGCATAAAAATCAAACTACAAACTAGCTGACTAATGGCTAAAACAAAATGACTAACTAGCTAAAAAAATGACTACCAACTAGCTAACCAAAATGAGGCCCCAAGCCTTCTTATTTATACAATTTGAGGACCCAACAGTCCTCCTAAAAGTTAGGGGCTTGGCTGCCCAAGACTTGTAGTTAACAGCAGTCCAACTTGACTTGCTTGGCTGCCCTTGAGCTGATTGATTCGGTGGCCCTTGAACTCCGAGCTGATGGTGGAGAATTCGAGGTAAGGGCCCATAAATGAGGGGGACACCTTCCTACAAATCCTCTAGCTTGTTCTCCCACGAATTTGGCTGCCAAGTGCTCATTAAGACCTTCAAATTTGTCTCTAAGTTGACCAAAAAGGCTACACAAAGCACCCATTAGACTTGTTGGCATAATGACTAACCAAATTCACTCTATTAACACAAATATAATCAAAACATGCAATAAACAAATGAGAATGGTGGATTAAGTCAAATTAGGAGGTTGGATGAGCCCAAATATTTGTCCATTTTTGGGGCTCATCAACTTGCTATATCAATGGTTATGAGGGACCTTATAGACTATGTTTACTACGATGGGTTTGGCCTAAGAAATTATTTCAGTGATATGTACCAACTTTAAAATTTTTGTGATAAAATTAATCAGTTAGGTTTTTTTGTTTAAATTGGCGAAATAATATTGTGATTAAGGAATAAATATCAATATCTCAAACCTAATGATTCATTATGTAGCTTATGCTTTTAATAAATAAATTAAAAGATAATAATAATAATAACAATAACACTGCATTCAGTAAGATTTGTTTAGATGTTAGAAAGAGATCTAAGTTGACATCATTGATGAAAACATTTTTGTGTGTCCCTTGTTGGATGTTAAGTTAACAAAATATGTACCAATGACTTCAAAAAACTAAATCTCATGCAACACATAAACAATAAGCACAATCTAACTATTATATGTTTTGAATTTTTTTCAAAAATTGATAATACATTTTTTTGTGATATTGTAATCTTTTGAAATTTTTTTGTTTAAATTTTGTTTTTGAATGTAGGAATGAATTTAACAATGTTGGACAATTGGCAGTGTATGGGTAGTTGTGTTAGTTTTGTCATTGATTTCAACCAAGTCCAGCATGATGATTGATGTCAACTAGGGTCAGTATGATGATTGGGTGTCCAGGAGGAATCCCATGGTTGTTGGAGTGATTTGTAGAAAATCATCATAGTAGTAGGCTTACTGAAAAAGCCTTAAAATGATGACTACAGTGATGGTCCAAATGGAATCTCGTGGTTGTTGTAGGCTTCATGTAGAGAATCATCATAGTAGTAGACTTACTGGAGAAGTCATAGAATGATGACTATGGTGGTTGGGAGTTCAGGATTCCAGGCATAAGAAAGAGAGTCAGGAAGAAAAGAGTGGCAGAGAGTTTGTAGCCATCTTAAATGTAGCAAATGGGATCAAATTCTACATCAGACCCTCTTCCATTGGAAATTTCTCTACAAGAGCTTTCCAACGGTGTGTGGAAGTCTAAAACTGGACTTCTGGATCAAAAGTTACGGTCTATCAAAGTTCAAGGACTCGAAGTCCTAAGAAGGTTGAAATATTGGAGGTCGGAGCCCATCGAGACCCGATATCGGAACTCAAAGACTAGGATATTGGAACCTCGTAGACCGGAATATCGGAACAACACTACAGGACGGATCAAAATTGATGATATCGAAATATCAGAGGTCAGAGCCCATCATGAACCGATATCGGAACCTCGGAGACTAGGATATCAGAACCTCGAAGACTGGAATATGGGAACAACAATGCAAGCTAGATCGGAGCTGATGATATCAAAATCTTGGAGGTCATCAGAATATCGGAGGTCCAGGAAATCGAAATATCAGAACTTCTTAACAAAGGTATTTTAAGAAAGTTACGATATTTTAGCAAGGTCAATATTGCTAAAAGCGTGAATGAATTCCAAGCAAGTTAATAAATGAATTGTTGCAAAGACAAGGGTGATTGGGACTCTTTATCTCTCCTCCTGTAAGACACGTGGCGACATGTTAATGGGCCTAAGAAAGTGAAGCGACTGGTGATGTCAGCATATCGGAGGAGGATAAAAACATCATAACTCTGGTGAAAATGATGGTTAAAGAAGTTCTGGTAAATGGTGCTCTAATATTTCCAGCACATGGTAGTATGAAGATCAAAGGGACCAAAGGTTGAATAAATGGTGTTAAAGACATCGGAGCAAATAAATATCTTAACGTTTATGTTGTTGCATGTTACAATATAGAAGAGCTCCGATACAACACTAAGCCATTGGTGATAGGTCTCAGTTCCATGAGAGAGGAAATACCAAAGGAGTTAAAGAAAAGGGGGCCAAGGATATTGGAGGATGAAATATCGTAACATTTCGTCTGTGTAAGTTATGATATGATGTGTTTCGATGAAGTAGTACAGTGAGCTTAATGAATGTATGAGTTGACAACTGAAGAATTGAATGCAAGAATGGCGGAGTTCGTTGTTGAAGTTTGCTAGATTTGTGGAAGACTCTGAAACAAGGAAATGAGGACAATATTTGACAGTGACAAATTTGTGGGAATGAAGGAATAAATCGGGTGCTTCACATGCACGTCTAGGAGAGTTAAATGGGGATCAGACTAGCCATCCCTGAGGACTGTCAAGCTCTGTGGAGCCATAAATAAGAATGGGACTCTTGGAGGAGTGTGCAGGCCACTTGAGAATTAAATTATTAGCATGGAGATCTACGTGTGATCGAACTTAAACAAGAACACAACAAATTATAGATATAACTATAAATACAGAGATGTAGCATAAATAACACTTCATTTAATTAATAGAAAAATATTGAACTATGCTTACAAATAGAATGGAAATAAACTAGATTGGGTGATGGTAGCTTATCTCTAAGAAGAGATTTGGCTGCTACATGCCTCTGAACTGTGTTACAATAAGGCTCAAGGTCCTATTTATTATTGAATAACAAGAGAAAACCCTAAACAACCAAAACCCTAACCCAAGGAGATGTAACGCCAAGAGTGTGTGGGCTCCGTTGGGGTTAGTTGGGCAGCCAACTTCCCGGGGTCGTAACTTGGTCATATTATCTTTGTTTAGCGTGTATGATACCTAGTTGGAAAGGTATATCCGAGTACTATAGGATTTGCAGCAGGACCGTTCCTATGGCCTATAGGCATAGGCTTGCAGTGAACCTCAAAAAAACTTCGTTTATGGGGTCAAAACTGCTCCGAAGTTCAGGACCCAAAAAATTACTAAAAATAGTAAATTCTAAAATAAATAAGGAAAAATATGAAACCGGCTGAAGGTCTAGGTGGAATAGACAGGTTTCCACTAATATCCACCTAAATCATTCCTCCCCCCTTAGGAAGTAATGGTCCACATTGTGTGCAGATCCTCCATGAGGTGAGGAAATTTTTGTTGAACCTGGTCCCTAGTGAACCACTTGCTCTGGTGAAGGAGTTGGATCCTCTATTAGCAAGTGTTCTTGACCTGCATGTCCATGAGCTAATAATTTGTGGCTTGTTCCATGCAGTATGAGTTGAGATCTGTTGGTGTGAGTTGTTATGCAATATCGGATGTGTCCAACAGTGGTGGAAAGTATAGTTGAAGGCAATCTACATTCAAAACTAGGAGCAGACCAAGGAACGGTGTGATGTTAAGCTCAAAGGCATTGTTAGCAACAGCCTTGGTGATGGTGTATGGCCCATATCGAAGTGGGTGAAGCTTGCACTAGGGTCCAACGATGTGCTCCTTCTATAAATGTAGCCAAACTTTGTCACCCACCTGGAACTTGTGCAGCACTCGATGTTGATCATGGCACTGCTTATACATAGCCTTGGCTCTGTCCAATATATCACAAACCTGCTGGCAAATGTGTTAAATGCGCTCAATAAATTTGTTAGCCCTGGCAGCTTCGGACTGGACGTGAGTCAAATCTGCCTAAGTGGTCGCAAATGGTATGGCCACATCGATGGGACATAATTGTTGAAATCCCAACCCTACCTAAAAGGGGTTGTGGCTCATTAAGTTATGGAGAGCTCTGTTATAACTGTGCTAGACAAAGGGGAGACTTTCATCCCATGTGTGTGGATGCTTCGAGTTGTACATGCACAGAATGTGTACAATCATCTTGTTTACAACCTTTGTTTGGCCATCAGTTTGGGGATGGAAAGTCGTGGACTTAGTAAGTTTTGTATCCAGCATCAACCAGATATTTGACAAAAATTCACTCAGGAATTTGATGTCCTAATTTGAGAAAATGGACTGTGGGATCCCAAAGTGTACCCACACTCACTCAAAGAAGAGATTAGCAGTGGCCTCTATTGTGATACTCTTCTTGTAGGTCGCCACGATGGCCAACTTAAAGAATATGTCAACAACCATGAAAACACAGTCATTGTTGTGCTTAGTAGAAGGAAGGCCCGACATGTAATCCATGAAGATAGATTCCCAAGATCAACTAGGAGTAGGTAGAGGATTATATAGACCTTGTGTCTTGATGGTTGATTTGGAAGTGGCGCAGGCGGTGCAGGATCTAATGTACTTCCCAACATTCTGACAAAGTTTCACCCAATAAAAATAATTTTGCAGTATTTCCACTATTTTCTCTACTCTGAAATGTCTAGCGACTTGACTGTAGTGTGCCTCCAAAATCATATTGGCACACTCTCTTGAAGGAACACATATGTGTCCCATGTGGCATAATAGTGCATCCTAAAGGTGAAATTTTTTAACTTGCTTCCCTTCCAGGAGTGTCTGGTATGTCCCGCTGAATTTTGGATCGCTCTGGTACATCTGTGGCCACTCTAAATTCTCATGCCCAAAGGAGTCGAGCACAGTGATCAGCTTCATGACTAGTGGTCGGCTAAGGTAGTCTACATCATTTTTAGTGCTTCCCTTCTTTTACTTAATGTTCATATGGAACTGTTGCAGGTAGGTGGACCATTTTTTATGGAAATCATTCTGCAACTTCCCTTGTGTATGTATGAACTGCAAGGGTCAGTGGTTTGAGTGGATAACCATTTCCTTCCCCATAATGTAATGCTTCCATTAACAACATGTATGCACAACATAATACATTTATTTGTCGTAAGTGGGATACTTTTGTACTGTGTCTGAAAGTGTCTCACTGTGATAAGCCATTGGATGCCCCTTCTGAGTAAGAATTGCACCAATAGCATAATCGGAGGTGTCCATCTTAATCTCAAATGGTTTTTGCATGTCTGGTAATGTGAGCACTGGTGCATAGCAGAGGCGATGCTTCAACTTGGAAAATGCATGCTATTATGTTTCGGACCAAAAAAAAAATTGCTTTCGCTCTGCCCTTGGTGATTTGACTTAAAGGCCAAGCGATATGAGAGAACCCCAACATGAACCTGCATAGAAATTGCCAAGACCCAGAAAGTTGTGGAGCTCTGTTAGAGTGGTTAAGGTTGGCCAATCCCGAATGACTTGTATCTTGGCTGGGTCCACATGCACCCCCTGCTCATAAATGATGTACCCCAAATATTGAACCCGGGTCATGCCAAAATTGCATTTCTCCAAGTTAGCACATAGCTTGTGTTGTCACAAGGTTTGAAGGACCTTTCGAATATAGTGGATGTGCTCTTCCCAAATCTAGTTGAAGATCAAGATGTCATCTAAATACACCACCATGAATGCATTGGTGAAGGGTCGCAATATATCGTCCATCAATCTCATGATGATTGCAGGGGCATCCACCAACCCGAAAGGTATGACCAACCATTCAAAAAGGCCCTCCTTGGATTTGAAGGCAGTCTTCCAAACAGCAGAGGGTTCGATAGGCACCTGGTGATAACCTGACTTCAATTCAATCTTACTAAAATATTTTTCCCCTTTGAGCTAGTCCAGAAGGTCATCAATCTACGAGATTGGGTACCTACTCCAGAAAGTGATCTTGTTCAGCGCTTGATAGTCAATACAGAGTCTACAGGTCCCATCCTTCTTCTGTACCAATACAATCGGGCTCCCAAAGGGTGATGAGCTTGATTTGATGTGCCCTTTCAGCAACAATTCCTTAAATCTACCTCTTGATCTTATCGTTCTCGAGAGAAGAGCATCGATAGATCAGTCCATTGGGCAGCAGCGCGCCTGGGGTCAGATCGATGGAGTGCTTGACTTGACAGTGCAGAGGTACCCTTGTAGGTGAGGCGAAAATTTCATTTTACTCCTCCACGACCTTGTCCATATGTTTTTTATGTGTGGAGGAGCCCTTTCTAGAAGCCATGGCTACAAACTTCTTCTTTGCCTGAGGGTGAATCATAAGGAAAAAAATTTCCTAGTCTGGGAAATGATCTTACTGCATTGCTTTGCAGTGATCAAAGAGATGGCAGTAGGCGGGGCTACCTCCAGTATCTTGTACAACTTATTGGCCAAAGTAATAATCACAGAGCAAGCTTTAGACTCATATACATCATGTCGCTTCCACAAGTATGGTTGTCCTAATAATACATCACAAACTTCAAGAGAAGAAATCACACAGTACCTCATCCTTGAAGGGCTTGATCTTGTAGGGAAGGGCGCATTGTTGACTGGCGCGGAGATCTCGTCCTTGGTGAAGCCACCCAATCATGTATGGATGTGGATGTATTGTAGTCTTTAGGCCCAACCACTTCACGACCTCTACTGAAATGAGGTTCTTTTGGCTCTTGCTGTCGACAATGAAATGCAGCAGAGAACCCTTCACCCACATTTGCGAGTGGAATAGGTGTTCCCATGCCTCTGGATCTTCAGGATCATTCTTTTGGATCTTGGTGGTGGCCACGGTGGCACTAGGATTTGAATCAATGATGTTATTCCCCTTTTAATTCTCCTTGTCGGGTTCTAACTCAAAGTTAGAACATGCGTCTGATTCAGAGGTCTTCAACTCGGCCACTATGGTTGCTTGGCCCGACACTCACTTGTGTTGTGAGTGGAGCTCTTATGGAAGTCACACTATTTTCCCGTGTCCTTTTTCTTCGTGGTGTTGTTATTTGCTTACAGCTTTGGCGGGTTTTCATGGGTAGCCCCACTTTCGTTTTGTCCTTTTCTCTATGGTTTGGGGCGCCTTTACCTTGCTTCAAATTTGCAGATCCAAAGTCCCGCTTTTTCTATTTAAACTTCTGCTCAATTTTGACAGTGTATCAGTACACCGTACTGAGCTAGGAAATGTCCAAGAACTCCATCTCATCCTAGATGTACTTGTGTATACAGTCACGTACTTGAGTATCAAATGCCGCTCAGAATCCTTGATACCCAGCTTCGTGTGAAGGGTATGGAAAAAAATTGTGAACTTTTGCACATCTTGGTCCCTTCCCTATCGTAGCGTGGTCCACTTTATGTATTTATATTCATATCTCCTAACAGGGTAATATTGTCCCTTGATGGCATCTTGGAAAGAATCCCAAGTGGGTGCGGCTGAAAACAACAAGGGTTCACTCTTGTCCTTTTGTTCACAGTAGGTTTCCCATGAGTCCTTGACGTGTGGGCGGCTTTGAGAAGTGAAAAAGTAATATTTTTCGAATTGGAAAAGTCATTGTGGTCTAGGAAAATCCTCTCTACGAATAGAGACGATCCCTCTAGCCCAATGAGTGGGACTAACAACCTAAGTGACAATCTAATAGACACTTTCCTAAGTTACAATTGAAATGAGAGACAAAAAATATGGCCTACCTCGTTCTGAAGCTATCAAGTCGTCCTTTGATAAAGACCTCAAATCACTTGTGTCACAAGCTCGTTCCTACTGCTCACATCATTTATGAACCTGCAAAAGAGATCAAGACATAACAAAGCATGCAAATATAAATAACATATTCAAAAGTAATCTAGTTAACAGATCAAGGAGCGTTAAGCTAAATGATACATGAGCATACACATTTAGGGAAAATGAACCAGCAATTGTAGATTAATAGAATAAAGGAGGAAGCATACAACCAAGCCTTGATGTTAATGGGCTCTCCTTGAATGAATTTCCAAGTCCAAGCTAATCTCTCTAAGCACTCCTTCTCCAAGCCAAATGAGTAGCATATAGGCACAATCTTAGCATAAGGGTGCAAATAGACACAGACCAACCATTTCGCAATGGGAGAGAATGAATATATAGGCAGGGAGAGGGAGTTAGGATCTCTCCAAAGAGTAGGCCCACATCTCAAGGAGGTAGCTCATAGGGATAAGACTAAGAGGCTAAGTTGGGAGAACTCGACCTCGTCTAGATTGAACAACCTCCAACTCGCCGCTCTGGAAGCTTCTAGATCACAAAGCTTCTCATCCTCTTTGGGAAAATTGTCTTTTTTGGATCATCACAAGTATACAAGTAAACAGAGCGATGCCATCGCAGGTTGAGTATAATGCAACAGGCGACCATCATGGTTTTTAGTCTCATAAGAGCGATGATTCTCAAATTAGTGTTTTAGAGTTATTTCCTTCAAGGGAATCTCAAGGCATTTTCCAATCGATGTCTTAGGGAGGATCTGAGCTACATACATGAATGAGTACACTACATGATGGTCATGTTTCGGCCACTTTGGGGTATGTCACAGGGAAGTGTAGGAGGCATGACAAAAAACTGTGTAACAGATGCCCCATAAAGCATGAAGGTAGAATAGGGAGTGATGGATGAGATGCTTTACGAGATTTCGCAGGGGCGATAACAAACACTTTCAAGAGACCTGAAAATCAAGGATGCATATACATATACATATATGATATCAAAACATGAATCCACAGTATGGGCGAAACCATCCAGATAATAAGGACTATGAAAAAGATCAGTGGTATCGGCGCAGCCATCTGAATGAGAAGGATCATATGTAAATCTAAGATCCAAGGTATGGACGTAGCCACCCGATATAGAAGGATCATCATAAATGTAAAGTCCCACAATATGGTCATAGCCATCCGTATAGCATAAACATGTGTACAATCATGAATAACACATAACTCCACGCATCCTGAGTCATATCAGACAAAACTCAGGGTCTTGCACTCCATCCCAATCTGATCAATGTATGAATTTTAACATGCTAATGAATGTGTCAAAGTCGAACACGCTAGAAACTGCCTAATTATCGGCCAATGATGTGGACCATTAACAGGCATGAGAGAAGCCACCAATATTGACAATGGTCCTCAAGGTACAACAATACAATCCATGAATGTGAAAATGAAGCTGATGTCAAACACTCATGGAATCACATGATCAAAGGTCAATAGTGAAAACCTGTCGTTGGATGCAAATAAATTTCCATTAAGGCATGCAAGCTCTAAGGTACTAAAAGGGAGTTTCTAAGTCATCTTCCTGGATAATTAGTTGAAGTCGATAGGAAGTGACTTGTTGAAGGAGGGTCATAATGATTCCCTCATCATCGACACAAAACAAGGAATAAAGTGGAATGAATGAGTAGGATCCAAGATTGTAGAAACATGTCAGATAATGTATAGGTAATAAACTGCAAATAGGACTTCTCTTGAACATATTGGCGACATGACTTTGGAGTGTGTCAACATTTGACTCAACATAGGACCAAGGGTCATAATGACGAAGTGGAATAATCAAATGAGAGGCAAAATGGATTACCCAAATCCAGAAGGACAAGTGACTAAGTGAGGATATCCCAAACCCGACATGAGAAACAGATAAGTCTCATGTTCAAGAGCGACATGCTACCAATACAAGAGATGTTTCACTTTCACTTTTTCCCCACTATTTCTAGTGATTACCTCTTTATTTTTACATAAGCTTGAAGAGGATACCATATGCTTGTCATGTCATTTCACCCTTCGGATGAATCCATCCTAGTAAGTTTTATGAGTTCCAGGAAGGAGAAACTCGATCTCGTCGTGGTGACAAGTCTTTTGTCATTTAAATTTTAATGAGTCTGATGGAAGAATAACTCAGTGTCTTTTTCATATTTAGAGAGTTTGAAAAAGAGATGAAAAATAAAACTCCATCATGTCCCTTTTCGTAATTTTTCCCTCCAACCCGAAAAGGTAGTAAACAATATTCGAGAGAACTTGTTGATCATGTCGATCAAGGTGTAAATTTTTCATAAATAGTCAACCTCAACACGAAAAAGGGGTAAATGTATACTGAGACAATGTCAATTCGTTTAATTTAATGATTTTTAAAAGACAAGTACTCGACAATCTTTTCATGTTTCAAGAGTCATAAAAGAGCTAAAAGGTGACTCTTCTTGGAGGAATGAGTGGTAAAAATGATAACAAATGGTTCCAGTAATGATGGAACTACTCAAAACATGTAATGGTCAAGAGGCCGATTAATAAGACCACTCATCGTAGATGTTCATCAGGCATAGGTAAAACAAGCAAGTGAAAGCATATGATCGGCCAAAGAGATGGTCACGATGGAATGAAAGAACCAAGGCTCATCTAGCAAAAAATCAGCTGATAAAAATGGAAATCACAAGATGTAAAAAGGGAAATAGTTTCATTTTTACACAATCTTGAAACATGACAAACTATGCTTGAGTATATTTGAGGATGGTTTCATTTTTTCACAAGCTTGAAACAGAAACAAACTATTCTTAGACTTGGTTTCATTTTTACACAAGCTTGAAACGGAAACAAACTATGCTTGGGTTTGGTTTCATTTTTACACAATCTTGAAACAAGTATTAACTATTCTTGGGTTTGGTTTCATTTTTACACAAGCTTGAAACAAAGATAAACTATGCTTGAGATGAGTTTGCATGCCCCCAGCATAATGACTCAATTTGAGGTACATGCCCCCCACGCTTCATTTCATTCACCTAAGTGCATCGAATGAAGGTTCACGTATGAGATCAAGTGAAAGACTCGACTTGGATTTTAGGATATATAATCAAAGACTCAAATTGGAAGGGAATTTGTTTCATCTTTTAATGAGCTTGACACAAGTAAAGGAACTATGCTCATGGGACCTATTTCATTTTTTAATGAGGTTGACATAGTAAAAGAACTATCCTCATAATCCTTTGTTTCATTTTTTAAAGAGCTTGACACAAGACAAGGAACTTTGCTCCATACCCTTTGTTTCATTTTTTAAGGAGCTTGACACAGGATAGGGAACTCTGCTCCATATCCCTTGATCACAGACCAAAAGAGGCCATGTCTTCCAAGAGGTTCTCATCAGATGGGAGAAAAACACTCTGGAAGAGATACATGTCCAAGGATCCAAATGAAAACTCGGGCTCCAATGCCCCCAGTACATGGCGTACTACATCACCTACTAGATCATCAGTAGATGCAGGCATGGAATAGGTAGCCACGTAATTAACCTATAGCAGGGGTGATACCGCTTGCACATAAGAACCATTTAGGGATGATGGTTGAGTGGGAGCTGATTTAGGACTAATGAATGCGGGAAACACATCACTCAAAAGAGGGAAGTGACAAGAGCTCCCATGACGTAAGCATAGTCACAGCCAAGGAGTAGATTAAAATTTAAAGGGCCTTGGACAACCATCACATCGAAATAGATAGTCTTTCCTCCCAAAGTAATAGGTAACTTAGGAAGGATCCCTAATGGTTGACTGGTTCCTCTGTTAAAAGCTAACAGATTCTGGGTGATAGGGACAAGCTGAGGAAAACCTAAAGCTTGCCAAGAAGTTGAGGACAGGATGCTAACATATGCGCCCTCGTCTATGACTGTGCTAGGTACAGACATATGCTAAGACTGTACTATAATCTGGAAAGGCATATAAGACAGACGACGATATCCTGCCAATTAGCTCCAATCAAAATAAGTGACTAAACTACTCGAAGGGGATGTTGTAGGAACGTGAGAGTTGCCCTCTTGCACTAAGGGGAAAGGATAAATGCTCTCATGTACCTCAGGAATAGGAGGGTTTGCCTCAAGCTCATCCGAAACTAAAGAAACCAGAAGAACCTAAGCATTATGAGGTTCACTCTCTACCGGAAAGGTACGGTTAACTAAAGGTGGAGTCAAGTCTACTATTTTCTCAACCAATGGTTGGTTGAGAATGGACTCACGAGACTCACTTTCATAGAGAGTGGGTTGACCAAAGATGACTTTTGACCAATCAGTGGATTAACTAGTGAAGGATCAGGGAAAATATTTCGATACCCAGTCGAAAGACAAGGTTGGGAAGTAGTAAGGTTTTCCAACTCTTTGTAAGCTTCATCCATAAGAGGAAAAAGGTGAATGGGATGATTACCTTCACACAACTTACAGGGAAATTTGAATTTTCCCTTTGATGTCAAGCAGGGTTAGCATGATTATTGATGTCAACCAGGGTTAGTATGATGATTGGGCATCTAGGAAGAATCTCATGGTTGTTAGAGTGCTTTGAAGAAAATAATCATAGTAGCAGGCTTACTGGAAAAGCGTTAAAATGATGACTACAATGATGGTCTAGATGGAATCCCATGGTAGCTGCAGGCTTCATGTAGAGAATCATCATAGTAGCAGGTTTATTAGAGAAGCCATAGAATGATGAATATGGTGGTTGGGAGTTCATGATTCTAGGCACAAGAAAAAGAGTCAAGGAGAAAAGAGTGGCAAAGAATTTGCATCCATATTAAAGGTCATAGATGGGTTCAAAGCCTACATTGGACCCTCTCCATTGGAAAGTGATCTGAAATATCTTTCCAACAATGTGCAAAAGTCTAAAATGGACTTCTGGATCAAAGGTTATGGTCTATCAAATTTCAGGGGCTTGAAGTCCTAAGAAGGTTGAAATATCGGAGGTCGGAGCCTATCGGGACCCGATATTGAAACCTCGAAGACTAGGATATCAGAACCTTGGAGACTGGAATATCGGAATAGCAGTGTTAGCTAGATTTGAGTTGATGATATCGAAATATCGAAGATCGAAGTCCATCGGGACCCGATATCGAAACCTCAGAGACTAGGATATCGGAACCTCGGAGATCGGAATATCAGAGTAGCAATGCAAAGTGGATCAAAGCTAATGATATCAGAATATCGAAGGTCTGGGACATCAGAATATTGGAACTTCTTAACGAAAGTATTTTAAGAAAGTTAAGATATTCAGCAGGGCCAATATTGCTAAAAGCACGAAGAAATTCTGAGCAAGTTAACAAAGGAATTGTTGCAAAGACAAGGTGTTGAGCAATAAAAGGTGTCTTTTTAACTCCTAATTATCTTCACATTAATTGTCAACCCAGGTACGATTTTTTATCTCAAGAGTGTACTTAGTCTGAGGCGGTCACTTGCTCAAGAGTAATGTTTTGCAGTATAGTGCTTTAAAATGTAAAGATAAATGAATGCTGGAAACAAAATCTTATTGGAACAACAAGAAACTGAAATGTTCTTAACTAAATCATTCACTCAAACAATTATCAGTCGAGGACTCAGTAATGATAACTCTCTCCCCTGTAAACTAATGCAAATGAAGATCAATCATAGGCAAGATCTCCAATCTGAGAACTTAGACAACTATAGTCAATGTTCTTTACAGTTGCTGATCTTTCAATCCACACTAAAGCAAATAACTGGAAATGGCAATTCAACTGGAAATGCTTACTAAAACACACTTGTTGCAATATCATTTAAAATATGAAATCAAATCCTTGCAGAAATGAACAGCGACTAAGTCTACTGAAAATCTGAACAGCAAAGCTTAACTTTAGCGGAAATGAATTAAACAGCAAAGCTCATCTTACAGAAATGAAAGATTAATGGAAATGAATAGTAATACTAAATTATTGAAGATGAACAGCAACTCTAAATGGAAATGAACGGCAAATCTAAATGAACAACAATACTAGATGGAAATGAACAGCACTACGAAATTAATAGAAATGAGAAGCAATACTAAATAAGCGACAACCTGTAATGCACGGCAGAATCTGAAGTGAACAGCGAAGCTTTATAACCAAAACAAACAGCATAACAATTTAAGTTGTAATGAATATTAATATTGTTATGATGGAAGAAAATGGCAACGCGATTCAATTGCAAAAGGTAATCATTAAACAAACCACACTTGCAGAAATCAAAAATATATAATACAGAGTAGCAGCTTAATCCACCAGAGGTTGGGCCCTTAGCCGCCAGCGAATGCTGCTGGGATAATTCAGATAAGGCGAATGAACAACAACCTCCAAATTATATATTAATCATTGAACTTGAGTGACATTACAATATGATCGCATTCTCTTGGCACCACAAGTCTGTAAATCAAAATTACAATTTGAAATAATAGAGATCCATCCCCTTTCCTCCTACCCTATCCTATCCTATCTCTAATCTACTGACCCATTTAATTCTCTCTAATCATCCATCATGAATCCTCTTCCTCTTCTCTGATCTCTGTTTTCATTTAAATACAGAGAGAGCAGAGAGCAGTTACAACAAAGATGATTACAATATGATTCTCATTACAAAATTGGATTGCTCACAACAAATTGATAAACAAGATCCTATCTAGAATATCTCTTCATCAATCATTCAACAGGAACAGGTCGAATTTGGCATTGCAGCTGAGATATTTTGGAAAACAGCCACAACAGTGAATCTGAGAAAAACGTCTTCAGAGAACCTTCTGTTTCTCTTAGTACGGACCGAATTTGGGAAAACGATTCATTACAAAACTAATTTGGTCCATTTTGGACAAAACCTATGTTTCGGATTTTCCAGATTCTTCTCCATTGCCCAAAACATCCAATGCAAAATTTCCACTTCTTATTCCATCGAATTTCTGATTTAGCACATTTAATGATGAGTTGGAAATCAAATCTTCAATTTAGAAAATATCTTGGAGGCTAAAATGGGGAACAAATTTATTAATAAACCATCATTTGTAAAAACATGCATACTAATCAATTTATTTAAAAATAAAGGAGAAGAAATAATATTTATGCATAAGAGCATAAATCATTATAAGATGGAATTATATGATAAACCATGATAAATGACATGATAAAGAAGAGTAGAAATGGGTGGAATAGGTGTTCAAAAGTGATAATAATAATGACATATTAACGGCCCAACATACCCCTAAACTGAATATATTGCATGTCCTCATGCAACAAAAAACTGAATATATTGCATGTCCTCATGCAACCCAAAGACTTTGTGTTAACCAAGCAATAAAGAATTTTTCATCCCAGCTCATGAAATGGATAGAACAAATGAATTCTTCCTCAATTAATGAATATTCAATTTTAGCAATATTGATGAAGGCGTAACAATTTTTACATTGACGTTCAAGTTATGTGTATATGAAGTTGTAGCAAAATATGATATAAGTAACAGCAAATTTCATTAACCATTTTCTCAAAAACTACAAACTAGATTTTGTTGAAATTTTTCAAGTATATTTCTACTATATTAATGCTTCTATGATTCAAAAATCAGATCGTTTTGATGCACGGATCATGAGATATAAACAAAATGGCTGTAGGTGATAGTGCATGATTTCTGAAATTTTATGAATTAATTTAACTTGAAATTATCTGGGTTTGTGTATTTTAATTATATGTCTGTGTTTTCCAAAGATCACAAGAATTGAGTTCATAGTTTTAAAAATATATGGAAATCAATTTCTGCACTGTATAAAAATGAAATTGTATGCCTTAAATGAGAAAGAAAATAGAAAACATCTATCATGCGTAGCAATTCCTCCCCCAAACTAAAGAATTAGCATGCCCTCATGCAATGCTAGAAAACAAATTGAGGTGGTTGCTACCATCTGTTGAATTCTATGCTTGGTGTAAAACAACATGAAATAAGGGAGGTGTTGAGAATGAATAAGAATAGTAATGGATGATAAAGAATATTAATGATATCGTCATAAGAAAGAAATGAATGAAAGCAACACTCCCCCAAACTGAAAGATGATATGCCGCTAAAAAATGAGAAGTGGTAAAGATGTGGAATGAAGGATGATAAATAATGCTCAAAATGGATTTTCATGAAATTCTCCTAAATTCATAATAAATCAGAAAATTATGCTATTTTACCTCAAGTTTTACCTCCAAAAAGAAAATGTGGAATGACATATATGGACTGGCATTTGTTGAAGCTGATGTAGGCAGAGTTGATGCTGAAAGTGATGCAAAAGGTGGAATCCAGGCAAGCACATCATGTCTGAACAATTGTTCGTGTTCACGAGTTGCTCGAGCCTCTTTGTTAGTTGCAATAGCGTGATCATGCTCCCCACACCTGTTGTTATCCTATAAACAAATCACTATTTTGCATACAATGTTCTTGAATCCACAGTGTTAGTTTTGAATAGCAACAAATAAGATACATGCAAAAATTTCAATCAGAAAAACTTTTGTATACATGCAATACTAATATTTTGTCAAATCAACAAGTTATGGCAGTGTCGTAATCATATCGCATGCTATCCCACAATGCATACATTCCCCCCTCCAACTGGAAAATGGATTCCATGACCATAAAGCCTATGAAAGGTGTTATGCTGACGGCAAGGCAAGGGAATGAACAATACAACAGTAAATGAAGCAGAGTACACATATCAATGATAGGATGGCGAGAGTTATGATTATAATAAGAGCAGAGTTTGTAAGGATAGTTATGAATAAGAGATAGGATGCTTTGGATTGATGATAAGTTATGTAAAAAAGAAAAAGGACAACAATATGCCAAAAAGATGCTTTGCTGACAGTATTCTAGCTGAAAATTATGCGATTGATCTGAAAACAATTTCTCATACGTAAAGGTTCAAAACAGGGAAAAAATTAAGGAAATAACTTCTCTGATAAAAAGAAAGAATAAGAAAAGGGTATTATAGTAATAATTGACGATAAGATATAACTTCAATACCATAAGCAGAGCCTTTGCTGCCAGCAAGTGTCCATAGCCTCGACAGGGTTGCTTTTTAACCCATATGAGCTAGGATCCTCCATTTATAACTAGAGAGTTCCAATGTTGTTCTACAGAAGAAATCAGTGTGCTGGCGTGGTAACCAGATAACCACACTGCCATTCACTGGCATGTAGCAAAAGTGATCAGGCAGGCTCGTGATGAGACCTCCTGCTCCAAGGATAATTTGGCTATCCAATGGATCATAACCCTGGTGTGGTGGCCATAATGGGAATGCCACTTTGTTACAACCTTATGAACATGGTAGGTTGGCTCGTAATGAGACCCCCTATCCTCCATTTGCAAACAAAATTTTGCTATTATTACACATTTTTATGATAAAAAGAGGGAGGCTCAGTACTCCTTAAGAGCAGGGATGGTGGAAGAAGTTGAACATGTCAATAGAAAAAAATATACCCATAATCTCATTTATTACAGACAGAGAAGATTATAACCAAGAAGGGTGGAACCAGCATAGTATTAAGATGATCAATCGTATCATGTACAACAGAACACAATGCAGTAAAGTAGTATATAAATAATTGTGTCCCTTTTGAAAATAATCTATCATCAAGGAGTTGTCCTGTTAAAGATCATAATGTGAATGATATTAACTCGCTTCAATAGAATCCATAATTCTTATCCTCATAAAAGTAGTGTACTTCATGCCATGAAAGAGAATTAGTAAAAGTTGGTTGAGATGAACTAGGAATATTCCCACAAGAGGAAGGAAGGGTCGTTCTTGAAAATACTCCCAAAGTGTTGTTCCTTTTAAGGAACAACAAAAACACTCAAAAAAGTGTTGTTCCTTGTAGGGAACAATAAAGGAAAATACACGCAAAAGTCTTGTTTAGATATATCTCAGTAGAGGAGGTATGATGGATATCAGAAGTTATGAGGCCATTTCATATCATCAAACATCAGGTCTCCATCATTTGTCGAAAATTCATTCCAAGGTTCAAGTCATTCACCACACATAAGGGACAGTTTTTTTCAAACTGTGTTTCTAGGCAAGAAAAGATGAATTTGAGAAATGTGAGAGAGGTTTTTGTCCAAAATTTACTTATGAGGAAAAACCTCTCTTATTTTTTACACAGGTTTCATGGTTTGGGAGAAATGTCGAAAACATAATTGGCCTCACAAGGGTTAGTGCACCTTTGGAGTGACCTTGGTAAAATCAATTTTTATCCTATATGAGATGCCAAAATGACTTACTTGATGCACCAACTAATAAGTAGATACAAATATCTTTCCAATGAGCTATCATGAGCTCAATTTGGAGTTGAGTAAGGCCTTAAAAAGTTCACTGCAACATCACTTTGAATTTCAGCAGCCTGATTCTGCTCATTTTGACCATTCTTAGAAGATTGGACTTTTGATAGAGAAAATGAACTCCAAATTTCAAAATTGAAGATGTTATGGAAAGTAGACTCAACAAGATTTCGAACGAGCTATTTTTCACTCAATTTGGATAAGGGGAAGGCCTCCAAAAGTAGGTGGAAAAAGGAACTGCATTTTTTACCAGTTTACCCAAAAAATGTTGTTCCTTTAAAAGGAACAACAAAAATGCGAAAGTGTTGTTCCTTTGAAAGGAAAAGAAAAAATGCAAAAGTGTTGTTACTTTGAAAGAAACAGCAGAAATGAGAAAGTGTTGTTCCTTTGAAAGGAACAACAGAAATGCGGAAGTGTTGTTGCTTTGAAAGGAACAGCAGAAATGTGAAAGTACTGTTCCTTTGAAAGGAACAACAAAAATGCGGAAATGTTGTTCCTTTGAAAGGAACAGAAAAAGTGTGAAATCGATGTCCCTTTGGAAAGGAACAACAATAATGTGAAAGTGTTGTTCCTTTGGAAAGGAATAGCAAAAATGCACAATCATAAAATGCAGGCACGCAAAAAATGAATTAGTTGTTCATTGCATTGATGCTAATGATGGGTTACAGTTTGAAGGAAGTGTTACATAGTAATTTGTCACCATTTGTCACCGTCCCTGTTACCTCTTTCTCGCACTTTGGAGGACTCATTCCAGGACCTGTGAGAAGTGACATAACTTGAAAACACTTGCATTACATTCCCCTAAGTATGGACTTCATATGCCCTGAAGACATCTCCTGCAGAATATCCTTAAAAAGTCCCCTTTTTCCATTAGCGCAGATCCACAGTGTATTACTCACGCCAATGGGGGAAATCCTCCAAAGAGGGCACGCCAGTTGGCGCTCTGTCTCAGAACTAGACCCACGCAAACCGAGTTTGGAAAAGCTTTTTAACAAACGCACGCCCGAAGGTTTTTTCCTTTCGACTCATGAAGCTTTTTAAGGATAATGCCAATCTCATGAATGTCGAGATTCATCGTATCTCCCTTTCCTCTATCCATAATAGCTTTTGAGGATAATGCCAATCCCATGGATGTCTTGATTCATTGTATCTCCTTCTCCTCCATCTATAAAAACTTGTTCTATTGCATTTGACAAGCTAGTTCGAGCATAGGGAGAATTATACTGTCAGAAGTCTAAGAGATTGCTGTAAGAGTCTTCTTTGCATTCATAATCAAAGAGAGAGAGGCTTGTTCCCAATCCCAACAAGCTTTGCAAGACATATGTAGCTGATCACCCAACCAAAGGAGGATTTGACGTCAGAACTATGGTTGTATTCTCTTTTGTTGATTATCAATAATAGATGACTATCATTATGGTTCCACTCTTGTTGTTCATTGTAATGATGTTTGAGTTATATATTTTCTGACTGATATATAATTGCATCTATTGGATTTTATGCTTGTATTTGTGTCGTTCTTTGCATGTGCAGGTGTCCATTCACAGAGATCGTGAGGATCATGCCCGGCCGGAGCAAAGGAACGGGAGTGTCGGCTCTTCTACAACACTAGCGTTGGAATCCAAGTAGACTCTCATAATCCACCTTTAATTTGCAATTAGGAACTTGTGTGATAGCATTGTTTGATTGTTGCTAGACCCATTTTGGGCTAGTGGGGATCGCCTCTGTCCGTAGAGGGGATTTACCTCTCCAACAATTTGGCAACTCCATTGGGGAGTAAAATTTGTTGTTTGATTCGTAAACTTTGGACGGAGCCTGAAGTACGGCCAGGTAGCCTTCGAAACACTATTGCTCTGCATTAGCGAAGTATATCAACGCCACTTTAGTCAATCTCCGGTTTGGTTTATGAACCGAACAACTTGGAGTTTGTCTTGCACTTTGGTTTTCTCTTGTTTTGCTTGCTTAGATAAGCTTTCTAGGTTGGATTTTTAAGTTGTCTCTTGCTGCCTAGTCTGTCTGGATACTGTTGATCAAGCTGTGGACTGCTTGTTTTTAATTTTAAGCTAGAAAACTTGATTAGCGTGATTTTTTCCCTGACAGTCGCGCCAGTGGGTGCATGTTGCACAAAAACAAATCGCGCTAATCCCTTAAAAGCATGAGTTACAGCCTGACAATCGCGCCAGGCCTGTCAACTTTTCCAGTTTGCTTGTTTGGAAGCCTTCTCAGCTTGGATTTCTGTCTTGTCACATATTTTTCAACTATTGGAGTGTGTCAGGGCTTTGTTTGACTGGTTTTTGACCTTCATCCTTCGGGTGTTAACCTCTTTCCATCGATTTCACATTCCAACCTAGAGCATCTAGTGGCTTTGTACATCGAGGCTTCCGTAGGAGTTTTTGGTTCTTTGATTGTCCAGTCGACTTCTTGGCTACCTTTTGCAGTTGTCTAGTGGTTTTCAAAACTTTTTATTGTGTTTTTCGAGCAATTTACCTTTTTTTCGTTTGGATTTCGCTTGGCTTCGTTTGGGCTTAGATTACATAGCTCATTGAGGTCTTTGTGATTTTTCTTGGTTTGAAAGATTGTCTTGGTGTTTCAGGGACTTGATTGTGTTTTCATTGAGTGAAATTTGTTTCTTTTACTCTTTGTTATTATCTCTCAAAAATTTTTAGTGCATTTTGCCATCGAAAAGAAAACGAACAATCTCTTTTGCATTGCAGTAGTCAATGGAAATTAGAGCTTTTCATTGTTATTAGCGATTAGTGACTGTAAAGAAAAGTTTCGTTTATTTCCATTAGCTACATTAAAGCCATTGTTGATTGTTTTATGATCATTTTGTTTGATTAAAAGATCTCAACTCTCTCGTAGCTAGCACTCATCGAATGAAATGATATATTTTGGCATATAGCTTGCATTTAGGAAATTGTGAGAGATTACATACGGTAAGACCTGGAAACTGAAACCTAATCAAATATCAACTGTAAAATGAACTGAATGAATCTAAAAATGCATTGGAACTTAACGCATACATCTAGAGGTATAGGCTAGAGATGTGTTCCAGCATCGTTAAACCTAGTCACTGTTGTTTCACATTAAGGTTGGGTGATTCTTCCTTTTGTGACTCAATAGTGTTCTAGCACGGATTTGTGCTCCCACGTACCGTCGAGTATATGCGAAGACCCCACTAGGTTATCATCCTTTATCCACAGGAAGCCGTGTCTGCTGCCTTACAAGCTATAACGCACTGAACACAGCATTCAGGAAGATTGACTACTGTACGGAAAGTCCTTGTAGACTTTGTGAAGGCAATCATCCCCTTCACCTTTGTCTGTTCATGGATAAAGTCTCTGTTGTCTTGGAAAGTCTTACAACTCCTTCACCCCAACTACCCGTTGGCTATCAACGTCTTTCTGCATATGCAGATCGTCCCCCTGTTGACAAAGAGATTGATTCAAATTCTTCTCGTGTCCAGGCCCCTCTTCCCGAACCTGGCTGTGCCAAGCCTGTTCCAGACCAACCACTGGTCGGAAAGAGTGTCGACTTGAGTTCACCACCCGTCGACCACTCTGTTTCGGAAGAGCATCATTCCCATGTTCTTATCGTCTCCTCAGATTCTCCTGAGTCCGGAAATGACTCTCCTATCCCAGCTACTCCCGAGAGTCCTGCTTCGGTTCTTTTAGAGCAGGGGGGAAATCATACGATTCTCCCACCAAGTAGTTCAGTCGTTTCCTTCAACTGGAGTCATTTGACCACCTCCCGCCTTCCATCCCATGTGCATTTCTGGGTCACGTACACGCCTATAATAAGGCGATACCTGGCACTGTTTTGGATGAGGGTGCATCTGTCAGTCTTATGCCTGCCACTACTTGGCAAGCTTTGGGTTCCCCACAGCTTGTGCCAGTCACGCCGAATCTGACGGCTTTTGACGGAGGAACTAGTCAGCCATTAGGGATCCTTCCAAAGTTCCCTATTACTTTGGAAGGCAAAACCGTCTATATAGACGTATCGGTTACCCAAGGTGCTTTAGATTTCAGTCTTCTCCTTGGCCGTGACTATGTATACGCCATGGGGGCCCTGGTATCTTCACTTTTCCTTGTGGTTTGCTTTCCACACGATGGAAGAATCATGACTATAGATCAATTATTGTTCGTTCGTCCCTGGGTCCCTCCTGCGCAGTCGTCATACCCTCCTGGTTTTCATCCACCAATTACATCTGCCCCACCAAAGATCAACTACGTGGCCACTTATCCCGTGCCTGTATCCAGTGATGCTGCCGTCGTGCATAGTTTCCTGGGGGCATTGGGTCCTGACTTCCGAGATGTTACCCTTCCACCCGGAGTGGCACTCTTGGAAGCCCCGACTTCCTGTTCATTCTAACTAGGTCTGGCGGAGCATAGTTCGTTTTCCTATGTCAAGCTCCTTAAAAAATGAAACTAGGTCTGGCCGAGCATAGTTCCTGATCTTGTGTCAAGCTCATTAAAAAATGAAATAAGGGTTATGAGGATAGTTCTTTTCCTAGGTCAACCTCATTAAAAAATGAAGCATCTCCTCCTTTCCAAATCGAGTCTTTGATTAAGATCTCGTAAAATACAAGTCGAGTCTTTCATAGATCTCGAGAGTGAACCTTCATTCCATCCACTTTGTTGAATGCAATGAAGCTTGGGGGGCATGTACCTCATTTTGTGTTATTATGCTGGGGGCATGCGAACTTATAACAAGCATAGTTTTTTGTTTCAAGCTTGTGTAAACATGAAATCGAATCCAAGTAGAGTTCTCCATGTTTCAAGCTTGTGTAAAAATAAACCCATACCCATTTTACATCTCGTGATTGCCGTTATTTCGCTAAATTCTGTTAGATGAGCCTTGGTTGTTTCATTCCATTGCTACCATCTCTTTGGTTGATCATATTCTTTCACTTGGTTGTTTATCCTTTCCTGAGGAACCGCAGCAATGAGTGGTTTTATTAGCCAGCCTCTTGACCATTACATGTTTTGAGTAGTTCCACCATTACCGGAACCAGTTGCTACCCTTTATACCACTCGTTCCTCCAGGACGAGTCTCCTTTTAAGCTCTTTTCTGACTCGTAAAAGATGAAAAGATATCCGAGTATTTTTCCTTTTTTGACTCGTTAAAGAGAATAAAAATGGAGTCATCTTTCAGCTCTTTTCTGACTCTCTAAACATGAAAAGATCGCCGAGTTATCCCTCTTGACTCGTTAAACGTAAATAAGAGGTGGTCGTCTTTAAACTCTTTTCTGACCGTGTAAAAATGAAAAGATCGTCGGACCCTTGTCGTTTCAGGTTCGTTAACGATTACGAAGCGACGTGGTTTCGATCGCTTTTTTACTTTTTCAGGTCGAAATCACTACTCATGAAAAGTACTCCTCGATCATAATGGTCAGGCAGTTCTTTTGAGAATTGTTTTATACTTTTTTCGGGCTCGAGAGACACAACTTTATGAAAAAGGACACCCTTGGAGTTTTCTTTTCTGCTGTCTTTTCAAACTCTCTAAACATGAAAAGACGCCGAGTTCTTCCTCTGTCAGACTCGTTAAAACTTGATGACATTGGAGTCCGTCGAGATGACGCTTTACAAGCATATGCTATCCCTGTCAAGCTTGTTAATAAAAATAATTGGGGTACTCGCCAGAAATGGTGGGGGAAAATGGAACCATAATTATTGTCGTGTCGGTAGTATGTCACTCTTGAACATGGCACTTGTCTGCTTTCGTGTCTAGGTGGGGACATCTCATCTCGTTTTTTCACTTGCCTCCGTGGATTTGGGTGATCCTCTTTGACCTCTCATTTGCTCATTGCCTCGTCACCATGACCTTTGATCCATTGATGTCAAACACTGCCAAGTCCACTGTCGTGCAACCGATATGTTCAAGAGAAGTTGACCTCTGCAGAATAACAACCTCCCTCTGATAGCTCACATAATTCTGATTCATCACAACATTCTTCCTCTGTCTCGTGTCGATGATGTGGGAAACACTATGGCCCACCTTCAATCAAGGTCACTTCCTGTCGACTTCAGCTCATTATCCAGGAAGCTGAACTAGAGACTCCCTTTCGGTGCCTTGGAGCCTGCATGCCTCAATGGCAGGTTCTTCGTGTTCGACGTGAGGTTTTCATCATTGGCCTCCGATCGAATGATTCTACGGGTGTTCGACACCAACTCACTGATTCACACACCATAGATTGTACCTATAGTACCTTGAGGGCCATTGTCATTATTGGTGGTACCTCTCGCATCGGTTAATAGTTTTCATTATTGACTGGTAATCAGACGATGTTCATGCATGTTCAACTTCAACTCATGTATTCACATGCTTGAACTTGTACTTTTGTTTGGGTTGAGATGGAGCGCAAGACCCTGGATTTTGTCTGTTGGAATCCAGGCTGCAATTTTGTGGATTATTGTTACATGACTCATTCACTGGATGGCTGCGACCATGCCTGAGTCTATTCATCGATCCTCACCGGATGGCTGCGCCCATACCTTGGATCTAGATTATTATGTACTCTGTTATGGATGGCTGCACCCATACCACATATATCATGTACTTGAGCTATCAGTTGTACCTCTCTATGCAGATTCTCCGGTGGCAGCTGCATGTGTTCTTGTAAAGCATTTCACCCCTCTCTCTCTCTCTCGTGCCTCATGCTTTAGGGGGCATCTGTTACACAGTAATTTGTCACCATTTGTCACCGTCCCTGTTACCTATTTCCCGCACTTTGGAGGACTCATTCCGAGACCTGTGAGAAGTGACATAACTTGAAAACACTTGCATTATGATGTTCCCCTAAGTATGGACTTCATATGCCCTGAAGATATCTCCTGCAGAATATCCTTAAAAAGTCCCCTTTTTCCATTAGCGCAGATCCACAGTGTATTACGCGCGCCAATGGGGGAAATCCTCCAAAGAGAGCGCGCCAGTTGGCACTCTGTCTCAGAACTAGACCTACGCCAACCGAGTTTGGAAAAGCTTTTTAACAAACGCACGCGCGAAGGTTTTTTCCTTTCGACTTGTTATCACCCAGGTTGTTCCCTATGACTCCCAAGGGAATACGGCCGGGGTAACCACTAACCAATCTTTGGATTACAGTTTCTAGCCAAACTGTAATCAGAGAGGGCTCTCTCTTTATGATTTGTCTCTATTATGATAGTATTTTAGGCTAGCTATTATGCTCAGGTTTTGGTTTATGTTTTGGTTGAAGGATGTCTTTTAATACCTAAGATGTAATGTTTGGACAGTTGTATTTCATTGGGCAATGGAGTCTAGAGCTGTGAAATGCTTGAAATGCTTCAGTGGGAATGTTCAGACTGCAGGGCCTATTGGGTATCTCAACAAACAAAATTTAAAGCTTAAGTGATGATGTATGATGATGCATGTTTAGCCAATGGAAAGCAATTAAGAATTCTCCATTAAGCTAATGCTGTGAAAGTGAAATGTATTGCTCAGGAGCAAACTTGAATTCCTGAAACAAAGGATCACTGTGAAAGATATATTCTGAAAGTGTAGCAATTAAGAATTACACTTATCAAGATTATAATTGAGGAAAACATTCATTAACAACATAGATTGAGCTCAGGGTATTCCATGAATAAATCCTGAAGGCTATTCTTTTTCTTTACTGCTAAATACTTAGAACTTAGAAATATTTATGGATTGCAGAAGACTGAAACACAAAACGAAGAGAGTTACAGAAAACTTATTGTATAGGAGATGCACAGGAATCCTGCCAACTTTAACAAACACCATGAACGCATTCAAACAACTCAGAACTTCAGAAATTCCATTACTTCTGTTATTAAACTCTGCAAAGATTACATCATAGGAACTTCTTCAAAAGAGATCAACAACAACCCCTGCAAGCTTATGCGAGGGGCAAATATATACAAACGGTAATACAAAATATCTAAGGCGTTGAGTCATCTGAGAAATAAATATTTCACCAACTTTGTACAGAACAACAGATAAAAAGTTATTGCTGCCTTTAATACAACATAAATGCTCATTTCTATCAGTCAGAAGATATTTTGGCCTTTGGAGGCCACTGAGTCGGTTGGAATGATCTGCTTTAAATGCTAGAAAATACGCTTTTGTGGATGCTCTGCTGTAACTTTTCGGCCCTGTCACATGTAGCTGTCCATCTTGACCTGCTGGCCGAAAGTTCTGCTGAGTTGGCTCAGCTTTCACCTTTTATCCATGCTGATTTTATTAACTTTTCCTGTGCATGCCACCTTGTATTTTTGATGAAAAACTTATTGGATGGCTTCCTGGTCTATAAGATCATCTGTATTGCCTTGGTCCACCATTCCTGTGTGGGCAGTTGATGCCTGAGAATTGCATCCATAATTTCATCTGCCTCTGTGTATTTATAGAAGTTAGGAGGCACTTCAAACAGGTGATTAATTTCATTCATTATAAAGAATAAATTCTCTACTCTGTTGTAGAGACTTTGTCCTGTAGCTGGCCCTGTTTCCTCTGAGGTGCTGGGCCTTTCAGTGATCTGACTTGTGGCGAATGTATTGACCCTCTTGGCATACTGCTCATGGGTAAGCAGTCTTCCTGTACTGTTCAGTAAGCCAGGGAGACCTCTGTTCTGTAATACCACAAATTTTTCCATAAATCTGTTCACCTCGGTCTGCATGTCTTGGGTCCTTCTCTCCAATGTCTGCACTAATTTTCTCAGTGTAAGGACCCTTATTATCAACAAAATAGTCTCAGTCCTGTTAGAAATTCCCATAGTTGCTAACTGAGAACTTGTTCTATTATTGAGCACATTGATCATCCTGGTGGCCACTTCAGGCATATTGCCTAGAGCTGCCCTTAATCTCTGAATTTCCTTCTGTGCTTTTGCAATGAGCTCCAACTGCTCATGGATTGTGTCAATATACTGCCATTGGTCAGTAATAGACTGGCCAATATTGGCCCATAGCACTGTCTTAATCTCAGCCACTACTTTATCCAGTTGGAGCTCCTTTTCTAGCTCCTTTATCCTGTCTTTGAGGGCTTTTATTTCCCTGCCCCTTTCTGCCACAGTCTGTTTGGATTTGTCATATCTTTCATTTACCTTGGCTAGTTTCTCCCTGGCCTCATTTAGTTCTGTCATTTGTGCTTCCAAGGCCTGGATCTCATTTCTCAGCTTTTGCATGTCCAGGCTTGGGGCCTACTCTGTTGTTGGTGGTGGTGCTGAGGTGGATGGTGCTGCCTGTTCTGTTTGTTGAGGAGGAACAGTAGTTGGAGCAGCTTCCTCAAGGTTAATTATTTCAGGAGGAGGCTGGGAGGTCTGACCTTCTTCTTTTTGCTTTAAAGCTGCCTGTAATGCTGCCTGTGCAGCCTCTGATTCTCCCAGCTTTTCTTGAGTCTGGATTAGCTGCTTATATAGAGACACCAGCAAGGCTGTGGCATCTTGATCATGCCTCTGCTGGGCAACTTCATCTGTTTGAGGGTGAATGGTTGCTGGGATTTTGATCTTTCTCCTCAAAGCTGCCATGTCTGCATCCCTCAACTTCAATATCTCTTGTATGCCCTTGATATCCTTGGGATCATGCCCAATCTCTATGATTATATCTTCTAAGGACCTAATTCTGTTGTCCTTTGCTTGAGAGGATGCTCTCTCCAACTCAAGTTGGGCTGCTGTATTATTAAGGCTATTTTCTAGCCTATAATTATCCAATGTCTTGTCTGCCAAGGAGGCATAGACCATCTCACCCGTTTGCTTATGTAATTCAATTTTGTCCATCGGGTGGATGTCCTTGGCAAGGACCTCAAGATTGGTCCTTATATAATCTGCATGGGACTGAGGCTGTGCTACAGCTGGCAAAAAATGGCTCATGATCATTTTGCCTTCACTAACATCATATGCAGACATCAGTCTTTGCTGGTTAGTGGGAGCCATTTTCAACAGATGATTGTATAGTTGTATCTTTATTGGCTCATTCCTCCTCTTTATGTCAATGAACTGCTGTTTGATGCTCAGTTCACCTTCCCTCTGCTGGCTTGAGGAGCTGACCTCTCCTCCCACTGTTCTGTCCTGTTCCTGTTGAAAGGAACTTGCGGATGCTTCCCTGCTAGGTGGGCCCATGCCCAGAGACTGTCCCATTGGCATTTCCTCCTCTGAGAAAGGATTCATTCTCTATCTTTTCTCCCCATAAGTTGCCGATGTCGTAAGGGGAGTCTCTCTGTCTCTTTTTCTGCTTGTATCCTCCTTTTGTGGAGTTTGGAGGATTGATGCTTCAGCTGATGTTTCTTGCCTTGGAGGCACAGTTTGTTGTGGCTGTTGCTCAGTGGATTTTGGGGTTTCCACTGTCTGCTCTTGCTGTACAGGCTGCTCCTGTCTTTTTTCTTCTTGTTGTTGCTTTAGTTGTTGATGTACTCCCTGCTGCTACACTCCTTCTTGCTGTTCCACCTCTTTTTCTGTTTGCTCTTCAGTCATGGGAGGTGGTTGCTCTTGTTCCACCTTCTTTTCTTTGCCTTTGCTGGATGTCTGTTGAGTGTCCATGGCAGCTTGCTGATGTGTTGTTGAAGAAGAGGCAGCTGCTCCAAGTTGCCTTTGATAAGAGAAGGAAACCTGTCCACAAGTTTCCAAGTCAGCCTCTTTTTGCATATTCCTAGCCTCTCTTTCTAGCATCTGCTCTCTAGTAATTGGCTCTTCTAGAGTGCCCTCTTTCCAGCTCAAAGAATTTGCATACTTTTCAACATGAGGCAGCCTTACATGTGAATAGTTACCCAATTTGTATTTTATCCTTCTGAGGGAGATAAAATGATTAGGGTCATAAGGTGTCCATTTGAATCTGGTTTGCAATTTGAAGCCCTCTAGGATCATATCTGCCTCCTTCCATCCCTCCTCTCTTTTGTTGTATAAAAAAGGGCCTAGCTGGTTCCTTACCTTCAGCTGCACCTTCTTATTCCTACTTTGGAAGTGGAAGCAGTCTGCATTTCCAAACTGCCTGAAGTATTCTAGGGAAAAAATTCTCATAGGGACATACCTTGGCAGCCTATAAGGGTCCAACTCACAGCCATATACTCTGATTACTGTGTGGTGTTGGTAAAAATACCAATCACCAATGCTGTAGGATTTGGAGAGATGGAGAACTCTCTGCATGTCATCGGTCAACCTTGGAGGAGGGACACCATACAGCAATGTCATAGCTGGGTGAATGAACAGGTCTATGAATTCACAGTATGTGTATGGTGATTTAGAAATATCATGAAAAACTGAAGTCCAAAACACAACTGACCTTGGATTCCCCTGGGCACTAAGTTTCTTGAGGGGAATGGAGAAACTGTCTGGTTGATAAAACAAAAACAGATGGTAGATGTATGAGGTGTATCTGAACACCCTCTCCCTTTGTAAATTCATTAACTGTTCATGGATCTTCTCTGCAATATATGTGGCATAGTCATAGTGCACAGCTGGAGGTTTTCCAGGAGAAAATATGGACAGCATTGCCATTATAGTGTCATCAACATCCTCAATTCCCCTGTACCCCAGGACGTAGCTGATCAAATCCACCAGCATTCTGCCCAAGTCATTCAGGTAGTGATATCCAATAGGAGGAGTTCTCATAGTTTCAGAGCTTGGCTGTATGAATAACTGATTAATTTTGATGATCTGGGCACTTGACAAATTACTCCCCTTCTTTACTAAGTCCAGCATGGAGAGAGGGGTCAATGGCCTTGCAGTGTGGAAATGCAGCATCTCATTTATGGTTTCTGGGGTGATATGGAACAAGATTGAGCCTGTAGGACTGAGAACAGCTCTTTGGCATGGATCATAGCATTCCTGACACTTGTGGATCAAGTCTGGAAGGGCATTGACTTGAGGGAGGTTGTAAATGGGCAAATTTGAGTCCCAAATCCCTAAAATATCAGCTCCACCAAGGTGTTGGGCTTTCAATTCATTTAGCATGTGAATATTGAACTTGGAACCCATTGGGAACCAGTCTATCATCTGATAATCTACATCTCCCAGGGCTTTCCATTCTAACTCCCTTTGAGGGGCATTCAGAGGCTGGATATTCAGGGCTATTGGTGTTTCCATGGCTAGCAAGGCTTCTGAATTGTATGTAAACTGTTTTGAGTGAGCAAAACAACGCAGAGGAGTTTCTTTACAATGTAAATGTGAATTGTAGGGAACAGAGGGTGAATTGAGCAAACAGCAATTGAAATACCGTTTATAGGACTGATTAAAACAGTAGTAGGACTGACTAGAGTGTTTCTATGGTGAATTTATGTAATGGAGGTTCCTAGCTCATGACTGCGCGAACTACCTGTTAATTCAGGTCAATTTGTCAAATGCAGGCTTGGCAGAAGGTTTATTGCCTCGCTAGTCAGAAATGAGTGCAGGTCACTGGGTGCTTAATGGTGATTTCTGTGCTTTACACTCTCTTAAACAGTTTGCTTGTAGAAATATGGATAAAACCAGGTGCAGGGAACAATTTTGAGAAATACCTTGCGAATTGTCGATAACAGATGCAAATGCAGGTACGACGGAGGCGCCCACGGTTTCAGAGTCGAGTTGTGCGGGTTGGCGCTGTTTTGGTCGTAAAATGCATGCAGGAATAACAATAGTTGCTTTGGCAAAAAGTGGGAAAAACACGAAATTTTGGCTAAAATATGGATTTTTGGCATATTGGCGCGTTTTTGGGATGACGTCAGCATGACGTCATCAGGTGGGGTCAAGGTCGGATGACGTCAGCATGACGTCACCGGGTGATGTGGCAAGCTGTGATTGGTCCACGGGGATAATGAGGTGGCAGACATATCAGCGCAGGGGCGGACAAGAGTGTTGACGTGACGGCGGGGTGGCACTGACGTGGTGATGACGCAGGCATAACAGAACCAGCGGTAAATCATAAGCGGTAATGGTTTTTCTCGGACCGCCTTAGATACGGTCGCAGTTTTGTCAGAGGGCGACCCGAGAAATTGTGAGGGCGACGCGTGGCAGAGGCCTGACGTCACCCTCTGACAGTTTCTCGGGTGCTAATCTTCAGACGTCGGGCCCAACCCGATATGCATAATGGCCGTCCGATCAAAGGCGCCCGATCGGACGGTTGACGGGTCGCTGAATAGTGCGGACGATACGGCAGCGGGGAAGTAATAAAATATTATTTTCTTTTGAACGGCGTGCCCAGCGGGACTTTGGGTTTCGGCGGGTTTATATGGTTTTTCAATGTAAAATAGAAATAAAAATATTATCGCGTCGATACTTTGGATAAAATAGAAAAGTGGGTATTTGTGCGTATTTTGCAAATGAAGCGGGTTATGGGTAAAAAGAGCTTTTCATAAGGTTTTCTTAGCAAATGAAGGTTTAATGGGTCAAAGGGTTTCAGAAGGGGGAAGGGGGGTAAGGCTTAGGTTTCTCAAACTGACCAGATGTCCGTTTGATCCCTTACAAAGGACATATGGCTATAGTGCCAAGGGGAGGGATATTTATACAATGCTTGGGGGTTTATACACCATGGTGTTATAATAGTAGGGAAAGGGTAACATAGGGGAATTATATAATAGAAGTTAGGGATTAATGTGGATGAAAGAGTGGATGAAGGGTGATATCACTAAGTTGTTTTGAAAATAACTTAGCTTAGGGAGTAGATCAAAATGAAAAGAATTTTAGACAAGAAATGTGGCTTTAAAAGGACTAAGAACCACCATAAAACCACCATTTCTTCCATGAATCTCAACTGATGAGAGGATGTTAGTAATGAATGGAAAAGGGGAAAATTGGGAAGTTAGACATGCTTCTTTGCTTTGCTGCAACCTGATAGAGAAGAAGACCTTCTCAATCCATTGATTTTGCTTTTTGAAATAGGTTAGCACACCTTCAATTGTAAGGAGTGACACTTCTGCAACCCCATCTGCCTACCCATCTATTTGCCTAGCATTTTTTGTTTCTTCTTGGAGGGTGCACTTAGACTTGCAGACCCTTATTTGCCTTTTCTTTTCTCTGGCTTTTTCCTTTTGATTTTCTATCTAATGCTACCCTTATTGCTTCCAAGGTCCCAGATTAAGCAGTTGGGAGCCTTACTTCTCTACCTAAGCTACTTGTCTGCCAAGATTAAACAGTTTGGACAGACTTCTTTCTCTATTCTACAACTGAAAATTTAAAACATGGCATGATCCAGATTAGGCTGTTGGACCATCCATCAAAATTGAGTCCATATCAAGCTATATACACACCTTGTCTTCTCTTGGAAATATGGGATCTTTGCATCATCAAAGCAGAGCATATTTGGAGCTTTCCTTGCCAATCATGAAATATGAAACCTATTGGTATAGGTAGCTAACAGTGGCTCCACATGGGGATGGGTTTTCATTTGAAAGACCAAGAACAGCAGGTCAGAATGCCTTGGCCTTTGCCTGCTTTCACCAATATTTGAAGTATGCTGCTTTAAAATGCCAAATTTGTGTTCTTCCCATCTTGGTAGGTCTCTGATTCTATTTGCCTTTTGCTGATAGTTAACAAAACTTAAGAAACTGCATTTTTACCTTTTGACAGAAAGTAATATATACACTTGAATATCTACAATGGAAACTCAGGCTGCACTTATGGGTAGTAGTCAAAATAGTGCTTCAGCATCCTGCCATTCACAGGACCTTCGTCCAAATCAGTTTCATTAAGACTTTTAAGGAAATAGGTATTGTTTCCTTGTACTTCTTGGACAGCAAACGGTCCTCTCCAAAGGGAATCAAATTTTCCATGTTTTCCTTTATCTTCCCTTCTTGAATCCCATTTGAGGACCTTGTCACCAATGTTGAAATCTTCTGCCTTAGTCCTTCTGTCAAAGGCCTTCTTTAATTTTTCTTGTAAAACTTGAACTCTGCTGTAGACTTGATCTCTAGTTTGCTGCAAACATATTATTTGATTGATCCTTCTTTGCATATCATTTGGTTCAGCTTGACTTTCTTGGAGAAGTTTCATAACAGGAACTCCTAGTGATGAAGGGAATTTGGCTTCTAATCCATAAACCAACTCATATGGGCTGGTCCCAATTGATCTCTTGGTTGTTAGTCTATCTGCCCATAGGGCATTCACAAGATTCTTATGCCAATTCTTTTTGTTCTCTTCTAGCACTTTCTTTATAATGTTTACCAGGCTTTTATTTGATGACTCAGCAAGGCCATTTCCTTGAGGATAGTATGCAGTAGAATGGCCCAAGGTAATGTGAAATTTGTGGCAGAAATTCACCATCTTCTTGGATCTGAAAGCAGCAGCGTTGTCTGTTATTATTTTGTCAGGACAACCAAATCTAGCCAATATGTTATTCTCCAAAAACTGAATGATTGTTGAATCATTTGCTTGTCTGCATGGAACAGCTTCAATCCACTTAGTGAAATAGTCTGTGGATGTTAAGATCCATCTATGTTGGCCTGAAGATGAGGGATGAATTTCCCCAATGAAATCCAAGCCCCATTGTTGAAAAGGTCTCTCTGTTGCAATAGGCCTTAAGGGAAGTGGCAATAACTGTCTCTTTCCCTCAAACACTTGACATTTGTGACATGAGGTTGTGAATTTCTTGACATCAGAGAACATGGTGGGCTAGTAGTAACCAGCCCTTAGTATTTTATCCACAGTGGACTTCCAGTACAAGTGTCCACCACAGTCACCTGCATGAAATTCTTTTATGATATTGTTAGTTTCATTCTCAATCAAGCAATTTAACAATATCCCTTCATGGTTTTTCCAAAGTAAATTTCCATCCATAACACAGAATTTAGAAGCTTTCATTTTTAGGAACCTACATTTAGTTCTGGACAATCCTGGGGGAGCACACAGGTTTTGTAATACATAACATATATCAAAGTACCAAGGGGATTGTTCAAAGGCTACATTGATCTTTGGAGTCGCCAGCTCCAGTTCACTGTCCAGCTGGTTGATGTCTAAGGCTTGGAAATTTTCCTCTGTCATTAGTTTGGCCAAACCTTGCCCTTTTATTAGTTTTGTAGGTTTTATCTCAATATCAAATTCCAAAATGTTGGCAATCCACTTTCCTCTTCTGCCCTCTAAATTTTCTTGGGTGAGAATGTCTTTAACAATGGGACTTGGCACATAAGCTATGACATGGGAATAGAGGATGTAAATCCTAAAGTCTTTGATAGCCTTGACCAAAGCATAAGCTTGTTTCTCCATGATTTGGTATTTTAGAGGAGCATCTCTGAGAGCTCTACTAAAGAAAGCAATGGGATTTTCATTTCCCTGGCCATCTTTCTGTAATAAAATAGCAGCAATAGTATGTTGGGAAGCAAAAGAAAATATGATAAATTCCCTGTCAAATTGAGGATTTGTTAGGACTGGGGTTTGGGTAAGGGCCAATTTTATTCCTTCAAAGGCTTGATTGGCTTCAACTGTCCATTTCACTTTTGAATCCTTCTTTAGCATATTATTCAGTAATCTGATCAGTTCTTCTAGGTTTGGGATGAACCTTCTCAAGAAGTTGATCTTTCCCAAGAATGCTTGCAATTCTTTGATATTTCTTGGGTGGGGCATTTGTGATATAGCTTGTATCCTATCTGGGTCGATTCTTATGCCATCCTTTGAAATGATATGTCCTAATAGCTTACCTTCCTCCAAACCAAATAAGGATTTCTTGGGGTTCAAGGAGATTCCATATTTCCTGCATGTTAAGAAGATCTGCCTCAAGTGTTTCAAATGTTCTTGGTCTGATTTTGAGAAAGGTGTGAGGTCATCTAAATAAATGACAAGGAAGTCATGAATCTCTTTGGCAAAAGCAATATCCATTGCTCTTTGAAATGTTGCCCCTGCATTTTTCAATCCAAAAGGCATTTTCACATATTTGAAAGTTCCCCATGGGGTTGTAAATGCAGTTTTGTCTTGATCATTAGGGTGCACTAGGATTTGATTAAAGCCTGAGAATCCATCAAGTAATGAAATCCTTGAGGCCCCTACCACTCTTTGAAGAATGTGATCCATCTTGGGTAAGGGATAATTGTCCTTGAGGGACACTTGATTCACATTTCTTAGATCTACACAAAGCCTTATTTCACCAGTTTTCTTTCTTGTAGGGACCAAATTTGAAATCCAATCAGAAAACCTGATTGGTGCTATGATGCCTGCTTTAAACATTTTTTGCAATTCCTTTTCAATTGAGGGGAGGAGCATGGGATTAATCCTTCTCAATTTTTGTTTGAATGGCTTCTGATTAGGCTTGAGAGGGATAGTATGCTAGATAACAGAGGTGTCATAGGATTTTAAATCCTCATAACCCCATGCAAAGACATCCTGAAACTCTTTGAAAAGGTCAATGTATTTGGGCTTTTGATCAGGAGGCAGAGATGCAGATAGCTTTATTATCTTGGGCTTGTCAACAGTGCCAATGTTGCATTCTTCAATGGCTGTATTTAGGGGCTGCATTTTTGGTTTTCTAGGGATGTCATTTGAGTCAAAGATGTCTTCTAATGGAGTTAGTCCTGTTGGGAGAAAATTGTCTTTTAGCTCTATGATTTCAGCCTCTACCACAGCTATTTCCTCATGATTGGTTTGTTGAATTTGTTGTATGTTCTCCTTGTTGAAAATAGTTGGATTTAGCATTTATTTTGCTGTTTTGGGTGATATTGGGTGGTTAGTCTGTTCAAACTGTATTTGTGATTGACTTGCTCTTTCAAGTATTTGTGATTGACTTGCTCTTTCAGTGTCAATATTTAGTCCTGCAAATTCTTGTTGCAAGGTCAAGAAGTTGTTTATTTGTGCATCATCTTCAAATACTTGCCAGTCCTTGACATTGTTTGGGACAGAAGGTCTGTGTTTTACCTCAGCTGTAAAACAGTGGTGGGGCTCAAAAGGCAGCTTGCAGGTACTTGCAAATGTGGCCAGACTATGAGCATGAAGATTATGGGTCCTAGAAATTTTGGTGATCTGGAATTCAAAGAAGAAGCTTAGTATTTTGGCCACAGCAGACCTATAAGACCTTAGTCTCTTGTCATTGGTGACAAAATTTCCCTTCACTTGTTGGATGACTAAATCCGAATCCCCCATAATTGAGACTTTTGTGGCTTGTAAGAACTTTACTAGCTTGAGGCCTAGTAAAAGGGCTTCATATTCTGCCATATTATTAGTACACTTGAAATTCAGTCTATAGGCTCGGCCTTCTGCATGACTGTCTTGTTTATTATGTATCCAAACTCCAGCTCCTGCCCCTAATTTGTTGATTGACCCATCAAATTCAAGGAACCATAGGATCTCTTGTTCCGGGGAGAACTTAATGACCTCCTTGTGTGCTGGAATTGTAAGTTGAAGCTGTGGTTTGCCATCTTGTTTGTTTTCTAGGGCAGTCTCCTCACTTGATGGGACCTGTTCGCTTTCTTGGGCAGCAGCTGTGTTTAATGTTTGCTTAATCATTGTTTCTTGGGTAGCAGTTTGCTCATTGGTGTTTTCCTCTTGTATGAGTGTCTTGGGTTCAACCTCATTATCTGAGAGAGTTGTATTATCATTGAAGAGAATATATGAGTCTATGTCTGAATGGACAGCATATATGGGAAAGTTTTGAGGCTTTTCTTCACTGCTGACCATGTATTTCATTAATGTTTCTCTGTATAATCTCTTTGGTTGCCCAAAAACAGTGATGGTGGCATATGACATATCTAACTGCAGGGAACCTTGAAGTTTAGCCCCCCATGACCTTGATAACAACATCCCATACTTGGGTGGGATGTCAGCAACTACAACATCCATTAGAATTGTTTTGTTTGGGTATTGAAAAAGAGAGACACATAGATCTTTTATTAGGCCTAAGCACTTGACTTGGCTGGAATCAAAGGAGAACAGGTCCTTGTATGGTCTGGTAATATCTAGGTTTAGTCTTTCCATGACTGATTTGGGCATCAGGTTGTGAGAGGCTCCCGAGTCAAACATTGCATTGTGTAATATCTTGTCATGAACATGTAGGCTGACATAGAAAGGTAAAATGCCTACACCTGCTGTCTTTCCATCCACCTCTGGGCCAAAAAGTAGCTCTGGGGTATCATCCAACACATTAACATCATCTTTGTTGCTAGTAAGTTGGAGGGATTTCCTGATTTGTTGTTTGTAGATGTTGTGTTTGGCCAATTCTGAGAGAGGAATTGCTATCTTTAATTTACTAATTTCAGTTTCTAGGTCAAAGGGTTTTTCGGATTGGGTCTTTTGGTTGTGGATGACATTTCTTTCCTTGTTCACTAACTCTTCTTCTTGATTTTTGTCGTGATTTTGAGGCTTGCCCTTCTTGCTCATCTCTTGAGGGGTGACACTTGGATTAGGGTGCAAAGATGATGCATCCATGGGCTGTTGTTTTGAAGAAGCTGGTTCAGTAACTTCTTCAATGGTTACTTCTTTTGCAAGTGAATCTGTTGGGTCATTTGGCTCTGTAACTATGGCTCTTTTGGGCAACTGATTATCTTTTATCTTTTCAGGCTGTGTTACATTTACAGTTCTGCTCCTTAGCTTGTATTGCTTATGGACTTCATAAACAGCTGTGTCATAGCCTTGTTTGAAGTCAAATGACTCACCTGATTTGATTGGGAACAACTTGATTACCTCATCCTTATGGTCTTCTTTTGTCAAAAAGACTTGACTTTCACCATCTAGACCCATTAAATTAATCTGAGAATCTTCATTGGGTTCACTTGATGTGGAAGTTTCAGCATAGTTTTCTTGGAAAGGGGGTCTTATGTCTTGGTCAGCACTGGCCTTGCTAACGTTTGGGTTTTGAGTTCTCCTAAAATTTGGATTCCTAGGAGGGTTGTTTTGTGGTGCTTCCCATGATGATTTTCTCTCAACCGATTCCACCCTATCCCCCAATCTCTTCATACCAGTGAGTATTGCATCCAGTTTTTTATCAAAGGCTGAGGGTTCTTCTTTGAAGGTGGTTCTCTTTTCCAACCTTGCTCTGTTTCTTTTGGCAATCAGGTTAGCTTCCACTGTGACAGCAACCTTTTGGGCATCTGCAAGGGTTTGAGGATCTCTCTCCTTTAACTAATAGGCCATATCAGGGTCAAAACCATCAGGAAATTTGTACAAGGCCAAATCAGGGGGAGGTCTTAAATTTTGCGGGATTGCGTTATATACATTGTTAAATCTTGCACAATACTCCAAAACAGTCTCTTGGGGACCTCTTTTGATAGTGTCATATTCACCAAGTATGTGCAGAGGATCCTTCTTCTTCTCCCATCTGCTAGTAAAGGCTTGATAAAGCTCATCAGGAGTTGTGATGGAATTTGCATTCAGGGATCTAAACCAAGTTCTTACATCCCCAGTCAGACTTTGAACAAACATCCTCATTCTCACACTGTCATCATCTATTTCATAGGTCTCAAAATGGTCTTGCATCCTTTTGGCATGCTGAATAGCTGTAAGATGGCCAGTGGAGTCAAAATATGAGATTTTAGTTTGGTAGTCTTGGGGTAGAGCTGCAGCATTAGCTGGTAACTGCAAGGGTGCATATCTGTTAGCCATATTCACAAGGTTTGGGGGATTTACAGGAGCAACTGGGATAAAAGGAACGATGTGTACCACAGGGGTAACAGGTGTGGCAGCACCTAGAGTGTTGGTCAAGGGGATTTGTGCAGTGGGTGAAGATGTGAGAGGAGGGCTTTGAGATGTAGATGGTGAACTGGGGGAAACAGGAGTAGACCGAAATAGAACCTTGATAGGAGTTGGAACTGGTTCAGGGTGAGCTGTCTCGGGACTCAAATCACTAGGATTTTCCTGCCTTTGCTGTTTCCTAATTATTTTGGGCATTGTATTTGGGTTTTCAAAAACTGCTGGTGGATTTGGGTCAGGGTTTGACCTAGTGTGTCTGGTTTCCCTTTTAGGAGCCAGCTTCTGAATCTGTTTTTGTTGTTTTCTAAAATATTTTAGGATTGTTCAAGGGACTGTTTAAGATTTTTTAGAACCACTATCTATGGATAGACAACAGCTTGAAAATTATGATTATTCCCCAACGGAGTCGCCATTTATGTTATCACCCAGGTTGTTCCCTATGACTCCCAAGGGAATACGGCCAGGGTAACCACTAACCAATCTTTGGATTACAGTTTCTAGCCAAACTGTAATCAGAGAGGGCTCTCTCTTTATGATTTGTCTCTGTTATGATAGTATTTTAGGCTAGCTATTATGCTCAGGTTTTGGTTTATGTTTTGGTTGAAGGATGTCTTTTAATACCTAAGATGTAATGTTTGGACAGTTGTATTTCATTGGGCAATGGAGTCTAGAGCTGTGAAATGCTTGAAATGCTTCAGTGGGAATGTTCAGACTACAGGGCCTATTGGGTATCTCAACAAACAAAATTTAAAGCTTAAGTGATGATGTATGATGATGCATGTTTAGCCAATGGAAAGCAATTAAGAATTCTCCATTAAGCTAATGCTGTGAAAGTGAAATGTATTGCTTAGGAGCAAACTTGAATTCCTGAAACAAAGGATCACTGTGAAAGATATATTCTGAAAGTGTCACAATTAAGAATTACACTTATCAAGATTATAATTGAGGAAAACATTCATTAACAACATAGATTGAGCTCAGGGTATTCCATGAATAAATCCTGAAGGCTATTCTTTTCCTTTGCTGCTAAATACTTAGAACTTAGAAATATTTATGGATTGCAGAAGACTGAAACACAAAACGAAGAGAGTTACAGAAAACTTATTGTATAGGAGATGCACAGGAATCCTGCCAACTTCAACAAACACCATGAATGCATTCAAACAACTCAGAACTTCAGAAATTCCATTACTTCTGTTATTAAACTCTGCAAAGATTACAGCATAGGAACTTCTTCAAAAGAGATCAACAACAACCCCTGCAAGCTTATGCGAGGGGAAAATATATACAAACGGTAATACAAAATATCTAAGGCGTTGAGTCATCTGAGAAATAAATATTTCACCAACTTTGTACAGAACAGCAGATAAAGAGTTATTGCTGCCTTTAATACAACATAAATGCTCATTTCTATCAGTCAGAAGATATTTTGGCCTTTGGAGGCCACTGAGTCGGTTGGAATGATCTGCTTTAAATGCTGGAAAATACGCTTTTGTGGATGCTCTGCTGTAACTTTTCGGCCCTGTCACCTGTAGCTGTCCATCTTGACCTGCTGGCCAAAAGTTCTGCTGAGTTGGATCAACTTTCACCTTTTATGCATGCTGATTTTATTAACTTTTCCTGTGCATGCCACCTTGTATTTTTGATGAAAAACTTAGTGGATGGCTTCCTGGTCTATAAGATCATTTGTATTGCCTTGGTCCACCATTCCTGTGTGGGCAGTTGATGCCTGAGAATTGCATCCATAGTCTCATCTGCCTCTGTGTATTTATAGAAGCTAGGAGGCACTTCAAACAGGTGATTAATTTCATTCATTATAAAGAATAAATTCTCTACTCTGTTGTAGAGACTTTGTCCTGTAGCTGGCCCTGTTTCCTCTGAGGTGCTGGGCCTTTCAGTGATCTGACTTGTGGCGAATGTATTGACCCTCTTGGCATACTGCTCATGGGTAAGCAGTCTTCCTGTACTGTTCAGTAAGCCAAGGAGACCTCTGTTCTGTAATACCACAAATTTGTCCATAAATCTGTTCACCTCGGTCTGCATGTCTTGGGTACTTCTCTCCAATGTCTGCACTAAGTTTCTCAGTGTAAGGACCCTTTTTATCAACAAAATAGTCTCAGTCTTGTTAGAAATTCCCATAGTTGCTAACTGAGAACTTGTTCTATTATTGAGCACATTGATCATCCTGGTGGCCACTTCAGGCATATTGCCTAGAGCTGCCCTTGATCTCTGAATTTCCTTCTGTGCTTTTGCAATGAGCTCCAACTGCTCATGGATTGTGTCAATATACTGCCATTGGTCAGTAATAGACTGGCCAATATTGGCCCATAGCACTGTCTTAATCTCAGCCACTACTTTATCCAGTTGGAGCTCCTTTTCTAGCTCCTTTATCCTGTCTTTGAGGGCTTTTATTTCCCTGCCCCTTTCTGCCACAGTCTATTTGGATTTGTCATATCTTTCATTTACCTTGGCTAGTTTCTCCCTGGCCTCATTTAGTTCTGTCATTTGTGCTTCCAAGGCCTAGATCTCATTTCTCAGCTTTTGCATGTCCAGGCTTGGGGCCTGCTCTGTTGCTGGTGGTGGTGCTGCCTGTTCTGTTTGTTGAGGAGGAGGAACAGTAGTTGGAGCAGCTTCCTCAAGGTTAATTATTTCAGGAGGAGGCTGGGAGGTCTGACCTTCTTCTTTTTTCTTTAAAGCTACCTGTAATGCTGCCTGTGTAGCCTCTGATTCTCCCAGCTTTTCTTGAGTCTGGATTAGCTGCTTATATAGAGACACCAGCAAGGCTGTGGCATCTTGATCATGCCTCTGCTGGGCAACTTCATCTGTTTGAGGGTGAATGGTTGCTGGGATTTTGATCTTTCTCCTCAAAGCTGCCATGTCTGCATCCCTCAACTTCAATATCTCTTGTATGCCCTTGATATCCTTGGGATCATGCCCAATCTCTATGATTATATCTTCTAAGGACCTAATTCTGTTGTCCTTTGCTTGAGAGGATGCTCTCTCCAACTCAAGTTGGGCTGCTGTATTATTAAGGCTATTTTCTAGCCTATAATTATCCAATGTCTTGTCTGCCAAGGAGGCATAGACCATCTCACCCGTTTGCTTATGTAATTCAATTTTGTCCATCGGGTGGATGTCCTTGGCAAGGACCTCAAGATTGGTCCTTATATAATCTGTATGGGACTGAGGCTGTGCTACAGCTGGCAAAAAATGGCTCATGATCATTTTGCCTTCACTAACATCATATGCAGACATCAGTCTTTGCTGGTTAGTGGGAGCCATTTTCAACAGATGATTGTATAGTTGTATCTTTATTGGCTCATTCCTCCTCTTTATGTCAATGAACTGCTGTTTGATGCTCAGTTCACCTTCCCTCTGCTGGCTTGAGGAGCTGACCTCTCCTCCCACTGTTCTGTCCTGTTCCTGTTGAAAGGAACTTGCGGATGCTTCCCTGCTAGGTGGGCCCATGCCCAGAGACTGTCCCATTGGAATTTCCTCCTCTGAGAAAGGATTCATTCTCTATCTTTTCTCCCCATAAGTTGCCGATGTCGTAAGGGGAGTCTCTCTGTCTCTTTTTCTGCTTGTATCCTCCTTTTGTGGAGTTTGGAGGATTGATGCTTCAGCTGATGTTTCTTGCCTTGGAGGCACAGTTTGTTGTGGCTGTTGCTCAGTGGATTTTGGGGTTTCCACTGTCTGCTCTTGCTGTACAGGCTGCTCCTGTCTTTGTTCTTCTTGTTGTTGCTGTAGTTGTTGATGTACTCCCTGCTGCTGCACTCCTTCTTGCTGTTCCACCTCTTTTTCTGTTTGCTCTTCAGTCATGGGAGGTGGTTGCTCTTGTTCCACCTTCTTTTCTTTGCCTTTGCTGGATGTCTGTTGAGTGTCCATGTCAGCTTGCTGATGTGTTGTTGAAGAAGAGGTCGCTGCTCCAAGTTGCCTTTGATAAGAGAAGGAAACCTGTCCACAAGTTTCCAAGTCAGCCTCTTTTTGCATATTCCTAGCCTCTCTTTCTAGCATCTGCTCTCTAGTAATTGGCTCTTCTAGAGTGCCCTCTTTCCAGCTCAAAGAATTTGCATACTTTTCAACATGAGGCAGCCTTACATGTGAATAGTTACCCAATTTGTATTTTATCCTTCTGAGGGAGATAAAATGATTAGGGTCATAAGGTGTCCATTTGAAGCTGGTTTGCAATTTGAAGCCCTCTAGGATCATATCTGCCTCCTTCCATCCCTCCTCTCTTTTGTTGTATAAAAAAGGGCCTAGCTGGTTCCTTACCTTTAGCTGCACCTTCTTATTCCTACTTTGGAAGTGGAAGCAGTCTGCATTTCCAAACTGCCTGAAGTATTCTAGGGCAAAAAGTCTCATAGGGACATACCTTGGCAGCCTATAAGGGTCCAACTCACAGCCATATACTCTGATTACTGTGTGGTGTTGGTAAAAATACCAATCACCAATGCTGTAGGATTTGGAGAGATGGAGAACTCTCTGCATGTCATCGGTCAACCTTGGAGGAGGGACACCATACAGCAATGTCATAGCTGGGTGAATGAACAGGTCTATGAATTCACAGTATGTGTATGGTGATTTAGAAATATCATGAAAAACTGAAGTCCAAAACACAACTGACCTTGGATTCCCCTGGGCACTAAGTTTCTTGAGGGGAATGGAGAAACTGTCTGGTTGATAAAACAAAAACAGATGGTAGATGTATGAGGTGTATCTGAACACCCTCTCCCTTTGTAAATTCATTAACTGTTCATGGATCTTCTCTGCAATATATGTGGCATAGTCATAGTGCACAGCTGGAGGTTTTCCAGGAGAAAATATGGACAGCATTGCCATTATAGTGTCATCAACATCCTCAATTCCCCTGTACCCCAGGACGTAGCTGATCAAATCCACCAGCATTCTGCCCAAGTCATTCAGGTAGTGATATCCAATAGGAGGAGTTCTCATAGTTTCAGAGCTTGGCTGTATGAATAACTGATTAATTTTGATGATCTGGGCACTTGACAAATTACTCCCCTTCTTTACTAAGTCCAGCATGGAGAGAGGGGTCAATGGCCTTGCAGTGTGGAAATGCAGCATCTCATTTATGGTTTCTGGGGTGATATGGAACAAGATTGAGCCTGTAGGACTGAGAACAGCTCTTTGGCATGGATCATAGCATTCCTGGCACTTGTGGATCAAGTCTGGAAGGGCATTGACTTGAGGGAGGTTGTAAATGGGCAAATTTGAGTCCCAAATCCCTAAAATATCAGCTCCACCAAGGTGTTGGGCTTTCAATTCATTTAGCATGTGAATATTGAACTTGGAACCCATTGGGAACCAGTCTATCATCTGATAATCTACATCTCCCAGGGCTTTCCATTCTAACTCCCTTTGAGGGGCATTCAGAGGCTGGATAATCAGGGCTATTGGTGTTTCCATGGCTAGCAAGGCTTCTGAATTGTATGTAAACTGTTTTGAGTGAGCAAAACAACGCAGAGGAGTTTCTTTACAATGTAAATGTGAATTGTAGGGAACAGAGGGTGAATTGAGCAAACAACAATTGAAATACCGTTTATAGGACTGATTAAAACAGTAGTAGGACTGACTAGAGTGTTTCTATGGTGAATTTATGTAATGGAGGTTCCTAGCTCACGACTGCGCGAACTACCTGTTAATTTAGGTCAATTTGTCAAATGCAGGCTTGGCAGAAGGTTTATTGCCTCGCTAGTCAGAAATGAGTGCAGGTCACTGGGTGCTTAATGGTGATTTCTGTGCTTTACACTCTCTTAAACAGTTTGCTTGCAGAAATATGGATAAAACCAGGTGCAGGGAACAATTTTGAGAAATACCTTGCGAATTGTTGATAACAGATGCAAATGCAGGTACGACGGAGGCGCCCACGGTTTCAGAGTCGAGTTGTGCGGGTTGGCGCTGATTTGGTCGTAAAATGCATGCAGGAATAACAATAGTTGCTTTGGCAAAAAGTGGGAAAAACACGAAATTTTGGCTAAAATATGGATTTTTGGCATATTGGCGCATTTTTGGGATGACGTCAGCATGACATCATCAGGTGGGGTCAAGGTCGGATGACGTCAGCATGACATCACCGGGTGATGTGGCAAGCTGTGATTGGTCCACGGGGATAATGAGGTGGCAGACATATCAGCGCAGGGGCGGACAAGAGTGCTGACGCGATGGCGGGGTGGCACTGACGTGGTGATGAACATGTAGGCTGACATAGAAAGGTAAAATGCCTACACCTGCTGTCTTTCCATACACCTTTGGGCCAAAAAATAGCTCTGGGGTATCATCCAACACATTAACATCATCTTTGTTGCTAGTAAGTTGGAGGGATTTCCTGATTTGTTGTTTGTAGATGCTGTGTTTGGCCAATTCTGAGAGAGGAATTGCTATCTTTAATTTACTAATTTCAGTTTCTAGGTCAAAGGGTTTTTCGGATTGGGTCTTTTGGCTGTGGATGACATTTCTTTCCTTGTTCACTAACTCTTCTTCTTGATTTTTGTCCTGATTTTGAGGCTTGCCCTTCTTGCTCATCTCTTGAGGGGTGACACTTGGATTAGGGTGCAAGGATGATGCATCCATGGGCTGTTGTTTTGAAGAAGCTGGTTCAGTGACTTCTTCAATGGTTACTTCTTTTGCAAGTGAATCTGTTGGGTCATTTGGCTCTGTAACTATGGCTCTTTTGGGCAACTTATTATCTTTTATCTTTTCAGGCTGTGTTACATTTACAGTTCTGCTCCTTAGCTTGTATTGCTTATGGACTTCATAAACAGCTGTGTCATAGCCTTGTTTAAAGTCAAATGACTCACCTGATTTGATTGGGAACCGCTTGATTACCTCATCCTTATGGTCTTCTTGTGTCAAAAAGACTTGACTTTCACCATATAGACCCATTAAATTAATCTGAGAATCTTCATTGGGTTCACTTGATGTGGAAGTTTCAGCATAGTTTTCTTGGAAAGGGGGTCTTATGTCTTGGTCAGCACTGGCCTTGCTAACGTTTGGGTTTTGAGTTCTCCTAAAATTTGGATTCCTAGGAGGGTTGTTTTGTGGTGCTTCCCATGATGATTTTCTCTCAACCGATTCCACCCTATCCCCCAATCTCTTCATACCAGTGAGTATTGCATCCAGTTTTTGATCAAAGGCTGAGGGTTCTTCTTTGAAGGTGGTTCTCTTTTCCAACCTTGCTCTGTTTCTTTTGGCAATCAGGTTAGCTTCCACTGTGACAGCAACCTTTTGGGCATCTGCAAGGGTTTGAGGATCTCTCTCCTTTAACTAATAGGCCATATCAGGGTCAAAACCATCAGGAAATTTGTACAAGGCCAAATCAGGGGGAGGTCTTAAATTTTGCGGGATTGCGTTATATACATTGTTAAATCTTGCACAATACTCCAAAACAGTCTCTTGGGGACCTCTTTTGATAGTGTCATATTCACCAAGTATGTGCAGAGGATCCTTCTTCTTCTCCCATCTGCTAGTAAAGGCTTGATAAAGCTCATCAGGAGTTGTGATGGAATTTGCATTCAGGGATCTAAACCAAGTTCTTACATCCCCAGTCAGACTTTGAACAAACATCCTCATTCTCACACTGTCATCATCTATTTCATAGGTCTCAAAATGGTCTTGCATCCTTTTAGCATGCTGAATAGCTGTAAGATGGCCAGTGGAGTCAAAATATGAGATTTTAGTTTGGTAGTCTTGGGGTAGAGCTGCAGCATTAGCTGGTAACTGCAAGGGTGCATATCTGTTATCCATATTCACAAGGTTTGGGGGATTTACAGGAGCAACTGGGATAAAAGGAACGATGTGTACCACAGGGGTAACAGGTGTGGCAGCACCTAGAGTGTTGGTCAAGGGGATATGTGTAGTGGGTGAAGATGTGAGAGGAGGGCTTTGAGATGTAGATGGTGAACTGGGGGAAACAGGAGTAGACCGAATTAGAACCTTGATAGGAGTTGGAACTGGTTCAGGGTGAGCTGTCTCGGGACTCAAATCACTAGGATTTTCCTGCCTTTGCTGTTTCCTAATTATTTTGGGCATTGTATTTGGGTTTTCAAAAACTGCTGGTGGATTTGGGTCAGGGTTTGACCTAGTGTGTCTGGTTTCCCTTTTAGGAGCCAGCTTCTGAATCTGTTTTTGTTGTTTTCTAAAATATTTTAGGATTGTTCAAGGGACTGTTTAAGATTTTTTAGAACCACTGTCTATGGATAGACAACAGCTTGAAAATTATGCTTATTCCCCAGCGGAGTCGCCATTTATGTTATCACCCAGGTTGTTCCCTATGACTCCCAAGGGAATACGGCCAGGGTAACCACTAACCAATCTTTGGATTACAGTTTCTAGCCAAACTGTAATCAGAGAGGGCTCTCTCTTTATGATTTGTCTCTGTTATGATAGTATTTTAGGCTAGCTATTATGCTCAGGTTTTGGTTTATGTTTTGGTTGAAGGATGTCTTTTAATACCTAAGATGTAATGTTTGGACAGTTGTATTTCATTGGGCAATGGAGTCTAGAGCTGTGAAATGCTTGAAATGCTTCAGTGGGAATGTTCAGACTGCAGGGCCTATTGGGTATCTCAACAAACAAAATTTAAAGCTTAAGTGATGATGTATGATGATGCATGTTTAGCCAATGGAAAGAAATTAAGAATTCTCCATTAAGCTAATGTTGTGAAAGTGAAATGTATTGCTCAGGAGCAAACTTGAATTCCTGAAACAAAGGATCACTGTGAAAGATATATTCTGAAAGTGTAGCAATTAAGAATTACACTTATCAAGATTATAATTGAGGAAAACATTCATTAACAACATAGATTGAGCTCAGGGTATTCCATGAATAAATCCTGAAGGCTATTCTTTTTCTTTGCTGCTAAATACTTAGAACTTAGAAATATTTATGGATTGCAGAAGACTGAAACACAAAACGAAGAGAGTTACAGAAAACTTATTGTATAGGAGATGCACAGGAATCCTGCCAACTTCAAAAAACACCATGAATGCATTCAAACAACTCAGAACTTCAGAAATTCCATTACTTCTGTTATTAAACTCTGCAAAGATTACAGCATAGGAACTTCTTCAAAAGAGATCAACAACAACCCCTGCAAGCTTATGCGAGGGGCAAATATATACAAACGGTAATACAAAATATCTAAGGCGTTGAGTCATCTGAGAAATAAATATTTCACCAACTTTGTACAGAACAGCAGATAAAAAGTTATTGCTGCCTTTAATACAACATAAATGCTCATTTCTATCAGTCAGAAGATATTTTGGCCTTTGGAGGCCACTGAGTCAGTTGGAATGATCTGCTTTAAATGCTGGAAAATACGCTTTTGTGGATGCTCTGCTGTAACTTTTCGGCCCTGTCACCTGTAGCTGTCCATCTTGACCTGCTGGCCGAAAGTTCTGCTGAGTTGGATCAGCTTTCACCTTTTATGCATGCTGATTTTATTAACTTTTCCTGTGCATGCCACCTTGTATTTTTGATGAAAAACTTAGTGGATGGCTTCCTGGTCTATAAGATCATCTGTATTGCCTTGGTCCACCATTCCTGTGTGGGCAGTTGATGCCTAAGAATTGCATCCATAGTCTCATCTGCCTCTGTGTATTTATAGAAGTTAGGAGGCACTTCAAACAGGTGATTAATTTCATTCATTATAAAGAATAAATTCTCTACTCTGTTGTAGAGACTTTGTCCTGTAGCTGGCCCTGTTTCCTCTGAGGTGCTGGGCCTTTCAGTGATCTGACTTGTGGCGAATGTATTGACCCTCTTGGCATACTGCTCATGGGTAAGCAGTCTTCCTGCACTGTTCAGTAAGCCAGGGAGACCTCTGTTCTGTAATACCACAAATTTGTCCATAAATCTGTTCACCTCGGTCTGCATGTCTTGGGTCCTTCTCTCCAATGTCTGCACTAAGTTTCTCAGTGTAAGGACCCTTTTTATCAACAAAATAGTCTCAGTCCTGTTAGAAATTCCCATAGTTGCTAACTGAGAACTTGTTCTATTATTGAGCACATTGATCATCCTGGTGGCAACTTCAGGCATATTGCCTAGAGCTGCCCTTGATCTCTGAATTTCCTTCTGTGCTTTTGCAATGAGCTCCAACTGCTCATGGATTGTGTCAATATACTGCCATTGGTCAGTAATAGACTGGCCAATATTGGCCCATAGCACTGTCTTGATCTCAGCCACTACTTTATCCAGTTGGAGCTCCTTTTCTAGCTCCTTTATCCTGTCTTTGAGGGCTTTTATTTCCCTGCCCTTTTCTGCCACAGTCTGCTTGGATTTGTCATATCTTTCATTTACCTTGGCTAGTTTCTCCCTGGCCTCGTTTAGTTCTGTCATTTGTGCTTCCAAGGCCTGGATCTCATTTCTCAGCTTTTGCATGTCCAGGCTTGGGGCCTGCTCTGTTGTTGGTGGTGGTGCTGAGGTGGATGGTGCTGCCTGTTCTGTTTGTTGAGGAGGAGGAACAATAGTTGGAGCAGCTTCCTCAAGGTTAATTATTTTAGGAGGAGGCTGGGAGGTCTGACCTTCTTCTTTTTGCTTTAAAGCTGCCTGTAATGCTGCCTGTGCAGCCTCTGATTCTCCCAGCTTTTCTTGAGTCTGGATTAGCTGCTTATATAGAGACACCAGCAAGGCTGTGGCATCTTGATCATGCCTCTGCTGGGAAACTTCATCTGTTTGAGGGTGAATGGTTGCTGGGATTTTGATCTTTCTCCTCAAAGCTGCCATGTCTGCATCCCTCAACTTCAATATCTCTTATATGCCCTTGATATCCTTGGGATCATGCCCAATCTCTATGATTATATCTTCTAAGGACCTAATTCTGTTGTCCTTTGCTTGAGAGGATGCTCTCTCCAACTCAAGTTGGGCTGCTGTATTATTAAGGCTATTTTCTAGCCTATAATTATCCAATGTCTTGTCTGCCAAGGAGGCATAGACCATCTCACCCGTTTGCTTATGTAATTCAATTTTGTCCATCGGGTGGATGTCCTTGGCAAGGACCTCAAGATTGGTCCTTATATAATCTGCATGGGACTGAGGCTGTGCTACAGCTGGCAAAAAATGGCTCATGATCATTTTGCCTTCACTAACATCATATGCAGACATCAGTCTTTGCTGGTTAGCGGGAGCCATTTTCAACAGATGATTGTATAGTTGTATCTTTATTGGCTCATTCCTCCTCTTTATGTCAATGAACTACTGTTTGATGCTCAGTTCACCTTCCCTCTGTTGGCTTGAGGAGCTGACCTCTCCTCCCACTGTTCTGTCCTGTTCCTGTTGAAAGGAACTTGCGGATGCTTCCCTGCTAGGTGGGCCCATGCCCAGAGACTGTCCCATTGGCATTTCCTCCTCTGAGAAAGGATTCATTCTCTATCTTTTCTCCCCATAAGTTGCCGATGTCGTAAGGGGAGTCTCTCTATCTCTTTTTCTTCTTGTATCCTCCTTTTGTGGAGTTTGGAGGATTGATGCTTCAGCTGATGTTTCTTGCCTTGGAGGCACAGTTTGTTGTGGCTGTTGCTCAGTGGATTTTGGGGTTTCCACTGTCTGCTCTTGCTGTACAGGCTGCTCCTGTCTTTGTTCTTCTTGTTGTTGCTGTAGTTGTTGATGTACTCCCTGCTGCTGCACTCCTTCTTGCTGTTCCACCTCTTTTTCTGTTTGCTCTTCAGTCATGGGAGGTGGTTGCTCTTGTTCCACCTTCTTTTCTTTGCCTTTGCTGGATGTCTGTTGAGTGTCCATGGCAGCTTTCTGATGTGTTGTTGAAGAAGAGGCAGCTGCTCCAATTTGCCTTTGATAAGAGAAGGAAACCTGTCCACAAGTTTCCAAGTCAGCCTCTTTTTGCATATTCCTAGCCTCTCTTTCTAGCATCTGCTCTCTAGTAATTGGCTCTTCTAGAGTGCCCTCTTTCCAGCTCAAAGAATTTGCATACTTTTCAACATGAGGCAGCCTTACATGTGAATAGTTACCCAATTTGTATTTTATCCTTCTGAGGGAGATAAAATGATTAGGGTCATAAGGTGTCCATTTGAAGCTGGTTTGCAATTTGAAGCCCTCTAGGATCATATCTGCCTCCTTCCATCCCTCCTCTCTTTTGTTGTATAAAAAAGGGCCTAGCTGGTTCCTTACCTTCAGCTGCACCTTCTTATTCCTACTTTGGAAGTGGAAGCAGTCTGCATTTCCAAACTGCCTGAAGTATTCTAGGGCAAAAAGTCTCATAGGGACATACCTTGGCAGCCTATAAGGGTCCAACTCACAGCCATATACTCTGATTACTGTGTGGTGTTGGTAAAAATACCAATCACCAATGCTGTAGGATTTGGAGAGATGGAGAACTCTCTGCATGTCATCGGTCAACCTTGGAGGAGGGACACCATACAGCAATGTCATAGCTGGGTGAATGAACAGGTCTATGAATTCACAATATGTGTATGGTGATTTAGAAATATCATGAAAAACTGAAGTCCAAAACACAACTGACCTTGGATTCCCCTGGGCACTAAGTTTCTTGAGGGGAATGGAGAAACTGTCTGGTTGATAAAACAAAAACAGATGGTAGATGTATGAGGTGTATCTGAACACCCTCTCCCTTTGTAAATTCATTAACTGTTCATGGATCTTCTCTGCAATATATGTGGCATAGTCATAGTGCACAGCTGGAGGTTTTCCAGGAGAAAATATGGACAGCATTGCCATTATAGTGTCATCAACATCCTCAATTCCCCTGTACCCCAGGACGTAGCTGATCAAATCCACCAGCATTCTGCCCAAGTCATTCAGGTAGTGATATCCAATAGGAGGAGTTCTCATAGTTTCAGAGCTTGGCTGTATGAATAACTGATTAATTTTGATGATCTGGGCACTTGACAAATTACTCCCCTTCTTTACTAAGTCCAGCATGGAGAGAGGGGTCAATGGCCTTGCAGTGTGGAAATGCAGCATCTCATTTATGGTTTCTGGGGTGATATGGAACAAGATTGAGCCTGTAGGACTGAGAACAGCTCTTTGGCATGGATCATAGCATTCCTGGCACTTGTGGATCAAGTCTGGAAGGGCATTGACTTGAGGGAGGTTGTAAATGGGCAAATTTGAGTCCCAAATCCCTAAAATATCAGCTCCACCAAGGTGTTGGGCTTTCAATTCATTTAGCATGTGAATATTGAACTTGGAACCCATTGGGAACCAGTCTATCATCTGATAATCTCCATCTCCCAGGGCTTTCCATTCTAACTCCCTTTGAGGGGCATTCAGAGGCTGGATATTCAGGGCTTTTGGTGTTTCCATGGCTAGCAAGGCTTCTGAATTGTATGTAAACTGTTTTGAGTGAGCAAACCAACGCAGAGGAGTTTCTTTACAATGTAAATGTGAATTGTAGGGAACATAGGGTGAATTGAGCAAACAGCAATTGAAATACCGTTTATAGGACTAATTAAAACAGTAGTAGGACTGACTAGAGTGTTTCTATGGTGAATTTATGTAATGGAGGTTCCTAGCTCACGACTGCGCGAACTACCTATTAATTCAGGTCAATTTGTCAAATGCAGGCTTGGCAGAAGGTTTATTGCCTCGCTAGTCAGAAATGAGTGCAGGTCACTGGGTGCTTAATGGTGATTTCTGTGCTTTACACTCTCTTAAACAGTTTGCTTGCAGAAATATGGATAAAACCAGGTGCAGGGAACAATTTTGAGAAATACCTTGCAAATTGTCGATAACAGATGCAAATGCAGGTACGACGGAGGCGCCCACGGTTTCAGAGTCGAGTTGTGCGGGTTGGCGCTGATTTGGTCGTAAAATGCATGCAGGAATAACAATAGTTGCTTTGGCAAAAAGTGGGAAAAACACGAAATTTTGGCTAAAATATGGATTTTTGGCATATTGGCGCGTTTTTGGGATGACGTCAGCATGACGTCATCAGGTGGGGTCAAGGTCGGATGACGTCAGCATGACGTCACCGGGTGATGTGGCAAGCTGTGATTGGTCCACGGGGATAATGAGGTGGCAGACATATCAGCGCAGGGGCGGACAAGAGTGCTGACGCGACGGCGGGGTGGCACTGACGTGGTGATGACGCAGGCATAACAGAACCAGCGGTAAATCATAAGCGGTAATGGTTTTTCTCGGACCACCTTAGATACGGTCGCAATTTTGTCAGAGGGCGACCCGAGAAATTGTGAGGGCGACGCGTGGCAGAGGCCTGACGTCACCCTCTGACAGTTTCTCGGGTGCTAATCTTCAGACGTCGGGCCCAACCCGATATGCATAATGGCCGTCCGATCAAAGGCGCCCGATCGGACGGTTGACGGGTCGCTGAATAGTGCGGACGATACGGCAGCGGGGAAGTAATAAAATATTATTTTCTTTTGAATGGCGTGCCCAGCGGGACTTTGGGTTTCGGCAGGTTTATATGGTTTTTCAATGTAAAATAGAAATAAAAATATTATCGCGTCGATACTTTGGATAAAATAGAAAAGTGGGTATTTGTGCGTATTTTGCAAATGAAGCGGGTTATGGGTAAAAAGAGCTTTTCATAAGGTTTTCTTAGCAAATGAAGGTTTAATGGGTCAAATGGTTTCAGAAGGGGGAAGGGGGGTAAGGCTTAGGTTTCTCAAACTGACCAGATGTCCGTTTGATCCCTGACAGAGGACATATGGCTATAGTGCCAAGGGGAGGGATATTTATACAATGCTTGGGGGTTTATACACCATGGTGTTATAATAGTAGGGAAAGGGTAACATAGGGGAATTATATAATAGAAGTTAGGGATTAATGTGGATGAAAGAGTGGATGAGGGGTGATATCACTAAGTTGTTTTGAAAATAACTTAGCTTAGGGAGTAGATCAAAATGAAAAGAATTTTAGACAAGAAATGTGGCTTTAAAAGGACTAAGATAAAACCACCATTTTTTCCATGAATCTCAACTGATGAGAGGATGTTAGTAATGAATGGAAAAGGGGAAAATTGGGAAGTTAGACATGCTTCTTTGCTTTGCTGCAACCTGATAGAGAAGAAGACCTTCTCAATCCATTGATTTTGCTTTGTGAAATAGGTTAGCACACCTTCAATTGTAAGGAGTGACACTTCTGCAACCCCATCTGCCTACCCATCTATTTGCCTAGCATTTTTTGTTTCTTCTTGGAGGGTGCACTTAGACTTGCAGACCCTTGTCACACGGAATCTGTCAAGGGTGCGGACACGACTGACCTTCCTAGAAGTCTAAGACATTCTAATGACAAACAAGACAAAATGGAGTGATCTTTCTCTAAATACACCTTTTACAACATGAAAACTACAAGTGTTTAGGCTTACCTTATTCCAAAACGCTGTTGTTGAAGTCCGTTCTTGACGATCCGGATGAGCTCCTCCTTCAAGTCAATTCCTGCAACCACAAACAATCAAACAATTACCAAGCACTTGCATTTCATATAATAAAACATATATTCAACATGCAGACCAAGGAACACATGAAATAACTCATTAACACAAGTTATTGAGAAAAATAAACCAGTTTGTATTAATAATGAAACAAAGAAACTCTTACAACCTGGCCTTGGTGTTGTGCAAGTTCCTCCCAGGGTCCATCAAGGGTTTTCCTCTACTTTGACAAAGCTCACCCTCTCCCAAGTAGAATCAAGTGAAGACAATCTCTCCTCACTAAGGCTCTAATGGAAGACCTAAATCCTGCAGCATTTACCCAAAGAAAATGTATAGCTCCAACCTCCTCTCCTTCTGGCTCAATGCCTTTATTTATAGTGCTGTAAAGAGGTTATTCAGGTCCACTATCAATGGGATCATCCCCCTCTTTGGGTGGGATAGCTCCCTTATTGATGGGATAAGTTCCCCCTTAATAGAGATACATGAACCAACTGGAGGCGCATCCATTTCATCAAACCGACCTCTAGAATGTTCTAGAAGTAACCACAAGTAACTTTTTCAAGATAAAACTCGCGCATTTTGCCTTTTACAGAGGGACGCACCTGTCCCTTAACATACAGAGCGTCCATGGACGCAGATTTTGTGAACATGGTCAGCGTCCCCGCAGGTAAGGCTAGAGAGAACCTGCGACCCCAGAGATAAACATAGTTTTTACAAGACTTTCTCTCTTCTTTGAGTTTGAGATGGATAACAGAGGCATGAGACTTGCCTAAGAGGGTAGCATGACTGTTGATTTGAGCCATACTAACTGTAAGTAGTCAAGGTGACATTTTTTAGTGTAACAGATTGCCCCCTAAAGTGCGAAGCCTGGAATAGAATAGGGTTTTGTAATTTTAGGAAGGGTGAAGCGCTTTATCATTTCAAGGATTGTCTTGTGGATGACCTGGTTGGAACCTGCAATTTTCAACACAAAATACATGGATAAGATTATATCATTACTGAGGTAGGCATTCCCATACTCAGATTCAAAACTTTAACTAATGGACTAACTATTCTGATACAGGAATGATCTTGCAGTACATCATTTTTATAGACTTTTGTAGACACAGTATGGACGCAGCCATCTGTTTATGATTAGTCTACATAGATAATGAATACAAAACTCCTTGCAGCCTGGATGGTAGAAACTAGATCCAGGGTCTTCACTTCTACTTCCCGAATTGGTACGATTCTAGCCATGTGATTAAATGATTCGATGTCGAACATGTTAGAAACCACTTGATTACCAGTCGATGATGTAAACTGTTAACAAGCATGAGAGAGACCACCAGTAATGTCAATGGTTCTCAAAGTACCAAGCACAACCCGTGAAATGTGAATAGATGTTTTGATGTCGAACACTTCACGGAATCCTTTGATCGAAAGTCAATGATGTAAACTGACGTCAAAGGCGAGAAACCTGCCATTGATGCATGCAGACTTCAAGGTACTGTCGATTCCTAAGTCATCTTTCTAGATAATGTGTCGATGTCGATAGAAAGCGACCCGTTGCAGGCAAGCCCGCAACACGAAATCATTGTTCAAGTTGAAGAAATGTTGCTGTAAGGACTGACTCAGGGATGGTCAAATGGATGACAAGTATTTTGCAGATGAAAGTTTTTGCTTGCAGACCTCTTGAACACATAACGACACAACAGATGGCTTGGTGGCGAATAACTCAAAGTTAATTCCCGGAACCCGGTTAAAGACTTTCAAAGTGGTTTGGTCAACTGTGAGGTAAAAGATTTCCCAACCCAGGTGAATGAAAAGTGTCGTGTTCAAGAGCGGTAATAAAGTTTCTTCTGAGACAAAAGGTGACAAACAGGTTCATTCTTCTCTCTTTTCCCCCACCATTTCTGGCAAGTACCTCTTTATTTTTAACAAGCTTGAGGAGGATAACATATGCTTGATTATAAGCTCATCCTTCGGACGAGTCCAACCTAGTTTAAATTCGAACCCTAGGAAGGAGTGGTTCGTTCCTGTTTGTAATTGAACAGGTCCTCTACTGTAAAAGTTTAACGAGCCCAGTATAGGAGAAACTCGGCGTTTTTCAATTTTAGAGAGTCTGAAAAAACTAAAGGAGACTCCACGTTGAACTTTTTCGTATATTTGTGTCCCTCAAGCCCGAAAAAGTATAAAATAATACCTGGGGGAACCGCTTGATCTTGCGACCAAGGAGTACTTTCATAATAGTGTCGTCAACCTGAAAAGTAAAAAGCGATCAAGGACACGTCGTTTTATTTCCTTATCGAGTTTGAAACGACAAAAACCCGGCAATCTTTTCCTGATTTTGCGGTCAGAAAAGAGCTAAAAGGGGACCGTCTTTTAATTCCGTTTTAACGAGTGAAAAAGAAACACTCGGCGATCTTTTCATGTTTTAGGAGTCAGAAAAGGGCTTAAAAGATGACTCTGATATTTTTGTTTGTGAAAAATTACAATTTCCCTCGAAATCCCTTTGTCCTGCACAAAAGCAACACATTACTCATACCTGTTTAAAATAGGCAAAAATACATTCAAAAACATCTTTTCATGGTAAAAAATGAACTAATTCATCCAAAAAACCTATAAAAAGACCTTTTACCATGTCATTTTTACCGTTTCACTGTTGAGGTTGAAAAAGGAGCTTTTGACAAGAAACTTCCCGTGGTCGCTGCGGAAAATCTGACCGTCGGAATCGAACGCCGTCTCATCCAGGTATTTTACACATCCTACTCTGCATTTCTATCCGTTTAGAATCAATTTTTAGGTTTTAGTTTCATTTTTTGGGGGGGTTTTGGTTTTGGAATGCGCCTCTCGGCGGACGCAGGTGCCCTTCGGGTGACCTGCGTCCCCCGACTTTTTCTCATACGGGAAAACGGTCGGAAGACGCAGTCCGCCTTCAGGCCAGCTGCGTCCGGGCGCCCTGTGCTACAAAGCCGGGGTGCGTCCTCCGAGAAACGCGCATTTCAAAACCCCAACTCTCTCAAAAAACCACCAAAAATTCCCAAATTAATTTCTAATTGCTATTTTTGATATGCAGGGCATTAATCATGTTAGACTGGAGAGAAAGAGAGCATGTAGAGGAAGATGAAGCTGCAATAAATCATCAACCTTCCCTGGATGCCCTAAGAGCATGCGGATTATACAAATATTGGACCATACCGGGCATGAGGGGCCAGGTAAGATTCTTGGAATGGCTGGTTGAGCGATGGAACGTACAAGAACAATGCTTTTACATAGGAGGGCACCAGCTCGAGATAGAGCCCTCGGATGTATACTTTCTCACTGGCTTGCCAAACAGAGGTGAGCAACTCAGTCTTGCGGGGACTAGGCCGGGTGGCCAATCCCTTGATAGTCTCCGCGAGGATTGGTGCACACGTGGGGCTCACCATTCAAAAGGCATAGAGATAAAACACATCACTCTACCGGAACTCAAAGTCATAGCGTTCACGGTTACCAGAATTTGCGGCGCGGCCGCTTTACACATTGCTTCCGGATCCCAAATGCGGATGGCAATTGACTGTTACCAAGGCACCATTTTCAACTGGTGTGAAGCTGTGTCGGCTCATATGAAGAGCCAACTGACCAAGGCAAAGAACGGACGACTAAAGACTTTTGGATATGGGCCTATAGTCGTGAGCTTTGCCTTGGAGAGAATTCCAATGCTGATCCCTCAGCAACTCACTGTTGATATCTTGGGTCCCCAGCAGCCAAAGCTGATACGATGGGTTGCGGTGATGGCCCGGCATCCTGACGAGGGCGCGACAGTAGTTCGATTCTCAGATAGTTATTTTGACTGGTTAGAGGGCCAGCTTTTTGTGATACAGGACTTTCCGTATGCCGGAATGGATTTCAGAGGTGATCCGGACATGGTTCTTCCACAGGGAGAACAATGGGACGACAGAGGTACTTTTTATTTTCACAAGTTTTCTAGTTATGTATTTTTTGTATTTTTTATATATATCGTCTCAAAATTAATAGTAAACTTTTTCAAAATGCAGATGTTGGTCCACAGCGTCCAGCCAACCTCCGGCCTTATGATAGACTACATCCAGCTGCACCGGTACCGGCCCCACAGGATGCGACAGCAGAAGTACTAGCTGAGTTGGAGCATGATCTAGAGCGTCTCACGGCAGATATACCTGAGACTACTATGGACGACATTCCTATCAGGCTTCAGCGCTTCGTAGTCGCGGTCCCTGGACCGTTTAGGAGATTTTTGCGTAAGGTAGCCCGCGCAGTGGTGTCGTACAGAGAGCACCACCAGTGATTGACTAGTCACTTTTGTAGTCACATGTGACATTTTTGACTTTTTGTACTATCATTTTGCCGATCATAAGGTGTTTTAAACCTATGATCGAAGACGATGTATATATTTTTTGACACACTTCTATCTATATATATCACTATTACCGGCTTATCTTGTTTAACATATGTGATGAAATGTTTTTAAATTTACTTGCATGATTATCGTAAATGTCTGTCCAACATTCGAGAAGCAATTGCATCTGCTAATGTATTCAAAGACCTTGGAATATGTTGATATTCAATGTAATCAAATTCACGTTCCAAGAGACGCACTCTCAAAAACAACCTTAATAACACAGGATTTCTAATGGCATAAACTCTATTAAGCTGTAATACAACAAGTTCAGAATCTAACCTCACTATCAAACGTCGAATTCCAAATGAAATAGATTCGGATAATAATTCAACCACTGCACTGTATTCTGCAATGTTATTCGTTGTTTGACCGAGGCTTACCCCATGCATAGAAACTAACTCGTCAGAGGGCGAATAGATAACCCAAGCTGCGGAAGAGATATTCCGTGTATTACGACAAGCACCATCAGCAAATCCAATGTATGTTTGGAGAGGCGTCGACATCTACAATATCAAGAGTAAAACCAAGATAAGCCAGAATAATGACGAAAAACCACACTCGCTAAGCTAAGCACACTGACTAAACTAACACACTTGCTAGCTAGAAAGGAAATCTAACCTATCTAAAAATTTCTCCATACCCATCATTTTAAGCATAATACCTCTTTAGGTAAAGTCCATTTCTGGGTTTACCCAAAGAGTCCCCATCAAAATCAACTAACTCATAAGCCCCTTTTGCTAGCTTTCGCTTTACAATGTAGGGCCCATGCCACATGGGAACGAATTTTCCGGCACCTAGCTTATCGTTAGCTTGATCATATAATAGTACTAGGTCTCCTTCCGAAAAACTTCGAGGGGTTACATTTTTATCGTACTGAGCTTTCATTCGTTTCGCGTGAGTCTCGATAGCTAAAGTAGCGTCACGTCGAGTCTCATCTAATTTAGCCAAGTATAATAACCGTTTCTCCTCTTCGGAAGTAGCTGGAAGTAATTCGACAGCCATTTGAAGTGATGGGATTTCGCATTCAATAGGTAACACAGCTTCTAAGCCATAAACTAGCTGGAAAGGGGTGAAACCTGTTGAATTTTTCACTGAAGTTCGATATGCCCATAGCGCCGAAAATAACATGTTATGCCAATTCGTTCGATGGATACCAATGATCCGTCGAATCATGATGACTAGAACTTTGTTGATTGACTCAACCAAACCGTTGGCTTGCGGATAATAAGGAGTAGAGCTATCGTGGCGCAAACCAAGCTGGCTTGTAAGCTCAGTCATCATGACGTTTCGAAAATGGCTCCCATGGTCAGTAATGATTGCTTGTGGGACACCAAACCTAGTTATGATATGATTGAATACGAAAACTGCAGCTGTCTTGCCGCTTGCGTCGAATGTAGGCATCGCCTCGGCCCATTTTGTAAAATAATCAACCGCGAGGATGATATACGCATGCCCCCCGGCCGAGTGAGGGTTACAAGTAATAAAGTCAATGCCCCATTTGGCGAATGGACCAGCGGCAATTATAGGGTGGAGAGGAGCAGGTGGAGCGCGCATCTTTCGATCAAACACTTGACAGTTGTGGCATGTTCTGACAGCAAGGATACAATCTTTAAACATAGACGGCCAGAAATAGCCAGCGCGCAACACCTTCTGAGCTGTGGCATACCCAGACATATGACCGCCACATGCTCCAGAGTGACAATCATTCAAAACTCTCTCAGCCTCTTCGTGAGTTAAACAACGTCGAAAAACTAAGTCTGCCCCCCGGCGATAAAGTGTATCTCCAATAATTCTGTATTGCTGGGATCGAAACCGAATTTTTCGACGGTCTTCCTTGGAAGCTTCAGGCCGAAAGGTTTGGGTTTGGAGATAGATGATTATATCCCCATACCACGGATCTAAAGTGCTAATAAGAAACAAAGATTCGTCCGCAATGGACTCCTCTGCCACAGTCTCTGTGTCAGCACTCGGGAAATCACACATCAATTCCGCAAAAACTAAAGATTTCTTAGACTTGGACTTCTCGAACTCCAAGTCGAACTCTTGCAGGATAACAATCCATTTAGAGTACTTGCCCCCTAGCAGTTGTTTTGTCAAAATATAAATCATAGGGTTGCAATCCGAAATAACTGTAGTCTTGCGGAGAAGAATGTAGTGACGAAAACGCTGGACAGCTTGAACGGCTGCCAGGGCCAATTTCTCCACATGCGAATATTTTAACTCAGTGGGATTTAAGGTTCTACTAAGATAATATATCACATGCTCTGCTTTGAATTCATCTTCTTGAACTAACACCATTCCAATGGTGGAATGCGAAGCTGCGAGGTATAAGAAGTAGTCCTGGTTGTAGTTGGGAGGATGCAATAACGGTGCATGGGTCAACGCGTGTTTTAATGCATCAAAAGATTGTTGGGCAATCTCGTCCCAAAAGAATTGTGCGTTCTGTTTCAACAACCGTGTAAAACCTTTAGTGACCTCGGCGTAGTTTGGGATGAATCGGCGTAAAAAGTTCGCTTTCCCTTGCAAACTTTGGAGTTGGCGCAAACTCGAAGGAGGAGGCAATTTGATGATAGCCTCGACTTTCGAGGGATCGACGCGAATGCCGGCTTTTGAAACAACAAATCCCAGCAATCGACCTGTTTCTATACAGAAAACACACTTGTGGGGATTCAACCGAATTCGATAATGCCTACACCTCATAAAGATTGCTCGTAGGTGGACAAGGTGATCAGCTCGTTGTAAAGAATGAGCAGGCAAATCATCGAGATAGGGTTGCACAATGTGCTTGATGTCATGAAATGCATAAGACATCGCCCGTTGAAAAGTGGCCCCGGCATTCTTAAGTCCAAAAGGTAATTTGCAATAAGCAAATGTCCCCCATGGACAAATGAATGCCGTTTTTGGTTGGTCGGCAGGTAGAATATTGATTTGATTATAGCCTGAGAAACCATCCATGAAGGAAAACATCTCACTTCCGGCACAATCATCAATAATTTGATCGATATAAGGCGTAGGATAGTTGTCTTTTGGACAAGCTCGATTGATATCCCTATAGTCGATACAGATTCTTATTGTTCCTTGTTTTTTATTGACGGGAACAATATTCGATACCCAATCCGTTAACGGGATCGGATAAATGAAACCTGCTTTCAACAGCTTTTCGACTTCTGCTTTAATCGCAGCCGCTTTTCGAGGGTGAATCTGACGCAACCGTTGCCGAATGGGTTTAGCATCCGGGTAGGTTTTGATTTCATGAACAACAATGGCAGGATCAATTCCCGGCATTTCCTCGTAAGACCAGGCAAACACGTCGCGGAATTCTTGGAATAGGGCCTTGTAAGTTTGGATTTCTTCTTCAGTACATGCGGCACCTATATGAATGTTCTCCTCGATTCCGGGCTTCACTGAAATATCAATGGGAATAGTACGAGAAATATTCCCTAAATTCAGCTCTGAATCAGAATGTTTCGTTGGATCCTGAGCGTCTTTGACATATTCAGCGGTAAAGATAGATGAAAAATCATTTTCAAATGCATCATCCTTAGGTAAAAACGAAGATCTGTGATGGAGATCTTCCCATGGTAGATCATCTACACTTAGGATTTCGCGAAGTTGTTCGTCAGATGACACTTCTTCGGGAAACGTTATCCGTTCTAAGGGTGAGGTGAAAAGTGACTCTTCACTGACCACATTCATTTGGTCGATTTCGGTTGAATGAAAGTCGGTAAAAGACATAAGAGCTTCATAAGCAATCTCATACGGACTCAACGGCATAACATCACCGAGTGAGTCTAGCTCAGAGTCAGAGGGAACATACCAAGGATCATCATAAATAATGTTTTCTGACGTGATCATATGAATTGTTGCAAACGAAGGGTCTGCATTGAGTGGAGGGAGAGGAAAAGTTCCCAGTAAACCGGAATCCTTAACTAAACCTACACCAATGTCCCTATAAGGGATTGTCGTTTTACCAACATGCTGGATAGTTTCTGAAGAGGTTGGGTCGGATGAAAAGTATGTCAGCTGATCAATAGTCACGATCTTACCGTTATGTGGAAACTTAATGACTCTGAAGACCGATGAAACGACCGCTGTCATAGCATATGACCAACTTCGACCCAAAAGAAGGTTGTAGTCTAGAGGGGCATCAACCACTTCCACATCCAGACTAACGGTTTTACCTTCGACCCCTATAGGCAATTCTTGTAGAATACCAAACGGACGGAACCCACGGCCATCAAAGGCCTTAAGGATGGTGGGGGATTGGTTCAACGAAGGAGAACCAAGCGATCTCCAACATTGAATCGACATAATACACGTAGAAGCTCCCTCATCAATCACAGTCCGATGAATAGGCCTGTTTTTGACTATCACTGGAATTTGGAAAGCCATTTGATGGGGGAGACGCGGTGTACTACTTTCTAGATCAAAGATCATTAGGTTCGGGTCCTGAACATCGACAGCTCCAATAGCCGACAAAAGCAATTTTCGTTGCGCTGGACATGATTGCAGCACTTCGAGTGCCGACATTGCTGAAGGTGAAACAGCTAAGTCTTCAACAATGTTGTAATTCTGGGCTGCTCTCGCATGTGGATTGAAAGCAGACCTTCGAAGTACACCCTTGGCGGGCGGCTTAATCACTAAGTCTGGGTTAGGTTTTTCGATCTGTAGTGGATCGGAACCAGGAGCTGAGGTTGATGGGTTAGAGTGAGAAGATTCTGCTTCCTTACCATCAACAGGAGCCTTACTACCATAATCTTGCGATCGAGTCGCAATCCTGACATGAGACATCATCAAAATGGGTTCTTCACTGGCATTCGAAGAAGAACCTATCATCTTATTCTCCTGCTCTGGAAATGGATTTTTTAACACAGCAGGAGTGGGAGAACCTTTGACTATTTTCACTACCTCGGCCCGATGAGGGCAGTCTCTCGTAAAATGATCTTCTTCACAAATAAGACAAGGATATCGAGGTTTGCGTTTTTCGTCATTGGTTTCCGACTTTTCCGTTTTCTCCTTTGGAGCCTTGTCTGCTTTAGCCTTCTTCTTTCCTTTCTTCTTTCCACCGTTTTTTGATTTGGCCGTAGATGACTCTACAGCGTGAATGTCGGCGGTAAGTTCAGGAGGAGAAGACTCTCCTGTCGGAGAATCAGGCAAAGTGATAATTGGAGTATTGGAGGTCTTGGAAGACTTCTTCTTACTCTTCGTAGTCACGATACCAATCATACCATCAGCGGCATGAGATCCCGAAGGAGCAGCAGCGATTTGGTTTGACTTTGGAAGATCCGGAATTTTCTCGTGTAACGTACCCGACTGAGTGTAAACTAAGTCAAGGTATTGTGCCTGAGCAATGACTTGCTCCTCAGTAACTACTCCGGCCTTAGCTACATCTTCAGTAATTCTTGGTAATAATGATTTGACAAACCATTCAGCTAAGATTTGGTCCGGGATAAAAACTTTCACTAATCTTCTTCGACGTCTCCACTCATGAATGTGATCAGAAATGTACGTGGATGTCGATTGTTTTAGCGAAGTTAATAATTCTGTACCATTATCGTATCTGACTGGTAACTGAAAATGAGTTAAGAACGAGGTAGCTAACTGGCTAAAGTTGTAAAAAGAGGCCCGTGGTAACTCAATGTACCACTTGGCTGCGAGACCAATGAGTGTACGCTGGAAAAGACGTAAGCGGATGGAATCATCTGAGATGGAATTTGATGCACACCAGAGGTGGTAAGTCATCACGTGATTAGACGGATCCTCTCCAGACTTACCTTCGAACTTGGGTATATCGCTGGGCAACTTATTTGGCATTGGCGGCCAGAACTGAAGATATTGAATTGGATCGTTCGTTAGGCGCGTCAAGTCGGGTAAATCTAAAGTCGCAATAAACGGTAACTGCCGGTTAGGATCTCTAAAACTCTGAGTCACAATACCAGCCCCAGGAGGAGGATATCCAGGATAACTAGGAACAGGAGTCGCATTTGGGATATTATATCCTCCTGGAAAACCAGGATTAACCGGACCGTACTGGGGTTGCTGAGGTGGTTGATAAGTGTACCCAGGATACGGTTGATACTGGTAAACCGGTTGTTGGGCAGCTTGCCCAGGTTGATACTGTCCCTGGTACGGAGGTTGAACAAATTGAGGTTGAGTAGTAACAACCGTACTTGTACCAGGTTGGCCTGCAGGCATCTGGACTGTGGTTTGAACCGTGGGTCCAGACAACGGTACAGATGTCTGAGGAGTGGTTACAGGGACAGTAGAAACCGGAGCTGCCGATACTCCAGAAGTAAGCATGGTAGATGAAGCGGTAGTTGCTGCAGCCGTGTGAGGTGGAGTACCAGGTGCAATTGGCGGCTGAGTAACTACAGAAGTTACAGGGGTCTGAACACTTGACTGGACAGGTTGCGGTTGCTGGGGTGGACCAGGAACTGCAGGTTGTCCTGCTTGAGGTACCGACTGTATACTTGGTTGCGACATCTGTTGACCCTGTGACGGATCCCATGTTAACATTCCAGGGTATTGACTCGTAACAGGTTGAGGATACTGAGATCCATAGCCGTATTGAGGATAGGGTTGATAACTGTAAGGTGCAGTCCCATATGATTGCCCTTGAGGTGGTTGATAACCTTGACCAGGGTATTGACCCGTAGGTTGATAACCTTGAGGTAAATACGAATACTGGGGTTGACCTTGACCTTGAGGTTGGTATCCTTGAGGTTGATATTGATACTGAGGTTGACTTTGGGGTACATATTGAGGCTGGGGTTGATACCCTTGGGGTTGATACCCTTGAGGTTGCCCCCCAGTCACGAATGAAGTACCTTGAGGTTGCCCCCCAGGCATTAACGAAGGTTGCCCCCCAGGCGGTAATTGGCCACCTTGAGGTTGGTTAATGGGAGTTGAACCTGACATCATATAAACGTCACCTATACTCAATGGTACATTACCACTGTTTCCAACTAATAACCCATGATCAACGGGTTGAGGAGATGCTCCCGCAAAGGTACCAGAAAGTGATTGATACCCAGTAGGAACAGAAGGACCGCCATGTAAAAATGATTCAGGACTTTGTGAAAACACAGATGACTGACCAGACATATTTACAGGAGAATGAATTCCTCTAGGTGGAACCGGAGTACGAGGTGTAGAAAAACCTACTGAGTTGTCTAAAAAATTGGTTAATGCAAGGTACCAAGATTCACTTCTAGGAGGACTGTAAAAGATGGATTCACGCTCCCTTAGATCAAGGGTAATTAGATCTTCAGAATCAGAAACGCCTATTTCTTCCTCTGGAACAAGTTCTTCTATAGCAATTAATCCAACAGGAAGATTTTCGGTGATAATTCTTTCTATTCTTGGTGAATCAGGAACACTAGGAGTTGGAGTAACAGGTTCGGAAATTTCAGGTTCTTCGCCTGTTTCACTGGCAGATGAAAAACTACCAGCAAGCTCGGAAACTGTAACAGCTTCGGGATTGTAACCTGTTTCTAAACTTTGGTAATCTGGATGGACTACCAAGGAAAATTCTCCTTCTTCAGGTGATCCTACTCTACTGCCACTAGGAGGAGTTACAAGGACCTTTAACCCTTCTAAATGACCCGGAATGTCTTCAGGAGATTCACCCCGCGATTTACGGAGTTTTCTTAACAAATCTATTCCGGTAACAATCTCAGGAGACTTGCCCCGAAGTCTACGGGACTGTCTCGGTAATTCCGCCACAATTAAAGATTTTAACTACAACACACGAAAACAAAGTAAAAATTTCAAATCAAACCACCTAAAGTCTTCTAAAGAAGCAAACAAATTTGAAGCACACGCCTAAATAATCTAGAGCGTCAAACCACACACAAACAGTAGTCTTCCGGACCAAAAGCGCTAGTTGGTGATTAGGCCCAACCTCGCAGGATTCAGTACAGAAATGGTGGGTGGAACAGTTACCCCGGCAACCTGCTTAATGAATAGACTGGACCAAGTTCCTCCACTTTAACCGTCTCGAAGTGAAGCGAACCCCCCAGAAAATCCAAGTGAGTATAACCGACGTCTGCTCCAGGTACAGTGGGACCTTCCCTCCACCGTCACCTTGGGTAGAATCCTAGATATTATGGCCACTAAGGTTACCAATCACAACAATTACACCTGGGGGAACAGTCTAAACTCCGACAGCACGCAAGGGCAGAGTAGCAAGCTCCAATCCCCTTACCGGCTCCTTGACAACAATCCAAGGTTTACCGATAAGTGACCCCTGGCTCCTCGACAATGGTTAATCCGAGGTTTACCGTTTGTAATACGTACTGCCTGGCGTCGTTCCCAACGAGGGAGGAATGATCCCCTCACTGGTTCGGACACGAGCTCGTGCTTCTCCTTTAAGAGGAGCTTTCCCAGAATGTAACTGAAACAATTGGATTTGTTCTACTCAAGATAGACTATCTGTTTGGTTTTGTAGTCTTGGAGAGTTAAGTACTCACCTACTCCAAGACCCTAGCCTAAGCTATGTTGGTGCTTCAGAGCCCTAGAAAAATAAAGATTACTAGATTGATTTTAATTTAAGCGTTACTTTTAAGGTTGTTTCTTAAGTCAAAAGGTGATGGAAGTGAAACCAGTGGTGTGTTGACTCGACTCGAAACCACTACAAAATGCACCTAGAATGATTTATCCACTACTTTACTTTTTCGATGAATTGCTTAACTAAAAAGTTGAGAGAATGCAATCTTTATAAAAGCAACTTCTTAATTGAAGACAATCAAAGAAACAATTCGTTTGTCTTTTCCAAGCATAAAAACATAACCTCTCTTTACATGCACGAAAAAAACTCTTTTCTTCTTTCGAAAACAAAAAGCTACTTGAAACAAGACTTTTTAAGAAGATGTTTTTGTATTTTTCTTTTAATAAAACAAATAAATCTAATGTAACCAAAAATCAATCTTAACAACTCTTAAAATCTATGAAAATGCACTCATAAGCAAACTAAAGGCAAATTTACTCTAAGCAATCTTAACGAGGCCAAAACTAACAATGATTATTTCTAAGGTGTTTTACTTGATCACAATCAAATCAAGGACTAGCTTATTGCAGAACCAAAAACTAGCCAAAACAAAAACTAATCTTTTTGTTCTTTTTGTAAAATGGAAATCAATACTTTATAAACAAGCAATTCGAAATTTGACCCAAAACAACTCAAATGGCAAGTTGCTCACAAAAGGAGACTTTACGACAGGCCCGACTTCTAAGAAGGTTGACTAACCAGAGAGATCTAAGGCTGGACAACTTTCTACTATCAAAGTCACTACAAAGCCTTTCCAAAAATCAAACCCTAGGTCTAAACTTCGTTGAAAACCACTAAAACACTCAAAGCTCACAAAACTAGTTCAGGTGAAAATTCTTGACAGGGTACTAAAGGATCTGGGCAGAAAACACTAAGGAAAAACAAAATCTAAAAGCAATTTAAAGCAAAAATGGAATTTTCTTAAAGTTTACAGGAAGACGCAGGCAACCCGTTGTCACAGGTGCGGCCCCGCTCTGTGCAGACGGCAACAGCGCGTCCAAAGACGCACTGTGCAGTACTAAGAGGGTGCGTCCTTCTGGAAAAATGAAGAAAAACCAAATCTAACTAAATCTAAAGCTAAGCCACCCAAATACTAATTCTCACAGTCAAAAACCAGAAAATAAAAATGATTTTCTCAAAGCAAAGTTCATATAAAGGAAAAGACTCTCTCATTAATGGATTCCCCAGCGGAGTCGCCAATTTGTCACACGGAATCTGTCAAGGGTGCGGACACGACTGACCTTCCTAGAAGTCTAAGACATTCTAATGACAAACAAGACAAAATGGAGTGATCTTTCTCTAAATACACCTTTTACAACATGAAAACTACAAGTGTTTAGGCTTACCTTATTCCAAAACGCTGTTGTTGAAGTCCGTTCTTGACGATCCGGATGAGCTCCTCCTTCAAGTCAATTCCTGCAACCACAAACAATCAAACAATTACCAAGCACTTGCATTTCATATAATAAAACATATATTCAACATGCAGACCAAGGAACACATGAAATAACTCATTAACACAAGCTATTGAGAAAAATAAACCAGTTTGTATTAATAACGAAACAAAGAAACTCTTACAACCTGGCCTTGGTGTTGTGCAAGTTCCTCCCAGGGTCCATCAAGGGTTTTCCTCTACTTTGACAAAGCTCACCCTCTCCCAAGTAGAATCAAGTGAAGACAATCTCTCCTCACTAAGGCTCTAATGGAAGACCTAAATCCTGCAGCATTTACCCAAAGAAAATGTATAGCTCCAACCTCCTCTCCTTCTGGCTCAATGCCTTTATTTATAGTGCTGTAAAGAGGTTATTCAGGTCCACTATCAATGGGATCATCCCCCTCTTTGGGTGGGATAGCTCCCTTATTGATGGGATAAGTTCCCCCTTAATAGAGATACATGAACCAACTGGAGGCGCATCCATTTCATCAAACCGACCTCTAGAATGTTCTAGAAGTAACCACAAGTAACTTTTTCAAGATAAAACTCGCGCATTTTGCCTTTTACAGAGGGACGCACCTGTCCCTTAACATACAGAGCGTCCATGGACGCAGATTTTGTGAACATGGTCAGCGTCCCCGCAGGTAAGGCTAGAGAGAACCTGCGACCCCAGAGATAAACATAGTTTTTACAAGACTTTCTCTCTTCTTTGAGTTTGAGATGGATAACAGAGGCATGAGACTTGCCTAAGAGGGTAGCATGACTGTTGATTTGAGCCATACTAACTGTAAGTAGTCAAGGTGACATTTTTTAGTGTAACAACCCTTATTTGCCTTTTATTTTCTCTGGCTTTTTCCTTTTGATTTTCTATCTAATGCTACCCTTATTGCTTCCAAGGTCCCAGATTAAGCAATTGGGAGCCTTACTTCTCTACCTAAGCTACTTGTGCCAAGATTAAACAGTTTGGACAGACTTCTTTCTCTATTCTACAACTGAAAATTTAAAACATGGCATGATCCAGATTAGGCTGTTGGACCATCCATCAAAATTGAGTCCATATCAAGCTATATACACACCTTGTCTTCTCTTGGAAATATGGGATCTTTGCATCATCAAAGCAGAGCATATTTGGAGCTTTCCTTGCCAATCATGAAATATGAAACCTATTGGTATAGGTAGCTAACAGTGGCTCCACATGGGGATGGTTTTTCATTTGAAAGACCAAGAACAGCGGGTCAGAATGCCTTGGCCTTTGCCTGCTTTCACCAATATTTGAAGTATGCTGCTTTAAAATTCCAAATTTGTGTTCTTCCCATCTTGGTAGGTCTCTGATTCTATTTGCCTTTTGCTGATAGTTAACAAAACTTAAGAAACTGCATTTTTACCTTTTGACAGAAAGTAATATATACACTTGAATATCTACAGTGGAAACTCAGGCTGCACTTATGGGTAGTAGTCAAAATAGTGCTTCAGCATCCTGCCATTCACAGGACCTTCGTCCAAATCAGTTTCATTAAGACTTTTAAGGAAATAGGTATTGTTTCCTTGTACTGCTTGGACAGCAAACGGTCCTCTCCAAAGGGAATCAAATTTTCCATGTTTTCCTTTATCTTCCCTTCTTGAATCCCATTTGAGGACCTTGTCACCAATGTTGAAATCTTCTGCCTTAGTCCTTCTGTCAAAGGCCTTCTTTAATTTTTCTTGTAAAACTTGAACTCTGCTGTAGACTTGATCTCTAGTTTGCTGCAAACATATTATTTGATTGATCCTTCTTTGCATATCATTTGGTTCAGCTTGACTTTCTTGGAGAAGTTTCATAACAGGAACTCCTAGTGATGAAGGGAATTTGGCTTCTAATCCATAAACCAACTCATATGGGCTGGTCCCAATTGATCTCTTGGTTGTTAGTCTATCTGCCCATAGGGCATTCACAAGCTTCTTATGCCAATTCTTTTTGTTCTCTTCTAGCACTTTCTTTATAATGTTTACCAGGCTTTTATTTGATGACTCAGCAAGGCCATTTCCTTGGGGATAGTATGCAGTAGAATGGCCCAAGGTAATGTGAAATTTGTGGCAGAAATTCACCATCTTCTTGGATCTGAAAGCAGCAACGTTGTCTGTTATTATTTTGTCAAGACAACCAAATCTAGCCAATATGTTATTCTCCAAAAACTGAATGATTGTTGAATCATTTGCTTGTCTGCATGGAACAGCTTCAATCCACTTAGTGAAATAGTCTGTGGATGTTAAGATCCATCTATGTTGGCCTGAAGATGAGGGATGAATTTCCCCAATGAAATCCAAGCCCCATTGTTGAAAAGGTCTCTCTGTTGCAATAGGCCTTAAGGGAAGTGGCAGTAACTGTCTCTTTCCCTCAAACACTTGACATTTGTGACATGAGGTTGTGAATTTCTTGACATCAGAGAACATGGTGGGCCAGTAGTAACCAGCCCTTAGTATTTTATCCACAGTGGACTTCCAGTACAAGTGTCCACCACAGTCACCTGCATGAAATTCTTTTATGATATTGTTAGTTTCATTCTCAATCAAGCAGTTTAACAATATCCCTTCATGGTTTTTCCAAAGTAAATTTCCATCCATAACACAGAATTTAGAAGCTTTCATTTTTAGGAACCTACATTTAGTTCTGGACAATCCTGGGGGAGCACACAGGTTTTGTAATACATAACATATATCAGAGTACCAAGGGGATTGTTCAAAGGCTACATTGATCTTTGGAGTCGCCAGCTCCGGTTCACTGTCCAGCTGGTTGATGTCTAAGGCTTGGAAGTTTGCCTCTGTCATTAGTTTGGCCAAACCTTGCCCTTTTATTAGTTTTGTAGGTTTTATCTCAATATCAAATTCCAAAATGTTGGCAATCCACTTTCCTCTTCTGCCCTCTAAATTTTCTTGGGTGAGAATGTCTTTAACAATGGGACTTGGCACATAAGCTATGACATGGGAATAGAGGATGTAAATCCTAAAGTCTTTGATAGCCTTGACCAAAGCATAAGCTTGTTTCTCCATGATTTGGTATTTTAGAGGAGCATCTCTGAGAGCTCTACTAAAGAAAGCAATGGGCTTTTCATTTCCCTGGTCATCTTTCTGTAATAAAACAGCAGCAATAGTATGTTGGGAAGCAAAAGAAAATATGATAAATTCCCTGTCAAATTGAGGATTTGTTAGGACTGGGGTTTGGGTAAGGGCCAATTTTATTCCTTCAAAGGCTTGATTGGCTTCAACTGTCCATTTCACTTTTGAATCCTTCTTTAGCATATTATTCAGTAATCTGATCAGTTCTTCTAGGTTTGGGATGAACCTTCTCAAGAAGTTGATCTTTCCCAAGAATGCTTGCAATTCTTTGATATTTCTTGGGTGGGGCATTTGTGAGATAGCTTGTATCCTATCTGGGTCGATTCTTATGCCATCCTTTGAAATGATATGTCCTAATAGCTTACCTTCCTCCAAACCAAATAAGGATTTCTTGGGGTTCAAGGAGATTCCATATTTCCTGCATGTTAAGAAGATCTGCCTCAAGTGTTTCAAATGTTCTTGGTCTGATTTTGAGAAAGGTGTGAGGTCATCTAAATAAATGACAAGGAAGTCATGAATCTCTTTGGCAAAAGCAATATCCATTGCTCTTTGAAATGTTGCCCCTGCATTTTTCAATCCAAAAGGCATTTTCACATATTTGAAAGTTCCCCATGGGGTTGTAAATGCAGTTTTGTCTTGATCATTAGGGTGCACTAGGATTTGATTAAAGCCTGAGAATCCATCAAGTAATGAAATCCTTGAGGCCCCTACCACTCTTTGAAGAATGTGATCCATCTTGGGTAAGGGATAATTGTCCTTGAGGGACACTTGATTCAGATTTCTTAGATCTACACAAAGCCTTATTTCACCAGTTTTCTTTCTTGTAGGGACCAAATTTGAAATCCAATCAGAAAACCTGATTGGTGCTATGATGCCTGCTTTAAACATTTTTTGCAATTCCTTTTCAATTGAGGGGAGGAGCATGGGATTAATCCTTCTCAATTTTTGTTTGAATGGCTTCTGATTAGGCTTGAGAGGGATAGTATGCTAGATAACAGAGGTGTCATAGGATTTTAAATCCTCATAACCCCATGCAAAGACATCCTGAAACTCTTTGAAAAGGTCAATGTATTTGGGCTTTTGATCAGGAGGCAGAGATGCAGATAGCTTTATTATCTTGGGCTTGTCAACAGTGCCAATGTTGCATTCTTCAATGGCTGTATTTAGGGGCTGCATTTTTGGTTTTCTAGGGATGTCATTTGAGTTAAAGATGTCTTCTAATGGAGTTAGTCCTGTTGGGAGAAAATTGTCTTTTAGCTCTATGATTTCAGCCTCTACCACAGCTATTTCCTCATGATTGGTTTGTTGAATTTGTTGTATGTTCTCCTTGTTGAAAATAGTTGGATTTAGCATTTGTTTTGCTGTTTTGGGTGATATTGGGTGGTTAGTCTGTTCAAACTGTATTTGTGATTGACTTGCTCTTTCAAGTATTTGTGATTGACTTGCTCTTTCAGTGTCAATATTTAGTCCTGCAAATTCTTGTTGCAAGGTCAAGAAGTTGTTTATTTGTGAATCATCTTCAAATACTTGCCAGTCCTTGACATTGTTTGGGACAGAAGGTCTGTGTTTTACCTCAGCTGTAAAACAGTGGTGGGGCTCAAAAGGCAGCTTGCAGGTACTTGCAAATGTGGCCAGACTATGAGAATGAAGATTATGGGTCCTAGAAATTTTGGTGATCTGGAATTCAAAGAAGAATCTTAGTATTTTGGCCACAGCAGACCTATAAGACCTTAGTCTCTTGTCATTGGTGACAAAATTTCCCTTCACTTGTTGGATGACTAAATCCGAATCCCCCATAATTGAGACTTTTGTGGCTTGTAAGAACTTTACTAGCTTGAGGCCTAGTAAAAGGGCTTCATATTTTGCCATATTATTAGTACACTTGAAATTCAGTCTATAGGCTCGGCCTTCTGCATGACTGTCTTGTTTATTATGTATCCAAACTCCAGCTCCTGCCCCTAATTTGTTGACTGACCCATCAAATTCAAGGAACCATAGGATCTCTTGTTCCGGGGAGAACTTAATGACCTCCTTGTGTGCTGGAATTGTAAGTTGAAGCTGTGGTTTGCCATCTTGTTTGTTTTCTAGGGCAGTCTCCTCACTTGATGGGACCTGTTCGCTTTCTTGGGCAGCAGCTGTGTTTAATGTTTGCTTAATCATTGTTTCTTGGGTAGCAGTTTGCTCATTGGTGTTTTCCTCTTGTATGAGTGTCTTGGGTTCAACCTCATTATCTGAGAGAGTTGTATTATCATTGAAGAGAATATATGAGTCTATGTCTGAATGGACAACATATATGGGAAAGTTTTGAGGCTTTTCTTCACTGCTGACCATGTATTTCATTAATGTTTCTCTGTATAATCTCTTTGGTTGCCCAAAAACAGTGATGGTGGCATATGACATATCTAACTGCAGGGAACCTTGAAGTTTAGCCCCCCATGACCTTGATAACAACATCCCATACTTGGGTGGGATGTCAGCAACTACAACATCCATTAGAATTGTTTTGTTTGGGTATTGAACAAGAGAGACACATAGATCTTTTATTAGGCCTAAGCACTTGACTTGGCTGGAATCAAAGGAGAACAGGTCCTTGTATGGTCTGGTAATATCCAGGTTTAGTCTTTCCATGACTGATTTGGGCATCAGGTTGTGAGAGGCTCCCGAGTCAAACATTGCATTGTGTAATATCTTGTCATGAACATGTAGGCTGACATAGAAAGGTAAAATGCCTACACCTGTTGTCTTTCCATCCACCTCTGGGCCAAAAAGTAGCTCTGGGGTATCATCCAACACATTAACATCATCTTTGTTGCTAGTAAGTTGGAGGGATTTCCTGATTTGTTGTTTGTAGATGCTGTGTTTGGCCAATTCTGAGAGAGGAATTGCTATCTTTAATTTACTAATTTCAGTTTCTAGGTCAAAGGGTTTTTCGGATTGGGTCTTTTGGCTGTGGATGACATTTCTTTCCTTGTTCACTAACTCTTCTTCTTGATTTTTGTCCTGATTTTGAGGCTTTCCCTTCTTGCTCATCTCTTGAGGGGTGACACTTGGATTAGGGTGCAAGGATGATGCATCCATGGGCTGTTGTTTTGAAGAAGCTGGTTCAGTGACTTCTTCAATGGTTACTTCTTTTGCAAGTGAATCTGTTGGGTCATTTGGCTCTGTAACTATGGCTCTTTTGGGCAACTTATTATCTTTTATCTTTTCAGGCTGTGTTACATTTACAGTTCTGCTCCTTAGCTTGTATTGCTTATGGACTTCATAAACAGCTGTGTCATAGCCTTGTTTGAAGTCAAATGACTCACCTGATTTGATTGGGAACAGCTTGATTACCTCATCCTTATGGTCTTCTTGTGTCAAAAAGACTTGACTTTCACCATCTAGACCCATTAAATTAATCTGAGAATCTTCATTGGGTTCACTTGATGTGGAAGTTTCAGCATAGTTTTCTTGGAAAGGGGGTCTTATGTCTTGGTCAGCACTGGCCTTGCTAACGTTTGGGTTTTGAGTTCTCCTAAAATTTGGATTCCTAGGAGGGTTGTTTTGTGGTGCTTCCCATGATGATTTTCTCTCAACCGATTCCACCCTATCCCCCAATCTCTTCATACCAGTGAGTATTGCATCCAGTTTTTGATCAAAGGCTGAGGGTTCTTCTTTGAAGGTGGTTCTCTTTTCCAACCTTGCTCTGTTTCTTTTGGCAATCAGGTTAGCTTCCACTGTGACAGCAACCTTTTGGGCATCTGCAAGGGTTTGAGGATCTCTCTCCTTTAACTAATAGGCCATATCAGGGTCAAAACCATCAGGAAATTTGTACAAGGCCAAATCAGGGGGAGGTCTTAAATTTTGCGGGATTGCGTTATATACATTGTTAAATCTTGCACAATACTCCAAAACAGTCTCTTGGGGACCTCTTTTGATAGTGTCATATTCACCAAGTATGTGCAGAGGATCCTTCTTCTTCTCCCAACTGCTAGTAAAGGCTTGATAAAGCTCATCAGGAGTTGTGATGGAATTTGCATTCAGGGATCTAAACCAAGTTCTTACATCCCCAGTCAGACTTTGAACAAACATCCTCATTCTCACACTGTCATCATCTATTTCATAGGTCTCAAAATGGTCTTGCATCCTTTTAGCATGCTGAATAGCTGTAAGATGGCCAGTGGAGTCAAAATATGAGATTTTAGTTTGGTAGTCTTGGGGTAGAGCTGCAGCATTAGCTGGTAACTGCAAGGGTGCATATCTGTTAGCCATATTCACAAGGTTTGGGGGATTTACAGGAGCAACTGGGATAAAAGGAACGATGTGTACCACAGGGGTATCAGGTGTGGCTGCACCTAGAGTGTTGGTCAAGGGGATATGTGCAGTGGGTGAAGATGTGAGAGGAGGGCTTTGAGATGTAGATGGTGAACTGGGGGAAACAGGAGTAGACCGAAATAGAACCTTGATAGGAGTTGGAACTGGTTCAGGGTGAGTTGTCTCGGGACTCAAATCACTAGGATTTTCCTGCCTTTGCTGTTTCCTAATTATTTTGGGCATTGTATTTGGGTTTTCAAAAACTGCTGGTGGATTTGGGTCAGGGTTTGACCTAGTGTGTCTGGTTTCCCTTTTAGGAGCCAGCTTCTGAATCTGTTTTTGTTGTTTTCTAAAATATTTTAGGATTGTTCAAGGGACTGTTTAAGATTTTTTAGAACCATTGTCTATGGATAGACAACAGCTTGAAAATTATGCTTATTCCCCAGCGGAGTCGCCATTTATGTTATCACCCAGGTTGTTCCCTATGACTCCCAAGGGAATACGGCCAGGGTAACCACTAACCAATCTTTGGATTACAGTTTCTAGCCAAACTGTAATCAGAGAGGGCTCTCTCTTTATGATTTGTCTCTGTTATGATAGTATTTTAGGCTAGCTATTATGCTCAGGTTTTGGTTTATGTTTTGGTTGAAGGATGTCTTTTAATACCTAAGATGTAATGTTTGGACAGTTGTATTTCATTGGGCAATGGAGTCTAGAGCTATGAAATGCTTGAAATGCTTCAGTGGGAATGTTCAGACTGCAGGGCCTATTGGGTATCTCAACAAACAAAATTTAAAGCTTAAGTGATGATGTATGATGATGCATGTTTAGCCAATGGAAAGCAATTAAGAATTCTCCATTAAGCTAATGCTGTGAAAGTGAAATGTATTGCTCAGGAGCAAACTTGAATTCCTGAAACAAAGGATCACTGTGAAAGATATATTCTGAAAGTGTAGCAATTAAGAATTACACTTATCAAGATTATAATTGAGGAAAACATTCATTAACAACATAGATTGAGCTCAGGGTATTCCATGAATAAATCCTGAAGGCTATTCTTTTTCTTTGCTGCTAAATACTTAGAACTTAGAAATATTTATGGATTGCAGAAGACTGAAACACAAAACGAAGAGAGTTACAGAAAACTTATTGTATAGGAGATGCACAGGAATCTTGCCAACTTCAACAAACACCATGAATGCATTCAAACAACTCAGAACTTTAGAAATTCCATTACTTCTGTTATTAAACTCTGCAAAGATTACAACATAGGAACTTCTTCAAAAGAGATCAACAACAACCCCTGCAAGCTTATGCGAGGGGCAAATATATACAAACGGTAATACAAAATATCTAAGGCGTTGAGTCATCTGAGAAATAAATATTTCACCAACTTTGTACAGAACAACAGATAAAAAGTTATTGCTGCCTTTAATACAACATAAATGCTCATTTCTATCAGTCAGAAGATATTTTGGCCTTTGGAGGCCACTGAGTCGGTTGGAATGATCTGCTTTAAATGCTGGAAAATACACTTTTGTGGATGCTCTGCTGTAACTTTTCGGCCCTGTCACCTGTAGCTGTCCATCTTGACCTGCTGGCCGAAAGTTCTGCTGAGTTGGATCAGCTTTCACCTTTTATTCATGCTGATTTTATTAACTTTTCCTGTGCATGCCACCTTGTATTTTTGATGAAAAACTTAGTGGATGGCTTCCTGGTCTATAAGATCATCTGTATTGCCTTGGTCCACCATTCCTGTGTGGGCAGTTGATGCCTGAGAATTGCATCAATAGTCTCATCTGCCTCTGTGTATTTATAGAAGCTAGGAGGCACTTCAAACAGGTGATTAATTTCATTCATTATAAAGAATAAATTCTCTACTCTGTTGTAGAGACTTTGTCCTGTAGCTGGTCCAGTTTCCTCTGAGGTGCTGGGCCTTTCAGTGATCTGACTTGTGGCGAATGTATTGACCCTCTTGGCATACTGCTCATGGGTAAGCAGTCTTCCTGTACTGTTCAGTAAGCCAGGGAGACCTCTGTTCTGTAATACCACAAATTTGTCCATAAATCTGTTCACCTCGGTCTGCATGTCTTGGGTCCTTCTCTCCAATGTCTGCACTAAGTTTCTCAGTGTAAGGACCCTTTTTATCAACAAAATAGTCTCAGTCCTGTTAGAAATTCCCATAGTTGCTAACTGAGAACTTGTTCTATTATTGAGCACATTGATCATCCTGGTGGCCACTTCAGGCATATTGCCTAGAGCTGCCCTTGATCTCTGAATTTCCTTCTGTGCTTTTGCAATGAGCCCCAACTGCTCATGGATTGTGTCAATATACTGCCATTGGTCAGTAATAGACTGGCCAATATTGGCCCATAGCACTGTCTTAATCTCAGCCACTACTTTATCCAGTTGGAGCTCCTTTTCTAGCTCCTTTATCCTGTCTTTGAGGGCTTTTATTTCCCTGCCCCTTTCTGCCACAGTCTGTTTGGATTTGTCATATCTTTCATTTACCTTGGCTAGTTTCTCCCTGGCCTCATTTAGTTCTGTCATTTGTGCTTCCAAGGCCTGGATCTCATTTCTCAGCTTTTGCATGTCCAGGCATGGGGCCTGCTCTGTTGCTGGTGGTGGTGCTGAGGTGGATGGTGCTGCCTGTTCTGTTTGTTGAGGAGGAGGAACAGTAGTTGGAGCAGCTTCCTCAAGGTTAATTATTTCAGGAGGAGGCTGGGAGGTCTGACCTTCTTCTTTTTGCTTTAAAGCTGCCTGTAATGCTGCCTGTGCAGCCTCTGATTCTCCCAGCTTTTCTTGAGTCTGGATTAGCTGCTTATATAGAGACACCAGCAAGGCTGTGGCATCTTGATCATGCCTCTGCTGGGCAACTTCATCTGTTTGAGGGTGAATGGTTGCTGGGATTTTGATCTTTCTCCTCAAAGCTGCCATGTCTGCATCCCTCAACTTCAATATCTCTTGTATGCCCTTGATATCCTTGGGATCATGCCCAATCTCTATGATTATATCTTCTGAGGACCTAATTCTGTTGTCCTTTGCTTGAGAGGATGCTCTCTCCAACTCAAGTTGGGCTGCTGTATTATTAAGGCTATTTTCTAGCCTATAATTATCCAATGTCTTGTCTGCCAAGGAGGCATAGACCATCTCACCCGTTTGCTTATGTAATTCAATTTTGTCCATCGGGTGGATGTCCTTGGCAAGGACCTCAAGATTGGTCCTTATATAATCTGCATGGGACTGAGGCTGTGCTACAGCTGTCAAAAAATGGCTCATGATCATTTTGCCTTCACTAACATCATATGCAGACATCAGTCTTTGCTGGTTAGTGGGAGCCATTTTCAACAGATGATTGTATAGTTGTATCTTTATTGGCTCATTCCTCCTCTTTATGTCAATGAACTGCTGTTTGATGCTCAGTTCACCTTCCTCTGCTGGCTTGAGGAGCTGACCTCTCCTCCCACTGTTCTGTCCTGTTCCTGTTGAAAGGAACTTGCGGATGCTTCCCTGCTAGGTGGGCCCATGCCCAGAGACTGTCCCATTGGCATTTCCTCCTCTGAGAAAGGATTCATTCTCTATCTTTTCTCCCCATAAGTTGCCGATGTCGTAAGGGGAGTCTCTCTGTCTCTTTTTCTGCTTGTATCCTCCTTTTGTGGAGTTTGGAGGATTGATGCTTCAGCTGATGTTTCTTGCCTTGGAGGCACAGTTTGTTGTGGTTGTTGCTCAGTGGATTTTGGGGTTTCCATTGTCTGCTCTTGCTGTACAGGCTGCTCCTGTCTTTGTTCTTCTTGTTGTTGTTGTAGTTGTTGATGTAGTCCCTGCTGCTGCACTCCTTCTTGCTGTTCCACCTCTTTTTCTGTTTGCTCTTCAGTCATGGGAGGTGGTTGCTCTTGTTCCACCTTCTTTTATTTGCCTTTGCTGGATGTCTGTTGAGTGTCCATGGCAGCTTGCTGATGTGTTGTTGAAGAAGAGGCAACTGCTCCAAGTTGCCTTTGATAAGAGAAGGAAACCTGTCCACAAGTTTCCAAGTCAGCCTCTTTTTGCATATTCCTAGCCTCTCTTTCTAGCATCTGCTCTCTAGTAATTGGCTCTTCTAGAGTGCCCTCTTTCCAGCTCAAAGAATTTGCATACTTTTCAACATGAGGCAGCCTTACATGTGAATAGTTACCCAATTTGTATTTTATCCTTTTGAGGGAGATAAAATGATTAGTGTCATAAGGTGTCCATTTGAAGCTGGTTTGCAATTTGAAGCCCTCTAGGATCATATCTGCCTCCTTCCATCCCTCCTCTCTTTTGTTGTATAAAAAAGGGCCTAGCTGGTTCCTTACCTTCAGCTGCACCTTCTTATTCCTACTTTGGAAGTGGAAGCAGTCTGCATTTCCAAACTGCCTGAAGTATTCTAGGGCAAAAAGTCTCATAGGGACATACCTTGGCAGCCTATAAGGGTCCAACTCACAGCCATATACTCTGATTACTGTGTGGTGTTGGTAAAAATACCAATCACCAATGCTGTAGGATTTGGAGAGATGGAGAACTCTCTGCATGTCATCGGTCAACCTTGGAGGAGGGACACCATACAGCAATGTCATAGCTGGGTGAATGAACAGGTCTATGAATTCACAGTATGTGTATGGTGATTTAGAAATATCATGAAAAACTGAAGTCCAAAACACAACGTACCTTGGATTCCCCTGGGCACTAAGTTTCTTGAGGGGAATGGAGAAACTGTCTGGTTGATAAAACAAAAACAGATGGTAGATGTATGAGGTGTATCTGAACACCCTCTCCCTTTGTAAATTCATTAACTGTTCATGGATCTTCTCTGCAATATATGTGGCATAGTCATAGTGCACAGCTGGAGGTTTTCCAGGAGAAAATATGGACAGCATTGCCATTATAGTGTCATCAACATCCTCAATTCCCCTGTACCCCAGGACGTAGCTGATCAAATCCACCAGCATTCTGCCCAAGTCATTCAGGTAGTGATATCCAATAGGAGGAGTTCTCATAGTTTCAGAGCTTGGCTGTATGAATAACTGATTAATTTTGATGATTTGGGCACTTGACAAATTACTCCCCTTCTTTACTAAGTCCAGCATGGAAAGAGGGGTCAATGGCCTTGCAGTGTGGAAATGCAGCATCTCATTTATGGTTTCTGGGGTGATATGGAACAAGATTGAGCCTGTAGGACTGAGAACAGCTCTTTGGCATGGATCATAGCATTCCTGGCACTTTTGGATCAAGTCTGGAAGGGCATTGACTTGAGGGAGGTTGTAAATGGGCAAATTTGAGTCCCAAATCCCTAAAATATCAGCTCCACCAAGGTGTTGGGCTTTCAATTCATTTAGCATGTGAATATTGAACTTGGAACCCATTGGGAACCAGTCTATCATCTGATAATCTACATCTCCCAGGGCTTTCCATTCTAACTCCCTTTGAGGGTCATTCAGAGGCTGGATATTCAGGGCTATTGGTGTTTCCATTGCTAGCAAGGCTTCTGAATTGTATGTAAACTGTTTTGAGTGAGCAAAACAACGCAGAGGAGTTTCTTTACAATGTAAATGTGAATTGTAGGGAACAGAGGGTGAATTGAGCAAACAGCAATTTAAATACCGTTTATAGGACTGATTAAAACAGTAGTAGGACTGACTAGAGTGTTTCTATGGTGAATTTATGTAATGGAGGTTCCTAGCTCACGACTGCGCGAACTACCTGTTAATTCAAGTCAATTTGTCAAATGCAGGCTTGGCAAAAGGTTTATTGCCTCGCTAGTTAGAAATGAGTGCAGGTCACTGGGTGCTTAATGGTGATTTATGTGCTTTACACTCTCTTAAACAGTTTGCTTGCAGAAATATGGATAAAACCAGGTGCAGGGAACAATTTTGAGAAATACCTTACGAATTGTCGATAACAGATGCAAATGCAGGTACGACGGAGGCGCCCACGGTTTCAGAGTCGAGTTGTGCGGGTTGGCGCTGATTTGGTCGTAAAATGCATGCAGGAATAACAATAGTTGCTTTGGCAAAAAGTGGGAAAAAAACGAAATTTTGGCTAAAATATGGATTTTTGGCATATTGGCGCGTTTTTGGGATGATGTTAGCATGACGTCATCAGGTGGGGTCAAGGTCGGATGACATCAGCATGACGTCACCGGGTGATGTGGCAAGCTGTGATTGGTCCACGGGGATAATGAGGTGGCAGACATATCAGCGCAGGGGCGGACAAGAGTGCTGACGCGACGGCGGGGTGGCACTGACGTGGGTCTGACGTGGTGATGACGCAGGCATAACAGAACCAGCGGTAAATCATAAGCGATAATGGTTTTTCTCGGACTGCCTTAGATACGGTCGCAGTTTTGTCAGAGGGCGACCCGAGAAATTGTGAGGGTGACGCGTGGCAGAGGCCTGACGTCACCCCGTGACAGTTTCTCGGGTGCTAATCTTCAGACGTCGGGCCCAACCCGATATGCATAATGGCCGTTCGATCAAAGGCGCCCGATCGGACAGTTGACGGGTCGCTGAATAGTGCGGACGATACGGCAGCGGGGAACTAATAAAATATTATTTTCTTTTGAATGGCGTGCCCAGCGGGACTTTGGGTTTCGGCGGGTTTATATGGTTTTTCAATGTAAAATAGAAATAAAAATATTACCGCGCCGATACTTTGGATAAAATAGAAAAGTGGGTATTTGTGCGTATTTTGCAAATGAAGCGGGTTATGGGTAAAAAGAGCTTTTCATAAGGTTTTCTTAGCAAATGAAGGTTTAATGGGTGAAATGGTTTCAGAAGGGGGAAGGGGGGTAAGGCTTAGGTTTCTCAAACTGACCAGATGTCCGTTTGATCCCTGACAGAGGACATATGGCTATAGTGCCAAGGGGAGGGATATTTATACAATGCTTGGGGGTTTATACACCATGGTGTTATAATAGTAGGGAAAGGGTAACATAGGGGAATTATATAATAGAAGTTAGGGATTAATGTGGATGAAAGAGTGGATGAGGGGTGATATCACTAAGTTGTTTTGAAAATAACTTAGCTTAGGGAGTAGATCAAAATGAAAAGAATTTTAGATAAGAAATGTGGCTTTTAAAGGACTAAGAACCACCATAAAACCACCATTTCTTCCATGAATCTCAACTGATGAGAGGATGTTAGTAATGAATGGAAAAGGGGAAAATTGGGAAGTTAGACATGCTTCTTTGCTTTGCTGCAACCTGATAGAGAAGAAGACCTTCTCAATCCATTTATTTTGCTTTGTGAAATAGGTTAGCACACCTTCAATTGTAAGGAGTGACACTTCTGCAACCCCATCTGCCTACCCATCTATTTGCCTAGCATTTTTTGTTTCTTCTTGGAGGGTGCACTTAGACTTGCAGACCCTTATTTGCCTTTTCTTTTCTCTGGCTTTTTCCTTTTGATTTTCTATCTAATGCTACCCTTATTGCTTCCAAGGTCCCAGATTAAGCAGTTGGGAGCCTTACTTCTCTACCTAAGCTACTTGTCTGCCAAGATTAAACAGTTTGGACAGACTTCTTTCTCTATTCTACAACTGAAAATTTAAAACATGGCATGATCCAGATTAGGCTGTTGGACCATCCATCAAAATTGAGTCCATATCAAGCTATATACACACCTTGTCTTCTCTTGGAAATATGGGATCTTTGCATCATCAAAGCAGAGCATATTTGGAACTTTCCTTGCCAATCATGAAATATGAAACCTATTGGTATAGGTAGCTAACAGTGGCTCCACATGGGGATGGTTTTTCATTAGAAAGACCAAGAACAGCAGGTCAGAATGCCTTGGCCTTTGCCTGCTTTCACCAATATTTGAAGTATGCTGCTTTAAAATGCCAAATTTGTGTTCTTCCCATCTTGGTAGGTCTCTGATTCTATTTGCCTTTTGCTGATAGTTAACAAAACTTAAGAAACTGCATTTTTACCTTTTGACAGAAAGTAATATATACACTTGAATATCTACAATGGAAACTCAGGCTGCACTTATGGGTAGTAGTCAAAATAGTGCTTCAGCATCCTGCCATTCACAGGACCTTCGTCCAAATCAATTTCATTAAGACTTTTAAGGAAATAGGTATTGTTTCCTTGTACTGCTTGGACAGCAAACAGTCCTCTCCAAAGGGAATCAAATTTTCCATGTTTTCCTTTATCTTCCCTTCTTGAATCCCATTTGAGGACCTTGTCACCAATGTTGAAATCTTCTGCCTTAGTCCTTCTGTCAAAGGCCTTCTTTAATTTTTCTTGTAAAACTTGAACTCTGTTGTAGACTTGATCTCTAGTTTGCTGCAAACATATTATTTGATTGATCCTTCTTTGCATATCATTTGGTTCAACTTGATTTTCTTGGAGAAGTTTCATAACAGGAACTCCTAGTGATGAAGGGAATTTGGCTTCTAATCCATAAACCAACTCATATGGGCTGGTCCCAATTGATCTCTTGGTTGTTAGTCTATCTGCCCATAGGGCATTCACAAGCTTCTTATGCCAATTCTTTTTGTTCTCTTCTAGCAGTTTCTTTATAATGTTTACCAGGCTTTTATTTGATGACTCAGCAAGGCCATTTCCTTGGGGATAGTATGCAGTAGAATGGCCCAAGGTAATGTGAAATTTGTGGCAGAAATTCACCATCTTCTTGGATCTGAAAGCAGCAGCGTTGTCTGTTATTATTTTTTCAGGACAACCAAATCTAGCTAATATGTTATTCTCCAAAAACTGAATGATTGTTGAATCATTTGCTTGTCTGCATGGAACAGCTTCAATCCACTTAGTGAAATAGTCTATGGCTGTTAAGATCCATCTATGTTGGCCTGAAGATGAGGGATGAATTTCCCCAATGAAATCCAAGCCCCATTGTTGAAAAGGTCTCTCTGTTGCAATAGGCCTTAAGGGAAGTGGCAGTAACTGTCTCTTTCCCTCAAACACTTGACATTTGTGACATGAGGTTGTGAATTTCTTGACATCAGAGAACATGGTGGGCCAGTAGTAACCAGCCCTTAGTATTTTATCCACAGTGGACTTCCAGTACAAGTGTCCACCACAGTCACCTGCATGAAATTCTTTTATGATATTGTTAGTTTCATTCTCAATTAAGCAGTTTAACAATATCCCTTCATGGTTTTTCCAAAGTAAATTTCCATCCATAACACAGAATTTAGAAGCTTTCATTTTTAGGAACCTACATTTAGTTCTGGACAATCCTGGGGGAGCACACAGGTTTTGTAATACATAACATATATCAGAGTACCAAGGGGATTGTTCAAAGGCTACATTGATCTTTGGAGTCGCCAGCTCCGGTTCACTGTCCAGCTGGTTGATGTCTAAGGCTTGGAAATTTGCCTCTGTCATTAGTTTGGCCAAACCTTGCCCTTTTATTAGTTTTGTAGGTTTTATCTCAATATCAAATTCCAAAATGTTGGCAATCCACTTTCCTCTTCTGCCCTCTAAATTTTCTTGGGTGAGAATGTCTTTAACAATGGGACTTGGCACATAAGCTATGACATGGGAATAGAGGATGTAAATCCTAAAGTCTTTGATAGCCTTGACCAAAGCATAAGCTTGTTTCTCCATGATTTGGTATTTTAGAGGAGCATCTCTGAGAGCTCTACTAAAGAAAGCAATGGGCTTTTCATTTCCCTGGTCATCTTTCTGTAATAAAACAGCAGCAATAGTATGTTGGGAAGCAAAAGAAAATATGATAAATTCCCTGTCAAATTGAGGATTTGTTAGGACTGGGGTTTGGGTAAGGGCCAATTTTATTCCTTCAAAGGCTTGATTGGCTTCAACTGTCCATTTCACTTTTGAATCCTTCTTTAGCATATTATTCAGTAATCTGATCAGTTCTTCTAGGTTTGGGATGAACCTTCTCAAGAAGTTGATCTTTCCCAAGAATGCTTGCAATTCTTTGATATTTCTTGGGTGGGGCATTTGTGAGATAGCTTGTATCCTATCTGGGTCGATTCTTATGCCATCCTTTGAAATGATATGTCCTAATAGCTTACCTTCCTCCAAACCAAATAAGGATTTCTTGGGGTTCAAGGAGATTCCATATTTCCTGCATGTTAAGAAGATCTGCCTCAAGTGTTTCAAATGTTCTTGGTCTGATTTTGAGAAAGGTGTGAGGTCATCTAAATAAATGACAAGGAAGTCATGAATCTCTTTGGCAAAAGCAATATCCATTGCTCTTTGAAATGTTGCCCCTGCATTTTTCAATCCAAAAGGCATTTTCACATATTTGAAAGTTCCCCATGGGGTTGTAAATGCAGTTTTGTCTTGATCATCAGGGTGTACTAGGATTTGATTAAAGCCTGAGAATCCATCAAGTAATGAAATCCTTGAGGCCCCTACCACTCTTTGAAGAATGTGATCCATCTTGGGTAAGGGATAATTGTCCTTGAGGGATACTTGATTCAGATTTCTTAGATCTACACAAAGCCTTATTTCACCAGTTTTCTTTCTTGTAGGGACCAAATTTGAAATCCAATCAGAAAACCTGATTGGTGCTATGATGCCTGCTTTAAACATTTTTTGCAATTCCTTTTCAATTGAAGGGAGGAGCATGGGATTAATCCTTCTCAATTTTTGTTTGAATGGCTTCTGATTAGGCTTGAGAGGGATAGTATGCTGGATAACAGAGGTGTCATAGGATTTTAAATCCTCATAACCCCATGAAAAGACATCCTGAAACTCTTTGAAAAGGTCAATGTATTTGGGGTTTTGATCAGGAGGCAGAGATGCAGATAGCTTTATTATCTTGGGCTTGTCAACAGTGCCAATGTTGCATTCTTCAATGGCTGTATTTAGGGGCTGCATTTTTGGTTTTCTAGGGATGTCATTTGAGTCAAAGATGTCTTCTAATGGAGTTAGTCCTGTTGGGAGAAAATTGTCTTTTAGCTCTATGATTTCAGCCTCTACCACAACTATTTCCTCATGATTGGTTTGTTGAATTTGTTGTATGTTCTCCTTGTTGAAAATAGTTGGATTTAGCATTTGTTTTGCTGTTTTGGGTGATATTGGGTGGTTAGTCTGTTCAAACTGTATTTGTGATTGACTTGCTCTTTCAAGTATTTGTGATTGACTTGCTCTTTCAGTGTCAATATTTAGTCCTGCAAATTCTTGTTGCAAGGTCAAGAAGTTGTTTATTTGTGAATCATCTTCAAATACTTGCCAGTCCTTGACATTGTTTGGGACAGAAGGTCTGTGTTTTACCTCAGATGTAAAACAGTGGTGGGGCTCAAAAGGCAGCTTGCAGGTACTTGCAAATGTGGCCAGACTATGAGCATGAAGATTATGGGTCCTAGAAATTTTGGTGATCTGGAATTCAGAGAAGAAGCTTAGTATTTCGGCCACAGCAGACCTATAAGACCTTAGTCTCTTGTCATTGGTGACAAAATTTCCCTTCACTTGTTGGATGACTAAATCCGAATCCCCCATAATTGAGACTTTTGTGGCTTGTAAGAACTTTACTAGCTTGAGGCCTAGTAAAAGGGCTTCATATTCTGCCATATTATTAGTACACTTGAAATTCAGTCTATAGGCTCGGCCTTCTGCATGACTGTCTTGTTTATTATGTATCCAAACTCCAGCTCCTGCCCCTAATTTGTTGACTGACCCATCAAATTCAAGGAACCATAGGATCTCTTGTTCCGGGGAGAACTTAATGACCTCCTTGTGTGCTGGAATTGTAAGTTGAAGCTGTGGTTTGCCATCTTGTTTGTTTTCTAGGGCAGTCTCCTCACTTGATGGGACCTGTTCGCTTTCTTTGGCAGCAGCTGTGTTTAATGTTTGCTTAATCATTGTTTCTTGGGTAGCAGTTTGCTCATTGGTGTTTTCCTCTTGTATGAGTGTCTTGGGTTCAACCTCATTATCTGAGAGAGTTGTATTATCATTGAAGAGAATATATGAGTCTATGTCTGAATGGACAACATATATGGGAAAGTTTTGAGGCTTTTCTTCACTGCTGACCATGTATTTCATTAATGTTTCTCTGTATAATCTCTTTGGTTGCCCAAAAACAGTGATGGTGGCATATGACATATCTAACTGCAGGGAACCTTGAAGTTTAGCCCCCCATGACCTTGATAACAACATCCCATACTTGGGTGGGATGTCAGCAACTACAACATCCATTAGAATTGTTTTGTTTGGGTATTGAACAAGAGAGACACATAGATATTTTATTAGGCCTAAGCACTTGACTTGGCTGGAATCAAAGGAGAACAGGTCCTTGTATGGTCTGGTAATATCCAGGTTTAGTCTTTCCATGACTGATTTGGGCATCAGGTTGTGAGAGGCTCCCGAGTCAAACATTGCATTGTGTAATATCTTGTCATGAACATGTAGGCTGACATAGAAAGGTAAAATGCCTACACTTGCTGTCTTTCCATCCACCTCTAGGCCAAAAAGTAGCTCTGGGGTATCATCCAACACATTAACATCATCTTTGTTGCTAGTAAGTTGGAGGGATTTCCTGATTTGTTGTTTGTAGATGCTGTGTTTGGCCAATTCTGAGAGAGGAATTGCTATCTTTAATTTACTAATTTCAGTTTCTAGGTCAAAGGGTTTTTCGGATTGGGTCTTTTGGCTGTGGATGACATTTCTTTCCTTGTTCACTAACTCTTCTTCTTGATTTTTGTCCTGATTTTGAGGCTTGCCCTTCTTGCTCATCTCTTGAGGGGTGACACTTGGGTTAGGGTGCAAGGATGATGCATCCATGGGCTGTTGTTTTGAAGAAGCTGGTTCAGTGACTTCTTCAATGGTTACTTCTTTTGCAAGCGAATCTGTTGGGTCATTTGGCTCTGTAACTATGGCTCTTTTGGGCTACTGATTATCTTTTATCTTTTCAGGCTGTGTTACATTTACAGTTCTGCTCCTTAGCTTGTATTGCTTATGGACTTCATAAACAGCTGTGTCATAGCCTTGTTTGAAGTCAAATGACTCACCTGATTTGATTGGGAACAGCTTGATTACCTCATCCTCATGGTCTTCTTGTGTCAAAAAGACTTGACTTTCACCATCTAGACCCATTAAATTAATCTGAGAATCTTCATTGGGTTCACTTGATGTGGAAGTTTCAGCATAGTTTTCTTGGAAAGGGGGTCTTATGTCTTGGTCAGCACTGGCCTTGCCAATGTTTGGGTTTTGAGTTCTCCTAAAATTTGGATTCCTAGGAGGGTTGTTTTGTGGTGCTTCCCATGATGATTTTCTCTCAACCGATTCCACCCTATCCCCCAATCTCTTCATACCAGTGAGTATTGCATCCAGTTTTTGATCAAAGGCTGAGGGTTCTTCTTTGAAGGTGGTTCTCTTTTCCAACCTTGCTCTGTTTCTTTTGGCAATCAGGTTAGCTTCCACTGTGACAGCAACCTTTTGGGCATCTGCAAGGGTTTGAGGATCTCTCTCCTTTAACTAATAGGCCATATCAGGGTCAAAACCATCAGGAAATTTGTACAAGGCCAAATCAGGGGGAGGTCTTAAATTTTGCGGGATTGTGTTATATACATTGTTAAATCTTGCACAATACTCCAAAACAGTCTCTTGGGGACCTCTTTTGATAGTGTCATATTCACCAAGTATGTGCAGAGGATCCTTCTTCTTCTCCCATCTGCTAGTAAAGGCTTGATAAAGCTCATCAGGAGTTGTGATGGAATTTGCATTCAGGGATCTAAACCAAGTTCTTACATCCCCAGTCAGACTTTGAACAAACATCCTCATTCTCACACTGTCATCATCTATTTCATAGGTCTCAAAATGGTCTTGCATCCTTTTAGCATGCTGAATAGCTGTAAGATGGCCAGTGGAGTCAAAATATGAGATTTTAGTTTGGTAGTCTTGGGGTAGAGCTGCAGCATTAGCTGGTAATTGCAAGGGTGCATATCTGTTAGCCATATTCACAAGGTTTGGGGGATTTACAGGAGCAGCTGGGATAAAAGGAACGATGTGTACCACAGGGGTAACAGGTGTGGCAGCACCTAGAGTGTTGGTCAAGGGGATATGTGCAGTGGGTGAAGATGTGAGAGGAGGGCTTTGAGATGTAGATGGTGAACTGGGGGAAACAGGAGTAGACCGAAATAGAACCTTGATAGGAGTTGGAACTGGTTCAGGGTGAGCTGTCTCGGGACTCAAATCACTAGGATTTTCCTGCCTTTGCTGTTTCCTAATTATTTTGGACATTGTATTTGGGTTTTCAAAAACTGTTGGTGGATTTGGGTCAGGGTTTGACCTAGTGTGTCTGGTTTCCCTTTTAGGAGCCAGCTTCTGAATCTGTTTTTGGTGTTTTCTAAAATATTTTAGGATTGTTCAAGGGACTGTTTAAGATTTTTTAGAACCACTGTCTATGGATAGACAACAGCTTGAAAATTATGCTTATTCCCCAGCGGAGTCGCCATTTATGTTATCACCCAGGTTGTTCCCTATGACTCCCAAGGGAATACGGCCAGGGTAACCACTAACCAATCTTTGGATTACAGTTTCTAGCCAAACTGTAATCAGAGAGGGCTCTCTCTTTATGATTTGTCTCTGTTATGATAGTATTTTAGGCTAGCTATTATGCTCAGGTTTTGGTTTATGTTTTGGTTGAAGGATGTCTTTTAATACCTAAGATGTAATGTTTGGACAGTTGTATTTCATTGGGCAATGGAGTCTAGAGCTGTGAAATGCTTGAAATGCTTCAGTGGGAATGTTCAGACTGCAGGGCCTATTGGGTATCTCAACAAACAAAATTTAAAGCTTAAGTGATGATGTATGATGATGCATGTTTAGCCAATGGAAAGCAATTAAGAATTCTCCATTAAGCTAATGCTGTGAAAGTGAAATGTATTGCTCAGGAGCAAACTTGAATTCCTGAAACAAAGGATCACTGTGAAAGATATATTCTGAAAGTGTAGCAATTAAGAATTACACTTATCAAGATTATAATTGAGGAAAACATTCATTAACAACATAGATTGAGCTCAGGGTATTCCATGAATAAATCCTGAAGGCTATTCTTTTTCTTTGCTGCTAAATACTTAGAACTTAGAAATATTTATGGATTGCAGAAGACTGAAACACAAAACGAAGAGAGTTACAGAAAACTTATTGTATAGGAGATGCACAGGAATCCTGCCAACTTCAACAAACACCATGAACGCATTCAAACAACTCAGAACTTCAGAAATTCCATTACTTCTGTTATTAAACTCTGCAAAGATTACAACATAGGAACTTCTTCAAAAGAAATCAACAACAACCCCTGCAAGCTTATGCGAGGGGCAAATATATACAAACGGTAATACAAAATATCTAAGGCGTTGAGTCATCTGAGAAATAAATATTTCACCAACTTTGTACAGAACAGCAGATAAAAAGTTATTGCTGCCTTTAATACAACATAAATGCTCATTTCTATCAGTCAGAAGATATTTTGGCCTTTGGAGGCCACTGAGTCGGTTGGAATGATCTGCTTTAAATGCTGGAAAATGCGCTTTTGTGGATGCTCTTCTGTAACTTTTCGGCCCTGTCACCTGTAGCTGTCCATCTTGACCTGCTGGCCGAAAGTTCTGCTGAGTTGGCTCAGCTTTCACCTTTTATGCATGCTGATTTTATTAACTTTTCCTGTGCATGCCACCTTGTATTTTTGATGAAAAACTTAGTGGATGGCTTCCTGGTCTATAAGATCATCTGTATTGCCTTGGTCCACCATTCCTGTGTGGGCAGTTGATCCCTGAGAATTGCATCCATAGTCTCATCTGCCTCTGTGTATTTATAGAAGTTATTAGGCACTTCAAACAGGTGATTAATTTCATTCATTATAAAGAATAAATTCTCTACTCTGTTGTAGAGACTTTGTCCTGTAGCTGGCCCTGTTTCCTCTGAGGTGCTGGGCCTTTCAGTGATCTGACTTGTGGCGAATGTATTGACCCTCTTGGCATACTGCTCATGGGTAAGCAGTCTTCCTGTACTGTTCAGTAAGCCAGGGAGACCTCTGTTCTGTAATACCACAAATTTGTCCATAAATCTGTTCACCTCGGTCTGCATGTCCTGGGTCCTTCTCTCCAATGTCTGCACTAAGTTTCTCAGTGTAAGGACCCTTTTTATCAACAAAATAGTCTCAGTCCTGTTAGAAATTCCCATAGTTGCTAACTGAGAACTTGTTCTATTATTGAGCACATTGATCATCCTGGTGGCCACTTCAGGCATATTGCCTAGAGCTGCCCTTGATCTCTGAATTTCCTTCTGTGCTTTTGCAATGAGCTCCAACTGCTCATGGATTGTGTCAATATACTGCCATTGGTCAGTAATAGACTGGCCAATATTGGCCCATAGCACTGTCTTAATCTCAGCCACTACTTTATCCAGTTGGAGCTCCTTTTCTAGCTCCTTTATCCTGTCTTTGAGGGCTTTTATTTCCCTGCCCCTTTCTGCCACAGTCTGTTTGGATTTGTCATATCTTTCATTTACCTTGGCTAGTTTCTCCCTGGCCTCATTTAGTTCTGTCATTTGTGCTTCCAAGGCCTGGATCTCATTTCTCAGCTTTTGCATGTCCAGGCTTGGGGCCTGCTCTGTTGCTGGTGGTGGTGCTGAGGTGGATGGTGCTGCCTGTTCTGTTTGTTGAGGAGGAGGAACAGTAGTTGGAGCAGCTTCCTCAAGGTTAATTATTTCAGGAGGAGGCTGGGAGGTCTGACCTTCTTCTTTTTGCTTTAAAGCTGCCTGTAATGCTGCCTGTGCAGCCTCTGATTCTCCCAGCTTTTCTTGAGTCTGGATTAGCTGCTTATATACAGACACCAGCAAGGCTGTGGCATCTTGATCATGCCTCTGCTGGGCAACTTCATCTGTTTGAGGGTGAATGGTTGCTGGGATTTTGATCTTCCTCCTCAAAGCTGCCATGTCTGCATCCCTCAACTTCAATATCTCTTGTATGCCCTTGATATCCTTGGGATCATGCCCAATCTCTATGATTATATCTTCTAAGGACCTAATTCTGTTGTCCTTTGCTTGAGAGGATGCTCTCTCCAACTCAAGTTGGGCTGCTGTATTATTAAGGCTATTTTCTAGCCTATAATTATCCAATGTCTTGTCTGCCAAGGAGGCATAGACCATCTCACCCGTTTGCTTATGTAATTCAATTTTGTCCATCGGGTGGATGTCCTTGGCAAGGACATCAAGATTGGTCCTTATATAATCTGCATGGGACTGAGGCTGTGCTACAGCTGGCAAAAAATGGCTCATGATCATTTTGCCTTCACTAACATCATATGCAGACATCAGTCTTTGCTGGTTAGTGGGAGCCATTTTCAACAGATGATTGTATAGTTGTATCTTTATTGGCTCATTCCTCCTCTTTATGTCAATGAACTGTTGTTTGATGCTCAGTTCACCTTCCCTCTGCTGGCTTGAGGAGCTGACCTCTCCTCCCACTGTTTTGTCCTGTTCCTGTTGAAAGGAACTTGCGGATGCTTCCCTGCTAGGTGGGCCCATGCCCAGAGACTGTCCCATTGGCATTTCCTCCTCTGAGAAAGGATTCATTCTCTATCTTTTCTCCCCATAAGTTGCCGATGTTGTAAGGGGAGTCTCTCTGTCTCTTTTTCTGCTTGTATCCTCCTTTTGTGGAGTTTGGAGGATTGATGCTTCAGCTAATGTTTCTTGCCTTGGAGGCACAGTTTGTTGTGGCTGTTGCTCAGTGGATTTTGGGGTTTCCACTGTCTGCTCTTGCTGTACAGGCTGCTCCTGTCTTTGTTCTTCTTGTTGTTGCTGTTGTTGTTGATGTACTCCCTGATGCTGCACTCCTTCTTGCTGTTCCACCTCTTTTTCTGTTTGCTCTTCAGTCATGGGAGGTGGTTGCTCTTGTTCCACCTGCTTTTCTTTGCCTTTGCTGGATGCCTGTTGAGTGTCCATGGCAGCTTGCTGATGTGTTGTTGAAGAAGAGGCAGCTGCTCCAAGTTTCCTTTGATAAGAGAAGGAAACCTGTCCACAAGTTTCCAAGTCAGCCTCTTTTTGCATATTCCTAGCCTCTCTTTCTAGCATCTGCTCTCTAGTAATTGGCTCTTCTAGAGTGCCCTCTTTCCAGCTCAAAGAATTTGCATACTTTTCAACATGAGGCAGCCTTACATGTGAATAGTTACCCAATTTGTATTTTATCCTTCTGAGGGAGATAAAATGATTAGGGTCATAAGGTGTCCATTTGAAGCTGGTTTGCAATTTGAAGCCCTCTAGGATCATATCTGCCTCCTTCCATCCCTCCTCTCTTTTGTTGTATAAAAAAGGGCCTAGCTGGTTCCTTACCTTCAGCTGCACCTTCTTATTCCTACTTTGGAAGTGGAAGCAGTCTGCATTTCCAAACTGCCTGAAGTATTCTAGGGCAAAAAGTCTCATAGGGACATACCTTGGCAGCCTATAAGGGTCCAACTCACAGCCATATACTCTGATTACTGTGTGGTGTTGGTAAAAATACCAATCACCAATGCTGTAGGATTTGGAGAGATGGAGAACTCTCTGCATGTCATCGGTCAACCTTGGAGGAGGGACACCATACAACAATGTCATAGCTGGGTGAATGAACAGGTCTATGAATTCACAGTATGTGTATGGTGATTTAGAAATATCATGAAAAACTGAAGTCCAAAACACAATTGACCCTGGATTCCCCTGGGCACTAAGTTTCTTGAGGGGAATGGAGAAACTGTCTGGTTGATAAAACAAAAACAGATGGTAGATGTATGAGGTGTATCTGAACACCCTCTCCCTTTGTAAATTCATTAACTGTTCATGGATCTTCTCTGCAATATATGTGGCATAGTCATAGTGCACAGCTGGAGTTTTTCCAGGAGAAAATATGGACAGCATTGCCATTATAGTGTCATCAACATCCTCAATTCCCCTGTACCCCAGGACGTAGCTGATCAAATCCACCAGCATTCTGCCCAAGTCATTCAGGTAGTGATATCCAATAGGAGGAGTTCTCATAGTTTCAGAGCTTGGCTGTATGAATAACTGATTAATTTTGATGATCTGGGCACTTGACAAATTACTCCCCTTCTTTACTAAGTCCAGCATGGAGAGAACAGCTCTTTGGCATGGATCATAGCATTCCTGGCACTTGTGGATCAAGTCTGGAAGGGCATTGACTTGAGGGAGGTTGTAAATGGGCAAATTTGAGTCCCAAATCCCTAAAATATCAGCTCCACCAAGGTGTTGGGCTTTCAATTCATTTAGCATGTGAATATTGAACTTGGAACCCATTGGGAACCAGTCTATCATCTGATAATCTACATCTCCCAGGGCTTTCCATTCTAACTCCCTTTGAGGGGCATTCAGAGGCTGGATATTCAGGGCTATTGGTGTTTCCATGGCTAGCAAGGCTTCTGAATTGTATGTAAACTGTTTTGAGTGAGAAAAACAACGCAGAGGAGTTTCTTTACAATGTAAATGTGAATTGTAGGGAACAGAGGGTGAATTGAGCAAACAACAATTGAAATACCGTTTATAGGATTGATTAAAACAGTAGTAGGACTGACTAGAGTGTTTCTATGGTGAATTTATGTAATGGAGGTTCCTAGCTCACGACTGCGCGAACTACCTGTTAATTCAGGTCAATTTGTCAAATGCAGGCTTGGCAGAAGGTTTATTGCCTCGCTAGTCAGAAATGAGTGCAGGTCACTGGGTGCTTAATGGTGATTTCTGTGCTTTACACTCTCTTAAATAGTTTGCTTGCAGAAATATGGATAAAACCAGGTGCAGAGAACAATTTTGAGAAATACCTTGCAAATTGTCGATAACAGATGCAAATGCAGGTACGACGGAGGCGCCCACGGTTTCAGAGTCGAGTTGTGCGGGTTGGCGCTGATTTGGTCGTAAAATGCATGCAGGAATAACAATAGTTGCTTTGGCAAAAAGTGGGAAAAACATGAAATTTTGGCTAAAATATGGATTTTTGGCATATTGGCGCGTTTTTGGGATGACGTCAGCATGACGTCATCAGGTGGGGTCAAGGTCGGATGACGTCAGCATGACGTCACCGGGTGATGTGGCAAGCTGTGATTGGTCCACGGGGATAATGAGGTGGCAGACATATCAGCGCAGGGGCGAACAAGAGTGCTGACGCGACGGCGGGGTGGCACTGACGTGGTGATGACGCAGGCATAACAGAACCAGCGGTAAATCATAAGCGGTAATGGTTTTTCTCGGACCACCTTAGATACGGTCGCAGTTTTGTCAGAGGGCGACCCGAGAAATTGTGAGGGCGACGCGTGGCAGAGGCCTGACGTCACCCTCTGACAGTTTCTCGGGTGCTAATCTTCAGACGTCGGGCCCAACCTGATATGCATAATGGCCGTCCGATCAAAGGCGCCCGATCGGACGGTTGACGGGTCGCTGAATAGTGCGGATGATACGGCAGCGGGGAAGTAATAAAATATTATTTTCTTTTGAACGGCGTGCCCAGCGGGACTTTGGGTTTCGGCGGGTTTATATGGTTTTTCAATGTAAAATAGAAATAAAAATATTACCGCGCCGATACTTTGGATAAAATAGAAAAGTGGGTATTTGTGCGTATTTTGCAAATGAAACAGGTTATGGGTAAAAAGAGCTTTTCATAAGGTTTTCTTAGCAAATGAAGGTTTAATGGGTGAAATGGTTTCAGAAGGGGGAAGGGGGGTAAGGCTTAGGTTTCTCAAACTGACCAGATGTCCGTTTGATCCCTGACAGAGGACATATGGCTATAGTGCCAAGGGGAGGGATATTTATACAATGCTTGGGTGTTTATACACCATGGTGTTATAATAGTAGGGAAAGGGTAACATAGGGGAATTATATAATAGAAGTTAGGGATTAATGTGGATGAAAGAGTGGATGAGGGGTGATATCACTAAGTTGTTTTAAAAATAACTTAGCTTAGGGAGTAGATCAAAATGAAAAGAATTTTAGACAAGAAATGTGGCTTTTAAAGGACTAAGAACCACCATAAAACCACCATTTCTTCCATGAATCTCAACTGATGAGAGGATGTTAGTAATGAATGGAAAAGGGGAAAATTGGGAAGTTAGACATGCTTCTTTGCTTTGCTGCAACCTGATAGAGAAGAAGACCTTCTTAATCCATTGATTTTGCTTTGTGAAATAGGTTAGCACACCTTCAATTGTAAGGAGTGACACTTCTGCAACCCCATCTGCCTACCCATCTATTTGCCTAGCATTTTTTGTTTCTTCTTGGAGGGTGCACTTAGACTTGCAGACCCTTATTTGCCTTTTCTTTTCTCTGGCTTTTTCCTTTTGATTTTCTATCTAATGCTACCCTTATTGCTTCCAAGGTCCCAGATTAAGCAGTTGGGAGCCTTACTTCTCTACCTAAGCTACTTGTCTGCCAAGATTAAACAGTTTGGACAGACTTCTTTCTCTATTCTACAACTGAAAATTTAAAACATGGCATGATCCAGATTAGGCTGTTGGACCATCCATCAAAATTGAGTCCATATCAAGCTATATACACACCTTGTCTTCTCTTGGAAATATGGGATCTTTGCATCATCAAAGCAGAGCATATTTGGAACTTTCCTTGCCAATCATGAAATATGAAACCTATTGGTATAGGTAGCTAACACGACTCATGAAGCTTTTTAAGGATAATGCCAATCTCATGAATGTCGAGATTCATCGTATCTCCCTTTCCTCTATCCATAATAGCTTTTGAGGATAATGCCAATCCCATGGATGTCCTGATTCATTGTATCTCCTTCTCCTCCATCTATAAAAACTTGTTTTGTTGCATTTGACAAGCTAGTTCGAGCATAGGGAGAATTATACTGTCAGAAGTCTAAGAGATTGCTGTAAGAGTATTCTTTGCATTCATAATCAAAAAGAGAGAGGCTTGTTCCCAATCCCAACAAGCTTTGCAAGACATATGTAGCCGATCACCTAGCCAAAGGAGGATTTGACGTCAGAACTATGGTTGTATTCTCTTTTGTTGATTATCAATAATAGATGACTATCATTATGGTTCCATTCTTGTTGTTCATTGTAATGATGTTTGAGTTATATCTTTTCTGACCGATATATAATTGCATCTATTGGATTTTATGCTTGTATTTGTGTCGTTCTTTGCATGTGCAGGTGTCCATTCACAGAGATCGTGAGGATCGTGACCGGCCGGAGCAAAGGAACGGGAGTGTCGGCTCTTCTACAACACTAGCGTTGGAATCCAAGTAGGCTCTCATAATCCACCTTTAATTTGCAATTAGGAACTTGCGTGATAGCATTGTTTGATTGTTGTTAGACCCATTTTGGGCTAGTGGGGATCGCCTCTGTCCGCAGAGGGGATTTACCTCTCCAATAGGAAGTAACACATAAAACACAAAAATATAAGAGAAATCATAAAAGAAACAACATTTTATTTAAAAATAGTATGTAAATAAATAAATTAAGTTATAACAGCTATGATTTTATTTCTTAAGGCAAGGAAAAAATGATCTCTTTGAAAAATGTTTTGATAGCAGTGACATGACATTAATCTTCAAATGGAAATCAATTCTTCATTTCCTCTGTTATGAATCTATTGGGTAATGATTTGTATGAAATTCCCTTGTTTCATTAAAATTTCTTTCAAGAATCGCTCGTTCATAAATTGACCTTCTTTATTCTCCTAGGACCTGCAAAAAAACGAGTGTCTACCTGCAATAAAACATTAAATCATGGAGAAATAGAGGTGATAGGGCTTCCCTAGTCCAAGAATTATGCAAAAAAACAACAATTAGTTACTCCGTATAACAAATCCATGGAGAAAATAACAAAGTAAAATTTGTTTGTCACTTGCGGGAGAGCAGTGGCCAATCATGATAACCTGCAGTGTTTTAATTACAACTTCTTTGTTTTTCGTCCAAATTGAGTGATTCCAAAGCCAGATGAGAGCTAATTCAAAGTTTTATCTCCAATAAAATCATGTTTTAAAAATTCAATGATATGATATGTCAATTTTACTTAGAGAAACCTGCATAACAGAGTCATTTTCAATTACCCCATTTAAGAAAATAGTGGATATTTTAAGCATAGATTCTTCATTTGATGTTGGATTTGAATGATTCAAATTGAAAATTAAATTAAATTAATTTAATTATATCCAATAGAAACAATTTTTAAAGAAAAGAAGAATTGATAGGTCAAATACTCTAAGGAACAACCAGAAAGACAGAGTTTTAAGAGTGCTGATTTACGATAGACAGTCAATATTTTGATCATAACTTCCTCATACAATATTGAAAATGAGTGATTCCAGTTTTTTTGTAAACTATATTCATAGGGAAATCTACCATAGAAACAGGTTTTAAAAACATGGTCATTTAGGCCTCCAAAACCCAACTGTCCCAACTCTTTTCCTGAGCTTCCCACTAGACACCCTATCAATGTTTTGGTTCTAAATTTTTCATTTCAAATCCAAATTGAGTAATTAAAATTGTGTTGGAAATTAAACATCAAGGGATACCTAGGATAGAAACGGGTTTTAAAAATATAGTCATTTAGGCCTCCAAAAACTGACTGTCCCAACTCTATTCCTAAGCTGCTTACTAGACACCTTGTCAATGTTTTGGTTCTAACGTTTTTGTTTCAAATCCAAATTGAGTGATTCAAATTGAGTTGGAAAGTAGGAATAAAGGGCTACTTAGGATAGAAACAGGTTTTTAAAATATTCCCTTTTGGCCCCTCAAAACATGATTGTCCTGACTGTGTTTTCAGAAATTTCATCAAGCCCACAAGCCAAAAAATATGATATTCAAGCATTTTTTCCAAATTGGTGATAAAAATGAATATGAGTGTTTGTAGAAATATTATTTCCATTATAATTTATCTACATACACAAATGAATTAAAACATTTATCACCGATGTTGATTTCCACAGCGTGTTGCAACAAGAACAACTATTTTTACATTAAAAAAATGTGTTTATTTTATTTCCTATTTTTATTTTATTTTCTATACTGACCTATTTTGATTTGAATATGATTACGTATAAGAGTACTTCTAGTGGAACCATTTTCAAAATAAGGCTTCAAATATGTACATACCCAAATTTGAAAAATGCATATTAATGAATATTAGAGTATGAGAAGCTAACTTCCCTTGAAAAGGTGGTGTAAAAAATTGTTGAAGTATGGAGTGATTCTGAAAACAAGTGATGGAGTGAAACCAATATTCACTATATCCTTTACTTTCTTGATTTGCCATATCCATCATATCATGAAGTTCTTGAGATTTTAAAACGGCTTTTTGATGCAAACTAGAAGAAACCTCATTTTCTTCCATAACTTTTACAATTTTTGAATCTGAAACATTTTGAATCTCATTGTAAGTTTTTTCAAATGGCATATGTGAGATAGAATGGGTGGGAAGGGTGGGTAAATTTTGCATTTCAACACTGTAAGCATGTTGTACGAGTTTATTGTGGTGAGGGTGTGGAATGAGTTGAGCAAGAAATTGTGTACAGAATGGAACATTTTGATGATGTAGTTGATTGGATTGAGTGGATGATTTTGATAGGCAGACAAAATGTTGTGGAAGAGCTGGTGAAGAATATGGAGGATGTGTTTGTGCTACAGGATGAGGGAGAGTAGTCATGCAATCATAAGATGAACCATGCCAAACTTGTAGAAAAGATTGGTGGTGGTTATATTGAGATTGACATGGCTGCCCTAACACATTAGTATTCCATAATGGATTATGCAAGTAAGAGAATGGAGAAGAAGTGTTAACCATACCTGTAGGCCATGATTTCCATGGTTTTGACCTTGTTGCAGCTTCCTCATCTCTTTGAAATGATACTTCCATCCTAGATAAGGAAGAACAATTATCTATGGGATGCTCCTTTCGGTAATGAAGCAAAAACACTTCTTCAATTTCTTGACTTTTTTGAACCTGCAAAACATCCAATTTTGAATTTCGAGAGCTAATAAAATAAACTTTAATATTTTCAAATAAAACATTGATTTCAGCTCTTATGTCTCCTGTTCTTGTGGCAGATTTGGAAAAGAAAGAACAAACATCTTTAGAATTCTTACCAGCCTTGGAGAATCCTCTTGAATACCTTATGCACAATTCATAAACATCATCATATGACAACTGAAAAACATCACCTTTTCCTATCAGATTTAAGAGTTCTAAAAATTAATCTTTGATTCCTTTAAGAAGGAGTATTTTTAAGATATTTTTTTCCAAATGCTTATGTTTTAATTTTTGAAGGTTATATTGAAATCGCTCTACATAGTCCTCCAAGCTTTCATCTTCCCCTTGTATCATACAGAAAATATATTCATTGGATTCGAAATAGTCTTGGTACTTCTTCAATAATATGTTCTTCATGTCCTCCCATGTTTGGATGCAGTTCCCACCTAGGCTCATGAACCATCGAAGAGCTGCTCCTTTTAGAGTAAGAGGAAACACTTTCAACCTTTGATCATTAGTACAATAATCATATCCTCTACAAAGTATTTCAAACTCAAATAAACATGTATCTGGACTCACTTTCTTAATAAAAACATCATTTGTTCAAGGGATCTGATATTTTTGGCACATGGTTGTATGAAGCTCAAAGTGATCAAGGGTTGAACAAATGGTGTAGAAGACATCAGAGTAAAGAAATATCATAACATTTCTGTTGTTGCATATTACGATATAGAATAGCTCTGATACAGCACTAAGCCATCGGTCACAGGTATCGGTTCCATGAGAGAGGAAATACCAAAGGAGCCAAAGAAAAAGGGGGCCAAGGATATCAGAGGATGTAATATTGTAACATTTTTCTTGTGTAATTTATGATATCACGTGTTCTGATGAAGTAGTATAGCGATTTTAATGAATGTATGAGTTCGCAGTTGAAGAATTGAATGAAGGAACGAAGAAGTTGGTTATTGAAGTTTGTTAGACCTGTAGAATATTTTGAAACAAGGAAACAAGAACAATATTTGACAGAGACAAATTTGTGGGAATGAATGAAGTAATTGGATGCTTCTCATGCACGTCTGGGAGAGTTAAATGAGGATGAAAGTAGCCATCCCTAAGGACTATAAATCTCTGTGGAGAAATAAATAAGAATGGGACTCTCAAAGGAGTGTGCATGCCACCTAAGAATTAAATTCTTAGCATAGATATCTACGCAGTCAATCAGTAAATAACTTCAAGTTCCATCTCTATGTTTAATGTTATGACAGGGTTCAACCTGAAGACGCAACAGGAGCATGAGGAGCCATGTCGAAGTACAATTCGGGCAGCATGGGTACAATAAGTAGAGAAAACTTTGCGTAGTGGGCATATGTGGATCAAAACCATCGATTTCCATGAAGCAATTGGTGGAGTTGAGAATTTTTTCAAAGTGCTAAGTAGTGAGAGGTGTGTGTGTGTAGACAAAGAGGTCTAAGCACTGACTGTAGTGACAGAGTGCTAGTGCAACATGAGTAGAATTGTTGTTGTGAGAAGAACAGTGTAGGTTGAACTAAAGTGGGCGCAGCAAAGAGCCTATGTGAGAGAAGGCAGAGCACTAAGGATATGATCGAACCATGAGAAAAGAGAAGTTGAATGAGACCAAAGGGACTTTGTGGAACAGCTATGGACTAAGAGCAGAAGTTGTTACTACAACAAACCATTTTGGTATTTCACTTTTAAGTATATTCCTTTGTTTTTAGTTTGAAAATTGTTTGAAAGAGTATAACAGGGCGAGAGCAGGTTGGTGCCTACATTTAGAAGAGGTCAATGCCTCTTGGCAATATGGTGCTTGCTAACCAAAGGGGGTTGGTGCCACCTGTGAGAGGCTTCTCACAAACAACACATGTAATTAAGTAGGTGCTTGATTTACATCATAAACAAACACGAAATTGGTGGTTTTTTCCCTCTAGGTTTCCACATGAAAACATTGTGTCAAATATGTGTGGTTGTTGGCTTGAGGGGGCCTGACCCAGGTTCAGAGTTAGTAAGCCAAACAGATTCCTACACCACTGGCCCTTTCGGCATCAACCTGTAGAGCACGGACTGAAGTCTCACCCGAAGCAGTATGGGGGGATGCTCGAACCAAGTTTCCACACCCTTGAGATGGTTGTGATGTCGGTTTATTCAAACTATACCTGCCTTCGCGTAGGTTGCTTATCCCTCTGCTCTACCCTTCAGTACCTTCGCAAAATGTTACAATTGGCTTCCGCGCGGCCCTAACTAGGGGCTGAAGTCCTTTTGCGCTACTAGGGCAGCGAACTGTGATATCTCCCAAACTAGGCTAAGTATATTACTTATCTTATTAACAGATCTCCGTTAGCTTCACGTAAACAAATGTTCTTACTTGCGTTCACTTAACCAATACAATTATACACATTCACACAACATTAGAAGTGATATTCATACCCAATACATTAGATACATAAACAGGAATAAAGACGCAGAAATGATAAAATACTTCTCTTTATTGATAATTTTGAACTGTTACAGAGTCGACTCACCCTGTGCACTCAGTTGTAGGGGTCTGCGCACTTAGCTGCAGAGCCTCTACCTACGCTATGACCCAAAACTTAGACTTCTACTTCAGAGCTATCTCTCATACATTATATCTTCATTGATTCCATTATTCGATGTCTTTAACTACGTAGAGCTTCACTCTATTTATTCAATCCCATGGTCTGCGGACCATGGGTAGGTATTCTACAACTGAAATTACATTATCAAAATAAGGCCGGACAACCCTATGACTCTTTAACAACTACGCGCTCCTCGCCCACAAAATGCGGAGTCTTTACATTTGTATTACAAAATTGGACCAAAATATGGGCTCTTAGACCCAAAACTGCCCTTGGGGGATCCCGCGCCCAACATTGGTTCTCATGTAATTGGTTGTATGAACTTGAATGTTTAATCTTGTTGCTCACCTCCTTTATGAATGAATTCCCTCACAAGTAACAGATTATAAATAAAGGATTGTAAGAATATTAGAAAAAGAATATACAATATCACTGTTACTGATTGACCCTCCTCCCCCCCTCTCATTAATTCCTTATACCAACAAACACATTAAAAAAAAACTAAATCAATTTGATTGTGTGAATTACAGATCTCAAACTAACAAATCCATATAAAATTTTGAACAAAATTAATTAGAAAATATCCCAAAACAAACCAAAATACAAAACAATTGAATTAGACATAAAAACATAATACTTTAATATTAAAGATTATTTTAAATTGTAACATATTTTTAAATTATATATATACATAAATGAGTATAGATATATTAAATTTGCATCGGTTCACAACTAACAAAACCCGAAAGTACATCTTCAAAGTTCGAACCCAACTAAGCATTCATATAGAACTATCTACAACGTCCCACTACCAAAAAATAAAAATTGATATAAAACCTTTCATGACATCATTATAGAAAACTAAAATATACTAATAAAAATAACCTGGACAAGTTGAGGAAAAACATTCACAACATATCAAAAAGACATCTAGTATCATTCATTATTGTTGGCAAGCATGTTGAAGGCGAATTCATGCTTCCCATTAACATCCTGATGGCTTGCTTCTGCCTCTTAATTTTCCTTGATCTTCAAATCCACTATCATTCTCCTCAAGGCATCCACTTCATCCAAGAGATGGGAGAATTGTACTTTAAGAGTCTGCAACTCGTCAACTAGCTCGATGTAAGAATGCATCATTTGACCAAATTGACATGAAACTCGTAATCATCTTACCATAGGGCTTCATGAGTGGAAAGGTAGTGCGAACAGGGACTGTCTTCCGAAGAGGTCTCAAAATCCGAGGGGTAATCCATACTTTTAAGGCAACAATCAACCCAATTCTTAGAAAATGAGAGAATTAGTAGCAACTTGCTTCTGATAGAGCTATCTTATCGCAACCACAGAGGAAGGTGATCAATACAATCGAAATTCAATGCTATTCTGACAAAATCATTCGATTACAAACTCTCTCCCTAGGTTGGGCCTTTTTAATCTCCTCCTAGATTCCAATTGCAATACTATGACCCCTTCCAACATCGTCGTTCCAGGAGAAATATACCCGACCCAAAATTCGAAGCCAAACAAAACTAAAGAGGGAAATGTCAAAGTTACCTTGATTAAACCCATGTTGCAACCAACCAAAATGGAAGAGAACAATCCTCCCAAAATCTGAGTTCCCCCAGAGCCCACAAGACCCGAGCGCCGAAGATCCCAGAATAGAAGTGATGATCCCACTCTATCACCAACGAGAGGAGAGATTGGAACTAGAAGCGGAGCTCTGCATAGAGCTGCCACCAGAGAGGATGGAGAGACACCACAATTGGAGATTGGAGATAGCCCAAGACATCAAATTCGAGAGATTGAGAAGAAAATTGAATTTATAGAAATATTTTCGAAAAAATCACATCAGAAAATCTTTGTCGACACGTTTCGAACCAACAAGTGTGGTTCATCGTCAAGACAAGTTGAAAAAATCAGATCATGGCTACATGTTAAATTGGGATGTCAGATCTTCCAACTGTTAGGTTTGACTGGAAAAACGGCTATACTAGACTCGATTGGACCAAGGCCATAATTGATTAAGAAATGGTCGTTTCTTAATCAATTATGGCCTTGGTCCAATCGAGTCTAATATAGCTATTTTTCCAGTCAAATCTAACCGTTGGAAGATCTGCCATCCCTATTTAACATGTAGCCATGATCTGATTTTTTCAACTTTTCCTGACAGTGAACCACACTCGTTGGTTCAAAACGTGTTGACAAAGATTTTCTGATGTGATTTTTCCAAAAATATTTCTATAAACTCATATTATGGATCACAGAAGCTTAAATTCAAATAATAAAATTGAATCTGGAAAACGAGAGAGAATCCCCCCCAGAGAAGGTCCCTTGAGGATTTAACACCTCCATCATTGTCAACCCACATGAGCTCCATTAACTCATAAATAAATTACCATGTCCTTTTCTCCAAATTCCTCAGCATTGTGTGGTCTAAAGAATTCTCCATGTGCTTGAACCAAGAAGGGATGAGGTTTTGATTATGCGAACTAGAATAAGCAGTCCTTGCATGATGAGAGATATCGAGAGAGGACACATACTTGGTAACCAAAAATCTAGCGAACAACCAAGAGTTTGAATGAGAGAGTGTTGTTTGATCATTAATTAATGAGGGGCGATTATGTGGGCATCTATTTATTAATGAAGGAGGCATGAAACAGTTCTTGGTTATATCCTCCCTAATCCAATAATAGATATACACCACCTTGGAATCGAAGACCATACCAATCCCTAAGGTATTAAACATTTGGCGCTGCAATCATTTATCATAAGTGATGTTTATGCCAAGGAGCATGCGACATTTGCTAACCCGTCTAGGTAAGTGTTATTGGCTCTTAAGATGCAAAACACTTCCATACTATGGAAACTTGCCAGTAATTCTCTGATTCTTTTAAAGTTCTTGGCAAGAGAACTATCTTTTGGAAGCTTGTCAAATTTCAGGTGTTGGATCATTAAAAGAGAATCCCTTAAAATAATCAAATATTTCACTCATTTGTCCTTTAGCTATGTAGAGGCTCTGAATAAGACCATATGTCTATGCTTGATTTTTCGACCATTTTTCTAAACCCATGAATACTTGACTTCAACAATTCGATTGGGATTAAACAAAATATCTTCCCATACCACCCTTTTTTAAAATTATATATTAATACCTACAATAATACTATATATTATTATACACATCAATATTTTTTAAAAGTATGTACTAAATTTATAAAAATCATTATTATAAACAAAACCTATTATATTATTAAAATATTTATAATGTATTTATTTAATAATAATAATAATATTTGTAAATATAATATATAATAGTATTTATATAATTATAATATTATAACATATTCGTATCAATTTTAAATTATGTATTAAATATAATAATATTCCGAATGTATAATAAAATATATTATTATAATATTCAATATAATAATATTTGGAATGTATAATAAAATATAATATTACAATATGTATTAATATATTATTAAATTAGCAAGTGAAAAGTGATGTTATTATATTTTAATATATTATAGTAAATTTTATATTTGCTTTAAGATATTTTTAATTAAAAATATATTTTTTATTTAAAAGCAAAATAAAATATTTTATATTTATGTTGATTAAATATATTATGGCTGTTTTTTTTGTTGGAAGAGCGCTGGAAATATGGACTTGCTTTAAGGTAGATAGAAGAGTGAGATTTGTTTAGATGTTAAAAATAAATATACATAGGCTGAATTTGTAAAATTATTTGATATATATATAAAATAAAAATGTAATAAATAAAGGATAATATAATTTAATATTAAATGTAGTGATATATTTTTTAATATTATTATTTATTATAATATATTTTAATACTGTAATTTTTTAAGTTAATAGAAGAATTATATTTCTTGGATGGGTGACAATTAACAGAAGAGGGGCATCGGCTTGCCATTGCCCCACTTGGCTAATGAGCCTGGGGACATGGCAATGTGCCCCCAATAAGTGTAAATGAGGGTATCTGAATCATTAATATGTTGGCAATGTTATTGATGAAAAGACAACATGGGGGTCCATTTGATATCCTGGTGCATGAGGAGAGGGAGGTGGTCATGATGGTTCTAGTGGTGATAAATCTCAGGCCATTAGCAGTGTTCCCGGCAGGGCGATCAGAAACAAGCTTCAGTGAGGTATTACAGTGTAAGCGGAGGTAAAAGGGATGCATGGCATGGGGGCGATAACAATCATGGGATAATTAGCTTCTACGAAGCTACTTTTAATCATTAGCATGCTTTCTAATGAAGGAATGGAAATTTCCCTCAAGCTGGGAAGATTCTATCGGTAGGAGAGCCTTTTGACAAGTGTGTTGGTTATGGGACTCTACGTATTTTCTAGGTAATATGAAAACGTTATGGCTCGAATGTGGTACAAGAGAAGACTTGTTTATTATTTCTATCTTCACTCAGGCTTACAAGATGGTGTTTTCTCTCTCCCGTGTCAGGTGATATCTTCCTATTATTTTGGATTCTTTTCTTTGATTGTGACTGTAGATTTCCTAGCTCAAACAATGGTTTTAGGATTGTTCTAATATTTCGTTTTGGATGTGGTGTTTGTTGGTTTCCTAAAAGTCGGCCATTTGGCATAGCTTTGATGGTTGGGGAGTTCTGCTTTATCTTGGATTTGCATGGGATGTTTTGCTAGAGAGGTTGGGTAATTTTGTACTTTTGGGCCATTGTTGTCTAGGCAATCCTCTCTGCGGATAGAGACAATTCGTCTAGTCCAATGAGTGGGACTAGCAACCTACGTGATAATCTACTAGACACTTTCCTAAGTTACAATCAAAATAGGAGAAGAGGAATATGCCTACCTCGTTCTGATGCTATAATCTTCTCCTTTGTTGAAGACCTCGAATCATTTGCACCACGGGCTCGGTCCTACTGCTCACAGCATTTGAATCCATGCACAAAAGATCAAGACACAACAAAGCATACAAGTACAAATAGCATTATCGAAAGTAACCTACTTAACAGATCAAGGAGCATTAAGATAAATGATGCATTAACATACACATTTATGGAAAATGAACCAACAATTGTGTATATTAATAGAATAAAGGAGGAAGCATACAACCAAGCCTTGATGTCAATAAGCTCTCCTTTAGTGAATGTCCAAGTCCTTGCTCAAGCTCTCCAAGCACTCCTTCTCCAAGCCAAATGAGTAGCATGTAGGCATTATCTCAGCATAAGGGAGAAAATAGCCAAAGACTAAACATTTGGGAGAGGATGAATATATTGGCAGGGAAAGGGAGATAGGATCTATCCAAAGATAGGAGAAGGCCATCATCTCAAGGAGGTATCTCATAGGGATAATACCAAAGGGTTAATTTGAGAGAACTCAACCTCATCCACGTTGAACAACCTCCAACTCATCGTTCTAGAAGCCTCTAGATCACGAAGCTTCTTGTCCTCTTTGGGAAAAATGCCTTTTAGGGATCATCGCTGGTATTCAAGCCAAAAGCACGCTGGTATCATGGGGCTAGTATAATGCAACTAGCAACCATCGCGGTTTTCAGTATCAAGGGAGCGATGATCCTCAAATTAGGGTTTTTGGGTCATTTTCTTCAAGGGAAAATCAAGGAATTTTTCATCAATGTTTTAGGGAGGATCTGAGTTGCATATCTAGATGAGTACTGTCATAGCTCCAAACCTCACTCTTGATGTTTGTGATGCTGCACTCATGGCCTAGGGCAACCCCTCCTTCTAGACCTGGTCCAAAATTTAAAAAACAGTATTTTATTCCCTATACACGACATTGCCCTGAGCTAAACGCGTGTGTATGCGGGTCTGTGTATACCCAACCTGCGTATATGTCTTAAAACACTTAAAAAAATAAATCTCCTTAATTTTCGGGCGGAGATCGCGGGTTTTACCTGCTGATTACCTATTAGTGCCTGTGGTCCAATTGTTCCCAACGAATTCCCAACTAAAAAACTACTTTGGGAAAAGTATAAAAAGGCTTCAATGGGAAGCCTAATGGGAGGAGAGAAGAGAGAGAAAGGTTACTATGCTGAGATTTCCCTGACCAGGTCTGAAGATCCTAGTGCCTCCTGCACTTCCCCCTTTTACAGGAAACCCTTGTTTCCTTATTTGATGATGTCTATCTACTACTTGAGATATCATGGAGTAAGTCATGGAAGGAGTTTGTTAAAGGCTTGAGACTGGAAAAATCTGGAGGACAGTGCCGCTTGGAGCCTGCGAAAGGACGAATCAGGTGAAATTATTCCTTTCGGTACTTTATTTGGCTATAATAAAAGAAACACTTGTCTTTGTTCCTGATATAAATCTTCTTCATGCTTATGATGTCCATGTTATGATTCATATATGAATGGTTGTTAAATTGCATAACTAACTACCTTTCAATATACTATGAAGATGATTTCTTTATGATGTTTAGTCCATATACTATTGTACTTTCTTGAATTGATTTTTTTGCAGGTTGAAGGAGCAAAAGGAACTCCAAGAGGGTTTGGACCCTGGCAAGATCTTCTCAAATGAAGGACCCCTAGGTACGCCCCTTGTCGTATAGTTTTCTTATATTAGCGTTATGGTTGTATGGAATGTGTGTTTCTCTGTATAGACAACCTTGTTGTTGGGAAAAGTATCCAATACGGAATGACCCTATCCCACTCTAAGGGTGATAGTACCTCAGCAACAACTGAATGCAAAGCTATTCAAGATTACTTCTTTATGAGATGATAGAGAGAAGAGAAGGATGATCCACTAACCGTTATCTTGCGCTAATGGTTGATCCAATCTTCACTCCTTGCTGCTTGCTCCTAGTTCCTTACTCTTTCACCGGCCCAGCTACACAAAGATCCTGTAAAAGCACAAGAAAAAGGAAACTACAAGAAGCATACATCCATAATCGATTCAGGGATTAGCATAAATCAAATATACAAGCATCAATTCACCATAGAGACACATGCATATAGAAGAACCTCAAACGCTTTATTAATGGAAGAAGTAAAGTTCTGAGAGGGTTACAACCATAAGAGGCCCAATCCAGCAACACCTCCCAGCAGAAAGAAATCTCCTCTTCACCTCCTTCAAAGCAATCACCCAATAGTTCTATACACAAACCAACAGCACTTCCTTACTTGCACAAAATTCCAGCCCCCTTAGACCTCGTGAGAGAGCTCTATATATAGGAGATTTGGAGAAAGGATGAGTCAGCTTGAGACTGACATGAAGCTGACTAGTGTCCTCTCCCACTTTAGTTAATCTTCGGTTCTTGAGTCCACTTGGAGATTCTTGCTTCCACTTGGAGATCAAGACCCTCTTACTCATCACAAGGCGAATTCCTTGACCCAAGTGTCAGTTTGGAAGCTTCCTGGGCAATTGACACCTTGCAGAATGACTGTGCCACTTGGCCAATCTCGCCCAGCGCAGGTAGCCTTCATTGCTTTTGACATTCAGCACAGGTACAGAGTGGAGCAGTTGACATTCAGCGCAGATGCTCAGTGGAGCAGTTGACATGATCCAGAAACAACTTGTTTTTGAGTGTTTTTGGGTGGAGAACTGATTTTCAGTGCTGTGGTTTGCTGACCTTGTTCCTCTAGAGGTAGGAACAACATGTTTAGGGACTTTGGATACCTCAGATTATCGACATTTCATGCTCCATGCTGTAAGGAACAAAAATGTCTATAACAGTTGCCCCCTAAAGTATGAGGTCGTTTATCGGGTGAAATGCTTTATCAGGAGGATCCGAAGTTCATTCAATCGCTGAGAGGTGCCCTGTAATAAGATACAATACAATACATTATTTTTCATTCTGCTTTCACGATCTAGCTGAGGCGGGCATTCCCATGCTCAGCTTTATAAATTCATTTTGGTACATAGAACAGACGATCGTCTGGTGATAGACTGATAATTCTCTGCTGAAATTATCATCCTTTGAGTAGGATGATCATCTGCTGCAATAATGTACATATCAAATGTCTTTATATTTCCTGAATATATATCGCAGCCCGGATGGATGAAACTAGATCCGGGGTCTTCAATCTCGTTCGATCTTCACTCTAAGTACAAGTCGATCCATGTGAGAATTACGCTGAAGTCGAACATGGAAAGACATCGCTTGATTACCGGTCAATAATGTAAACCGTTAACAAGCGCGAGAGGAATCACCAATAATGACAATGACCCTCAAGGTACTGCAGTACAATTCACGTGGTGTGAATAAAGGACTTGGCGTCGAACACCACGCAAAATCTTCTGGTCGAAGGTCATTGATGTATACCTGTCGCCGGAAGTGAGAAACTTGCCATTGAGGCATGCAAGCTTCAAAGTACTGGGGGGGGTGTTCCTAGATCAACTTCCTGGATAATGAGCTGAAGTCGACAAGAAGCGATCCGTCAAAGGAGGGCCTTAATGAATCCCACATCAGTGACACGGAATGGAGTTAATGATTTTAGTGGAGGTGAAAACAATCTGTGAAACATGATTCAGGGTGGCGATCATGGGTGGATGAAGGATAATGTATGGCAGTGGATGGGACACGGTTGACTCTTTCTGAACACATCTCTTGAACATATAACGACACTAATGTGATGGATCGGTAGCATTACCCCAAATGTGGATGGTTTGGCGAGGACCATGGTGATGAGACCGGTGGATGAAACAACCCAACCCCATGTGATACGGAGGACAAAGTGTCATGTTCAAGAGCGACTTGCTACCATTAAAGCTTTGAGGTTCTCCCAATTTTTCCCCAGTCATTTCTGACCAGTACCTCTTTATTTTTGTCAAGCTTGAGGAGGATAACATATGCTTGTTCTATAACCTGCCCTTCGGGCAAGCCCATCGCTATGTTTTAACGAGCCTAGCGATAGGGAAACTCGTTCTCGTCTAAAGACAAGTTTGTCGCTATTTAATCATTTTAACAAGTCTAACGACAAGGAAAACTCGGTCCTTTTCATTTTTAGAGAGTCTGAAAAGGTACAGAAAGTTAACTCCAAAATTCCTTTTTCGTCATCTAATCCCTTAAGTCCGAAAAAGTATAAAACAATACAGAAGGGATGAGTTTTCGATAACTTTAACGAGCCGAATAAAACAAGTGCTCGACCTTTTTGTGTAATAATCCCTCAGGTCCAAAAAGATTAAAATCTAGAGGGATAGCTCTTCCGGTCACTTTAACGAGCTGGAAGGCCAAAACTCGACAAACTTTTCATATTTTACGAGTCAGATGAAAAGAGCTCAAAGAAGACTCGTCTTTTGAGGAACAAGTGATAAACAGGGATAGCAGCGGATTCCAGGTACAGGTTGGAATTTTCCAATCACGACAGTGTCACAAGGATGGCTAAGTGAAATCACTCTTCGCAGTTGTTCCTCAAAATGGGTAAACAATCATATGGGGGTGAATGATCGGCCAAATGGAATGGAGGTGGCAGGTGCAAACACGACCAAGGCTTTTATGGCTAATAAATTTACGATCACAATGGTTATTTACCGGTACTGGGTTCATTTTTTAAAGAGCTTGAATGCGCCAAAACATTGCTCAAAAGCTTATGTTTATTTTTTAACGAGCATGAACTATGACGCTAAAACTGCTCGGATCTCGCTTTTCTATTTTTTAACGAGCATAAATTCCGCGGTAAAACTGCTCGATTATATGGTCAAATTTTGATTTTTACCATTACTAGCTTTTCTCTTTTTCAAATATAGTACTGCATTTTCAATTGCTGCAACAAACTTTGTTAGAAATGAATAATATTTGCATGAAAATGAGATTATAACCCTAATATTTCACTTTAAACTGTGTAAAAAGCCATTAAAAGGTGTTTTTACCTCTCATTTACCATTTCATTTGCATTTGGTTTGTTGGAGCTCTGGAGGTGCCTCTTCCCCCTTGATTTTCACCAGCTGATTCCGGGAGATTCTGCGGACGATTTTCGGTGCCGTCTGGACCAGGTAGGAGCTAAACCCTAGCTCTTTCTTTTCACGGTTTCCTTTTCCTGTTTTTTGCCTGTTTTCTGGTCTTTTTGAGCCCCTGGGGTTTTGCCAGGGCGCCCTAGGATCAGCGCAGGTTTCCCTTTCGAAACCTGCGCTGAAGGTCAAGCTGCCTTAAGGTAGCCTGACACTCAGCGCAAGTGGGAGACTTCCTGCCTGCGCTGGGCTCAAAAAGACTGAGTTTTAAGGTTATTTTTGATGATTTTTTTACCAGTTTTTCATCAAATCAGGAATTCACTCTTTCTCTTGTTTGCTTTGCAGGGAGCCTTGAACAAAATGTCCCTTACATGGCGAGAACGAGAACATGAAGAGGAGGACATGATTGCCCTCCATGACCCGGTCACGGTGAACGCGCTGCGGAACTGCGGCCTGCTGAAGTTCTTCCGTATCTCTAGCATGAGAGCACAGATTTCTTTACTGCAGTATATGCTTGATGCTTGGGATCCTGTTAACCAAGTGTTCCAGATTAGGGGGAAGACCATCCCCTTGACCATAGAGGACATGTACTTCTTGACTGGACTGTCAAGACGAGGTGCCCCCATTTCCTTATCAGGTACGGCCCGGGGGACTGATTCCACCAGAGATTATGTCTGCCAGTATTGCAGGGAAGGTTCTCAGCCGAGCAGAGACGGCAAAATTGTTATCCGAGAGATCACTGATCGGGCTCTCAGGTCCATTCTGTTCACTATTGGTAGGATGGCCGGCAGCGCAGCTCTACATGTTGCCAACAGGTCTTATATGCAGCACGCCTTGGAGTGTCTCCAACCGAAAGTATTCAACTGGTGTGATGCAGTACTTGTTCAGATGAAAAGTCAATTGACCAAGGTAAAGGACGGGAAGCTGAAGAACTTTGGATTTGGTTCTATTCTGACTGCCTTCGCCTTGGAGAAAATCCCACTGATGCAGCCTCAGTACATCATACTTGACATGCCTTCTCCGACCGAGCCACGCATGCAGAGGTGGGTTGACCACATGTCTAGGCATGCAGGTCAACCTCAGATTACTTTCACTGAGGCCTTCTTTAGGTGGTTCGAGTGCCAGGAGATGGCGTTTTCTGAGTATCCATATGTGGGTATGGATTTCCGAGGTGATCCGGATTTGGTGTTACCGGATGGCGAGCAGTGGGGTGCCATTGGTAAACTCTTTGACCATATTACTGTTTATTGTTCTTACTCATAATGTTGCTGTGCTTTATTCTATCAAGACTTTTAATTGTACTCTTGGGTGCATGCAGATATTGGTCCTGTTCGTCCAGCAGTTCGTCCGAGATCGCCAGCTGCTGCCCCGGCAGGGGAGCCTGCTAGGAGAGTTGTTATTCACGATCTTGACGACACCGAGACCCTTACAGCTGTGCAGGAGCAGGTTGAGAGCCTTACTCGTGGCCTTCCGGATGTACAGATTGACGAGTTACCTTTACAGATGCAGCGGCATACCATTGGTGTGCCTAGACGATGGACTCGTCTCTTGCGCATGATTGCACAGGCCGTGACGTACTATCATGAGCACCACTAGGCTAGGGTGCCCCCTAGCATCTTTTTGAGTTCTTAGGTCATATGACCAATTTTGTCTTGGTTACAGAACATTATGTATGAACTTATATAAACAGCTTATATATTTTGATTTTCGGGTTTTACTCTAGTTGATTTACGTGATCCATATGTACAATTTTTTGATGATGTGTCCTTTTTATAAATGTTGCAAATGTCTATCTAACACATAGTTTGCCAATGAGTCAGTTAATGTGTTTAAGTTTCTTGAAATATGTTGATATTGAATTGAATCAAATCGTCTTTCCAAGATCTTAACCCTTAGGAACATGCGATAAATAGCTGGATTGCGAACAGAATATATACCATTGAGTTGTAGTATTACGAGCTGTGAGTCTAGCCTGACAATTAGTCGGCGTATGCCACGTGTGATGGCATCAGAGAGTTGTTCTATCAACGCGCTATACTCAGCGATGTTATTCGTTGATTGCCCAATACAAACACCTCTGAAACTTACTAACTCGTCGCTTGGATCAAAAATGGCCCAGGCTGCGGAGGACAGGTTCCGCGAACTACGACTCGCTCCGTCGGCATATCCAACACATGTCTCCAGAAGGTTCGACATCTGCAACGGAAAAAGGTGGATCACTCGACCAGAACAAACACTTTAGCGAAAACAAAATACAACAAAAGCATGTAGGTTACTATTTAAGCATAGTAACGCTTGAGGTACAACCCGTTGTGGGGCTGCGCCAGTGGAATTCCATCGTAATCCATCAACTCGTAGGCTCCTTTTGCTAACACCCTTTTAACAATATAGGGGCCCATCCATAAGGACTTGAATTTACCTGCTCCCAATTTATCGGATTCTTGGTCATAAAGCAAGACCAAATCACCTTCTGAGAAGACACGGGGTTTGACATTTTTGTCAAACTGAGCTTTGACTCGTTTCTTATGAGCTTCGTTAACCAAAGCGGCGTCATGACGGGTTTCATCCAACTGGATTAATTCCAAGAAACGAGCCTCTTCTTCTGAGGTTCCGGGGAGAAGATCAATTGTGAGTTTAAGCGACGAAATTTCGCACTGGATCGGTAAGACTGCTTCCAGGCCATACACCAATTGAAAAGGTGTGAACCCGGTTGCGTTCTTTACCGAGGTCCGGTAAGCCCACAAATCTGAGTACAGGATTAGGTGCCATTTTCTTTTATGAACCCCGATCATCCTTTGCAACATACGCTTCAGGATCTTGTTGATTGCCTCAACTTGTCCGTTGGCTTGCGGATAATATGGGGTAGAGCTGTCGTGAGATAGCCCTAGCTTGGCAGCTAATTCGACCATCATGTGATTGCAAAAATGCGACCCATGATCTGTAACTATAGCCTATGGTACGCCGAACCTGGCGACTACATGATTGAAAAAGAAAAGGGCAGTTGTTTCACCAGTGTTATCCAATGTAGGCATCGCCTTGGCCCATTTGGTAAAATAGTCAACAGCGACTATAATATACCCATGCCCCCCGGTCAAGGTGGGGTTACATTGCATGAAATCGATGCCCCACTTGGCAAAGGGCCCAACAACAACTATCGGCTGTAAAGGTGCGGGTGGTCGTCTGGTTTTGCTATCAAAGATTTGACAAGCATGGCAACTTCTGACTGCGGTTATGCAATCTTTGAACATGGTTGGCCAGAAGTAACCTGCTCGTAAGATTCTTTGTGCTGTTGCATATCCAGACTGATGCCCCCCACACGCACCTGAATGACAATCATTCAGGCATTTTTCGGCCTCCTCATGGGTAAGGCACCTCCTCAGAACTGTATCGACACCCCGACGGTAAAGTGTATCACCGACGATCATGTAGTCTTTTGCTTGGTATCGTATACGTTTTTGTTCGGAGAGAGAGGTGTTAGGCCTGAACTTTTGGGTTTGGAGATAAACTATGATATCTCCATACCACTCATCGCTTACAGATACCAGAAACAAACTTTCGTCCACGATTGACTCTTCTGATGTTTCATCGTTGGACAATGATGGGAGATCGCATAACAATTCTGCGAAAACTAGAGCTTTCTTTGATTTGGATTTTACAAATTCCAGATCAAACTCTTGAAGGATAGCTATCCATTTTGAATATTTGCCCCCCAGCAACTGTCGCGACAGTATGTAAGTCATGGGGTTGCAATCTGACAGGATGGTAGTTTTCCGAAAGAGGACATAATGTCGAAACCTTTGAATCGCTTGAACAGCTGCAAGCGCTAGTTTTTCAACATAAGAATATTTACTTTCTGTATCGTTTAAGTTTTTACTTAAATAATAGATAGGATGTTCAATTCCATCGACTTCTTGAACTAAAACCATCGCAATGGTCGTATCTGCTGCAGCTAGATACAGGTTAAAATCTCTTTGATAGTCTGGGGCGTACATTAATGATGCTTTTACTAGACAATCTTTCAGAGCATCAAAGGAAGCTTGCGCCACCTGGTCCCAGACAAAAGGTACATCCTTTTCAAAATACGAGTATAACCCTTAGCAAGTTCTGCGTAATTTGGAATGAACCTCCTCAGAAAGTTTGCTTTCCCTTGGAGTTTCTGAATCTAAAGCAAATTTGAAGGTGGAGGCAAATTAATGATTGCCTGAACCTTGCAGGGATCGAGACGAATCCCATCCTTAGAGACTACAAAGCCAAGTAGACGACCAGAACCGACACAAAACACACATTTGTGTGGATTGAGTCTTATCTTGTAGTGTCGGCAACGTAGAAATATCGCTCTTAAATGCTGCGGATGATCAGTCCGCTTTCGTGAATGAGCCGGAAGATCGTCGAGATAAGGTTGAACAATGTTCTTAATGTCATGGAAGGCATAATTCATTGCCCTCTGAAACGTCGCGCCTGCGTTCTTTAAACCAAAGGGTAATTTTCGATAAGCGAATGTGCCCCACGGACAAATAAATGCAGTCTTTGACTGGTCCTGTGGGCGGATATTTATTTGATTATACTCGGAAAATCCATCCATAAATGAAAAGATTTCACATCCGGCGCATTCATCAATTATCTGGTCGATGAAGGGTGTAGGGTAGTTGTCCTTTGGACAAGCTTGGTTTACATCCCTATAATCGACACACACTCTAATCGTCCCTTGTTTTTTCATAACAGGGACAATATTCAATACCCAATCGGTTAGAGGAACCGGGTAGATGAATCCAGCATGGAGAAGTTTTTCAACTTCTGCCTTAATGGCAGCGGCTTTCTTCGGGTGCACCTGCCGAAGCCATTGTCTTACCGGTTTGACATCAGGATACATTTTAATTTCATGTTCAACTATACTCGAGTCAATGCCTGGCATTTCATCATATGACCAAGCAAAGACATCTCTAAATTCGCGAAAAAGAGCGTTATATATTTCCAGTTCTGAAGGGGAACAACCTTTGCCGACATAAATATTCTCTACAACATTTGTTTTGGTCGAGATATTTATGGCTATAGTCTCTTCAATATTGGATAGGTTTCACTCGGAATCCACCGTATTTACAGTATTCGTTAGGAACTCAAATACTGAAGGGTGATAAAGGTCACTTTGAGTATCTTCTTCATATTCCGGAAAAAGGGAACGATGGTGGTGATCATTCCATGGTGCCCCCTCAATCATCATTGATTGTAAGATTCCTTCGTCAGTCCCATGTACTTTTGACCAAGGATCTAATGGGGTTCCATATTCTTTAGACCTATCTACCCAAACGCTTGACGAGCGTTGATTTGGGCTCGCCTCCCATGCTTGAAACATTGATTGCTACAATATTTCTAAAGGGCTTGGGGGCAAAACCATTGAATGATCCATGTTGACCTTCGTGGAAGATATCATGTTGCAGGTTGCTACAAACGGTACATTTCCTATATAAATAGGAGGTGGTAGCGCGAAAGTCCCCATCAATGTGGGGTCTTTCAATAATCCTACTCCGATATCTTGAATTGAATGGTTGCTCTCATGGATCATGGGAATGCTTCCTGTAACTTGTGAACCATTAGGGAGGAAATTCTGTTGGTCGACGATCATAATCCCTCCTTCAAACGGGAATGCGATCTTCCTAAAATAAGTCGACACGACAGCTGCCATGGCATAAATCCATGGTCTACCCAGTAGGATGTTATAGTCCAGATTTCCATCAATGACTTCTACATCAATTTCTACTGTTTTTCCTCCTAGTTCAATTTTCAAGTTATTAAGGATATCGTAAGGGTTATAAGTCCTTCCGTCGAAGGCTTTGAATGTCATCGAAGATCGCGACAAGGTTGGAGATCCTAAGGTTTTCCAGCAACTCATTGACATAATACATGTCGAGGCTCCCTCATCAATTATCGTTCTGTGAACAGTTTTGTTGAGTGCTTTCACTTGAATAAGGAAAGCTAGCTGAGCTGGTAACTGAGGATCATATCCCTTGTGATCAAAGGATACTAGATTGGAATCCTTAGGATCAACCCCACCAATTGCCGATAACAATGCCTGCCTTTGGGTTGGACAATTTTGTAGCACTTCAAGAGTCGACATAGCGGATGGCGATTGGGCCAAATCTTCCACTATATTATAATGCTGCGCCACTCTGGCGTGAGGATTAAATGTCGACTTGTGTACTACACCCTTCGGCGGTTTTATTGTTAATTCAGGGATGGTGGGTGTTACGACTTCTGTCGAAGTTGTTGTCGAACTACTTGGTTGATCTTTAATCCTTATGTTGTCGAAGGATTCCCATAATCTTTGTTCCTTGTCGAAATCAAAGCGTCATTCTGTTGTTTCGAAACCGACAACATAAGGACTTGCGACGGGGAAGCATTTCCACTATCAACCAGATTTTGACCTGGGTTGGGAAATGGATCAGTTAACACAACTGAGGTTTGGGAACTTTTAAAGAACCTCTTTAACTCAGCTTTGAATGGGCAATTCTTTGTGGTATGATCCTTATCATCACATATTAGACATGGATAATTTTGTTTCCCTTTGCCAGGAGGGTTTGAAGAATTTTTTCCAGGGGATGACTCTCCCTGTTTCTTCTTCTTCCCTTTGTTTTGTTTCTTCTTGCTTCCTGGTTGATTGGTTTCTTTGCCCTTATCTTCCGATACGGCATTTACTTCCGAAGCAAGAATTTCTTCTTTTGCATTTTGATCCGAATTCTTACGGGCTTTTTCTGACGAAGCCTTTATCGATTTCGCGTTTGCTGTGCCAATCACGCCATCGCCGGAATGAGAGTCACTATTTGATTTAGGAGGGGGAGGAATTGAAAACTCTGGTCTAGGGGCGTCAGGTATTTTGTCATAGAGTGTGCCGGACTGAGTGTAAACTAAGTCCAAATATTGTGCACGAGCAATCACTTGCTCCTCTGTTACGACTCCCCCCTTGGCCACATCTTCCGTAATAGCTGGAAGTAACGACTTTATAAACCATTCAGCTAATAGTTGATCGGGAACATATGTTTTCACCATCCTACGACGACGACGCCACTCATGTATATGATCAGATATATGGGTAGCAGTTGTCTGTTTGAAGTTGGTTAATATTTCTGTTCCCGTTTCATACCTTATCGGTAATTGAAAGTGGGTTAAGAAAGTCGTGGCTAGGGAACTAAAATTGTCGAAAGAGGCTCTTGGCTATTCAATATACCATTTAGCCGCTGGACCTGTCAATGTCCTCTGAAAAAGGTGAAGTCTTATCGAATCGTCGTTAAGGGTGTTCGACGAACACCACAGATGAAAAGTCATCACGTGATTCGATGGATCTTCACCTGGATTTCCATTGAATTTAGGAATGTCAGATGGAAGTTTATGAGGAATCGCTGGCCACCAAGGGGCATAAGCAATCGGATCGTTGGTTAAACAGTGTAAATCGGGTAACTCTAAAGTTGCCACGAATGGTAACTGTTGATTCAGGTTAGGCGAAGCGTAACCAGGGTATGATGGAATCGCTTGAGCAGTGGGCCTTTGCATACCAGCATAATGTAATTGATGTTGGTATGACTGATACGGTTGGTGGACTTGACCACTGTAAAGTGGTTGGTTTTGACCGTTTTGGATATACGGTTGTCCACTATTCGCAAAGATCTGCTGCTCAGAACCTTGGTACACTTGCTGGAACTGCGGTTGTTGGTATTGTACAAGCCATGGTTGTGACGCCATGTTCTGTTGCGCCATGCTAACCATTGGACCAAGGTGTGGGGTAATTGTACCGGTTTGTACTTGTGTCGTCCCACCAGTTGGCGATTGTGGTTGTGACCCATGGTCAAGCGACTGTTGCATTACAACCTGAGAAATCTGAGGTTGACATGTAACAGGTATCGCTTGAACTTGGGACACGGTTACAATAGCCGGGGTGGTTGGGATGTTCGTCACAGGTACACACTGTTGCATAGAATATACAATCCTTGGTTGTTGAGGTAGCATAGGTACCCAACTACTTGATGCAATTCCAGTATAACCAGAATACTGTTGAGAACTGCCATATGGATATCCTCCCGGAGGAGGTAATGAAAGGGCATACTGCCCCCCGTATGGTAGCAATCCGGAACTCAGAGGGATTGTTAGTCCTTGAGGACTAGATGGCCCAAATTGACCTCCATGAGGATCAATCTGTCAAGTTTCAACATAAGAATTACCGGGTATTACTACGGATGAACAAACTGGAACAGACCATACTGTCGAAATAGTCCCTTGGTGGACTCCTTCTAGCTGTTGAGAGCTAGTTGGGACAGCTGGTATGCCGGCAAACATCGTTGGAGTGACGGCAGGGGCTTCTGCTGTCGCTGTGTCATTTGACACAGTCCTAGATGATGACGGTTGTTCAGACATTTTAAGTCTATCCAATAGATTGCCTAGCGATTCTACAGGGACTTCCACTTGTGGTGGATTAACCTCTGATGAAGGAAAGAGAGTGACCCCTACTCCAAAATGAGTTGGAGTACTTGCTTGCGGATCCTCTGCAATTTCCTCTATCGCAATCAAACCCGGTGGAAGAGGAAGACCGTCAGGTCCGTAAAATATTTCTGGTGCCGAAGAAGTGGTTGTTTCGACAGCGACAGTTGTTTGGGGAACAAAACTTTCTGGACCGGTTACAGATGGAACTGGTTCAGTTACACAAGTATTTGCCCCCAGACTAGGATCAGTATTACTGTCCTTCTGTGGCTGTTGAACTTCTTCTATAGAGGCAGGGTTTCCAGAAATGTTAGGAGTAACCGGAACCTCGGATGCAGTAGGAACACTTGTTCTAACTTTCAAAGGAGATTTTGAACCGGTTAAACGAGTTCGCTTTTCCCGTACTGTTTTTGATTCCGGGGACAAAGACGGTTGACTCGTAAGCCTCTGCGAACGACGGGGTTTCAATTGACTTTCTTCCACGATTGCGGATTACTCGATCAACTAAAATATTAAAAGGGGAAATTTGTGTTTCCGAATTGAATGAATTTTATTAGACACTTTTAGACACAACTTGCTTTTTCACTTTTTAAGAGTCGAGAAAAAGCTAAAGATGACTCTAGTCTCCTTCGATGTATTAACGAGCCCGAAGTGACAAATGCTCGGTTGGACTTTTTCAGTTATAGAGTTTGAAAAAGGCCAAAAGAAACTGCTCTGGAAATCTAGGCAGAGGGTGTGCCAAACCTTTCGCAAAACCACAGAATACGTTTTACGGTACGAGTGGTCGATCTTCGTGAATGCTGTGTTCACTGCATTGCGATCAGTAGGGCGGCTGACACGGTTTCCTATTGGATAAAGGCTTTATTCCTATAGGGGTCTCCCAATATATACGCGACGGTACGTGGGAGCACAAGTCCGTATTAGTGCCACCGACTCTCAGGAGGAATCACCCACCTTCGTCGAGATCGACAGTCACTACGTTTAACGACGCCGGAACACGTCTCTAGCTTAGACCTCTAGATGTTTGCGTTATGTTTCAAAGCGTTGTTAGGTTCATTCAATATATTTTAAGTTGATATTTTCAAAGTTTGCCTTTCAAGGTTCACCACGAGATGTATTGATACAAATTCCTAAATGCAGTCTAAGATGAGAAGCAAGCTTTTGCAATCTTTTCGACTTATGAAAATCTTAACTACTGAGGGAAAAGAGAGACAAAATCTTTTCACACAGATCAAAGAGCACTCGCTAATGCACTTTTTCCCTAAATCAACATACAAACTTATATGCAAAATGTAAAGATGCAGGTATTTCTTTTCTCTTTCTTAATGTTTGTGCGACAATACAAAAAGAAAGTTGTTGTATAATTTGAATTCAATTTCAAGTGAAAGCAAACAAGCTTGTCCAAAATCAAAAGACACCTTAAGATTTACTTGTTTCGACACTAGAAATATATAAACTCAAACCAAATGATGAAAGCAAAAGCTCAATCAGCTATGAACAGCAAATAAACTAACTCTTAAGATCAAAACGACACTTTATCACAGGTCTAGATCTAAGAGGTCACAGCAAGACTAGTTCACTTTTCGTTATGGGAAACTGTAAATGTATAAGAAATACACAAAGAACAAACACAGTTTCTTTATACAAATGAGGCAGAATAGTGACAAGGAAAGTTGGTTTCAGATAGGCCCACTGACTGGTAACAAACAGCAAAAACAAGAGTGAAAACAAGGCAAGAACCATCAGGAAACCTCAGCAGCACAAGGCAGGACTGGTCCAGCGCAGGTGGAACACTGCCTGTTTGACCTTCAGCGCAGGTAGCCCCTTCGGGAACTACGCTGAAATGCAAACAGTCTTTGTACAACCTGCACTGAAGAACGAAACTTTCGTTTCTGGCGGTTTCCGGGTCACAGATTGCTCAAAAATTCACAGTTTTTGCTCAAATCAGAAGCTATCAGTCAAGGACACACTAAGGGATGACAAGGAGGATGAAAAGCTATCACTAAGAGCTTATTAGAGTCCTTGTGGATCAGCTCTTCAAATCATAAACTTGCCCAGAAACTGAGCTAGAGTAGCTGCCCTCTACTTTGCATTTGAATGATTCAAACACAGTTCGATTCGTTACTCCCTCTGTTTATGAAATGAATAGCAAAAAACACAAACAACCAACAAGATACGATCCCCAGCGGAGTCGCCAATTTGTTGTTGGGAAAAGTATCCAATACGGAATGACCCTATCCCACTCTAAGGGTGATAGTACCTCAGCAACAACTGAATGCAAAGCTATTCAAGATTACTTCTTTATGAGATGAGAGAGAGAAGAGAAGGATGATCCACTAACGTTATCTTGCGCTAATGGTTGATCCAATCTTCACTCCTTGCTGCTTGCTCCTAGTTCCTTACTCTTTCACCGGCCCAGCTACACAAAGATCCTGTAAAAGCACAAGAAAAAGGAAACTACAAGAAGCATACATCCATAATCGATTCAGGGATTAGCATAAATCAAATATACAAGCATCAATTCACCATAGAGACACATGCATATAGAAGAACCTCAAACGCTTTATTAATGGAAGAAGTAAAGTTCTGAGAGGGTTAAAACCATAAGAGGCCCAATCCAACAACACCTCCCAGCAGAAAGAAATCTCCTCTTCACCTCCTTCAAAGCAATCACCCAATAGTTCTATACACAAACCAACAACACTTCCTTACTTGCACAAAATTCCAGCCCCCTTAGACCTCGTGAGAGAGCTCTATATATAGGAGATTTGGAGAAAGGATGAGTCAGCTTGAGACTGACATGAAGCTGACTAGTGTCCTCTCCCACTTTAGTTAATCTTCAGTTCTTGAGTCCACTTGGAGATTCTTGCTTCCACTTGGAGATCAAGACCCTCTTACTCATCACAAGGCGAATTCCTTGACCCAAGTGTCAGTTTGGAAGCTTCCTGGGCAATTGACACCTTGCAGAATGACTGTGCCACTTGGCCAATCTCGCCCAGCGCAGGTAGCCTTCACTGCTTTTGACATTCAGCGCAGGTACAGAGTGGAGCAGTTGACATTCAGTGCAGATGCTCAGTGGAGCAGTTGACATGATACAAAAACAGCTTGTTTTTGAGTGTTTTCAGGTGGAGAACTGATTTTCAGTGCTGTGGTTTGCTGACCTTGTTCCTCTAGAGGTAGGAACAACATGTTTAGGGACTTTGGATCCCTCAGATTATCGACATTTCATGCTCCATGCTGTAAGGCACAAAAATGTCTATAAAAAACCTCCGATCTGCTAGGGTGTCAACCCAAAGACCCTAGGGGAATTCATCCCTTAACAGAATTGGCGACTCCGCTGGGGACAACAGTATTGTTATTCCTAGTTTGGGTTTAGTCAAGCCAATCAGGGCTCAGTTGTCTATTTGCTTGCTATTACTGTGTAGTCTGTTCCTGTAGGAACTTGAATTGTAATTTTGGTCAGTTTCTTCAGACTGTTTTTTTTTTCTTGAAATTTTTTATATACGTTGTTTTTCTTGTTTAAAGAAGCGTATACACGCATGTTCCCTTAAGTAAACCCGCATATACACAGGTTTCCTTAGGCTCAATCACGTATACATGCAGCTGTACATCAATACAGTCACATATATCTTGTAGTTTTCAAGATTTTTCAAATGTTTCTGTTTTTGAAGGTCTGTCTGTTGGTTTGATTCAGTCCTGAACAGTTACTTTTTTGTGTCAGTCTTTAGTTTTACAGCAAGAATCTGATTTCAAATTCTCTCTGATTGTGGAAAGTGTTGGTCTTATTTGTTTTTCTTGCAAACGTCATTGTTTTTGCTTAAGCACACAAGATTTCTTGCTAGGAATCTTGGCTGCTCTATGTTTTTAGGGTAGAAAGATTGATTTCAATCTTTGTGTCAAGTTTTGTTTTGGTGACTTTTTTGTTTGCATGTCAAAACTGTATCTTTATGACCATCTGCTTTTCTTGCTTTCCGAAAGTTGTTGGTTCACACTTTCTTGAAAGTTGTCTTTTCAATCTTTTGGTTTTTATTGCCAAGCTCTTATTGCTGCTTTTTTTATTGTTAAGAGCATTTTGAAACACATTTTTGTTGAGTTATCACTTGTTTTGTGTTGCAAACTCGCAAAGTGTTTCATTGCCTATTCTTCAATCATAAAGTTTCAGTCTTGTTTAGAGCACTTTTGAAAAGTCATTTTTCATTTTGCTTTTGAAGAAAACTTCTTGAAACTTGGTTTTTCTTTCTTGAACTTGGTTTTGATTTAGTTTCTTTTAGTGAATGAAAGTGCATTTTTGTTTGTCTTGAAACTTGCTTTTAGTGTAGAGACGAAAATGAGCATTAGCAACTCATATTCCATCTAAACATTTTAAGTGGCAAATTAAAAATTGATAAACAAGTAACTTTCATTTCTTGATTTAGAGTAGTCTTAAGTCTTGCATCAGCATGTACTCATTGCATTAGGATAAATTTGTGCATCTTTTTAGGCATCCATAGTTTTGTTAATTTTTGTGAGTGTGAAGCGTGAGTAAAAGAAAAGAAAAGAAAATTTTGTTGCTTTCTTTGAAGTTCCTTTGAACCTAGTAGAAATTTCTTTCATCGAAAAATGAAAACAAGTGCATTTGCATATAGTTTGGTTTTTATTAATTTCTTTTGCATCAAAACACCACTAGTTTCACTTCTGCTTATCCCTTGACTTAAAGAACAGCCCATTTAGAAACAAGCGCTAATAAAATATACTAGAACTTTTTATAATTGTCAAGTTAGACACACCAACAAGTTTTAGGATATTTTAGGGCCTTGGATTAGGCGAGTGGAGAGATAACTCTCCAAGGCCATTTAAACTGTCAAACATAGGAGTCTGAATAGTTAGTGAAAATCCAATAGCATTAGGGAGACCAGGAAAGCTCCAGATCTGGGAGTTAAGCACGAGGGTTTTTGAAGATAGGGAAGAGAGATACCCCCTCTCCTACTTGTCGAATCTTACCTCAAGACTATTCTGCCTGGCTTCTGATACAAGTTGGTAACCTTATTTGCTACTACTAGGGATCTACATAGGTGGCTACGGAGGGGAATCCTGTGGCACCTGAGATCGACGTTGTATCACTCTCAGCGGTACTACTGGAGGGCACCCTTGCGAAGCTTGGGGGCTTGCACCGGCGCAGGCTGTTGTTAGGAGGTCAGCGTAACTTCCTCTGTTACCTTCGCTGATAGGATTGGGCCATCATTATCCTAGACTATCTTCGGAAGGCCCCTTACTTCACTTTATTGTATTTTTGTGTTCGGTCCTCATCACCCGGAGCGGAAATACTCGAAAGTTGTTTGACTGGCTGATACCTTTTAGGGACTTTTAAGTGTGTGCTCTGTGCTCCTAGTTGGCCTAGCTTTCAATTTTTTGAGTCTTTAGCTAGATATTAATAAAACATTCAAAGTGGCTGACCAATCACCTAGACGGTCCCGAAGACTTTGTGGTCTTTCACCACCAAGTTTAGAGCCTTCTCCTAGAAGGCGCAGAGGTAATACTGCCGGTGGGTTTCATCCCGTGGCAGATGGCGCATCGGGGATTGATCCTCCTCATAGGGATATTAGTGTTCAAAACAGGCCTGGTACTTCCGCAGAATAAGAGAGGAACACTCCAGTTCTTTCTCGAGTTCTCTTTCAATCGAAAGATAACATAGAAGTAGAAGAATTTCAAGAGTCGTTAGAGGCTCCAAATTCTCCCTTACCTTCTAGTTATCCAGAAGTATTATGATACATTGGGACTCTGACGCATAGAATGTCAAGTCCAGGCCACATTACGCACTTACCATCGATGACCACTACTGGAAGCATGGCTTCTACTACAAGTGCTACAACTATGCAGACTCCAACATCAATACAAGGGGGAGGAACTATTTCCATCCCCTCTGCATCTTTATTTGGGTCTTTTGCTAGCACATCTTTTGTTGGGTCTACCTCCATTCCTTCTACGAGTGGAAATTCCCAAGCCAATGCTTTTAGTACTGGATTTTTCCCATTTGGTACCCATTCACAGGGTATTTCGTCAGTTCCATTTAGTGCCTCCACATCCATGATGGGTGGATCGGCTTCATTCCAGGGTTTTCCTTTTGGAAGTGGTCATATACCACATTCCAACCCGACAGTAGGATCTATGCCTTTTTCTTCTACAGGACAAAGCAGCAATCCTTTCCAAGGTTGGACTAACCCTGCGGTTAGTGGCATGGGAACTGGGAATCCATTTTTTGGCCAATAAGGGAATGGGCCGTACTCCACAGTTAGTTCGTTTCGAAGTATTCCTCCCTTAGCTTCTGCTTGGAATCCTTATCAGGGGTTATCGACTCCTTATAATCCTTTAGGAGGAAGCTTCGCTAGTTATGGAGGTTTTGCGGCCGGAGTTGGTCAAACTTCGAGTTTTGCTAGATCACAAGGCTTGCCTTTTGGTTCAGCTGGTTCTGTTGGATACTTCAGGTAGCCTAGTGCCTTTCAAAATCTAGGCCAATCTTTTCAGAACTTTGGGAACTCTACCCCGTCTGGGTGGAATCCCCAAGGTCCTCCTAGGCTTCCTTTTCTGGCAACGTTGAATTTGCCAGATCTCACAAAATTAACAAACGATCCAATCAAATACAATCCGGCCTAGCCTCCGGTCCCAACCAAACTACCCTCGGACATTCCAAAGTTCGAGGGAAAGGGCGGTGAAGACCCAGGTGACCACGTAACCACATTCCATCTGTGGTGCTCATCAAACTCCCTTATTGATGACTCGATTAGGTTGAGACTTTTTCAACGTAGCTTGACTGGTAAAGTGGCCAAGTGGTATATAGAGTTGCCAAGGGGCAGCTTTACATCTTTCGCCAACTTAGCTAATATTTTCTTAAATCATTTCCAGTTGCCCGTCCGTTATGTTGCCGGAACTGAACTTCTGGCCAATTTCTGTTAGGACACGACAACTCACATTTCTGACCACATTCAGGAATGGAGACGAAGAAACAGGCTCATTAAAGCCGAAATCCCTCCGGAATACCGTCTCGAATGGTTTTTGAAATCTTTACAACCTGAAATCTCTAAGGATCTCTCCATGTCCAGAGTCTATTCTGAGGAGCAAGCTATTTTTAGGGCCCAACAATTAGAATTGATTTACTCTCAGTCTGGGATCCTACAAAAAATCTTGCCAAATGCTCCTAGGTCTAAGGTTGATATAGCCAAGTCGAAGCTAGGTCCCCATGCGGATGGTATAATTGGATCGGTAGACACAAATGCGATGAACTTGTTGAGCCAATTACAGCAGTTGTCTTTGTAAACTGCTCCTAACAACCAAGTCACATCGCCTAACCCTTCATCTTCCCAACCCTCTTAGATTAATGCCATCCAATATGATAACCCCAAAGGAAATCAAAATTCCAATGGGAAAAATAAAGGACGAGGTAAGAAAAAGAGTCAGGATGGGAAGGCTGATGCAAATAAATATGGCAATAATGCTGGTGGTGGTGGTAATGAGTCTAGAAAGAAAGTCAAGTTTCCATGCAAGTTGTGCAGTGGAGACCATTTAACTCATCTCTACCCCAAGATTCAAGACGCTCAGCGCTTGTTAGGGTAGCAAGGGACTTCTAGCTCTCAAGCTGTGTTAACCAACCCTTTTCCCCAAGGGCAACAACTTCTTGTTGGCGTGAATTCAAACCCTGGTACCTCCACAGGGGGCAACCAGGAAGGGGATAAATCATCAAATGTTTTCATGATGGGTTATCACACTAATGTGGCCACACAATCACGTGATTATGGTGAAGGTGAAACTTCCAAGGACAAAACTGCTCCCGGAAATACCGACCTTCATATTGAGCGACCCCCTGTCAAGACTATACCACAGATACCGAAAGGTTCCACTAAATGCGCGACTATTAATCCTAATGCTAGGGCCACCTAGAATTACTCCATTGTTGAGGATCTGGCTCAGAGTCCATGTGCTATGTCCGCTTTAGAGTTGCTCCAGTCATGTCCTACTCAAAGAAGTGCCTTGCTGTTGGCAATGGGGGCAGTAGATCCAAATAATTCTTTAGCTCTCACTTTTGATATGCATAATGTCAAAAAGAGACTTCCTCATCATATGGCTTTCCAGATAAATTCTACCTACCAGAAAACTAATATTTTTCAGACGGTTATAGATGAGGGAGCTTTCACGTGTGTCATGTCTATGTCATGTTGGAAGGCCATTGGATCGCCTTTGATTGTTCCTTCACCTACCCTCTTGACAGCATTTGATGGTCATTCTCATAGGCCATACGGGATTATCCTGGCCTTTCCTATACGTGTTTGGGGGAAGGTCGTTAATATTGAAGTAGAAGTCATCGATGCTAACCTAGACTACAATCTCCTCTTAGGAAGGAACTGGGTATACGAAATGGACGTCATTGTTTCGACTATGTTTCATGTCATTTGCTTTCCTCATGAAGGGAAAATCGTTAAGGTTGATCAATTGGATTATTCTCCAGTTGATCCTCGAGCAACTTCAGACTCTACTGTTCCATTAGTGGATAACCCCTGTCTGCCTACTGAGGATCTAGGAGTCAGGATGTACTCTTCATTGAAGGGTACATTTGATCTTCCCCCTCCTACGGCTAGAATAGATACAATTTCATCCTCCAGGGACCCTTTACGAAAAGGGTTTGTTCAAGCTCATTATTTTTTAGATCCTGGACCCTTATCTTCATCTGTGACCACATCAGATGACAGCAAGGTGGGTGAAATAGAATATTCTACGTCTGCAGCAGAGCTTAGATGTGAATCTACTAATGACCCTGCAGACGATCATCCTACTCCTTCCTCAGAGAAAGAGTTAGATGGTGATGTGTCTCATATTCGGACCCTTGATTCCATTTCTACGTTGGATTGCTTGGATATTGTTTTTCCATCTGACGAAGCGATATTCGAAGCAATGACAGCTGTAGATCGACCTTTGGAAGACTTACATCGTCGGTCATGTTTTCGTCCCCCTTTTCATGAAGTCGAATCTCGGTCCACCAGTTTGACTAGCAATGTTTGTACGGTTCCTTTGGCTTCAACACAGTTACTTGCCAAAGGAAGTATATTGATTGGTTCGATACTTGTACCAATAAACATCCCTAGGAGCAAGTGGGCGGAGCCCCCTGATGGGCTCTACCTTAAGAAGTACTTTGCTTAGCAGCTAGGTAATGGCTTCTTTGTACATTGTGTATATTTGTACATATCTCATTGAGAGTTTTTGATATCAACACTTTTTGGTCTACTATGGCAGGTGTTGATGGATGACTTGGTCTATTTTGGATTCGCCGATGGTGCTAATCAGCACACTCGGAACCTCACTTCTGCAGCTTAGGTACTCTACCTTCCAACTAGTCAGTTGATGGTATCAAGGGGAGTATGCATTGGTCCTACTTCAAATAATATGGCTGAGTATACTGCCATCATTAATTTACTATCCGAGGCAATTTCTCATGAAATAGACTCGTTGGTAGTTTATCTTGATTCACAATTGATAGTGTCACAATTGAATAACATTTATTGGGTAAGGGATCCATGTTTATATCGCCAATATTTAAGGGTGAGGTTGTTGCAAAGATCATTTACTTATATTAATTATTTGCACATTCCAAGATCTCATAATTGGTTAGTTGATTCTATCGTTAATCAAGCATTAGACTGGCACATCAATCATTCATCACAATAAAATCAAGCATCAAAAAGTCGAACTGTATATATATATCATAAAAAATCTCGAATGTACATAAATCTGTCCAAAAATAATATACAAAATTGGGACTCAAATGCCCATAATCATGTCTAGTACATCTAATGCCCCGGCTCAGGATGAGCGGCTAAGTAGGCAACTACTGCATTGCCCACACGCCTAAGAGTGCAGACCCAGTCTCGTGGCATGCCAACCACATGACGCTACATATCTACTAGAAGATCCTCTATGGCTGCCATTAATACTCCGTGAGTCAGTCTCACCAAGTGCCGCTGAACCATGTGAAGTAGGCGCTTTGTGTCTGCAGCTGCCTCTTCGGCCCCTCGACCGTGACGTCTGTGCCATGGGAACTCATCTGGTCATACCGGCCCAATATCTGGAACATGATCATCATATTATTCATTTTAATCCTCTCAAAAACATTTTTCAAAGTTCATTATTATATTTGAAAAATCATAAAAAAATAAAAACACTTACCTATGTTTCCCCATGCTGCGGTCGATGGTAATACTAGATCGGGATCAGCTCGGAAATACAACCCAGCATAAGGGTAGTCATCTATGGAAATGATCTGCTGCTCCCACAAGGAGAAGAAGTCATCATCAAATGCAGTCCATGGGACATCCCCACCTCCTAGACATTTCATCAATGTTACACTAAAAAATGTCACCATGACTACTTACAGTTAGTATGGCTCAAATCAACAGTCATGCTACCCTCTTAGGCAAGTCTTATGCCTCTGCTATCCATCTCAAACTCAAAGAAGAGAGAAAGTCTTGTAAAAAATGTGTTTATCTCTGGGGTCGCAGGTTCTCTCTAGCCTTACCTGCGGGGACGCTCACAATGTTCAAAAAAGTTGCGTCCTTGGACGCTCTGTATGTGAAGGGACAGGTGCGTCCTTCTGTAAAAGGCAAAATGCGCGAGTTTCATCTTAAAAAAGTTACTTGTGGTTACTTCTAGAACTTTCTAGAGGTCGGTTTGATGAAATGGATGCGCCTCCAGTTGGTTCATGTATCCCTATTAAGGAGGAACTTATCCCATCAATAAGGGAGCTATCCCACCCAAAGAGGGGGATTATCCCATTGATGGTGGACCTGAATAACCTCTTTACAGCACTATAAATAAAGACATTGAGCCAGAGGGAGGAGAGGTTGGAGCTATACATTTTCTTTGGGTAAATGCTGCAGGAATTAGGACTCCCATTTAGAACCTTGTGAGGAGAGATTGTCTTTGCTTGATTCTACTTGGAAGTGGGTGAGCTTTGTCAAAGTAGAGGAAAACCCTTGATGGACCCTGGGAGGAACTTGCACAACACCAAGGCCAGGTTGTAAGAGTTTCTTTGTTTCGTTATTAATACAAACTGGTTTATTTTTCTCAATAGCTTGTGTTAATGAGTTATTTCATGTGTTCCTTGGTCTGCATGTTGAATATATGTTTTATTATATGAAATGCAAGTGCTTGGTAATTGTTTGATTGTTTGTGGTTGCAGGAATTGACTTGAAGGAGGAGCTCATCCGGATCGGCAAGGACGGACTACAACTACAGCGTTTTGGAATAAGGTAAGCCTAAACACTTGTAGTTTTCATGTTTTAAAAGGTATATTTAGAGAAAGATCACTCCATTTTGTCTTGTTTGTCGCTAGAGAGTTTAGACTCCTAGGGAGGTCAGTTGTGTCCGCACAAACGACTTTTTCCGCCACGACAAATTGGCGACTCCACTGGGGAATCCATTAATGAGAAAGTCTTTTCCTTTGTGTGAACTTTGCTCTGAGAAAATCATTTTTATTTTCTGGTTTTTGACTGTGAGAATTAGTATTTGGGTGGCTTAGCTTTAGATTTAGTTAGATTTGTTTTTTCTTAACTTTTCCAGAAGGACGCCCCCTCTGAGTACTGCACAGTGCGTCTTTGGACGCGCTGTTGCCGTTTGCACAGAGCGGGCCCGCACCTGTTATAACGGGTTGCCTGCGTCTTCCTGTAAAATTTAGGAAAAATCCATTTTTTGCTTTAATTGCTTTTAGATTTTGATTTTTCTTAGTGTTTTCTGCCCAGATCCTTTAGTACCCTGTCAAAAATTTTCACCTGAACTTATTTTGTGAGCTTTGAGTGTTTTAGTGGATTTCAACGAAGTTTAGGCCTAGGGTTTGATTTTTCAATAGGTCCTGTAGTGACTTTGACGGTAGAAAGTTGTCCAGCCTTAGATCTCTCTGGTTAGTCAGCCTTCTTAGAAGTCGGGCCTGTCGTAAAGTCTCCTTGTGTGAGCAGCTTGCCATTTAAGTTGTTTTGGGTCAAATTTCGAATTACTTGTTTATAAAGTGTTGATTTCCATTTTACAAAAGAACAAAAAGATTAGAGTTTTGTTTTGACTAGTTTTTGGTTCTGCAATAAGCTAGTCCTTGATTTGATTGTGATCAAGTAAAACACCTTAGAATAATCATTGTTGGTTTTGGCCTCGTTAAGATTGCTTAGAGTAAATTTACCTTTTAGTTTGCTTATGAGTGAATTTTCATAGATTTTAATAGTTGTTAAAATTGATTTTTGGTTATATTAGATTTATTTGCTTTATTAAAAGAAAAATACAAAAACATCTTCTTTAAAAGTCTTGTTTCAAGTAGCTTTTTGTTTTTGAAAGAGAAAAAGAGTTTTTTCGTGCATGTAAAGAGCGGTCATGTTTTTATGCTTGGGAAAGACAAACGAATTGTTTCTTTGATTTTCTTCAATTAAGAAGTTGCTTTTATAAAGATTGCATTCTCTCAACTTTTTAGTTAAGCAATTCATCGAAAAAGTAAAGTGGTGGGTAAATCATCCTAGGTGCATTTTGTAGTGGTTTCGAGTCGAGTCAACACACCACTGGTTTCACTTCCATCACCTTTTGACTTAAGAAACAACCTTAAAAGTAACGCTTAAATTAAAATCAATCTAGTAATTTTTATTTTTCTAGGGCTCTGAAACACCAACATAGCTTAGGCTAGGGTCTTGGAGTAGGTGAGTACTTAACTCTCCAAGACTACAAAACCAAACAGATAGTTTATCTTGAGTAGATTAAATCCAATTGTTTCAGTTATACTCTGGGAAAGCTCCTCTTAAAGGAGAAGCACGAGCTCGTGTCCGAACCAGTGAGGGGATCATTCCCCCCTCGTTGGGAACGACGCCAGACAGTACGTATTACAAACGGTAAACCTCGGATTAACCATTGTCGAGGAGCCAGGGGTCACTTATCGGTAAACCTTGGATTATTGTCAAGGAGCCGGTAAGGGGATTGAGCTTGTTACTCTGCCCTTGCGTGCTGTCGGAGTTTAGACTGTTCCCCCAGGTGTAATTGTTGTGATTGGTAACTTTAGTGACCATAATCTTTAGGGTTCTACCGAGGTGACGGTGGAGGGAAGGTCCCACTGTACCTGGAGCAGACGTCGGTTATACTCACTTGGATTTTCCGGGGGGTTCACTTCACTTCGAGACGGTTAAAGTGGAGGAACTTGTGCCGGTCTATTCATTAAGCAGGTTGCCGGGGTAACTGTTCCACCCGCCATTTCTGTACTGAATCCTGCGAGGTTGGGCCTAATCACCAACTAGCGCTTTTGGTCCGGAAGACTACTGTTTGTGTTTGGTTTGACGCTCTAGATTCTTTAGGCGTGTGCTTCAAATTTGTTTGCTTCTTTAGAAGACTTTAGGTGGTTTGATTTGAAATTTTTACTTTGTTTTCGTGTGTTGTAGTTAAAAATCTTTAATTGTGGCGGAATTACCGAGACAGTCCCGTCGACTTCGGGGCAAGTCTCCTGAGATTGTTACCGGAATAGATTTGTTAAGAAAACTCCGTAAATCACGGGGTGAATCTCCTGAAGACATTCCGGGTCAGTACGAAGGGTTAAAGGTCCTTGTAACTCCTCCTAGTGACAGTAGAGTAGGTTCACCTGAAGAAGGAGAATCTTCCTTGGTAGTCCATCCAGATTACCAAAGTTTAGAAACAGGTTACAATCCCGAAACTATTACAGTTTCCGAGCTTGCTGGTAGTTTTTCATCTGCCAGTGAAACAGGCGAAGAACCTGAAATTTCCGAACCTGTTACTCCAACTTCTAGTGTCCCTGATTCACCGAGAATAGAAAGAATTATCACCGAAAATCTACCTTCTGGTTTGATTGCTATAGAAGAACTTGCTCCAGAAGAAGATATAGGTGTCTCTCACCTTGAAGGTCAACTTACTATTGATCTAAGGGAGCGTGAATCCATCTTTTACAGTCCTCCTAGAAGTACTTCTTGGTACCTTGCGTTAACCAATTTTTTAGACAACTCAGTCGGTTTTTCTACACCTCGTACTCCTTTTCCACCTGGAGGTATTCATACTCCTGTAAATATGTCTGGTCAGTCGTCCGTGTTTACACAAAGTCCTGAATCTTTTTTACACGGCAGTCCTTCTGTTCCCACTGGGTATCAGTCACTTTCTGGTACCTTTGCGGGGGCATCTCCTCAACCCGTTGATCATGGGTTATTTGCTGGAAACAGTGGTAATATACCATTGGGTGTAGGAGACATTTACATGATGTCAGGTTCAGTTCCCGTTTCCCAACCTCAAGGTGGCCAATTACCGCTTGGGGGGCAACCGCAGTTAACGCCTGGGGGGCAACCTCAAGGTACACAAATGGTGTCTGGGGGGCAACCTCAAAGTCAGTATGTACCTATGGTGCAATACTTGCCTCAAGGTCAACCTCAGCCTCAATATGTACCCTAAGGTCAACCTCAGTATCAATATCAACCTCAAGGATGGCAACCCCAAGGATGGCAACCTCAAGGGTATCAACCCCAAGGTTATCAACCTCAAGGGTACCAACCTCAAGGTCAAGGTCAACCCCAGTATCAGTATTTACCTCAAGGTTATCAACCTCAAGGTCAATACTCAAGTCAAGGTTATCAACCGCCTCAAGGTCAGTCATATGTTCCAAGTATGGGAACTGCACCTTACAATTATCAATCCTACCCTCAATCTGGTTATGGATCTCAGTATCCTCAACCTGTTACGGGTCAGTACCCTGGAATGTTAGTGTGGGATCCATCACAGGGTCAGCAGGTGTTGCAGCCAAGTGTACAGATGGTTCCTCAAGCTGGACAACCCGTAGTTTCTGGTCCAACCCAGCAACCGCAACCTGTCCAGCCAAATGTTCAAACTTCTGTAGCTTCGGTAGTTACTCAGCCGTCAATTGCACCTAGTACTCCATCTCAAACGGCTGCTGCAACTATCGCTACATCTACCATACTTACTTCTGGAGTATCGACGGCTCCAGTTTCTACTGTCCCTGTTACCACACCTCAGACATCTTTACCGTTGTCTGGATCTACGATTCAAACCACGGTCCAGATGCCTGTAGGTCAGCCTGGTATAAGTACGGTTGTGACTACTCAACCTCAATTTGTTCAACCTCCGTACCAGGGACAGTACCAACCTGGGCAAGCTGTCCAACAACCGGTTTACCAGTATCAACCGTATCCTGGGTACACTTATCAACAACCTCAACAACCCCAGTACGGTCCGGTTAATCCTGGTTTTCCAGGAGGATATAATATCCCAAATGCGACTCCTGTTCCTAGTTATCCTGGATATCCTCCTCCCGGGGCTAGTATTGTGACCCAGAGTTTTAGAGATCCTAACCGGCAGTTACCGTTTATTGCAACTTTGGATTTACCCGACTTGACGCGCCTAACGAACGATCCAATTCAATATCTTCAGTTCTGGCCGCCAATGCCAAATAAGTTGCCCAGCGATATACCCAAGTTCGAAGGTAAGTCTGGAGAGGATCCGTCCAATCATGTGATGACTTACCACCTCTGGTGTGCTTCGAATTCTATCTCAGATGATTCCATCCGCTTACGTCTTTTCCAGCGTACACTCATTGGTCTCGCGGCCAAGTGGTACATTGAGTTACCACGGGCCTCTTTTTACAACTTTAGCCAGTTAGCTACCTCGTTCTTAACTCACTTTCAGTTGCCGGTCAGATACGATAACGGCACGGAGTTATTAACTTCACTAAAACAATCGACGTCCACGTATATTTCTGATCACATTCATGAGTGGAGACGTCGAAGGAGATTAGTGAAAGTTTTTATCCCGGACCAAATCTTAGCTGAATGGTTTGTCAAATCATTATTACCGAAGATTACTAAAGATGTCGCTAAGGCCGGAGTAGTTACTGAGGAGCAAGTCATTGCTCAGGCACAATACCTTGACTTAGTTTACACTCAGTCGGGTACGTTACACGAGAAGATTCCGGATCTTCCAAAGTCGAATCAAATCGCTGCTGCTCCTTCAGGATCTCATGCCGCTGATGGTATGATTGGTATCGTGACTACAAAGAGCAAGAAGAAGTCTTCCAAGGCTTCAACTACTCCAATTATCACTTTGCCTGATTCTCCGACAGGAGAGTCTTCTCCTGAACTCACCGCCGACATTCACGCTGTAGAGTCATCTACGGCCAAACCAAAAAACAGTGGAAAGAAGAAAGGAAAGAAGAAGGCTAAAGCAGACAAGGCTCCAAAGGAGAAAACTGAAAAGTCGGAAACCAATGACGAAAAACGCAAACCTCGATATCCTTGTCTTATTTGTGAAGAGGATCATTTTACGAGAGATTGCCCTCATCGGGCCGAGGTTGTAAAAATAGTCAAAGGTTCTCCCACTCCTACTGTGTTAAAGAATCCATTTCCAGAGCAGGAGAATAAGATGATAGGTTCTTCTTCGAATGCCAGTGAAGAACCCATTTTGATGATGTCTCATGTGAGGATTGCGACTCGATCGCAAGATTATGGTAGTAAGGCTCCTGTTGATGGCAAGGAAGCAGAATCTTCTCACTCTAACCCATCAACCTCAGCTCCTGGTTCCGATCCACTACAGATCGAAAAATCTAACCCAGACTTAGTGATTAAGCCGCCCGCCAAGGGTGTACTTCGAAGGTCTGCTTTCAATCCACATGCGAGAGCAGTCCAGAATTACAACATTGTTGAGGACTTAGCTGTTTCACCTTCAGCAATGTCGGCACTCGAAGTGCTGCAATCATGCCCAGCACAACGGAAATTGCTTTTGTCGGCTATCGGAGCTGTCGATGTTCAGGACCCGAACCTAATGATATTTGATCTAGAAAATAGTACGCCACGTCTCCCCCATCAAATGGCTTTCCAAATTCCAGTGATAGTCAAAAACAGGCCTATTCATCGGACTGTGATTGATGAGGGAGCTTCTACGTGTATTATGTCGATTCAATGTTGGAGATCGCTTGGTTCTCCTTCGTTGAACCAATCCCCCACCATCCTTAAGGCCTTTGATGGCCGTGGGTTCCGTCCGTTTGGTATTCTACAAGAATTGCCTATAGGGGTTGAAGGTAAAACCGTTAGTCTGGATGTGGAAGTGGTTGATGCCCCTCTAGACTACAACCTTCTTTTGGGTCGAAGTTGGTCATATGCTATGACAGCGGTCGTTTCATCGGTCTTCAGAGTAATTAAGTTTCCACATAACGGTAAGATCGTGACTATTGATCAGCTGACATACTTTTCATCCGACCCAGCCTCTTCAGAGAGTATCCAGCATGTTGGTAAGACGACAATCCCTTATAGGGACGTTGGTGTAGGTTTAGTTAAGGATTCCGGTTTACTGGGAACTTTTCCTCTCCCTCCACTCAGCGCAGATCCTTCGTTTGCAACCATTCATATGATTACATCAGAAAACATTATTTATGATGATCCTTGGTTCGTCCCATCTGACTCTGAGATAGACTCACTCGGTAATGCTATGCCTTTGAGTCCATATGAAATTGCTTATGAAGCTCTCATGTCTTTTACTGACTTTCATTCAACCGAAGTCGACCAAATGAATGTGGTCAGTGAAGAGTCACTTTTCACCTCACCCTTAGAACGGATAACGTTTCCCGAAGTCGTGTCATCTGACGAACAACTTCGCGAAATCCTAAGTGTAGATGATCTACCATGGGAGGATCTCCATCACAGATCTTCGTTTTTACCTAAGGATGATGCATTTGAAAATGATTTTTCATCTATCTTTACCGCTGAATATGTCAAAGACGCTCAGGATCCAACGAAACATTCTGATTCGGAGTTGAATTTAGGGAATATTTCTCGTACTATTCCCATTGATATTTCAGTAAAGCCCGGAATCGAGGAAAACATTCATATAGGTGCCGCATGTACTGAAGAAGAAATCCAAACTTACAAGGCCCTATTCCAAGAATTCCGCGACGTGTTTGCCTGGTCTTACGAGGAAATGCCGGGAATTGATCCTGCCATTGTTGTTCATGAAATAAAGACCTACCCGGATGCTAAACCCGTCCGGCAACGGTTGCGTCAAATTCACCCTCGAAAAGCGGCTGCGATTAAAGCAGAAGTCGAAAAGCTGTTGAAAGCAGGTTTCATTTATCCGATCCCGTTAACGGATTGGGTATCGAATATTGTTCCGGTCAATAAGAAACAAGGAACAATAAGAATCTGTATCGACTATAGGGATATAAATCGAGCTTGTCCAAAAGACAACTATCCTACGCCTTATATCGATCAAATTATTGATGATTGTGCCGGAAGTGAAATGTTTTCCTTCATGGATGGTTTCTCGGGCTATAATCAAATCAATATTCTACCTGCCGACCAACCAAAAACGGCATTCATTTTTCCATGGGGGACATTTGCTTATTGCAAGTTACCTTTTGGGCTTAAGAATGCCGGGGCCACTTTTCAACGGGCGATGTCTTATGCATTTCATGACATCAAGCACATTGTGCAACCCTATCTCGATGATTTGCCTGCTCATTCTTTACATCGAGCTGATCACCTTGTCCACCTACGAGCAATCTTTATGAGGTGTAGGCATTATCGAATTCGGTTGAATCCCCACAAGTGTGTTTTCTGTATAGAAACAGGTCGATTGCTGGGATTTGTTGTTTCAAAAGCCGGCATTCGCGTCGATCCCTCAAAAGTCGAGGCTATCATCAAATTGCCTCCTCCTTCGAGTTTGCGCCAACTCCAAAGTTTGCAAGGGAAAGCGAACTTTTTACGCCGATTCATCCCAAACTACGCCGAGGTCACTAAAGGTTTTACACGGTTGTTGAAACAGAATGCACAATTCTTTTGGGACGAGATTGCCCAACAATCTTTTGATGCACTTAAACACGCGTTGACCCATGCACCGTTATTGCATCCTCCCAACTACAACCAAGACTACTTCTTATACCTCGCAGCTTCGCATTCCACCATTGGAATGGTGTTAGTTCAAGAAGATGAATTCGGAGCGGAGCATGTGATATATTATCTTAGTAGGACCTTGAATCCCACTGAGCTAAAATATTCGCATGTGGAGAAATTGGCCCTGGCAGCCGTTCAAGCTGTCCAGCGTTTCCGTCACTACATTCTTCTCCGCAAAACTACAGTTATTTCGGATTGCAACCCTATGATTTATATTTTGACAAAACAACTGCTAGGGGGCAAGTACTCTAAATGGATTGTCATCCTGCAAGAGTTCGACTTGGAGTTCGAGAAGTCCAAGTCTAAGAAATCCTTAGTTTTTGCGGAATTGATGTGTGATTTCCCGAGTGCTGACACAGAGACTGTGGCAGAGGAGTCCATTGCGGACGAATCTTTGTTTCTTATCAGTACTGTAGATCCGTGGTACGGGGATATAATCATTTATCTCCAAACCCAAACCTTTCGGCCTGAAGCTTCCAAAGCGGAACGTCGAAAAATTCGGTTTCAATCCCAGCCATACAAAATTATTGGAGATACACTTTATCGCCGGGGGGCAGACTTAGTTTTTCGACGTTGTTTAACTCACGAAGAGGCTGAGAGGGTTTTGAATGATTGTCACTCTGGAGCATGTGGCGGTCATATGTCTGGGTATGCCACAGCTCAGAAGGTGTTGCGCGCTGGCTATTTCTGGCCGTCTATGTTTAAAGATTGTATCATTGCAGTCAGGAAGTGCCACAACTGTCAAGTGTTTGATCGCAAGATGCGCGCTCCACCTGCTCCTCTCCACCCTATAATTGCCGTTGGTCCATTCGCCAAATGGGGTATCGACTTTATTACTTGTAACCCTCACTCGGCCGGGGGGCATGCGTATATCATCCTTGCGGTTGATTATTTTGAGTCTATCAACAAAGTTCTAGTTATCATGATCCGACGAACCATTGGTGTTCATCGGTCGAATTGGCACAACATGTTATTTTCAGCAGTATGGGAATGCCTACCTCAGTGATGATATAATCTTATACATGTATTTTGTGTTGAAAATTGCAGGTTCCAACCAGGTCATCCACAAGACAATCCTTGAAATGATAAAGCGCTTCACCCTTCCTAGAATTACAAAACCCTAATCTATTCCAGGCTTCGCACTTTAGGGGGCAATCTGTTACACTAAAAAATGTCACCATGACTACTTACAGTTAGTATGGCTCAAATCAACAGTCATGCTACCCTCTTAGGCAAGTCTTATGCCTCTGCTATCCATCTCAAACTCAAAGAAGAGAGAAAGTCTTGTAAAGAATGTGTTTATCTCTGGGGTCGCGGGTTCTCTCTAGCCTTACCTACGGGGACGCTCACAATGTTCACAAAAGTTGCGTCCTTGGATGCTCTGTATGTTAAGGGACAGGTGCGTCCTTCTGTAAAAGGAAAAATGCGCGAGTTTCATCTTAAAAAAGTTACTTGTGGTTACTTCTAGAACTTTCTAGAGGTCGGTTTGATGAAATGGATGCGCCTCCAGTTGGTTCATGTATCCCTATTAAGGAGGAACTTATCCCATCAATAAGGGAGCTATCCCACCCAAAGAGGGGGATTATCCCATTGATGGTGGACCTGAATAACCTCTTTACAGCACTATAAATAAAGACATTGAGCCAGAGGGAGGAGAGGTTGGAGCTATACATTTTCTTTGGGTAAATGCTGCAGGAATTAGGACTCCCATTTAGAACCTTGTGAGGAGAGATTGTCTTTGCTTGATTCTACTTGGAAGTGGGTGAGCTTTGTCAAAGTAGAGGAAAACCCTTGATGGACCCTGGGAGGAACTTGCACAACACCAAGGCCAGGTTGTAAGAGTTTCTTTGTTTCGTTATTAATACAAACTGGTTTATTTTTCTCAATAGCTTGTGTTAATGAGTTATTTCATGTGTTCCTTGGTCTGCATGTTGAATATATGTTTTATTATATGAAATGCAAGTGCTTGGTAATTGTTTGATTGTTTGTGGTTGCAGGAATTGACTTGAAGGAGGAGCTCATCCGGATCGGCAAGGACGGACTACAACAACAGCGTTTTGGAATAAGGTAAGCCTAAACACTTGTAGTTTTCATGTTTTAAAAGGTATATTTAGAGAAAGATCACTCCATTTTGTCTTGTTTGTCGCTAGAGATTCTAGACTCCTAGGGAGGTCAGTTGTGTCCGCACAAATGACTTTTTCCGCCACGACAATCAAGTTAGCCCACCTACCCATGTGTGGATCTCGTGGGGTGCTGATTGAAACTGGCACTCTAGGACGAAGTGCTGGGACCCTATCAAAAAAGAAAGAACACAAAATAGTCCCATATCCGAAGTTTTTTGTCTGCCCTCTCTTAATGGAAGTTAGTTGGCTTTTCAGGTTGGCCAGAAGAGGAGTACACCAGTCAAATACAGTGGTCAAACAATCTACCACCATGCTCATGGCTGGCCATGATGCCTGGTGTAGAGTGTTATAGACATTTTTGTGCCCTACAACTCCAAGCATGAAATGTCCATAAACCAAGGGCTCCTAAGTCCCTAAAAGTGTTGTTCTAAACCCTAAAGGAACAAGGTCAATAGATTACAGCTTCTCCCAAAAGTTCTCCACCAGAAACTGCTCAGAATTGGTCAAAACAGGATCATTTCAGCTGCTCCACTGGCTAAGTGTGTTGCATTGCACCTAAATACACTGTGAGGGTGCGTTGCATTTCAAAACTCCCTTCTGTAGGGTGCGATGGGCGAGAAATGACAAATGGCAGTGTCATTCCGCGAGGTGGAGAGGCAAAGGAAGCTTCCAGAATCTTCTCCTGTGACACTTGCCTCACTGAATTCGACCAAGGATGAGTAATAGGCCCTCAGTCTCCAAGTGGAAGCAAGAACTGACAGAGAGAAGACACTAATCAAATCACAAGCTGACTCATCCTCCTTACAAATATCTATATATGGATCCCTCATCCCAGAGATCCAGAGGCTGGAATTTTGCATATTGTAAGGAATTGTTGTTGGTTTCTAGAGACAAACATCAGATTGTTGGGTGATTTATGCTTTGTTTGAGGTGAAGAGGGGCTTCTTTGCCGGGAGGTTGATGCTGGGTCGGAACCACTGGTTGTAACTCCTCCTGGACCTTTTCTTGTTTATCAATAAAAACTATTTGAGTTTTCCTCCATGCTTTTGTATCATTGATGCTAGTTACATTTGTATGGTTAACTTAAATCTGATCCTAAGTTGTTTATGAATATAGATCCATGTCTTTGTATAGTGCTCTGCTTCTGTGATCTTACAGGTACTTTGTGAAGCTGGGCATGCAAGGGAGCAGGTAGCTAGAGACTATCAAAGAAGAGAGGGATTGGATCAAAGGATTAGCGCAAGACACAGGTTGGTTCTTTCTATTCCTCTCTATCTATAATTCATAAAGGAAATACAAAAGTAGTTTTTCTCTGTTTGTTTCTAAGGTAGCTGTCACACCTTAGTGGGATAGAGTAGTTCTAAATAGACACTTTTCCCTGTAACATAGAGAAACTGATCCGTTCACTCTGGCTATAGTGAACAACATTATCCTCAGCGATAGACTCTCCACATGTTTGATTGGAATTTAACTTCCAACATTCTCTGGATGTCCCAGGAAATATATATGTACGTATTCCTTGATCGAGAGACTGCCTCATGTCTTGCCCCTGGAATGTACTACCTCTCCCCTTCGGGAAAGGGCTGTGATGAAATAAATGTCGTCCACTTCTATCCTGAGTGGCATCTGGTCAATCATAAATGCATCATCCTCGATACTCCAGTAATCAATGAGCATCTCACGCAGACGTGTGTTTGCTTTCATATTTGGCAATTTGAAGAATTTTAGCAAGCCACATCCCCGTAAGGCATCCAAAGCATTAGGATCGTTCATGACCTCATCATCCACTGAGGTATGCTCTCTTTCTCGCCAAGTGACTGGCATCCTGAAGAAAAAATGATTTTAGACCGTTAGTTTTTTCTGTTTGAAATGTTCGCGGCGAATACACGGGTCCATTTACACACAGTCACGTGTAGGGCCCACATGTACGGGGGTTTAATATTTACAACCCGCGTATACGCTGCGGTGAAGTTTTTGACAAAAAATTCAACGGTAAAACATAAATTAAAAATTCTAAAACTAGTCACAATTGATTGCAAGACAAGTATAAGAGTTACCTGGAGATTTTGGAAGAATCTGAACGATTGAATTTGGCGTATGGAAAAGTTTGCTCCTTTTGCTGCACCTCTCTGCTCTCAAACTCAAATGGTGAAAATGGTGAGTCCAAAAACTCTTATAGGCTTTGAAAATGCAAAAAAATTTCAAAACTTAATTTTGTTTGTCTCATGTAACTTTTAACTTGGGAGCTTGGAATGTCGAGAATGGTTTGACTTTCAGGACATTTTGGACATTTTTTTCGGTTTCAAGACAGTTCCATGACTGTTGACTCATCATGGTAGGTATCATTTTCTCACTGGCATATAGGTTAGGGAAGCCATTTTTCTGTTGCATTATGCATACTAGCCTCCATTGTCGATACATTTTCCATAGGGTCAATCCCATCGTGTTATGGTTCGTAAACCATCTTCACTCGCCGATTCTTTAAATCATGACATGATGGTAGAAGCCATCCTTTACATGGGCATCGTATTTAGCACCTCACTGACATTTTCTGCCCATGCTGCTTCGATTTGAGTAGGTTCGGGAGTCCTCTGTAGTCCTGCCATGACTTATGCGATGAAGACTCATTCCTCTTTGCTTCTTCGCTTTGTTCTGGCCTTATACCCTAGAGGCTCCTTTGTGTTGAGTTATACTACTACATTGCATTTTGACCATTTTCACCTTTTGGCCTTGAGCCGGCTTCACTTGGACTCGTGTTTAAGCCAAATTTTGACTATGACGACCGCAAAATCAAACTTGCATTCCTTTAACTTCTGCAACTTGACACACCTTGACCCGTGGAAGAAACACACCTTTGAGTGTCATTGACTAGTTTTCACCTCCCTGCATTGAGCATAGGAATGTTCCAATCCCAGGAACTAGATCATTTGTTTCACCGACACTCATTCTTTCCACTATACTATAGAATTCTTTTATTCTTTTTCTAGCTTAAAAGAAAAAGACAAAAAAAAATATATATTCCAAAAAAGAGCGGGAACGGTACAATATTTCCATTTATTATTGGCAGCTAGAGTCAGTTGTGTCGCCCTTGAACAAAGCACTTGAAAACAAAGACTCCTCCATTTGGGCGGGATTTAGTTTGACTTAGGTACGCCTTAACCTTGTTATTGAGTCAGTTCTCCCCCGATTGGTTATCTCTTCCAATCATATGGAGGGTTCGTTCGTGCCTCCTGCATGACGAACTTATACAGAGTCATCATATGCTGCCACATAGTCACATTGAGTCGTGCTTTTGTTCAAGGGAAGTTAGCCTGAGTCGGCCTCTCTGCGGTGTCTCTTGACTTATTTTTCAGTCGACCATCCCTGGTTGTCAGTATCATGTCTATCATCACATCAGTTATATTGTTCCTTTACTCATGCCGGTTTGAGAAGGTCTCCATTGACTTCTTGTTGGCGGGTCTTGTCCTTATCGACGACGACATCTTGCTCTGAGGACAAGCCTAGAGCTACACCCTAGCCCTATTTTCATTATTGATAGGTCACCTTGTGCTCAGCATCGATCAATATCATGGGTCTTTGACTGAGTGGTTTCCCTTGTGTTCAACATCAGCTTACATTATCACACATTGGGATTCATGTAGCACCTCGGTTTCCATTTGACCCTATTGGTGGATACCTCACCTCTGTGCCAGCTTTCATTATTGGTTGGTTTAGAGGGTTTCTGTTGTGCGCTAGCCACATCTTGTGTACGCCGGAAACATACTTCGGTCGGGTTACTACATCTTTTTCGTCCGATTCCTTCCACATTATTGGCCAACGGGTTACACTCGTGCTATATTGATGAAGGATGCCTTAATGCCTTCCTTCTAGCGGATCTTTCCCTATCGACTTCGACTCATTGCTCTGGGGCAAAGATCTAGAGTCCATTTGGCAATACCTTGGGGTTTGCAGTCATTAGTGGCAGATCCTTTGTTATCGACAGTGGGAAACCATCATTGTCTCCTGATTGATATATTCTTACAGGTGTTCGACTCCAGCTCATCTATTCACACTTGTTAGATTGTACTAGGTACCTTGACACTTATTATCATTATCAGTGAGTAGTCTCACGTTTGTTAACGGTATACATCAATGACTGGTAATCAAATGATTTCTCACATGGTCGACTTCAGATCATTTATTCCCTTGGTGTAGAAATGTACCATAGCGGTCGGTGAAGACCTCATGTTGTATCAGCATTCATTGGTTCACTTGACAGTTGCTCCTGTTGCTGCTAGTTGATACCATTCCACCTTATATGTTGTAGTCAGTCATGGTGACATTCTATATGCTGGAACCTGAGTTTGCAGTGTAGTACCATCCTATTCCATCATGTTCATTTGGTACCTTTTTTTATCAGTCTTTGATATCAGTGATCCGGTTCATTCTTCAGCATCATTGACATTCTTATATGTGATATTCAGACATGTACTTATTCGATCATGATCAGATGATCCATTATGTATTTTCCAGTTCTGTATACTTGTATACTTAGTGGATCCACTTGTACTTGATATGCGGACATGCTTTACTTTCTCTGAGCATGGGTATGCCTGCCTCAGACAGTGTTTCTTTCTGATCTCCTTTTGTGGCTTGGCAGGCTGAACTCTGGTGAAGTCCTTCTCAGTTTTTGGCAGATTTCCTTTCCGTGAACTTGCTTAATACATTTCGGCCATCATGTACCCCTTCTGACCTCATATATTAGGGGGCATCTGTTATAGCTCCAAACCTCACTCTTGATGTTTGTGATGCTGCACTCATGGCCTAGGGAAACCCCTCCTTCCAAACCTGGTCCAAAATTTAAAAAATAGTGTTTTATTCCCTATACGTGACATTTCCCTGAGTTAAACATGTGTGTACGCGGGTCTGTGTATACCCAACACGCGTATATTTCTTAAAACACTTAAAAAAATTAAATCTCCTTAATTTTGGGCAGAGATTGTGGGTTTTACCTGCTGATGACCTATTAGTGCTCGTGGCCAACTGTTCCCAACGAATTCCCAACTAAAAAACTACTTTGGGAGAAGTATAAAAAGGCTTCAATGGGAAGGCCTAATGGGAGGAGAGAAGAGAGAGAAAGGTTACTATGCTGAGATTTCCCTGACCAAGTTGAAGGTCCTAGTGCCTCCTGCACTTCCCCCATTTACAGGAAACCCTTGTTTCCTTGTGTGATGATGTCTATCTACTACTTGAGATATCATGGAGTAAGTCATGGAAGGAGTTTGTTAAAGGCTTGAGACTGGACGAATCCAGAGGACAATTCCGCTTGGAGCCTGCGAAAGGACGAATCAGGTGAAATTATTCCTTTCTGTACTTTATTTGGCCATAATAAAAGAAACACTTGTCGTTGTTCCTGATATAAATCTTCTTCATGCTTATGATGTCCATGTTATGATTCATATATGAATGGTTGTTTAATTGCATAACTAACTACCTTTCAATATACTATGAAGATGATTTCTTTATGATGTTTAGTCCATATACTGCTATACTTTCTTGAATTGACTGTTTTGCAGGTTGAAGGAGCAAAAGGAACTCCAAGAGGGTTTGGAACCTGGCAGGATCTTCTCAAACGAAGGACCCCCAGGTACGCCCCTTATCGTATAGTTTTCTTATATTAGTGTTATGGTTGTATGGAATGTGTGTTTCTTTGTATAGACAACCTCCGATCTGCTAGGGTGTCAACCCAAAGACCCTAGGGGAATTCATCCCTTAACAATTGTTATCACTCAGGTTGTTCCCTGCCTCCAGAAGGGAATACGACAGAGGTAACCACTAACCAGTCTTTTAGCTGCAGATTCTAGCCAACTTGCAACCAGAGAGGGCTCTCTCTTTGTAATTTAGCTTTGTTTTGAAGTATTTTAGGCTAGTTATGATGCACAGAGTTTGATTTTAAATTTGTTAGATGGTGATCCTAAATAGAGCTGGGGTGCAAGTCTAAAACTATTTATACCATTGGGAAAATGGGGTCAATGAGGACGAACCGCTGAGAGTGTTCTCTTTGGTAAAGCTCAATGCTACAGAGCAAGATAATCAGTCTTGGGACAATTTTGAGATCTGGAAGTTAATGGAATGTAAGCCAGTGGATGAAGGGCAGTCAAGAATCCTTCATTATGCTGGCAGAGGGAAGGTGCATGAATATTATCAAGGAGAAGTAAGGAATTCCTAGGCAATATTCAAAGTGAAAGAATCAGCGGAAACAGGAGCAGCTAAGAATTCCTGTTTATGACTAATTCTGAAGAAAACATAATTAATACCAGAGATTGAACAGAGAGTGTATTTAAAAAAATTCTCAGCTATTCTTTTTCTCTGTTACTAAGACTATGAAACATATATGAAATTTGCAAACACAGAAAACATAAACGCAGGTTAGAGCAACTTATTGATCCATAGAAAGACACAGGAATTCTGTAGCAGTTCCCAGAACATCAAATCCACATTCAGACGGTCCAGCAGCAATGAAATTCAACAACCTTTGTATTAACAAGTCTCAGAGTTACAGCGCAGTCCAGAGAGTAAATCACCAACCCCAAATACATCTTATGGGGAGGTATTTATACAAAAAGGAGATACAAAATATCATGTAGATAAGTTCTCAAGCAATAACTTCCTTCACCAACTCTTCAGAAGAAGTTACTGAGAGAAATGAATGCCACAGTAAATGTTGGTGTGCTGGCTATTTAATTTGTCAGAGATTTTTGACTTTTGGACTGAGTGAGTCAGCTGGTAGCTGCTTCTTTACTCTGCACTCCTGCATTTGTTGCCTTGCTGTTTTGCTGTGTTGTTGTCATGGCCTTGTCATCGATGCTTGGTCTTGCATTAATGAGCTGCATTCACGATCTGACTTCCTCTTTCTGCTGTTTTCAGTCTTTGACAGGTGGCTCGTGCATTTGAATTTGCTGACTTGTAGCTGATCAAAAAAGGAAAAAGAAACAAAATTACCTCGGTAAAACCTCCAGCATTCCCTGCCACCATTCTTCTGTTGGCAACTGATGTCTTTGTATTTTTATTAGTGTTTCATCAGCTTCAGTATATCTATAGAAGTTGGGATGGACCTCAAAAAGGTGATTTATCTCATGTTCAATGTAGAACAAATTCTCTAATTTGTCATACAGACTCTGTCCAGAGGGAGGCACTGTGTCTTCTGACATGCTTGATGAAGCTGTAATTTGATTAGAAACATAGGTGTTTACCCTGTTAGCATACTGTTCATGTGTTAGCAGTCTTCCACTACTGGTTAATACGCTGGGTAACCCTTTGCTCTGCAATGTTGCAAACTTTAGTTTGAAGGCATTTATTTTTGTCTGCATTTCTTGGCACTTTCTTTCTAAAGTCTGTACAAAATTCCTAAGGGTCAGCACCTTTTTTACTATCAAAATGGTGTCTGTACTGTTCCTGATATCTAGAGCTGCTAGCTGCTCTTTGGTATGAATATTCAAAAATTAAATCATTTTATTGGCTTGATCAGGCATGTTTCCCAATGATGCTCTGGCCTTTTGAGTTTCAAATTGAGCGATCCCTATCAATTCTATTTGCTCATGTATAGTCTGAATTGATTGCCATTGGTCAGTGATAGATTGGCCAATTTTGGCCCACAGAATTGTCTTGATTTCAGCCAGAGTTTTATGCAGAGTAAGCTCTTTTTCTAAGGATTTTATTTTATTATCCAAGGCCTTTATTTCTCTTGTTTTTTCAGCCACTGTTATCTTGGACTTGTCATAGCTTACTTCCAGCTTGGCCAACTTTTCTTTGGCCTCTTTTAGCTCTGTCATTTGAACCTCTAGCTCTTTTACTGCTCTCATCATTTCTTCCATACTCATGCTAGATTCTGGTGTTGTTGTTGTTGCTGCTGCTGAAGCATCCGTGGTTGATGTACTTGTTGCTGATGCTGGGATGATAGGAGGGATTGCTGCTGCAAGTGTGGGAGGAGCAGAGGGAACTATTGGAGCTGTTACAGGTGGCTGGGAGGTCGACTCTCCCTACTTGCCTTGTAATGCTTTCTCCAATTCTTTCTCCATTTTAATTATTCTTTGATTCATCCTCATCAACAAATCCATTGTATCTCCTTCTGCCTTCTCTTCTGCAAGTTCTGTAGTTTGTGGGTACATGGTTGCAGGTAGCCTCAATTGCTTTCTAAGTGCAGCAATATCTTCTTCCTTTTTCCTTATGAGGGCTTTGATGCCCTTGGCATCCTTAGGATCATGCCCTAGCTCAACAATAATTTCCTCCAGGGTCTTTATTCTGTTGTCTTTAGCCAAGGAAGAAATTCTTTCCAAATCCAATTAGGTAGATGTATTGCTTAATGACTCCTTCAGTGGGTGGGCCAGCATTGCCTTGTCTACCAATGTAGAATAGACCATTTCACCTGTTTGCTTGTGTAGCTCAATTTGATCCATTGGATGTATGTCTTTGGCGAGGACTTCTAGATTTGTCTTTATGTAGTCCGCAGCTGTCTGTGGTTGCTGAATCTTAGGCTTGAAATGACTTAAGATCATCTTTTCCTCCTTAAAGTCATAAGCTGCCATCAATCTTTGTTGTTTGGAGGGTGTTTTTTTGAGGAGTTGATCATAAAGCTGTATTCTTAATAATTCATTTTGGGCCTTAATTTCCATGAATGTTCCTTTAATACCAGGTGGTTGCTTACTTTGCTGCCTTGAGGAGGATACCTCCATACCATGTTGCCTCTCTGTTTCTTGTCTATGAGAGCTGGTGGATGTTTGCTGGCTGGTTTCCCTCTCCCTCCTTGGACTCTCTATGACTCCTTCACTAATTTCCTCTTCAATTTGAGGATCTACTCTTTGCCTTTTGGCCTTTGGCTGCTGTGTTGACCCACTTGCAGGTGTGGTCTCTTCCCTGTCCCGTTTCTTGCTTCTTTCCTCATTGAGAGGAGTTTGTAATGCTGGAATCTGTGGTGCCTCTGTCTGCAGTGGAGGGGCTTGCCCTTGACTCTATTCCTTTGAGGTAGTTGGTTGGTCTGTCATTGTTTCTTGCTCTGTATCTACTACCTCCTTACCTTTTGCTGTACCTGCTGTTGGTGTAGTCCTTTCTTGGGCAGCTTGTGAAGCTGCAGCAGTTGATGTGCCTTCTCCGACTTGTTGTGGCAGTTTGAATGACACCTGCCCAAAAGAATCCAAGTCAAGAGTCTTTTCCAAATCTTTCACATTTTGCTCCATTATTTCTTCCTGAGTGAACTCTTCAACTAGTGTGCCTTCCACCCACTCATCTTGGTTGGCAAATTGTTCTATCTGTGGAATTTTGCAATGTTCATAGGCTGACAGCCTATATTTTATTTTTCTGGCATTGATAAAGCCATTTGGGTCATAAGGTACCCACCAAAAACTTCTTTTTAACCTGAGTTTCTCCCCCAATATTTGATCAACATCTTTCCATCCTTCTTTTTTGTTCAGGACAAAGGGGCCTAGTTGGTCTCTGAATTTCAACTGAGCCTTTTTCTTGGTGCTATGAAAATGAGTTAGATCCAAATTGATAAATTTCCTGTAATATTCCAAGGCAAACAATCTCATTGGCACATATCTTGGCAGTCTGTAGGGACACAACTCACAGCCATATATCCTGATGACAGTGTGATTCTAGTAAAAGTACCAGTCACCTATTTTGTAGTTTTTTGAGAGCTGCAATATTTTTTGCATATCATAGGATAGCCTAGGAGGAGGAATTGTTTTTAGGAGAGAAGAGACTGGATAGACAAACATGTCAATGAACTCACAGTAAGAGTAGGGAGAGCTGCGGACTTCATGAAAGACTGAGGTCCAAAAAATTACAGACCTCTTTTCTCCTTTAGAGTCCAATCTTTTGATGGGGCATTGGAAACAGTCTGGCTGATAATATAGGAATAGATGATAGATGTAGGATGAATACTTGAAGACTCCCTCCCTATCTAGTTTCAACAATTGGTCATGTATCTTGTTAGCAATGAATTTGGCATAATTGTACTTGACAGCAGGGGGCTGCCCTGGGGTAAATGCAGACAGTAAGACCAATATAGTTTCATCAATATGTTCACTTGTCTTGAAACCTAGAACATAAGATATCATATCAACAAGTAATTTACCCACTTCATTGAAATGTACATAGAGAAAAGGAGGTGGCCCTGTAGGCTGGCGATCTGCTCTCATGAATACTTGGGCAATTCGGGCTATCTCTGAGCTGGAGAGTTTGGGACCTTCATCAAGCAAGAATTTCATAGAAAGAGGGAACAACAGCTCAGTTGGCTTGAAATTTAGCATTTTATTGATGGAGTCAGGAGTTATATGAAAGAGGATGCTCCCAGATGGAGACTTGACTGCCCTTTGATTTGGTTCATAGTTTTCACAGCAGAGGTGAATTATCTTAGGGAAGATATTGACAGAGGGGAGGAAGTATATGGGAAAATTTGATTCCCATATCCCATACAAATCATTGTTATTCAGATAACTGTTTCTCAGCTCACAAAATGTCTGCAGGTGGTTTCTGTCACCAACCAAGTCTTGGATTAGGTAGTCCCTATCAGCCAAAGGTAGTGCTTCTAATTCCCTGTGGGGTGCATTGAGAGGAGTAATGTTTAAAGCCACTGGAGTCTCTATGGCTCAATTTTATGAGTGTGAACTTGGAGACTGAGGTCTGTGTGGATGAAATGAGTAGAACAACAGTTTCAGGCCTCTTTCTGTGGAATTTTACAGATTAAATTTGGCCGAATGAACTCACGGGGTGAAAATGATGGTGAAAAAGATAACCTGCAGAGTTTTCTTTAGCGGAAACAGGATATGGGCAGCTCTGGGCTTTTTCCTTCGGCGCTCACAGAATAGAGTGAACTCGAGTTCGAGTCCATGGGAGAAACTTTGCAAAGGGAGACTATTTTTACAGGGTTTCTTGGTGGAAAATTGGAGAAAATTGGGGCTATGGTGCACTTTCTGCAGGTGTTTTGATGGTTTTAACTTAAATTTCGGAGTTCATAAGCAATTTAGTAGAGGAAACTGAAAATGACAGGGTTTGGGCATGACTGTAAGTAAATACCTGTTTTGATGGCATGGTGAGCGATTAGCAGGGGTGACTCGAGCTGCGGGGTCGAGCTACAGAGCAAATTTGCAGGGTGATGGACTGTGCAGCCTCGGTGGTGAATTGGTCGTAAAATCGCATGCAGAGGCCTCCACTAACGCACAAATAGAAATAACCAAAAAACAGTCATTTTCACGACTTTTAACACAATTTGGGCCTTTTTGGGCTTTTGGCGCTTTTTTATGATGACATCATCATGACGTATTTTTGTCGTGTAGCGGGTACGGAGGATGACGTGTCAGCTGACGTGTCGGATGACGTGGCGGACGACACGGAGGCGAGGTGGTGATGTCAGCTGATGACATGGCGCTGATATGGAGCGGTGGCAGGCGACGTGGAAGGCGACGTAATCAGGTGACGTGGTATGACGTCAGGGGGGAGGCGGCGGGGCGGTAAGCGGTATTCCCCGCACCGCCTTTGGCCCATGGTGGTTTTGGAGGAGGGGGCTCCAATCACGCCGGGAAGCCGACGCGTGGCAGGGGTACGACAGAAATACCGCCCATCCCCCGGATGCTAATGTTCGGCAGATGGGGGCTTCCGATATCGCCGCCAGCCATTAGATCTACGGCGCGGGATCCGACGGTCGACGGGTAATGCAACTGGCGGGGGTTTACAACAAGGGGGCCCGCACATTATTTAAATGTTTAATAATGTTTCAGGGGGTATAAAACTTTGGTTATGGCGGAACGGTTATTCATTTAACTGGATGTTAAATGAAACTCGATATATACATGCACGCCAGGTTAATGTATGGTTTATGAACGTGGAAGGGTTATCATTAAGGTTCCAAATGAACCCATAATTCCCGAACTTTGATATAAGGCTATAGTTGCCAGGGGTAGGGATATTATCTATTTTTGGGTTTTTTATATAGTTTTTTTATAGAATAGGGGTGGGAAAAATAATAAAGGAGCTATATAATAAAGTTAATGTTAATATGATTTTATGGATAGGTAATGCTAAGTTTATAAGGTAATAACTTAGGTTTTTAGGGAAATGAAGTAAAATGGTAAGATCTTTTACACAAGAAATGTGGCTTCTTTTAACTAAGTAAACTCAGAGTTCAACTTAGCATTTCTCATAAAATGAAGTGAAATAGGACTACTGGGCAGATCCCAAGGTCCTTGAGGGGATGTTAGTAAATGATTTCTGGGGGAATGAAAGGGGAAATTAGTCATGCTTCCACTGTTCTACAACCAAACAACTGCCATGGTACTTGTGTCATTCATGAGATGAATCTTTCTTGACAAGACAAAAAGTGATCACAAACTTGCTTCTGCAACCTCAAACTGCCTACTCAGCCTAATACACCTAGCATTTTTTCTTCCTTTTGATAGGGTGCATTTGGACTAGCAAACCCTGATTTTCCTCTTTTTCTTTTGAATGTCTTCCTATCTAAGTCTACCCTTATCTCTTCCAAGGGCCCAGATTAAGCAGTTGGGCTCCTTATTTTCTCTACCTATTTACTCATCTGCCAAGCTTACACTGTTTGGACATATCTTTATTCTCTATTCTAAAGACAAGTAAATTCAAACATGATCTAACCAGGATTGAACTGTCTGGCTATTCATCAACTATATGCAGAATCAACCACCTGTACACAATGAAATTCTGCAACAATGGAACAGTAGTGGAATTTAAACTAGCACACTTTCTTGGTATTTTGGTTTGGGGTTCATTTTTATCATTTTTTCTGACCAATCCATTCTTTTTGCCCTTTGATTTTTCTTTTAGGGCATACCCTCTTTTCATTTTTTAATTTTCTTCCTTTGTTTACAAAATATGGAACCTTTGCAGCATGCAAGGATGAACATATTTGGCCCTTCTACAGTCAATCATGAAAAATGAAACCTATTGGTATAGGAACCTAACAACAAGTACACTACATGATGGTCATGTTTCGGGAACTTCGGGGTATGTCACAGGGAAGTGCAGGAGGTGTGAAAAAATACTATGTAAGAGATGCCCCCTAAAGCATGAAGGCAGAACAGGGAGTGATGGCTGAGATGCTTTACGATCTTTTGCAAGGACGAGAACAAACACTGTCAGGAGACCTGCAAATCAAGGACGCTTATACATATACATATCTGATATCAAAACACAAATCCATGGTATGGACGTAGCTATCCGGATAGTAAGGACTATGAAAGAGATCCACGGCATGGGCGCAGCCATCCGAATGAGAAGGATCGTCTGTAAATCTAAGATCCAAGGTATGTATGCAGCCACCCGATATAGAAGGGTCATCATAAATGTAAAGTCCTATGGTATGGTCACAGCCATCGGTATAAAAGAAACATTGTAAAATCATGAACATAGCTCCATGCAGCCTGAGTCATATCAGACAAAATTCAGGGTCTTGCGCTCCATCCCAACTCGATCAAAGTACAAATTCTAACATGTGAATAAATGTGTCGAAGTCGAACATTCTAGAAAACCACTTGATTACCGTCCAATGATGTGGATGGTTAACGGGCATGAGAGAAACCACCAGTAATGACAATGATTCTCAAGGTACGATAATACAATCTGTGAATGTGAAAATGAAGCTGATGTCAAACACTCGTGGAATCATCCGATCGAAGTCCAATGATGAAAACATGTCGTCGGATGCGAATAACTTGCCATTAAGGTATGTAAGATCTAAGGGACTGAAAGGGAGTCTCTAAGTCAACTCCCTGGATAATGAGTTGAATTCGACTGGAAGTGACCCATCGAAGGAGGGCCATGATGAGTCCCCCATAATCGACACGAAACAAGGAATAAGTGGATTGAAATGAATAGGATCCAAGACTGTAGAAAAGGGTCAAACAATGTATAGGTAATAGACTTCAGATAGGACTTCTCTTGAACATCGGAGACACGACTCCGGAGTGTGGCAGCATTTGACTAACATAATACCAAGGATCATGATGATGAAATGGACTAGTCAGATGAGAGGCACAATGGATCACCCAAACCCCGAAGGACAAGTGACTGAGTGAGGATATCCCCAACCCAATACGAGAAACAGATGAGTGTCATGTTCAAGAGTGACAAGCTGCATATACAAGGGATGTTTCACTTTCATTTTCCCCACTATTTCTAGCGAGTACCCCAATTATATCACAAGATTGAAGGGGATAGCATATGTTTGTCATATAAGTTCATTCTTCGAATGAATCCATCCTAGTAAGTTTTACGAGTCCTATGAAGGAGAAACTCGGTCTCATCATGGTGACGAGTCTTTCGTCGTAAATATTTTAACGATTCTAATGGAAAGATAACTCGGTATCTTTTTCATATTTAGAGAGTTTGAAAAAGAGACGAAAAAGAAAACTCCATCATGTCCCTTTTCATAATTTGTCCCTCGAACCTGAAAAGCTAGAAAACAATATCCGAGAGAACCTCTTGGCCATGTCAACCAAGGTGTACCTTTTTCGAAAATAGCCAATCTCAACTCGAAAAATGCGTAAACGTATACTAAGAGGACGTCAATTCATTTAATTTAATGAGTTCGAAAAGACGAGTACTCGGCGATATTTTCATGTTTCGAGAGTCAGAAAAGAGCTTAAAGATGACTCCAAGAGAGTTCCTTTTTCGTTTATTTTTAACGAGTCCAAAAAAGAGATAAAATATAACTCAATGAATCAATCAAAGATTATCACTGTATCCACCAAAAAGTACCTATAATTGCACAAAGATAACCACACATCACTGATATCAAGGAAAATAATAAAATATTGGCAAAAATGAGTTTAAAACTTATAAATAGACTAAAAGTAAAATCATTTTTACCATTTCACTTGGAGTAAATTTGAGAGTGCATTTTTACCCCATTTTCTTCGATTTTTCAGGCAATCAGTGTGGGAGATCTAGGGCATTATTTCACGAACCGTTAATTACAGGTAAGAGCTCTGCCTTTTGTCTTGCATTTCATTATGTTTTTATGTTTTTTCATTGAGTTTTTGCTTACCAGAGGGAAGGATTTCATTGTTTTATAGTGGGAGCGATCATCGCGGGTTTTCTCATCAGACCCGCGATGGTCGCCCCTGAGTTGAAAGGCCTTTGCGATGACATCGCAGGTTTAATAAAAATAGACACGATGACTGCCAGGCAGAAATTTGAAGAAAAATCTTCCTCTTAGAGCGAAATGGGGTGATCATCGCGGGTTTGCTCATCATACCTACGATGGTCACCCCTGAGTCGAAAGGCCTTCACGATGACATCGTGGGTTTAATAAAAACAGACACGATGACTGCGAGGCAAAAATTTGAAGAAAAATCTTCCTCTTAGGGCGAAATTTATGAGTTTTAATCCATGGAAAAGCATTTAATTTATGTTTAATGGTTGTTTTGCAGGAGATTTTGGCAACATAGTCACCGAATGGAAGGAAAGGGGCCATGAGGCAGAAGATCATTAGGTTGCCCAAGAGATGGAATGTGTGAATGCTTTGAGGAACTATGGGCTACTAAAATTCTTCCGAACCACAAGACTCAGAGCCCAAATCGAGTTGCTGCAATGCCTGATCAGTTTATGGGGTATTTATCGAGAAATCTTCATTATTGGAGACCAAGAACTGGAACTCGAGGAAACAAAAATCCACTTCATTACTGGATTTTCTAGAAGAGGGGAAAGGGTTCAACTCTTCGGATCTCATCCTGGAGGTGAGAGCACCAATGCCCTAATCAGGAGACATTGCCCGGGTGCAGAAATGACAGTGAGTGGGAAGGTGAAGATAATGATTGTCGAAAATCTTCCCTTGAGGATGATTCTACACACCATGGCTCGTATAGCCAGGTCACAGGATTTACATGAGATTTCAAAATCTCAATTCCAGTATGCGGTAGACTGCCTTACTCCAACAATATTCAACTGGTGTGGTGGGTTGTTGTCCAATATGAAGAGGCAACTGACCAAAGGTAAGCAGGGAAACCTGAAGTAGTTCGGCTTTGGTTCGATCTTGGTCACTTTCTTTCTAGAGCGAGTGCCCCTATTTTGGTATCAGTGGACATAGGTACTAGATCCTGCTCCACAAGTTCTGAGGTTGGCCAGATGGAGTGAAATCATGCCTCGAGGAGGAGGGGGCCAGCATATGCATTTCCCTCCGTAGTTTTTTAGTTGGTTACATCGCTAACTAATCGTTGTGGATAACTACACCAATGCAGGCACAGATTTCAGATGGGATCTGGATCTACCTATGCCACCAAGTGAATAGTGGACTGATGCAGGTAAAACTTGTTTTTGGAGTTTTTCAAGTTTTATGAATTTTTTATGAAAGTGTATCCAAGATTTAACTTGTGATAAATGTGTAGATGTTGGACCAGAAAGGCCTCCTAGCATGTCACCAATAGAACAGCGAGTAGCACGTCAAATAGAGGATGCTCTTTATGAGGAAGGAGAAAATCCCATGGTGGAGATGGAACGCAACCTAGAAGTGATCACCTGTGGGATTCCAAAATATGTGACTATAGATGACGTGTCACTGTAATACCATAGGTATACAGTCAGAGTGTTTGGGGGACTGCGTTGGTTATTAGGCCGATTGATTAGAGTTGCCTCATGTTATCGCGAGAATCATGCAGGCGAATATCCTTTCTAGTTGTTTTTGCACTGTTGTAGGCTTTGAAAGCCATTTGTCGTGGAACACTTTATTTTTGTATATTTTGATGAAAAAACTTTGATAGACGCAATATATATATATATATATATATATATATATATATATATATATATAGAGAGAGAGAGAGAGAGAGAGAGAGAGAGAGAGAGATGCATGTTTTATTTTCTACTTATGTGTCCATGTATCATGATGATATGATCAGTTTTATAAATTACACAAATGTTTATCAAGAACATAATTTGCTAATGCATCTATTAATGTATTCAAGTTATGTGGAATGTGTTGATATGTGATAAAATCAAAATTTATTTCCAGTAATCGAACACATAGGTACATACGTAATATTTTTGGATTTTTTACTAAGTAATGATTAATCAATTGTAACACAACGATTTGTGAATCTAATTTAACAAATAAATTTCTCACGCCAAAAGCAACTGCTTCTGACAATAGTTCAATGACTGCATTGTATTCGACAATATTATTAGTTCTCCATCCCAATAAAATACCTTGTAAATCGACCAACTCGCCATCAGGGGCAAAGAGTGCCCAAGCTGTGGAAGACAAGTTCTGTGTGCTACGACAAGCACCATCATCAAAACCAACATAATGGTTTGATGACATCTGCAAACCAAGTAGAACACAAGGTAAGAAGATAAGCATGTCTGCAAAGAAAACAATCACACCAAAAATCAAAACCGCACACCGATGAATTCACACACTAATGTAAAAAAGTAATATTTACACGGATGACCACACATAAAAAGTTCAGATGGAGTCCATTTTCAGACTCGGGTAATCGATCAACAGAGAATAAAACCGAAGTTTCACCGTTGACATGACATGCAAGCATCGACTCGGTCAAATAATGGAATAACATGCATAAACGTCTATGCCCCCATGCCCCCGGGCAAGTGAGGGTTACAAGTCATAGGATGAATACCCCATTGCAATAATGGGCAAACAGAAAACTCGGTGAAAAAATCTCTTGAAAGGAGGCAAGAAAATATTAAGCTCGTGATGAGGAAAAGATGCTCCCAGTTGAAAGATTTTGACAACTTGAGGGTGAACTAAAATGTCAATGGAAAAGGTTGCAGTATTACCTTCAGACAAGACTTCATGCACCAAAACATGTGTTTGAAGAGGATGTGTCAGGTTATGAGAAATGAAAGCTTAAAGACACAAAGGAATCTCACTTAGGTTTGGAAGAAACGAATAACAATGTTGAATATCATTCCAAGGAATTTTGTCAAGAGACATAACCTCAATGACACTCTCGTCGGTTGGGAATGTCTTGTTCAAAGGATCTTAGGAATCCCAAGAACCAATCAAAGGATATTGTGCATAGGTATCCAAGTTCATACTGAAAACAGCATGACTTTCTGAAGCAACCACTGAAGTCGAGACAATTTCATGATAAGCTTGTTCCAACAGACTTAGCGGCATGAAATCACCAAGTGAATCAATCTGATCTGGAGAAGGAATAATCCATGGATCTGTAGAGATAGAGATCATATTGATTGAGGCGACATTCGGAGGTGGGAGAGAAAAATTTCCCATTAAAGCAGAATATTTAAAAAGACCTCCCCCACACTCTCATATTGAATTTCGGTATTTTCGACATATGAGACGTTACTGTTCGAGGCACTAGAAGAGAAAAAGTACAATTGGTCGACGGTGACAATTTTTCCTTCATGAGGAAAACGGAGCACCCAGAACAAAGAGGAAACCACACAAAACATGGCATGGGTCCAACTTCACCCGAGAAGAAGGTTGTAATTAAGATTCGCATCTACAACTTCCACTTCTAGCTCAACATTCTTCCCTTCCAAAGTGATAGGCAAACTTGTGAGAATACCATAAGGATGGGAGCCTCTACCATCAAAGGCCTCCAAGGTGTTTAGGGACTAGTTAAGGGGTGGAGAGGCAATGGCTTTCCAACATGAAATAGACATGATGCATGTGGAAGCACCTTCATCAATTATAGTCTGATGGATCATCTTTCCTTTTATAATAACTTGAATCAGAAAAGTAATCTAATGAGGAAGACGAGGAACATGGTTTTCGAGATTGAAAGTAATCAAACTAGAATTAGTAGGATCAATAGCTCTTATAGCAGACAATAATAATTTACGTTGCATTGGACATGTTTTCAGAACTTCCAAAGTAGACATCGTTGAAGGTGCTTGAGCTAGATCTTTGACTATACTGTAATGATGTGCAGCTCTAGCGTTCAGATTATAGAATGATTTCCGAAGCACACCTTTGGGAGGTGGTCAAAGAATGGATTCATTATTAGGTCGCTCAATATGGAGTGGACCAAAACTTGATGGAGTAGAAGTAGAAGGTGTATTAGTGGCTTCTTACTCCACTATCTACTTTTGAGGGGTTTGATAATCTTTCGATCGAGTAGTGACAGAGATAGGAAATGAACCCTGCATCATGAAAACTTGAGAACCAGATGAGGTAGAGGATTGCGGTTGGTCTACCAACTAAGTCTGCTGAAATGGAAATGGATCTTTCAAAATAGCCAGAGTCCCTTTCAATAAACGACTAAGTTCAAAACGTCGGGGACAATCCTTGGTCTAATGGTCTTCCTCACAAATGAGGCAAGGATATTTTGGCTTTCGTTTAGAGGAATCATCAGCAGATGACTTGGGAGGATCCTATTTCAGGGTATCAAATTTTGCTTTGCCTTTACCCTTTTTCTTACCTTTCGAGGCTTTATCTACTGTGGTAGACTTGACAGCATGGACCTCAAATGTTTTACCAGGATTTGACGGATTTTTCGAAGGATGATTAGAACCAATATCCGAAACAAATTTCTATTTCGAAGAAGCTTTGGTGGAAGTCTAAGACACTGATCCAATTACACCATCAACAGGTGGTACATCGGGAGACTTTGAAGATGTCGGATCCGAAGATGGTCTTGGAGCATCAGGCAACATTTCATATAGTGTGCTATATTGGGAATAAACTAAGTCTAAATACCAGGCACGAGAAATAGCTTGGTCCTCGGTAACACATCCACCCATTGCTATATCTTTAGAAATTTTGTTTACAAATGATTTGGTGAACCATTCAGTTAACAACTCATCAGGAATTTTGAATTTGATGAGGTGATTGTTATAGACATTTTTGTGCCTTACAGCATTGAGCATGAAATGTCCATAATCTAAGGGATCCAAAGTCCCTAAACATGTTGTTCCTACCCCTAGAGAAACAAGGCTAACAAACCACAGCAATTCACAGAAGTTCTCCACCAGAAACTGCTCAAAAACAAGTCAATTCAGGATCATTTCAGTGGCTACACTAGTTGTTTGCGCTGAATGTCAAAGCCAACACTGGCTACCTGCGTTGAATGTCAACTGGAACAAAGGCTACCTGCACTGAACGAGAGTGGACAAGTGGCAGGCTCATTTCTCAAGGTGTCAAAACCCAGGAAGCTTCCAAAATGACACTTGCCTCAGGGAATTCGACTGGTGATGAGTAAGAGGTTCCAAATCTCCAAGTGGAAGCAATAACCTCCAAGTGGACTCAAGAACTGACAGAGGGAGAGGACACTAGTCAGATCTCAAGCTGACTCATCCTCTCTCCAAACATCTATATATGGATCTCTTCTCCATGAGATCTAGAGGCTGGAATTTTATTATTGCAAAGAATTTTTGTTGGTTTGAGACTGGAATCATTGGGTGCTTAATGCTTTGAAGGGGCTGAAGATAGGAATTCCATTTGCTGGGAAGGAGATGCTGGATTGGAGCCCTCTGGGTTGTATCTCTTCCTGAACCTTGTTATTCATCAATAAAGCTATCTTGGTTTCTCCTATATGCTGATGTATTTTGATGTATGAATGTATTAGTGTATTTGGTTTATTTCTAATCCTAAACTAGTTGTGAATGTGAACATCTGTCTTTGTGTAGTGTTCTTCTCTTGTCTCAAGTAGTTGTTCTCTTGTCGCAAGTAGTTGTTCTCTTATGATCTTGCAGGAAGTTGTAGCTGGATAAGCAAGAAGGCAAGTAGCTGTGAACACCCAAAGAGAAGAGAGATTGGATCGAGGGACAAACGGAAGACACCGGTAAGTCTATTGATCTCTCTTCTTTCACATTTCATAAAGGAAGAAACCAGTATAGCTGTACTCGTTTGTTGCTAAGGCACTGTCACACCTTAGGTGGATAGGATCGTCCTGCATAGGCATTTTTCCCCACAACAAATTGGCGACTCCGATGGGGACATTTGTTTAGTCATTTTATTTGTGTTTCTATCATTTGTTTGCATCATAGACTTGACAGCAATAGTCAAACTGCATCTTTCCCGGATGCAAAGTAGAAAGTTGCTACTTTGATCCAATTGTTGGACTTGTCTATGATCTGAAAAATGGATTCACAAATGATTTGATGATCCTTGTGATAGATCTTAGTAGCCTTCAAAGCATCCCTTTGATTACACCTTGCTTGTTGCTTTTATTTGGCCTAAAACAGTGAATTAAATAGCAATCTGTGACCCAGAACCTGAGGGAAACGAGAGTTTCTCCTTCAGCGCAGACCCAGTGAAGGGATTCTGCATTTCAACACAGGTCCCGTGAAGGATACCTGCGCTGAATGTCAAAACCCCTGTGTTGAACCTGCGCTGAACCAGTTTGCTCTTGTGCAGCTGGGGTTCTCTGCTCTGTTTTTCCTTGTTTTGATCTCTGATTTTTGTAGCCTGTAACCAGCATAGGTACCAGTCTAAAAACCCCTTTTCTCTGCTTACATTCTGCCTCCTTTTGTACAAAAAGACTGTGAGTGTTTTTATGTGTTTGTGGCATCATTTACAGTTTTCCTTTGCATGAGTGAAATAGTCATCCTGTAGCCCTTGATTCAGATCTGTTGATTGTGATCTTAGAAGAGAGTTCATTGGTTGTTTGCAGAGTGATTATACATTTACTTTTGCTTATTGGTTTGAATTTGTCTCTTTTAAGTGTCGAAACAAGTCTTTATTTCGAAAATCGTTAAGTGTTGTAATCTCTTCTATCTTCTCTGATTTCGAAAAAGTAAACTTGTTTGTATTGATCATTTAAAAGCAAATTCAAAGTTGTACAAAAAGCTTTCTTTGTAGGCATCAATACTAAGAAAGCGGAAAACAAACACCTGCATTGTGCATTTTGCATTTGATAGTTTGCATGTTGGATTTAGGAAAAGTGCATTAGAGTGTGCTGATTGCTCTTTGAGAAAAGATGGTGTCTTTCTTTTCCCATAGTAGCTAGGATTTTCAAAGTTGAAAAGATATAAAGCTTGCTTATCATCTTTAGACTGCATTTAGGAATTTGTGTCATACATCTCGTGGTGAACCTTGAAAGGCAAACTTTAAAAAGATCAACCTAAAATAAATTGAATGAACTTAACAACGCTTTGCAACATAACGCACAACATAGAGGTCTAGGCTAGAGACGTGTTCCGGCGTCGTTAAGCCTGGCGACTGTCGATCTCGTGGATGGTGGGTGATTCCTCCTGAGGGACGATAGCGCCAGTACGGATTGTGCTCCCACGTACCGTCGCGTATATATTGGGAGACCCCTATAGGCATAAAACCGTTATCCATAGGAAGCTGTGTCGGCCGCCCTACTGATCGCAATGCACTGAACACAGCATTCAGGAAGATCGACCGCCCGTACCCTAAAAAGTATTCTGCGGTTTTGCGAAAAGTTTGGCACACCCTCTGCCTAGAACTCCAGAGCAGTTCCTTTTGGCCTTTTTCAGACTCTATAACGGAAAAAGTCCATCCGAGCATTTGTCACTTCGGGCTCGTTAAAACATCGAAGGAGACTAGAGTCATCTTTAGCTTTTTCTCGACTCTTTAAAACTGAAAAAGCAAGTTGTGTCTAAAGCGTCGTTAAAATTTATTTTAAACAGAACAATCACCCTTTATTCCTGCGTTGATCTTTAGGTTGAAAAATGGAGCACACCAACCAAGGAATTCCCCTTGGTAGAAATCCTAGTCCCTTCTCCTCTTGGGGAGATGTTGGTGCGCCCCACATGGCCACATTGTCGCTTCCAGGACTGACAATTGGCCTGCCAGTTTGGCTCTTTTCGACCAATGTCGTTCAGAACATCACCATTCCTGAACAGTCGAGTCAACAGTTAGACCAGACCAGAGTCGCCCACCAGCCTTCTACTTCATCTTCCTCTCCTCCTTCTTCTTCGCTTGACGGAACTGGTAAAACAAAAAACTAGATTCCTAAGGAGAAGAAGGAAAAGAAGAAGAAAGAAAAGAAGAAGAAGGAGCCAAAGGCGACTGGGGGCAAACGAGAGTCGTCTGACAAAAATCCACACACAGCACTGACCAGGCCTAAATCGCCATGCGTCATATGCAAGGGAGACCACTTCCATAGAGATTGTCCCTGTATCCCTCGAATACTAAGGGACTGGTCTCCCCGTTTGCACAATTCGGTAGCATCAACCTCTGATAGCCATGTTGATTGCTCACCGTCGACTAGTGAAAGTGAAGTCCCAGGACAGAGAGGGAAAGCTAGATTTCCCTGTAAACTGTGTGAAGGCGATCACGCCATCCACCGTTGTCCCTTCTTAGACGAGGCTAAAAGAGTTCTGGAATATCGCCCGATTTTACGAGCGCAACTTCCTCCTGGATATCAAAAACTCCTGCCAAGTCCTTCACTAGTTGAGAACCCGGCTGACCCGCCCAGATGGTCAGCCGAAGCACCTATCATTGAAGATGAACCGTCTGGATCCATACCTGACGAAAGTCAACAGGTTGATACGGCAGTTGACCCGGTTTTGCCTTCAGAGGCTCTATCTTCGAATGATACCATCACAGAGGAGAATAAAGACGACACCGTCCAAATTCTCTTCATCAACACTGACTCTGATGAACAAGGGGGCAATGCCCCCATTCCTTTATTGCAGGAAGGAAGTTCGTCAGAGCGATATCCGGCTGTTTATTCGGTCCCACCACCAAGCAACCTGGTTGTGTCCTTTGACTAGAACCAACTAGGCAGACCCCGGTTGCCAGCAAGCATACCATTCAGAATTATCGTTCAAATATACAAAATGGTAATGGCTAGCACTATCATTGATGAGGGGGCTTCTGTGAGTATCATTTCCTCTATTGCTTGGAAAGCGCTTGGTTCGCCAGCACTTTTACCTGAAATGAGAAATCTATCGAGTTTTGATAAAGGAACCAGTCGACCTTTAGGGATCCTCCCCAATGTGCCTATAACATTGAAAGGGAAGATTGTTCAAATGAACGTGATGGTCGTTCAAGGACCCTTGGATTATAACCTACTCCTTGGACGAGACTATATATATTGCATGGGAGCTATAGTCTCCTCACTCTTTAGAGTAATGTGTTTTCCGCATGAAGGAAGAGTGGTCAAGCTCGTGGACCAACTTTCATTTCCCGGATCACGCATCACAAATAGTCATATACCATCCCAAAATGGTCTATTCATGCAAGAAGTGTCTCAACCCACGGTCCGTCCTCCTGATGAGCGCGAGTAATCCGGGAGGATATGACTGGAACCCAGGGGGCATGCGTCCTGGCCTGCTTCGGCAGGAAAACTTTGGGAATAGGGTAGGTTTCCGCGGGAGAATATGACTGGTCCGTACCCCGTCCGTGGTTGGAAGAGGGGTTGTTCTGGAATAAGATTCTCTTGTCAAAGTTATGTGAGAGGGCGGGTCTCGTCACTCACCTTTGTTTATCTCGGTAGACATCGCCGAAGAAGTGTTTTGTTGAAAGAATAACAGAACAATCTTTGGGTAGCCTGAAAGAGGTAGGCCTCTCCCGGTAAAACAAATGTTTTATCTGTAAATTGAGGGGTAACCTTGAAATCATACTTTATACCTGAGGGCATGCAAACCTTTTGGAGTGCAAGCAAAGAGCGGTTATTTATCTGTTTTTTTGGGTTAGCCGTTTCCTAACTTGCATAAAGAAAGGATGCGGAGCAAAGCTTAGTGAGATGAAGCTCCATAAAAAATAGAATCTTGATGAGACACTCTTATCATATGACTGGGTATTCGAGCAGTTTTAGCACAAATTTCATGCTCGTTAAAAAATAAATGCAAGATCCGAGCAGTTTTAGCACATAGTTCATGCTCGTTAAAAAATAAACATAAGATCGAGCAAATGTTTCCACCCGCGTTTAAGCTCGTTAAAAAATGAAATATCCCTGTAAATAACCACTGTGAATGTAATATCATCAGCCATTAAAGCCTTGGTCGTGTTTGCACCGTCACCTCCACTTTTCTATTGGCCGATCGTTCACCTCCATATGATTGTTTACCCATTTTGAGGAACAGCTGCGAAGAGTGATTTCACCTAGCCATCCTTGTGACACTGCCGTGATTGGAAAATTCCAACCTGTACCTGGAATCAGTTGCTAACCCTGTTTATCACTCGTTCCTCAAAAGATGAGTCTTCTTTAAGCTCTTTTCAACTGACTCGTAAAATATGAAAAGATTGCCGAGTTTTGGCCTTCCAGCTCGATAAAGCGATCAGAAGAGCTATCCCTCCTCTAGATTTTAATCTTTTTGGACCTGAGGGATTATTGCACAAAAAGATCGAGCGCTTTTTTTGTTCGGCTCGTTAAAACTATCGAAAACTCATCCCTTCTGTATTGTTTTATACTTTTTCGGACTTAAGGGATTAGATGACGAAAAAGGACTTTTGGAGTTAACTTTATGTACCTTTTCAGACTCTCTAAAAATGAAAAGGACCGAGTTATCCTTGTCGTTAGACTCATTAAAATCATTAAATAGCGACAAACTTGTCTTTAGACGAGAACGAGTTTCACTATCGCTAGGCTCGTTAAAACATAGCGATGGGCTTGCCCGAAGGGCAGGTTATAGAACAAGCATATGTTATCCTCCTCAAGCTTGACAAAAATAAAGAGGTACTGGTCAGCAATGACTGGGGAAAAATTGGGAGAAACTAAAGAAAACTTTGATGGTAGCAAGTCACTCTTGAACATGACACTTTTCCTCCGTACCACAATCGAGTTGGGTTGTTTCATTCACCGGTCACATCCATGGTCTCGCCATACCATCCATATTTGGGGTAATGCTACCGATCCATCGTATCAGTGTCGCCATATGTTCAAGAGAAGTCGTTCAGAAAAAGTCAACCGTGTCCCATCCACTGCCATACATTATCCTTCATCCTTTCATGACCGCCACCCTGAATCATATGTCACAGATCGTTTTCACCTCCATTAAAATCATTAGCTCCGTTCCATGTCAATGATGTGGGATTCATCAAGGCCCTCCTTTGACGGATCGCTTCTTGTCGACGTCAGCTCATTATCCAAGAAGTTGATCTAGGAACAACCCCTTCAGTACTTTGAAGCTTGCATGCCACAATGGCAAGTTTCTCACTTCCGGCGACAGGTATACATCAATGACCTTCGACCAAAAGATTTTGCGTGGTGTTCGACGCCAAGTCCTTTATTCACACCACGTGAATTGTACTGCAGTACCTTGAGGGTCATTATCATTATCGGTGATTCCTCTCGCGCTTGTTAACGGTTTACATCATTGACCGGTAATCAAGCAATGTCCTTCCATGTTCGACTTCAGAACATTTCTCACATGGATCGACTTGTACTTAGAGTGAAGATCAAACGAGTTTGAAGACCCCGGATCTAGTTTCATCCATCCGGGCTGCGATATATATTCAAGAAAGATAAAGACATTGACATGTACATCATTGCAGCAGATAATCATCCTACTCAAAGGATGATAATTTCATCAAAATTATCAGTCTACCATCAGACGATTGTCTGTTCTATGTACAGAAAAATGAATTTATAAAGCTGAGCATGGGAATGCCCACCTCAGCTAGATCATGAAAGCAGTATGAAAAATAATGTATTGTATTGTATTTTATTACAGGTCTCCTCCCAGCATTGGATGAACTTCGGATCCCCGTGATAAAGCATTTCGCCCGATAAATAGCCTCATACTTTAGAGGGAAACTGTTATAGACATTTTTGTGCCTTACAGCATTGAGCATGAAATGTCCATAATCTAAGGGATCCAAAGTCCCTAAACATGTTGTTCCTACCCCTAGAGGAACAAGGCTAACAAACCACAGCAATTCACAGAAGTTCTCCACCAGAAACTGCTCAAAAACAAGTCAATTCAGGATCATTTCAGTGGCTACACTAGCTGTTTGCGCTGAATGTCAAAGCCAACACTGGCTACCTGCGTTGAATGTCAACTGGAACAAAGGATACCTGTGCTAAACGAGAGTGGACAAGTGGCAGGCTCATTTCTCAAGGTGTCAAAACCCAGGAAGCTTCCAAAATGACACTTGCCTCAGGGAATTTGACTGGTGATGAGTAAGAGGTTCCAAATCTCCAAGTGGAAGCAAGAACCTCCAAGTGGACTCAAGAACTGACAGAGGGAAAGGACACTAGTCAGATCTCAAGCTGACTCATCCTCTTGTAGGAATTTACAGGGTAAGTTCCTCAGAAAGAATACCAAAAGGACACCGCTCACAACCAGATCACAGATCAATACACCAGTATTTTTGACGTGGTTAAAACCCTCAAAGTGCAAGGAGGGAGACAGTCCACGGCCTGTCCCAACGTGGGTACTACAGGCAATTTATTAATCAAAGAATGAAAATTTACATAAGCTTCTCTCATGCACGGATTAAGTGTTGGTAATACCGAGGTGAGAGTGAACCGTCGGATCACTACATATCGTGACCGTCGGATTGTAAGTTACAAAATGTACAACGGTAAAGAAACACACTTTACCTAACTCTATACTAGACCAAGTTGAACTTAACTATATCCTATGTGTCGGAATATCCTAACATCCCCCCTTAAGAACAACTTGGGATAGGATTGAAGGATTTACAAATATGACACAATAGGAGAAGGAAGGAGGCACTAGAGCCTATCCCCCCTTAGTGACAACTTCCTGAACTCCAAGCATATATCAAAGTTTAGTGAACTTCGCCTCTGTGAGAGCCTTTGTGAAGATGTCTGCAACCTGATCATCTGTTGGACAATATTGCACTTCAAGAACATGGTCATGAATGAGCTTTCTGATGAAGTGCATGTGTAGTTCAATGTGTTTGCTGCGCTGATGCTGGACTGGATCTTTGAATAGCTGAATGGCACTTTGATTATCACACCAAAGTGTGGTTGGATGCTGCTGCTCAAAGCCAAACTCTGATAGGATCTGACGAAGCCACAAGGCTTCCTTACTAGCTTCCACGACACCACGATACTCTGCTTCTGCTGACGAAAGAGAAATGGCAGCCTGTTTCTTACAAGCCCATGTAATAGGTCCTGAACCAAGAGTGAAGACATAACCGGCAGTAGACTTCCGATCATCAGGGTCACCAGCCCAATCAGAATCAGTGAAACCAACTAACAGAGGAGCTGCTTTGGCACTGTAATGAATCCCAAACTGTACTGTACCTCGAACATAACGAAGTATTCTTTTAGCTGCTTTCCAATGACTTTCACGGGGGTTTTGCATAAAACGAGCAACAAGGCCAACAGCAAAGGAAAGATCAGGACGAGTATGGGTTAAATACAAGAGTTTTCCGACAAGTTGACGGTATAAGGTAGCATCAACTTCAGGAGAAGTACAAGAGACTGAAAGTTTGACTCCAGACTGAAAGGGAGAAGGGGCTGGCTTACAGTCTTCCATGTGAAAATGACGAAGAATATCACAAGCATACTTGGACTGGGAAAGGAAAATACCCTCCTGGGATTGCAAGACTTGAAGACCGAGAAAATAGTGTAAGTGTCCTAAGTCTGTCATTTCAAATTTCTTTTTAAGGCTGGACTTCACATGGTTTATAAGGTTGGGATCACTACCAGTAAGAATAAGATCATCAACATAAAGAACAAGGATGATAAGAGAGTTTCCCACTTTCTTGGTGTAGACAGTATTGTCAGAATGACACCTAGAAAAGCCAGATTCTAAAAGAAAGCTATCCATTTTGGCATACCAAGCCCGAGGAGCTTGCTTGAGGCCATAAAGGGATTTCTTAAGTCGACAAACAAGGCTAGAGTCTGTTTGTATGAAGCCAATGGGTTGTTCCATATAGATTTCTTCCTGCAAGTCCCCATGCAAGAAGGCAGATTTAACATCCATCTGATGGACTTCCCATTTTAAAGAGGCAGCAAGGGAAAGAACAAGGCGGATAGAGTTCATTTTGGCAACAGGGGAGAAGGTTTCAGTGTAGTCAATGCCTTCAACCTGTGAAAAGCCCTTAGCAACGAGACGAGCTTTATGTTTATCAACTTTCCCATCTGGTCCATACTTGGTTCTGTAAACCCATTTACATCTAACAAGTTTGCGTCCCTTTGGTAGAGGAACAAGATCCCATGTATCATTTGTCATCAATGAATGATATTCTTCATTCATAGCTGCTTCCCAATGTGGATGGCCTGAAGCTTCTGCAAAAGTGTCAGGATCATGATTTACTGGAGCTTGAGCCAGTAAAGAAGAGGCTCTTTCAAACTGAGAACGTGTACGTCGCTGATCTGTAGGATCACCGGCAAGATCACCTGCTGCATCCCGAGTAGCACGGACCCATCTTGGAAGTTGAGGATCCTGAGAAGGTGGGGGAGGATTATCATCCTCGCTTTCATCATCTGAAGAAGAAATGTTTTCAAAAGTAGAAGAGATAGGAAGAGGTGGCACATCCGCCGGACTAGGCTCGCAGGCCGATTTATTTTCATCAAATTTTACATCTCTTCTAATGATAACATTTTTGGACTTAAATGGAATAAGTCTATAACCTTTTACATCTTCAGAATATCCAAAAAAAGTACATTTCTCACTCTTAGGTTCTAAAGCTTTATGCTTTTCATCTGGAATATGGGCCCATGCTTCACTTCCAAACACACGAAAGTGACTTACATCTGGTTTAATGGAACTCCAAGCTTCTTCTGGAGTGATATTCTCTAGAACCTTAGTAGGAGTGCGATTGATTATATAATTTGCACAATTAATTGCTTCGGCCCAAAAACTAAGACTGAGTCCTTTAGATTGCAGCATACAATTAGCCATTTCCTTTAAGGTGCGATTTTTCCTTTCAGCTACACCATTTTGTTGTGGAGTGTATGGAACAGTATGTTGCATTTGAATTCCATTTTCAGTGCAAAAGTTGATGAATGTGTTTTTAACATATTCTCCACCATTATCAGTTCTTAGCTTAAGAATTTGATGTCCAGATTGTTTTTCAACAAAGGCTTTGAAGGCCAAAAAAGTGTTAAATACTTCGCTCTTGAGTTTTAAGAAGTATACCCAAGTGCGTCTGGAGAAATCATCAATGAAAGTTAAGAAGTACTTGCAGCCAGAGAATGAAGCAACAGGAAGAGGACCACATAAATCACTGTGCACAAGCTGTAAAGGGGCTGAGGCGTGCCAAGAGGCACGTTTGTCAAAACTGTCCCGATGATGTTTTCCGAGTACACATCCGGAACAAACACCATCTCTGCAAGATACCATAGGAAGACCTGTCACCATATTTTCTTTACATAGATGCTGAAGGGAGCGATAGTTTAAGTGACCAAATCGCTCATGCCAAAGTTTGCTCACTTCATCATTATGAGCAACAAATACTGAGAGAAGATTTGATGACCCAAATTTGTGAAACTTATACAACCTTTTGGAATCATCAGCAAGACCAGTAGCTAGAATCTGTTTAGGATCTTTTAGATCCTTGATTACAACATCATGAGGTGAAAATTCAACAATTTTACCTTCACCTGAATGAGTTATCTGATAGACAGATAGAAGGTTGCAGGATAAGGTTGGAACACATAATACATCATTAAACTGACCATTGTCTAGATGAACAGTTCCAGTCCCTACAACATTAAGAGATCTATCATCACCAATATATATATTTTTGGTGTTACAATCATTTAAAGAAGAAAACATGGCTTGGTTTTTGGCCATGTGATAAGAGGCTCCAGAATCAATGAGCCACTCATGAGAATGAGAAGAAGAAGAAGATACATTTAATGCATAACCAGACTGAGATGATTGACAACGACATGCAGAAAGTGCCATTCCGGAAGTTGAAGTTGAAGTAGGCTCCACATGGATGTTATGTTTCTTCATTGCGGCTTCCAAGGCTTCCATCTTCTTAAAGCATTTAGATTCTAAGTGGCCATCTCGATTACAAAAGTTACAATGTCTATCAGTCTTCTTCCATTTGTTTTTATTGGTCTTATCATTTTGCTGAAATGATCTTTCATTTTGAGGCTGAGATGGTTTAGGACCATTCTTTTGAGGATATGACTTCTTAGGATTCTTTGAATTTGGTTGCTGCTGGGCGGCTAACGCTTTCGCGGAAGAGTTTCCAAGATTAAGAAGACCAAGGTGTAAGAGTTTTTCTTGTTCTCTTATTAAGGAATCACAAAAGGAGTCAAAGGAAGGGGCCTTGTAGTCTTTTCCTTGACAAATGAAAGCTTCCCTTGTAGAATGGAAAGTGGAAACAAATACAGAGTAGGCTGGTCCCAACTTAGTAAGGATGGAATAAATAAGGTTACCATCTTCTTTCTTAACTTTAACACCTTCCAAGAGATATCTAAGGGTCTTGAATTTGGACAAGAAATCTTCAATGCAAGAAAAATTATTAGGATCCAAAGTAAGCAACTCATTTTCAAGTTGATGGGCTCTAATTTCATTTTTAATCCCAAAAACTTTAGCGAGTTTTTCTAATGCTTCATGAGGAGTCTCAAGTTCTGCAATGTGGAATCTAAGATCAGGAGAAATAGACATCCCTATCAAACCACGTGCTTGATCTTGTCTATTTTCCCATTTTGCAGCCTTGTCTTCATCTTTTGGTTTCTTCTCTTGGTCTGTGGCTATTCTGAAGAGACCTTTACTTCTAAGTAAATCTTCCATGTAGGCTACCCATTGGAAGTAGTTAGTGCTGTCAAGAATGACTTGGCATGGACTTTCCATTTTAAAAAAAACTGAAGCTGAAGATGCTGAAAGTAAGTGTTCCAATGGATAGATCTCGAAAAAATAGGCGGTTTTAAAAAAAAGGCTCTGAAAAAGGCTTCCGGATGAAGAAGTTATGGCTTTTTGAAAAAAATTTGTTGACGTTGCCGGCAAAGTGCGCGAATGTGCGGGAATGAAAAAAAATCCGCCCCCACAAAATGGAGACTTGAACCCAAGACCTCTACTCTCTTAAAATAGCTTGGAACCAATTGATCTATACAAAAAATTTGAGAGAGAGAGAGAGAGAGAGGGGGGGGGGGGGGCCTTGGTTTGCGTGCTTGCCTTGAGAAAGCTCTTTTTCCCTACAAAACACAAAACACAAAACCCAACACGAATATGCAAAGAAAAACGAACCTTGCGGCTCGAAGTTAGCTTTAGCCAAAAAACTAGAAATTTTAAAAAAAATCTCAAAGTTAGCTTTAGCCGAAAAACTAAATATTTTTCTCAATGTTTCTGATTTTCCGAGATCACACTAAGGTGCAGGGAAAAGAGCATACGCATGAGAAAAATCCTTCCTTTCTGTTTCTGATTTGCCCAGATCGCACAGAGTCGCGGGGCAAAGAGCATACACAGAAATGAAAGGTATAGATCCGGTTAAAAAAAAAAGGCTAAATAAACTGAGACCGAAATAAGCAGAGAGAAAATAACAGTAAACTGAAAAAAACACTGTATACCTCCCGATCTGAAAAATGACGCAGCTAGGGCTACCGGAAACCTTTTCGCATGAAACGAAATGGGTTCCTCACTGGAACAGATGCTCCGAACGCAACAGAGCAGTCCTCTCGGCCCGAAAGCAGTCAGAAATAGCAGATCTAGGAAACGACAGCCGCATGCAGTTCTACCGGCTTCAGATTTGGATCACCAACGGACGCGGCCCTCAAATAGCTCTGATACCATGTAGGAATTTACAGGGTAAGTTCCTCAGAAAGAATACCAAAAGGAAACCGCTCACAACCAGATCACAGATCAATACACCAGTATTTTTGACGTGGTTAAAACCCTCAAAGTGCAAGGAGGGAAACAGTCCACGGCCTGTCCCAACGTGGGTACTACAGGCAATTTATTAATCAAAGAATGAAAATTTACATAAGCTTCTCTCATGCACGGATTAAGTGTCGGTAATACCGAGGTGAGAGTGAACCGTCGGATCACTACATATCGTGACCGTCGGATTGTAAGTTACAAAATGTACAACGGTAAAGAAACACACTTTACCTAACTCTAACCTAACTCTATACTAGACCAAGTTGAACTTAACTATATCCTATGTGTCGGAATATCCTAACACCTCTCTCCAAACATCTATATATGGATCTCTTCTCCATGAGATCTAGAGGCTGGAATTTTATTATTGCAAAGAATTGTTGTTGGTTTGAGACTGGAATCATTGGGTGCTTAATGCTTTGAAGGGGCTGAAGATAGGAATTCCATTTGCTGGGAAGGAGATGCTGGATTGGAGCCCTCTAGGTTGTATCTCTTCCTAAACCTTGTTATTCATCAATAAAGCTATCTTGGTTTCTCCTATATGCTGATGTATTTTGATGTATGAATGTATTAGTGTATTTGGTTTATTTCTAATCCTAAACTAGTTGTGAATGTGAACATCTGTCTTTGTGTAGTGTTCTTCTCTTGTCTCAAGTAGTTGTTCTCTTGTCGCAAGTAGTTGTTCTCTTGTGATCTTGCAGGAAGTTGTAGCTGGATAAGCAAGAAGGCAAGTAGTTGTGAACACCCAAAGAGAAGGGAGATTGGATCGAGGGACAAACGGAAGACACCGGTAAGTCTATTGATCTCTCTTCTTTCACATTTCATAAAGGAAGAAACCAGTATAGCTGTACTCGTTTGTTGCTAAGGCACTGTCACACCTTAGGTGGATAGGATCGTCCTGCATAGGCATTTTTCCCCACAACAGTGATGCCGATGTCTCCATTCATGGATATGATCAGAAATATGGGTCACAATATCTTACTTCAGAGATGTGAGAAAATGAGTACCAGTTTCATAACGAATTGGAAATTGGAATTGGGTGAGGAAGGCCATAGCCAAAGAGTTAAAGTCTGCATAGGTACCTCAAGGCAACTCGACATACCATTTTCCAGTAGCACCTGTCAAGGTTCGTTGAAAGAGGTGGAGATGAATAGAATCATCAACATAAGAATTAGAAGAACACCATAAGTGATATGTCATCACATGGGCTTGAGGGTCCTCTTTAGGTTTTCCTTCAAACTTAGGGAAATCACTCAGAATTTTAGTAGGAACTGGAGGCCAGTAAGGTGAATGAAGAATGGGATCATTAGTAAGCCTCGAGACATCAAGTAGTTCCAATGTAGCTAAAAATGGAAATTGCGGATTAAAAGGCATGTAAGGCCTTTGAGGAGGCCCAACCTGCAGGTTCCAACCTTATTGGTAAGGATTCTGCCCCCAAAGTAGAGGATTTTGACCATAGGGGATTTGATTTTGCCCCCACTGAGGGGTACCTTGACCATAAGGTGGATTTTGTCTAGGGTAGGGTTGATATTGACCTACCATAGGCCGTTGATAAGAATTATATGTGGCATATGGATTGTAATGTTTTTGCACCTATTGACCCTCGATATGAAGTGATTGGCCCTGCTGCTGCAGGGGTTGACCTTAAGACTGCAAGGTTTGGCCTTGTTGATATACAATTTTTTCTTGTTGCTACAAGGATTGACCTTTTTTCTGCAAAGGTTGGCCTTACGGATACAAGGGTTGAGTAGGTTGTTTAACAAACTATGTTTGTTGTTGCAAAGGTTGTTGATACTGTTACAAAGGTTGCCACTGCCGCTGCAAAGGTTACCCTTGCTGGTGTAACAGTTTCCCTTGCTGCTGCAAAGGGTGTTGGACGGTTCCTTGAGGGATACCCTTGGGTATTGGTAAGTTACAAATGGGATTTAATCATATGCACCATGAATAACAGATTGACCAAGTTTCACATGAGGTCCTGCTTTTGGAATATAGGGTTGATTTTTTCAGTGCTTTTGAACTATATGGAACATAAGACTGTTGGAGTGGTATTTGGGTCGTGTAAGGTTGTTGATACTGGATATTACCTACCCCAAATGAACCAATGGGCTTAGGAATACCACCAATATAAGGTTGATTGACTCCAACCATGTGAGGTTGTGATCCACTCACATGGGTTCCACCTGAAACAAGAGGAATGTTTGGATTTTCCCCACAGGTTGTGAATAAGGCGGTGGTACATTTTGTCCACTTGACGAAGGGACTAAGGAACTTATAGACGCATGAACCAAAATAGTCAGTTGTATCGGAATGGAAGGTTGAAACAATGGTAAAGGTTGCGACGGAATTGTTGGTTGAATAGGAACTAACGTAATGGTAGTTTTCACAGGTATTTGTGAGGCCATGTTTGGAATAAACAGACCAGAAATAGGCATAGCATTTGACGACCAAATTGGATTTTGGTACAAAGAGGAAGCACTTGGAGTTCCTGAAACTAATTGAGCTAAGGTTGTATAACCATATGAAAGCATATGCCCACTGGTTTTAGTAAGTGTTTGAGATGGGACTCTTCCCGTAAAAGGAAATCCTTCTGGAGGAAAGTCATATTCTAGCTCTTCATCAACATGAGTGTGAGTAGCGGAAACTTCTAAAGGACCTTAAGGAGAGGTTGGAATTTCACCTTTTGAATCCATGGGTGGAAACAGCTGCCGAGGAGGAATGTGAGATGTACGAGGAGATAACTCCAAAGGAACGTCAGGTCGATCATAAGGAATGTAAGGATGTTTAGGAGATATCACAAAACAATCAATAACGGATCCAGAGGATATAAGTCCAACCTCTGTGGACTCTCAGGGGTTTCTGTATCAGACTCTTGAGGTGACAAAGAATTTGAAGGTGGTGGAAGAGAAGCAAGGGGTTGGATGCTTGGGACAATCCCAAGTTCAAAGCCTTGAGCTTCAAGTGACTGTGGAAGTTCCGAATGAACTCCTTGTGAAGACCCTTCAGAGTCAGACAACGAAGGGGAAATGTGGGGTGAACTCAATGGTTCAGCCACAGTGACTTTCTCTCAAGAGAAAAAAAAGAAGAGATGATTCGTTGAGGGCTAATTAAAATTGAAATTTACAAGGAATTACTCAATATTGGGCCAAGAAGCAACTACATGGGTTTGACATGTTATCATTGGCAGTTAATTTTATGACACGAAGCAACAAATAAATCAAAATGGGTGATACTAGGCAAAAGGTTTTACCAAGTAACCGTGAACCGTTATATACACCTTGGCTAAAACCAAGGACTTGACACACGACAGTCGATCTCCCCAAATTTTATGATCGGTATATCACATTTACAAGGTAGTTGACTGAATTACCTGTGGCTAAAGGATAGAAACCTAATGGGGTCTCCCAATATATATGCGACAGTATGGGGAGCACAAGTTCATGTTAGTGTTGTCTAATGCAGAATCGTTTGATGAGAGTGTCCCTATATACTTATCATACTGAAGTGCCTCTGATATACCCGAAAATATTGGAGAACCTTCTATATACTTCCATATTGGGACGGGATTTCACACCCAGGATACACTATAGGCAGTTAACGATAACTACTATGTTTAAAGATGTTCGAACACGTCTCTAGCCTATACCTCTAGATATTTGCATTAAGTGACAAATGATCCTTAGGTTAGTTGAGGTAAATTTTAAGTTTATCTTTGATTAAGTTTCAATTTGATGGCTCAACAACGTCACATGTTCCTATAATGCAACTAAATGATGAAAATGAGATATTTTCATTCAATGAAGGCTAAACTAACAAAGGAAGAGAGACAACCAAATAATGCATCAACACAATTCTTTCCAATGCAAAATGTAAAAACGAAATCTAATCTTTCATTTCACTAACAAATGCAATGCCAAGATGCGATCCTATAGGAAACGAAAATCACTTTCCTTTCACTAAGATGCAATAATGATTTTTCTTTCACTTTGATTCAATCAATGCAAACTAATGCAATGAGCAAAGGAAAATGCAATCAACTCAATGAAAATGAAAATCTCTTTCACTTTATGGTTTTGAATGCAAGAAATGTCTCAAAAATACTTAAATGATGAAATCTTTCACTTTTTCTTTCTGAAACATAAGAATGAAGACAAGTACTCTCTTTCAATCCAACCAAAGCAAAGAATTTGTAATTTATGCTTGACAATGGAACTAAAGCAATCTTCAAAGAATCAACATGACTCGACACTAATGAAAACAACTTCACATCAATGAACCAAGAGAAACTTGAAAAAGATGTCCTGATTGTAGGAAGACTCTTGAATGGGAGCAATCAATCTCAGGAAAGCAGACCAAATAATGAGTGGAGGGTGGCCTAGAAACCCTAAAAAGGAATCAAGCTTAAAACACACATTAACAAAGTCAAGAGACAATTGCAGTCATAAAATCATGACAACCAAGACAAATACATTGTAGACACATTGGAAAATAATTGGCAGAGGCCAAAAAGACTAAAAAAAACAAAACAAAACAAAAAAACAAAAAACAAACAAACAAAACAAAACAAAACAAAACAAAACAAAACAAAACAAAAAAACTAATTATTCCTTATCCTCAGGGATCAACGCACCTATTATAGGAAAAAGAGCGATGCAAGGGTAATCAACGTGACTGTAATTAAAAAATCAGCGATGACAGCGCGACTGTAATTAAAAGATCAACGATGATAGCGTGATTGTAAAGGCTAAACCCACGATGGGCAAGAAAAATAGGGAGAAATAAAAAAAAATCTTCAAGACCAGAACAGACGAAGTGTCCTCAAGCAATAACGTGCAAGTATCTAAAGAGAAGAAAACAAGCCAACAAACTGATGTTTTTTCAAACTCATCATAGAATCAGGTTCGAGGAATGAATGGAAAGGGTCATAGCCTCCCTAGCAGAATTGCCATTTTGTTGTATATGCAATCCTTTCTATAGACAAAGATGATCCCTCTAGCCCAATGAGTGGGACTAGTAACCTACATGACAATCTACTAGACACTTTCCTAAGTTACAATCGAAATAGGAGAATAGGAAGATGGCCTACCTCATTCTAATGCTATAATATTATCCTTTGTTGAAGACCTCGAATCCTACTGCTCATAACATTTGAATGCCTGCACAAGAAATCAAGGCACAACAAAGCATGCAAGTATAAATAGCATAATCAAAAGTAACCTACTTAACAGATCAAGGAGCATTAAGATAAATGATGCATTAACATGCACATTTATGGAAAATGAACCAGAAGTTGTATATATTAATAAAATAAATGAGGAAGCATACAGCCAAGCCTTGATGTCAATAAGCTCTCCTTAAGTGAATGTCCAAGTCCAAGCTTAAGCTCTACAAGCACTCCTTCTCCAAGCCAAATGAGTAGCACGTAGGCACTATCTCAGCATAAGGGTGCAAATAGCCAAAGACCAACCATTTGGGAATGGGAGAGGATGAATATATAGGCAGGGAAAGGGAGTTAGGATCTCTCCAAAGATGGGAGAAGGCCCTCATCTCAAGGAGGTAGCTCATAGGGATAAGACCAAAGGGCCAAGTTGAGAACTCAACCTCATCCACATTGAACAACCTCCAACTTGTCATTCTAGAAGCCTCTTGTTATAGACATTTTTGTGCCTTACAGCTATAAGCATGAAATGTCAATAATTCAAGGGATCGAAAGTCCCTAATGATGTTGTTACAACTCCTAAAGGAACAAGGTCAACCAATGACAGCTTCTCCCAGAAATTCTCCACCAAAAACCACTTAGAAATAGTCAATTCAGGATCAATTCAGAGGCTCCACTAGCTGCCTGCGTTGAAATGCAGAATCTACACTGGCTAGGTGCACTGCAACGCAAGTGGAAGCACTACCAGGGTGCGCTGAGCGGGAAATGACAAATGGCAAGCTCATTCAACGAGGTGGAAAGACCCTGGAAGCTTCCAGAATCTTCTCCAATGACACTTGCCTCAATGAATTCGACTAGTGATGAGTAAGAGGTTCTCAACCTCCAAGTGGAAGCAAGAACTGATAGAGAGAAGCCACAAGTCAAAACATAAGCTGACTCATCCTCTCTGCTCACATCTATATATGGATCTCTCACCCAGAGGTTCAGGAGGCTGGAATTTTGTACTTTACAGAGAATTGTTGTTGGTTTGAGATTGAAATTAGCACATTGGGTGATTTATTCTTTGTTGGAGGAGAGGAAGGGATTCCTTTGCTGGGAGGTAGATGTTGGATCGGAACTCACTTGGTTGTATCTCCTCTTGGACTTTCTTATTTCATCAATAAACTATTTGAGTTTCTCCTACATGTTGTGTACCAATGATGTTTTGTTATGCTTACATGTTTAGCTTAATCTGATCTTGAGCTTTTTATGAATGTATATCTGTATCTTTGTGTAGTTTCTCTCTCTTGTGATCTTGCAAGAATTCGGTGAAGCTGGGTCGGTGAAGGAGCAAGAAGCTGGGAGCTACTGAAGAGAGGAGTGATTTGGATCGACAAACTAGCGAAAGATACAGGTTAGTTAGATCCTTCTTCCTCACTTACATTTCATAAAGAAGAATACTCAAATAAGTTTACCTGTTTGTTGCTAAGGCACTATCACCTCTTAGAGTGGGATAGGGGCATTCCGAATTGGATAATTTTCCCAACAACAAATTGGCGACTCCGCTGGGGAGAGTATCTTGTTAGTTTATTTTTGTTTCTATTGTTGTTCTTCTCATAAACTCAGGAGTGCTGAATCGAAATGCATTTGCCATTTTCAAATGCAAAGTAGAGATCTGCCACTCTAGTCCACTCACTGGGCCTGTTTTTATGATCTGAACAAACTGATCCACAAGTGCTCTAACAACCCTTTGTGATAGATCTTAGTCCTCCTTTAAATCATCCTCCTAATTGTACCTAATTGATAGCTTTGATCCAGCCAAAAACTGTAGATTTAACTGCAAACCGTAACCTAGAACCCAGAAACAACTCTCGTTTCTGCTTCAGCACAGACTCTATGAAGAGGTTTTGCATTTCAACGCAGGTCCCATGAAGGCTACCTGCGCTGAAGTTCAGTTTCTCTGTGTTGAGGGTGCGTTGATCAGTCTTTGCCTTGTGCAGCTGTGGTTCCCTGCTTCCTTTTGCTCAGTTTCATCTCTGTTTTTTGCAGCTTGTTATCAGTCAGTGTACCTATCTGAAACCCCTTTTCTTTGCCTCAATTCCGCCTCAGTTGTATAAAGAAACTGTATTTTTTCTTTGTGTATTTGTTAATCATTTGCAGTTTCCCATTACAAAAGTAAACTAGTCATACTGTCACCCTTAGATCTAGACCTGTCGTAAGTGTCGTTTTGATCTTAGGAGTGAGTTTGTTTGCTGTTCACGGATGATTGAGCTTTTACTTTTGTCGTTTGGTTTGAATTTATGCATTTCTAGTGTCGAAACAAGTAAATCATAAAGTGTCGTAATGGTCTTTTTGATTTTGAAAAAGGAACTTGTTTATGTTTTCACTTGAAATCGAATTCAAATTTGTACAACAGCTTTCTTTTTAGGCATCAATATTAAGGAAGCGAAAACAAATACATGCATTTGTGCATTTGCATTTTGATAGTTTGCATGCTTTGATTTAGGGAAAAGTGCATTACAGTGTGCTCTATGCTCTTTGAGAAAATTTTGTATCTTCCTTTTCCCCTTGTAGCTAGGATTTTCATTGTTGAAAAGATATAAAAGCTTGCTTATCATCTTTAGACTGCATTTAGGAATTGTATCATACATCTCGTGGTGATCCAAAAAGGCAAACTTCTAAGAAAGATCAACCTAAAATAAATTGAATTAACTTAACAACGCTTTGTAACTTAACGCACAACATATAGGTCTAGGCTAGAGACGTGTTCCGGCGTCGTAAAACCTAGTGACTGTCGATCTCGCTGATGGTTGGGTGATTCCTCCTGAGGGACGATAGCGCCAGTACGGATTGTGCTCCCATGCACCGTCGAGTATATATTGGGAGACCCCCATAGGCATAAAAACCTTTATCCTTAGGAAACCGTGTCGGCCGCCCTACTGATCGCAATGCACTGAACACAGCATTCGGGGAGATTGACCGCCCGTACCTTAAAAAGTATTCTGCGGTTTTGCGAAAAGTTTGGCACACCCTCTACCTAGAACTCCAGAGCAGTTCCTTTTGGCATTTTTCAGACTCTATAATGGAAAAAGTCCATCCGAGCATTTGTCACTTCGGGCTCGTTAAAACATCGAAGGTGACTAGAGTCATCTTTTGCTTTTTCTCGACTCTTTAAAATTGAAAAAGCAAGTTGTGTCCAAGCGTCGCTAAAATTTATTTTAAACGGAATAATCATCACCATTCCCTCGTTGGTCTTCGAAGTTAGTCTCTTTTCATCGCAAGTTCTTGTAGAATCGCTAGAAAATCTTTTGGATAGACTAGATATGTCTGAACAACCGTCGACATCCAGGACTGTGTCGTCCGATACAGCAGTGGCATAGCCTCCTACTGCTACTCCAACGATGTTCAATGGTATACCATCTGTCCTGGCAAGTTATCAACAACAAGCCAGAGTCCAATCAGGGACTGCTTCGATGACATGGTTAGTTCCTATTTCTTCATCTGAATTATCATCTGGTATCTCTTATGTTGAGTCTCGACAAATTGATCCATCTGGAGATCAATTTGGGCAATCCAGTCTCCAAGGGCAGACAATCCCCTTGAGTTCCGGATTACCACGGTATGGGGGGCAGTATGCCCTTTCATTACCCCCTCCGGGAGGATATCCATACGGGAGTTCACAACAATATTCAGGTTACACTGGAATCACATCCAGCGGTTGGGTACCAATACTGCCTCAACAACCAAGGGTTGTATATTCAATGCAACCAGTCCACCCTGTGTTGGATATTCCCACTATACCTGCTATGGTGATTGCATCGCAAGTACAAGCTCAACCTGTTGTATGTCAACCCCAAGTTTCTCAGGTTGCAATACAACAACCTCTTGTCTCAACGACTCAATCGCAACCTCAGGTTAGTGCCTCCATATCTGGAGCGACTCAGGCTCAAAAAAGTACTGTGACTCCTCATCTTGGTCAATCATCCAGTATTGGTCAACAGCAAATGGTCCAACAACCAGAGCTGGTTCAAACTCAACAACCCCCATTCCAGCAATCATATCAAGGACCTGAGCAACAAGTCTTTGTAAGTAATGGGCAATCGCATTTCCAAAGCGGTTATCAACAACCATATTATAATGGTTATGCCCATCAACCTTGTCAAAGTTGCCAGCATCAAATACATTATGCTGGTATGCAAAGACCCACTGCTCAGGCGATTCCATCTTATCATGGGTATGCTTCGCCTAACCTGAATCAACAGTTGCCCTTTGTAGCAACTCTAGAATTACCAGATCTAAACCGGCTAACGAATGATCCAATTGCTTATGCCCCTTGGTGGCCAGCGATTCCGCATAAACTTCCGTCAGATATTCCTAAATTTAATGGAAATCCGGGTGAAGATCCGTCGAATCATGTGATGACATTTCATCTGTGGTGTTCATCAAACACCCTGAATGATGATTCGATAAGACTTCGCCTTTTTCAGAGGACGTTAACTGGTCCGGCGGCAAAATGGTACATCGAATTGCCTAGAGCTTCATTCGACAACTTCAGTACCTTAGCCACGACTTTCTTAACCCATTTTCAATTACCAATAAGGTATGAAACGGGAACGGAACTCCTAACCAACTTCAAACAGACAACGGCCACTCACATATCTGATCATATACATGAGTGGCGACGTCGTCGTAGGATGGTAAAAACGTACGTTCCCGATCAGCTATTAGCTGAATGGTTTATCAAGTCTTTACTTCCTACCATCACGGAAGATGTGGCAAAGGGGGGAGTCGTAACGGAAGAGCAAGTTATCGCTCGTGCGCAATATCTGGACTTGGTCTATACTCAGTCTGGCACGCTCTACGACAAAATACCTGACGCCCCTAGGCCAGAATTCTCAATTCCTCCTCCTCCTAAATCGAACCATGACTCTCATGCCATCGATGGCGTGATTGGTGCGACAGACATGAAATCGACAAAGGCTACATCTAAAAAGGCCCGTAAGATTTCCAGTCAAAATGCAAATGAGGAACTTCTTGCCTCGGAAGTAAATGCCGTGTCGACCGACAAGGGCAAACAACTGAAGCAACCATGGGGCAAGAAGAAAAAGAAAGGGAGAAAAAGGAAACCCCCTGCGAGGTGTCATATATGCGATGAAGATCATTGGACGAGAGATTGTCCACATATAGCTGAAGTTAAGAAACTCTTTAAGAGTTCAAAAACCTCAGCAGTATTGACTGATCCGTTTCCAAGCCCAGGAACCAAACTGGTTGCTAATCAAAATGCTTCCCGATCCCAAGTGCTTATGTTGTCTATCTCAAAGCAGCAAAATGATGCTTTGGCAAGGAAAAAAGATTACGGGAATCCACAGGTGTCGAATAACAAGGCTAATGAACAACCTAGTAGTTCGACAACAACTTTGACCAAAGTTGTGCCACCCATCATTCCTGAACAAATGATAAAGTCGCCAAAGGGAGTAGTGTACAAATCAACATTTAATCCTCATGCAAAAATAGCACAGAATTATAATATAATAGAGGACCTGGCCCAATCGCCGTCCGCTATGTCGACACTTGAGGTACCGCAAAATTGCCTCTCCCAAGAGCAAGCTTTATTATCAGCAATAGGTGGGATTGACCCAATGGATTCCAATCTTGTGGCCTTTAATCATAAAGGATATGACCCTCAGTTACCAGCTCAACTAGCTTTCCTTATTCAAGTGAAAGCCCTCAACAAAACTGTTCATCGAACAATTATTAATGAGGGGGCATCTACATGCATTATGTCGATGAGTTGCTGGAAAACTTTAGGATCTCCAACCTTGTCGCGATCTTCGACGACATTAAAAGCATTCGACGGAAGGACATATACCCCGTATGGTATCCTAAATAACTTGAAAGTTGAACTAGGAGGGAAAACAGTAGAAATAGATGTTGAAGTCATAGATGGGAATCTTGATTACAACATCCTACTAGGAAGACCATGGATATATGCCATGGCAGCTGTTGTGTCGACCTATTTCAGAAAGATTGCATTTCCCTTTCAAGGAGGGATTACAATCGTCGACCAACAAACATTTCTCCCCAACTTTTCACAAGTTACGGGAAGCATTCCAATGATCCATGGAAGCAATCATTCGCTCCAAAATATCGGAGTAGGTCTCCTAAAAGACCCTGCCTTAATGGGTACTTTTGCCCTATCGCCTCCGAGTAATCTGGCGGAAGTGGCCACAGTGGAATATGAAACCTTCTATATCTAATGGATTTGGACTCCGAGGACGGTTCTTATCTCGTGTCAACCTCATTAAAAAATGAAACAAGGAGTCATGAAGATAGTTCTTTTACTGTGTCAACCTCATTAAAAAATGAAACGAATCCCCTTTTCAAATCTCAAAGCTAAACCTTCATTCCAACCACCGAGTTGAATGCAATGAAGCTTGGGGGGCATGCACCATCACCTCCACTTTTAGGGGCATGCAAGCTTATCATCGAGCAGTTTTAGCACATAGTTCATGCTCGTTAAAAAATAAACATAAGATCGAGCAAGTGTTTCAACCCGCGTTTAAGCTCGTTAAAAAATGAACTACCCTCCAGTAAATAACCACCGTGAATGTAACATTATCAGCCATTAAAGCCTTGGTCGTGTTTGCACCGTCACCTCCACTTTTCCATTGGCCGATCATTCACCTCCATTTGATTGTTTACCCATTTTTGAGGAACAGCTGCGAAGAGTGATTTCACTAGCCATCCTTGTGACACTGCCGTGATTGGAAAATTCCAACCCTTACCTGGAATCAGCTGCTACCCGTTTTATCACTCGTTCCTCAAAAGATGAGTCTTCTTTAAGCTCTTTTCATCTGACTCGTAAAATATGAAAAGATTGCTGAGTTTTGGCCTTCCAGCTCGTTAAAGCGACCGGAAGTGCTATCCCTCCTCTAGATTTTAATCTTTTTGTACCTGAGGGATTATTGCACAAAAAGATCGAGCACTTGTTTTGTTCGGCTCGTTAAAACTATCGAAAATTCATCCCTTCTGTATTGTTTTATACTTTTTCGGACTTAAGGGATTAGATGATGAAAAAGGACTTTCGGAGTTGACTTTATGTACCTTTTCAGACTCTCTAAAAATGAAAAGGACCGAGTTATCTTTGTCGTTAGACTCGTTAAAAACATTAAATAGCGACAAACTTGTCTTTAGACGAGAACGAGTTTCACTATCGCTAGGCTCGTTAAAACATATCAATGGGTTTGCCCGAAGGGCAAATTATAGAACAAGCATATGTTATCCTCCTCAAGCTTGACAAAAATAAAGAGGTACTGGTCAGCAATGACTGGGGAAAAATTGGGAAGAAACTCAAAGAACTTTATTGGTAGCAAGTCGCTCTTGAACATGACACTTCCACTCCGTGCCTGAGTCGGGTTGGGTTGTTTCATTCACCGGTCACATCACCATGGTCTCGCCATACCATCCACCTTTGGAGTAAATGCTACCAATCCATCACACAAGTGTCGCCGATATGTTCAAGAGAAGTCATCTAGAGAATTCAACCGTGTCCCATCCACTACCATACATTATCCTTCATTCTTTCATGACCGCCACCCTGAACCATGTATCATCAGATCGTTTTCACCTCCATCGAAATCATTTGCTCCGTTCCGTGTCACTGATGTGGGATACATTAAGGCCCTCCTTTGACGGATCGCTTCTTGTCGACATCAGCTCATTATCCAAGAAGTTGATCTAGGAACAACCCCTTCAGTACTTTGAAGCTTGCATGCCTCAATGGCAAGTTTCTCACTTCCAGCGACAGGTATACATCAATGACCTTCGACCGAAAGATTTTGCGTGGTGTTTGATGCCAAGTCCTTTATTCACACCACGTGAATTGTACTGCAGTACCTTGAGGGTCATTATCATTATTGGTGATTCCTCTCGCGCTTGTTAACGGTTTACCTCATTGACCGGTAATCAAGCGATGTCTTTCCATGTTCGACTTCAGAACATCTCTCACATGGATCGACTTGTACTTAGATTGAAGATCGAACGAGTTTGAAGACCCCGGATCTAGTTTCATCCATCCGGGCTGCGATATATATTCAGGAAAAATAAAGACATTGACATGTACATCATTGCAGCACAGACAATCATCCTACCAAAGGATGATGATTTCAGCAGGATCATCAGTCTATCATCAGACAATTGTCTGTCCTATGTACACAAAAATGAATTTATAAAGCTGAGCATGGGAATGCCTGCCTTAGCTAGATCATGAAAACAGTATGAAAAATAATGTATTGTATTGTATCTTATTACAGGTCTCCTCCCAGCATTGAATGAACTTCGGATCCTCCTAATAAAGCATTTCACCCGATAAACAGCCTCATACTTTAGGGGGCAACTGTTATAGAAATTTTTGTGCCTTACAGCTATAAGCATGAAATGTCCATAATTCAAGGGATCCAAAGTCCCTAATGATGTTGTTACAACTCCTAAAGGAACAAGGTCAACCAATGACAGCTTCTCCCAGAAGTTCTCCACCAAAAACCACTCAGAAATAGTCAATTCAGGATCAATTCAGAGGCTCCACTAGCTGCCTGCGTTGAAATGCAGAATCTACACTGGCTAGGTGCACTGCAACGCAGGTGGAAGCACTACCAGGGTGCGCTGAGTGGGAAATGACAAATGGCAAGCTCATTCAACGAGGTGGAAAGACCCTGGAAGCTTCCAGAATCTTCTCCAATGACACTTGCCTCAATGAATTCGACTAGTGATGAGTAAGAGGTTCTCAACCTCCAAGTGGAAGCAAGAACTGACAGAGAGAAGCCACAAGTCAAAACATAAGCTGACTCATCCTCTCTACTCACATCTATATATGGATCTCTCACCCAGAGGTTCAGGAGGCTGGAATTTTGTACTTTGCAGAGAATTGTTGTTGGTTTGAGATTGAAATTAGCACATTGGGTGATTTATGCTTTGTTGGAGGAGAGGAAGGGATTCCTTTGCTAGGAGGTAGATGCTGGATCGGAACTCACTTGGTTTTATCTCCTCTTGGACTTTCTTATTTCATCAATAAAATATTTGAGTTTCTCCTACATGTTGTGTACCAATGATGTTTTGTTATGCTTACATGTTTAGCTTAATCTGATCTTGAGCTTTTTATGAATGTATATCTGTATCTTTGTGTAGTTTCTCTCTCTTGTGATCTTGCAGGAATTCGGTGAAGCTAGGCCGGTGAAGGAGCAAGAAGCTGGGAGCTACTGAAGAGAGGAGTGATTTGGATCGACAAACTAGCGAAAGATACAGGTTAGTTAGATCCTTCTTCCTCACTTACATTTCATAAAGAAGAATACTCAAATAAGTTTACCTGTTTGTTGCTAAGGCACTATCACCTCTTAGAGTGGGATAGGGGCATTCCGAATTGGATACTTTTCCCAACAACACCTCTAGATCACGAAGCTTATTCTCCTCTTTGGGAAAATTGCCTTTTAGGGATCATCGCTGGTATTCAAGCCAAAAGCACGCTAGCATCGCGAGGCTAGTATAGTACAACTAGAAACCATCGTGGTTTTCAGTTTTAGGGGAGAGATGATCCTCAAATTAAAGTTTTAGAGCCCTTAGATCTTCCTCATAAATGTGAATTTGGCAACATATTTTCCTAGATTTGTGCCTTAAATGCATTACGCCCGCTCCTTTTAACAAAAAATTCCCTGTCAAATCAACTATAGCACTACCAATGGTCATATTCTAGATAGGTTGCACCAGACCCACCCTTGTTGTGCATCCACCCACTCTGTGTTACAGCTTCCTCCAGCTGTGCCAGCCTCCTGAACATCGCGCATCTCTCATACTTTGACAAAACTGTCTTTTGGGAGAGTTTTTTAGAGTCTCATGTTTCCTTTCAAATGCTCGTAGCACTAAGACTTTTCTTCATTCATATAGTGATTATGCAATCTTAGGGACGAAATAATCCCTGTATATATTCAATCAATTTCCATTCACGCGTCCAGGGAATGGTTCCTCGTTCAGCTTCGCAAGCTAAACTGCACCACCATTGGAGATATTTTTAACAATGTAGGGTCCCAACCAATGCATTTTGAACTTACTTGGGAACTTCACGAACTTACTATCATATAATAAAACGAAGTTGCCATTCTTAAAGGTTCATTGCTTGATATGTCGATTATTCCATGATTTTTCCCTAACCTTCTGTACTTATTGATGGAAACCTGCGATGAAGTGATCTTCTTCCAATGTGATTAGTCTACCATGTTTGTCATGTTGGTGTGGAGCCTGATTATCTTCTTTATCCAAAGGTATCACCGCATTGGACCCCAGTTCGTAATGTGGCAACAACATCGCGCGTAATATTTGCACTGCAGAGGGGTCCACGAGGGGGTAGTTGCGATCTTTGGGAGCCCCCCTTGGCGGGGGATCGGGGGCAGTGCCCCCAAAGCTAAAAATAGATGTAAAATTGCCTTGTAAAATGTTCTAATTTTGTAGTCAATATGGGTCATTCATTAGGTGGAGATCTAACGGTAGAATTTATGTTTAATTTAGGGTTTTTTTCCCTAGAAGGCAACCCCTCCCTATATATGAGGGAATTTTATTGCGTCTATGTAGATCTGTATTCTGAGTGAGAAAGAGAGAGGGGATTATGTGAGAGTGAAAAGGGAATTACAGTGGATCTGTTGTAGGTTGTATCTCTTTAGTTTACTAGATAATATAAAAGGAAGGAATAGTTGTTTCCCGTGTACGTAGCCCAAATTGGGTGAACCACGTATACCTGTGTCTCTCTTGTTTTATGTGTTTTCTGTGTTTATATTTATGCAATATATTTTATGTGTTCCGTTGCTCTATAATATATAATTTTCTAACAACTGGTATCAATTCGAAGGTCTATTTGGCTGATAAACGCACAGGAGAGAAGGGTTCCTCGTTCAAGTGGGAGCAATGGCAGAAGATGGTAGGTTTAGGGTCAGAAAATTTAACAGCCAAAACTACCATCTATGGAAGATGCAGATGGAAGATTATCTGTATCAGAGAGATCTGTACCTACCTTTGAGGAGAAAGAAAAGAATCCAACGAGTATGACAGACACAAAATGGGATATTCTTGATAGAAAGGCACTTGGAACAATATGGCTATGCCTAGAGGTGTCGGTAGCTTTTAATATTTCAAAGGAAACGACAACATAGGGTTTAATGAAGGCATTGTCCAAACTCTATGAAAAACCCTCGACCTCCAATATGGTATTTCTTATGAAGTGTTTATTTAATATGAAGATGTCAGAAGGTGGATCTATTGTTGATCATTTAAGTGAATTTAATACAGTTACCAATCAGTTAAGTTCTGTAGGGGTAAATTTTTATGATGAAGTTAGGGCAATGTTATTTCTATGCTCATCGCCAGAAAGTTGGAATGGTTTAGTTATGGCCATTAGTAACTCTGTCTCTGGATCTAGTACTTTAAAGTTTGATGATGTTGTCGATGCAATCCTTAGTGAGGAAATGTGACGGAAAAGCTCCAGTGAGACATCAGGTAATGCTTTGACTGCAGAAACTAGGGGAAGAAAAATAGAGAGAGGAAAGAGCCTAGGATATGGCAGTAAGTCAAGGAAAGGCAGATCCAATTCCAGATCACGGATAGTGTGCTGGAAATGTGGGAAGAAAGGACACCTGAAGAAAGACTACAAGTCTCGAAAGGGAAAAAAAGGAAATGCACAGCAAGAAAACAATCATGAAGCGAATGTGACAGGTGATGTGTTGCAAGATGCTTTGATTCTTTCATCATAAAATACTATTGATGCCTGGGTGGTAGATTCATGGGCCTCATTCCATGCCACACATGATAGGAAACATTTTCATGATTATGTTCAAGGAGATTTCGGACAGGTTCGATTAGGTGATGATAAACCCTATAAAATCATTAGAATGGGTATAGTTTTCATAAAACAACATAATGGAAATCAATGGCTATTGAAGGAGGTAAGGCATGTTCCAAAACTAAAGAAAAATCTAATTTCAACAGGGTAGTTGGGAGGTGAAGGCTGTGTAACTACTTTTAAAGATAAAACTTGGAAGGTCACTATAGGATCCCTGGTAATAGCAAAAGGAGAAAAGGTTGCTACATTGTATCTATGCAATGGTATTTCTAATTATGTTAATGCTTCATCCTGTACAGGAGAAGATATGACATTGTGGCATCATAGGCTTGGGCACATTAGTGAGAAGGGGATGCAGATTCTTCACTCAAGAAATTTGTTTCCAGGTTTAAAGCATGTTGATTTAAAATTCTATGAGAATTGTGTTTATGGAAAACATAAGAGAGTCAGATTCCTCAGAGTTGGGAAAGAGAAGAATAGTGAAAAATCAGAGCTTGTGAATACGGATGTATGGGGACCTTCTCAGGTATCATCTCTCGGTGGCTGTCGTTATTATGTTACTTTTATTGATGATTCAACTAGAAAAACCTGGATTTATTGTATTCGAAATAAATCTGATGTATTTGATACTTTCAAGAAATGGAAATCTTTGGTTGAAAATGAGATAAGAAAAAGGTTGAATTGTCTCAGATCAGACAATGGAAGTGAATATTGCAGCAAAGAGTTTGATAGGTATCGTTTAAAGAATGGAATTCATAGAGAGAAGACAGTTCCAGGAACACCACAAGAAAATGGTGTGTCAGGAAGGATGAACAGGAAAATCATGGAGCGTGAAAGGTGCATGAGATTGCATGCAGAATTGCCTTTACAATTTTGGGCAAATGATGTAGATACTATTGTTTATCTAATAAATAGAGGGCCTTCAAGTTCCTTGGATGGTGGTATTCCAGAGGAGGCATGGACAGATAAAAAAGTAAACTACTCATTTTTAAAGACTTTTGGCTGTTATTTGTCCACATTAATAAAGAAAATAGAACAAGGATTGAGGCAAAAACAAAGAAATGTACCTTTATTGGATATGGTGTTAATGATTTTGGTTATCGCTTTTATGATTATGAAAACCACAAAATCAATAGGAGCATAGATGTCATATTCAATGAAAAGGTTTTGTATAAGGATCAGATGCAGGAAAAGAAACAGGAAAAAGAAAACAGAGAATACACAGTTCTTGATGACATCACAGAAAAAGTGAAGGTGCCTGAAAATCATAACGATTAACAGCTAGAATAACAACAGCAACCACAACAGCATTAAGCACCTCAAACACCTGAAACTGGTGTTAGAATATCTACTAGGATAAGTTGACCCCCTGAACGATACTCTCCTTCATTATATTATGTATTGCTCACTGATTCTAGTGAACCAGAATGTTATGAAGAAGCAGTGCAAGTAGAAACCAGGAAGAAGTGGGAGCAAGCCATGAAAGAAGAGATGGAATCCTTAGCACATAACTAGACTTGGGACTTAGTTAGGTTGCCTGCAGGTAAAACAACATTGCAGAATAAATGGGTTTACAGGTTGAAGGAAGAAGATGGAGGTAGAAAAAGGCATAAAGCTAGACTTGTGGTGAAGGGGTTTGCACAGAAAAGGGGTATAGACTTTGATGAGATATTTTATCCTATTGTTAAAATGACTTCAATCAGAACTATTTTAAGTCTAGTAGCAGCTGAAGATTTGCATCTTGAGCAATTAGATGTAAAGACAACCTTTCTCCTTGGGGATTTGGAGGAAGAGATATATATGTAGCAGCCACAAGGATATGAGGTAAAAGGGAAGGAGAAACTAGTGTGCGGGTTGAAGAAGAGCTTGCATGGCTTAAAACAGGCTCCAAGGCAATGGTATCTAAAATTTGATAGGTTTATGTTTGAACATGGTTATACTAGATGTCACTCTGATCATTGTGTTTATCTCAAAAGGCAAAATGATGGCAGCTATATTATATTGTTATTGTATGTAAATGACATGCTTGTTGTAGGTTCTAACATGCAGAAAATAAATGTGCTCAAAAGAAAATTGGAGAACTCATTTGCAATGAAGGATTTGGGTGTTGCAAAACAAATTCTTGGTATGAGAATAACTAGAGACAGGAAGAATTGCAAATTAACATTGTCTCAAAGTGAGTACATAGAAAAGCTGTTGAAAATATTTAATATGCAGAATCAAAAACTAGTTAGTATACCTTTGGCTAGCCATTTCAAACTAAGTAAGGAAGTGTGTCGCAAGACTCAGGAAGAAATGGCTTATATCTCTAAAGCTCCATATGCATTAGCAGTTGGAAGCTTAATGTACACAATGGTCTGCACAAGGCCTGATATTGCACATGCAATGGGAGTTGTAAGCAGGTACATGAACAATCCAGGAAAAGAACATTGGATGGTAGTGAAGTGGATTCTCGGGTATTTGAGAGGTACCACAAATCAAGCATTATGCTTTGGTGGTTCAAAAATTTCTCTATAGGGATATGTTGTTGCAGATATGGCGGGTGATAGAGATAACAGGATGAGAACCACAAGGTATGTGTTTACTGTAGGTGGAACAACTGTCAATTGGGTTTCAAAACTGCAAAGTGTTGTTGCACTCTCAACAATGGAAGCAGATTATATTGCTGCTACAGAGGCTAGTAAAGAAATGATTTGGTTACAAAGGTTTCTGGATGAATTGGGTAAGAAGAAGGAGTTCGGCAGGTTATACAGTGACAGCTAGAGTGCCATACATCTTGCAAAGAATTCTCCATTTCATTCCAAGACAAAACATATACAGCTCAAGTATCATTTCATACGTCAGTGTTGGAAGATGGACAATTGAAGCTAGAAAAGATACACACTAGCCAGAATCCTGTAAATATGTTAACAAAAGTTGTAACCAAGGAGAAACTGAGATTTTGCTTGGTTTCAATTGGTCTTCAAGTATGATGAAGAAGATGAGAAATGGAAAGGTCCAAAGTGGAGTCATTGTCTAGCAAATGAAGCAGCGGTGGAGTTGCTATAATCAGTCTCCAAGTGGGAGATTGTTGGGGGTGGAGCCTAATTATCTTCTTTATCCAAAGGTATCACCGCATTGGACCCTAGTTCATAATGTGGCGGCAATGCTGCCCGTAATATTTGTGCTGCAAGGGGGGTCCAGGGGGGGTGGTTGTCCCCCCCCCCCCCCCGGTAGGGGATTGGGGGCAGTGCCCCCGAAGCTAAAAATAGATGTAAAATTGCCTTGTAAAATGTTGTAATTTCGTAGTCAATCTAGGTCGTTCATTAGGTGGAGATCTGATAGTAGAAGTTATGTTTAATTTAGGGTTTTTTGCCCTAGAAGGCAACCCCTCACTATATATGAGGGAATTGTATTGCGTCTATGTAGATTTGTATTCTAAGTGAGAAAGAGAGAGGAGATTTTATGAGATCGAAAAGGAAATTACAATGGATCTGTTATAGGTTGTATCTCTTTAGTTTGTTGGACAATATAAAAGGAAGAATTGGCTATTTCCCATGGACGTAGCCCAAATTGGGTGAACCACGTATATTTGTGTCTCTCTTATTTTATGAGTTTTTTGTGTTTATATTTCTGCAATATATTTTATGTGTTCCATTGCTCTGTAATATATAATTTTCTAACATGTCACTCTCTACCCTGTTTTTGACTACGGAAATTCTCATACTTGGCACTATGTATTCCATAGGCATGAAAGCTTCCTGCCCATAAAATAATCTGAATGGAGTTTTTCCCATCATTTTCTTACATGTTGTCCTATAAGCCCAAAGCATGACAGGTATGTCCACATCCCAATCATTTGTATTGACATTACAGACCTTCGTTAGAGAATTTTCCAAAATCTTGTTGAAATCTTCCATGGTGTCATTCGCTTGTGGATGATAAGGCGTACTTTTCTGATGATATACCTAGAACTCAGTCATCAATGCTTCAATCATGTCATGTAAAAAATGTGATCCTCTATCACTCATCAGGATCCTCGGACAACCAAATAATGACAAAATGTACTCAAACATGAACTGCGTAGCAGTATCTGCGCTGCAATCTTTTACTGGCTTCGCCTCAGCCCACCTGGTCATATATTATGTTGTAGTAATAATATATCGTGCCCCCATCTTCTTATCTGGTGGGTTTATTGGTCCTACGAAATTAATCACCCATTTATCAAAATCTTGCAGAGTGAGCTTTGGATTCAATGGAAATTCATCCCGCTTTGACGGTCTACTATTCCTCTAGCAAACATCATAGTTACTATAATACTCCTTTGAATCTTTATGTACCATGGGCCACCACAACCATGCTCTTAAGATATTCTATGTGGTGGATTTTCCTGCATAATGGCCTCCGGTGACACTTACATGCGCATCATCTAGAATACTATGTCTTTCATACTCAGGGGGATATCAACGCAATATCTCATCTAGACCCATTTTGTACAATTGTCTTGCAATCAAGGAAAATTCCTGTGGTGCAGGTAAATTCTCAATGTGGACACAAAAAATTCCTCTAGCCTGAGAGAGTGGGTCTAGCCACAAATGAACAATCTATGGAAAATCTCCTTAAGCTAGAATCAATTAAGAGGGCCTACCTCTTAGAACGCTATTATGCTTGGTGATGATCCTGCTTCCTCGCTCCAGCTATATTTCGTTCCCTTCCTTCTAATACTTGAAACAGGCAAATGACAACAACAACACGTGATAGCATACAATATTGTATTCAACCTACTTAATAGGTCAAGGAACATTAAGCCATAAAGATGTAAAATGACACTTGATGTAGGAAATCAATCAGTAGTTGCATTTATATAAATCAGAAAGAGATTACAACTGGTGCCTTGATGTTGCTGGTCTCCTTCGACGCATTCGGGTTCCCACACTTCTGATAGCACTTCATCGATAGCCCCAACAATAGAAGTTTTAAGGCCTCTTTCCCTCTAGTCTCAAACCAAACCAAACTCACACTATTCTCCCTCAAAAATACATAGAAAGCTACAAGCTATAGATGACTTGCTGGTTATTCAAACTTGCTCCAAAACTCCAACTATCTTTTGCTTGGGAAAAAGAGAGTTTTATATAGCTTAGATGGATGGGAGATGGTTCCTCTCATCATAGGAGAAGGTCTTATCTCTTAAGTTTGTTCCATCCTAATAGGGGAAAGGAGCCCAAACTGATTTCTTCTGCTCTATCTGACCCAACCATCTACCAGACTTCCCTTACGGAGCTTCTAGACATGGAAGCTTCAACTCATTATTTAAAAAACCTTCCAAAAGAGGATCGGCATGACTGGAAAAGGGCTCAGTCGCTTCGATCAGCATGAGGTCTAGTTTTAACCTTTGTAAATCGGCGTGAGGAGAAAATTGGTCAGTATTGTCGGTCTTGTAAACTAGGATAGAAGAAATATTCTTGGGAAATGGTGTAAAGGGGAATTATTTTGCTCATGAAGAGGGACATACTGGGAGTTTCTTCATGATGGGAAAGCATGTCAGATACACTGTAGGGGTCCTCCAGGATCATAGACGGGGAGTACAGGGACAGTGAAAAAATGTTGTGTAACAAGTCCACAACTCGAACTACTAGTTTTTTCCTCTGTTGCGATGTATACTCTATGGGAGTTACACCAGTAGCCAAAAATGAAATGATGTCAGCAAAGTGATCATTAGCTACTCTTATTATGAAGAGTTGCGCATCAGGTTGTCCTTCCTCGATATTTATAGGTTCTTCGCCATTCTCAATTCTCGATAGATGGTCTGATCCGATATTCATTCTGCCTAGATTAATGATTACTTCAAAATCATACTCCTGGAAGAGTGGTAGCCATCGAAAAATGTTTCCCCCCAACACATGCATGTTGACTAGGTACTTTAATGTAGAATGATCTTTGAACATTTTAAAGTGCGCACCTAATAGATAATGTCTAAATTTCTTTAGTGCATATACCATGGCCAAACCTTCGCGCTCAATCGTAGAATAATTTTTCTTCGCCTTCGACAATTTTCGACTAGAAAATACAATTGGGTGGTTAATCTCTCCTTCCCCTGACCAGTTCAATACAGCACCCAAATCTATGCATGAGGCATCTACCAAGACATGAAACTCTTTCTTCAAATCTGGAAACACCAGAATTGGCACAGTGACCATCTTTTCTTTCAAAAGATCAAATCTCCTTTGGTTGTCCTCATCCCAACAAAATATAATGTCCCTTTTAAAAATATTCTCCATTGGCGTAGTGAGCTACATGTAGACCTTTATAAAAATTTTATAATATCATGTGTTTCCTATAGTGGTGCGCAACTGCTTTGCATCCTTCGGCAGATCTAAACTGATGGTAACAACAATTTTGGCAATGTCAACCATCAACCCCTACTTGCACACAATATGGCCCAGCAATATTCCATATGGTACGCAGAATAGACACTTCTTAAGGTTCAGCGATATTTGGTATTTTTTTGAAAACATCCAATATTAAGCATAGTCTTGACACATGCTTCTTCAGTAACCAAACACAATCCAATCATCAAAGTACACTTCCAAAAATTTGTGAATAAACTCCTTAAACACTGCGACGACCACCCTAGAGAATATCACAGGTGCATTTTTCAACCCAAATGGCATTACAGTATACTAAAATGATCCCCATTCGGTGGAAAATGTTGTCTTACTTTGATCTTCTGGCGCGATCTTGATCTGGTGGTATCCTGAAAACCCATCCATGAAAGAATAAGTCTCTTGTCCTCCTACATTTTCTAGAACTTCGTTAGTGAATGGCGTAGGGAACAGATGATATGAATGGGAAAATTAGTTTTGCTATGCTAAATTCTATTTCAAAATATGTTAAAAATTCTTAAGGATTCATGAGGTTAATTGCAAGTTTAAAGATGAATTTTTGAGTGTTTTTATGTGAATTTCATGTACAAATTAGCATAAACAAATGACTGAACAACAACATATAACAGACATGAACATCACCAAAACAGTATCATAGCAGCACATGATGAAGGATTTCACCCCTCTTGGGCTACGTCTCCTTGGTCCATCTTCCAATGGCTTGGCCCTCTCTGTTATGCTCAAAGGTGTGAATACATCAGTTTACAATGCTCAGAAAGCTCCGAAACATGTTCCAATGGCTCTAGAATGCCAAAAAATGTCTGTGTAGCCTCTTTCTGCTCCTGATTTGGTCAAAAATTGAAGAATTTATGTCTTCCCCAAGTATTTCTACTTATAGCACCGTAAATTCCCCAAAATATAGCACCGTCCTACAAATCCGCCCTAATTTTTGCTAATAGAGCGCTGATTTCGTTGATTTTTGGGCGAAATTGTCGGACGCATTAAATTGCCTCTAACGCCTAAAATCTGTAAATTTTTGGGCCATATGGGGGTCATGTGCCCGGGACTAAGGCAAATGGAGCACCCCCATTGTATGAGCCTCCACTTTGCTCTGCCATGGTCCCATGGGTGGCACGTGCCCAAGGGCTAGCCCCGTGGCTGGCCCTTTCCCGAATTGGCGTGGACTTAGTCTTCAAATAAATGTTGAAGACTATAATGGTTAAGAACTTCTGCGATGGCGTGTTGGTAGGAGGCTTGGCTTGTTACTTGGAGGTTCTGGGTTTGACCCCTGCTGTTTCTTCCTGGACCCTTGACCAAAATTTTGGTGGCCCCCAGGCTGACACGTGGCATCCTCTGGTTGGGCCATGTGTTAGCCTATAGTTGGCCACCAACCATCCAATCAAAAACTACCAAATGCACCCAATCCAAAACTGCCACTTGGTATTATATTATTCACTGAAGAACGTTGACCATTCAACCCTACCACGTCAGCATACACAGTCAGCGTCACGTCAGCAATACGGACTGCTCGCTGGGCTATCACATTTTTCCCAAAATTCGTCTGTTTGAGAAAGCGAACAGAACATGATTCTAGGAGCATACGGAGTCTGTTTTACATGAAACGAGTTGTGCTAGATTCAAAATGATGAGAACTACGTAGTCATTCAGGTTCCACACCGATCTAACAACTTTGAATTTTGAGATATTTTTTGAGCACCTGATCATTCCTCCCCACTGGAAGCCTTTTGGACCCCAAAAGATCACTTTCATTTATTCAGCAAGTTAGGGTATATTACCCTCACCTTTCCAATCTTGATCCATTTGGATTTTGAAGGATTTGTTCCTTTGAGCCCCACGTGAAGGTAGTCCACACTCCCTCGATTTGGCCTTGTTCTTCTGTCAAGCATGGTCTCTTGTTGTATTTCATCAAGGTATTCAAGAGAAAAATCCTCAATGGAATGAATTTGGACATTTTCTCCTTGATCTTCAATCAAAGGAAGCTCATACAACCTTAAGTTCTCAACATTAACAGCAGCATAAATTTTCATATATGAAGGAAAATCCAACCTGAAGGCATTGTCACAAATGTTTTATAAAATTCTTAATGGAACGTATCTAATTAGTTTCAACATTTTACCCTGTCCTTGGAGCCTCTCTTTGCTAATGTGACTCTGAACTTCATCATCGACTTGGATATTGTGATCTACCTGATGCTTGGTGTGCCTTGCATTGTACTTGCCTTTACTCTTTTCAAGTTGATCTTGCATTGTTTATGTTATCACTCAGGTTGTCCCTTGGCTCCTTAAGGGATACGGCCGAGGTAACCACTAACCAATCTTTGGGCTGTAGGTCCTAGCCTACCTGTAGTCAGAGAGGGATCTCTCTTTAAAATTTAGCTTTGTTTTGTGTTGATTTTAGGCTAGTTATGGTGTACATGGGTTTTGTTTTGATTTTGGTGGGAAAGGTGATGTTTTCAAGAAGAGTTGGGATGTATAGTGTGAGAAGTTCAAACCATTGGGCATGGAGTCATAGATTAGGGCTTGTTGTTGCGTTTTCTTGGTCACAAGAGGAATACAGAGCAGGATAGTTACACATAGAACAATATCAGGCTGGAATAAAGATGGAATGAAGGTCAGAGATGAAAGGAAACTAAGAATCTTTCATCTAGCTGATAGAGGGAAGGTGAATGAAAGATTATCTAGGAGCAGTCAACAATTCCTAAATAACAGTCATATGTGAAAGAAACAGTGTAAACATGATCATTTAAGTATGCATATTCATAACTATTTCTGAAGAAAACATATAGAAATAACAAGAATTGAGCATAGAGTGCAATCAAGCAAAGCCTAAGCTATTCTTCTTTCTTGCTATTTAGATGGTAACACAATCGTGGCATAAACATATATTAACTGTAATCAGAGGTAAGAAGACACTTATTGAGCCATGTAGTAGCACAAGAATTCCACAGTCACTCTTCAGCCATTGAATAACACAACAGACAGTTTCTTTATCCAAACATTCCAGCAATCTTTGATTATAGAAGCTTTCAAAATAATACAGCGCAAGTCTGGAGAGAAATTATCAACCAACCAACCCCAAATACATTCTGTGGGGAGGTATATATACAAAAACAAGATACAAAAATATCTAGATGATGAGTTAATAACTCATACTTTCTTTGCCAACTCTTAAGGGATAGTAGCTGAAAGAGTAAATGTTGTAGTAAACATGAATATAACAGTTGTTCATTCTGTCAGAGAAAATTGACTTTTGAGTCCAATTGAGTCGGCTGGGCTGCGCTTTTAAAATCCGCGGTCTTTTAGGCTTGCCATCCCAGCTCTTTGTTTTGTCACTGCTCCAACTTGCTCTGTGTGTTCCTTAACCGCTCTTTCCGGTGCTTTCGTGCCTCCTTTTGCTGACTCATAGCTGACCGAGATTTGAAATAATAAAAAGGGGCAAAAACTGAAATTACCTGGGCAAAATGGCCAGCATTTCCTGCTACCAATCCTCGGGAGGTAACTGATGCTTTTGTATTTTGATGAGTGTTTCGTCGGCCTCTGTATACCTATAATAGTTGGGTGGCATCTCAAACAAATGATTAATTTCATGTTCAATAAAAAATAAGTTTTCCAACTTATCATAGAGATTCTGCCCAGAAGGTGGCCCTGCCTCTGCTGGAGAGCTTGAGAATGCAGTAAGTTGGTTTGACATAGTTGTTCACTCTGGTGGCATATTGCTCACGTGTTAACAGTCTTCCAGCACTGGTCAGCAAGCTGGGCAAACCTTTGCTTTGTAATGCTGTGAGTTTCAACTTAAAATCATCTATGTCCCTTTGCATTTCTTGACACTTTCTTTCCAGTGTCTGTACAAAACTTCTCAAAGTCAGCACCTTCTTTGTTGTGAGTATGGCCTCCGTCCTATTCATAATTTGCATTGCTGCCAGCTCTTCCTCAGTTTGATGATTCAAAAAATTAATCATTATGTTGGCCTGTTCAGGCATGGTTCCCAATGCTGCTCTGGCTCTCTGATTTTCAAACTGAGCTAGGCCAATTAAATCCATTTGTTCATGTATGGCCTGAATTGACCGCCACTGGTCAGTAATTGATTGATTAATCTTGGCCCACAGAATCCTCTTTATTTCAGCTAGTGTCTTGTCCAAAGTGAGCTCCTCCTCCAAGGCCTTTATTTTGTCACTCAAGGCCTTAATTTCCCTTGTTTTTTCTACCACTGTCATTTTGGACTTATCATATTTTCCTTCTAGATTGGCCAACTTTTCCTTGGACTCTTTTATCTCTGTTGCCTTAAGCTCTAGCTCCTTGATAGCTTTCCTCAATTCAGCCATGCTCATGCTAGAATCAGGAGCTGTTGTTGTTGCAGATGTAGCATCTGTGGCTGTTGCAGTTGCTGGAATAATAGGAGGGGTCACTGCTGCTTGTGTAGGAGGAACAGTAACAACAGTTGGAACTGTTTGAGGTGGCTGGGAGGGCGATTCTCCATGCTTGCCTTGTAGTGTTTTCTCCAAATCTCCCTCCATCTCAATTATTCTCTAGTTCATTTGCATTAGCAGGTCCATTGTATCTTCAACTTCTTTCTCTTTCACCAGTTCTCCTATTTGTGGGTGCATAGTCGATGTGAGCCTCATTTGCTTTTTCAGAGCAGCAATATCATCCTCCTTTTTCTTCATTAGGGCCTTGATAGCTTTGGGATTCTTAGGATCATGCCCCAGGTCCACAATAATGTCCTCCAATGTTTTAATTCTGTTTTCTTTGGATGTGGAGGACATTCTTTCCAAATCAAGCTGAGTATTTGTATTCTTTAAAGATTCCTTCAATTCATGAGCCAGCGTGGCCTTATCTACCAAGGTGGCATAGACCATTTCCCCTGTTTGCTTATGTAACTCTATTTGATCCATGGGGTGAATGTCCTTGGCCGGGACCTCTAATCTTGTCTTGACATAGTTTGCAACTGACTGTGGCTGGTGAACCTTGGGCTTAAAATGGTTGAGAATCATCTTTTCTTCTTTGATGTCATATGTTGCCATCAACCTTTCCTGCTTGGCTGGTGTTGCCTTAAGAAATTGGTCATACAACTGTACTCTTAACAGTTCATTTTGAGCTTTAATTTCTTTAAAGGTGGCCTTGATGCTAGCTGGCCTCTTACTTTGTTGTATAGAGGAAGACACCTCCATGCCATGTTGTCTATCTTGCTCTTGTTGGAAAGAGCTTGTAGCTATTTGTTGACTCCCTTCTCTGTCTCTCCTTGGACTTCCAAGGATTTCCTCACTGACTTCCTCCTCAATTGGAGAGTCAACCTTTTGCCTCTTGGCTTCGGGCTACTGTGTAGACCCACTACCAGGTGTGGAGTCTTCTCGGTCTCGTTTTCTGCCTCTTTCCTCATGGGCAGGAGTCTATAAAGCAGGCACTTGTGGTGCCTCTATTTACTGTGGAGGAGCCTGTCCTTGAGATTTTTCAATTGAAGTGGCAGGTTGTTCTGTGACCATTCCTTGTTCTGTATCCATTGGATCTTTTCCTTTAGCTATACCTGTTGCTGATGTAGATGCTCCTTGGGCAGCTTGTGAAGCTGCAGCAGTGGATGTGCCTTCTCCGACTTGGTGCGGCAGTCTGAAAGTTACCTGGTCAGCAGAATCCAAGTCAAGAGTTTTTTCTAAATATTTGAAATTTCTTTCCATAATTTCTTCTTGGGTCAATTCCTCAACTAATGTGTCTTGCAGCCACTCATCTTGGTTGGCATATTGTTCAATTTGTGGGAATTTACAATGGTCATAGGCCAGCAGCCTGTATTTAACTCTTCTGGCACTGATAAAACCCTCCGTGTCATAAGGGACCCACCAGAAGCTCCTCTTTAACTTATATTTGTCGCTCAATATTTGATCGGCATCTTGCCAACCTTCTTTCTTGTTCATAATGAAGGGGCCTAGATGGTCTTTGAATTTCAGATGAGCTTTCTTCTTGGCACTATGAAAATGAGTAAGATCAGCATTGATGAGCTGCCTATAGTACTCCAATCCAAACAGTCTCATTGGTACATATCTTGGGAGCCTGTAAGGACAGAGCTCACAGCCATAGATTCTAATGACAGTGTGATTTTGGTAGAGATACCAATCACCTATTTTATAACTCTTAGACAGCTGCAAGGTCTTCTGTATGTCATATGACAATCTAGGAGGAGGGGACCTTTTTAGGAGACAAGAAACTGGGTATACAAACTGGTCAATGAACTCACAGTAGGAAAATGGAGAGTTTTGAACCTCATGGAAAACTGATGACCAAAAGATGACAGACCTTCTTTCCCCCTTAGAATCCAACTTTTTAATGGGGCATTGGAAGCATTCAGACTGGTAATACATGAACAAATGATAGATATATGATGAATATTTAAAGACTCCCTCCCTGTCCAAATTCACTAGCTGATCATGTATTTTGTTGGCTATGAACTTGGCATAGTTATACTTGACAGCAGGGGGTTGTCCTGGGCTGTATGCAGATAGCAGAACCAGCACTGTTTCATCAATGTGCTCACTTGTTTTAAAACCCAGCATAGAGGAAATCATATCTACAAGCAGCTTGCCCACCTCATTGAAATTGTCATATAAGAAAGGAGGTGGGCATGTAGGCTAGCAGTCTGCCCTCATGAATGTCTTGGTAATTCTTTCAATTACAGAGCTGGAAAGCTTGGAGCCTTCATCCAGCAAATAGTTCATGGAGAAAGGAAACAATAGCTGAGTCTGTTTGAAGTTGAGCATCTGGTTAATGGAGTCAGGAGTAATATGAAAAAGTACGTTCCCAGATGGAGACTTGACAGCTCTCTGATTTGGTTCATAGTTCTCAGCACACAAATGGATGATTTCAGGAAAACTATTAACAGAGGGAAGGAAATAATAAGGAAAATTGGATTCCCATATGCCATACATGTCACAGTTGTTTATAAAGCTGTTTCTTAGTTGGCAGAAGGTCTTCAAGTGATTTCTGTCCCCAACTAGATCTTGAATGAGGTAATCCTTATCAGCCAAAGGCATGGCTTCAAGCTCTCTGTTTGGTGGATTCATAGGAGTAACACTGAGAGCTGTTGGAGTAGCCATTATAAAACTTTTTGATGTTATATTTGGAATGAAGTTTTACAGCAGTAACAGATTGATGACAACTGACTCTGAGGATTTGCAAAGGAGTTGCAAAATGAGTTCAAGTGAGGGAATGGCCTTCAATATCTGTAATTACGATGAAAAGGAAAATTTTGCAGAGTTCGGATAAGGCTTTAGTTTCTTTGGAAAATTCCTTGGATAGAAGACTATGAGGGAAAATTTTTACAAGGGAACGGGGAGTATTACAGTGAAATTGCAAAGGTTTATGAGTGGAATGTGGCAGAAAGGATAATGCTGAGCTTATTGCAGAATTTTGATGGAAACCCGAGCTTTAAAACAGCTTCCTGCGATGATTTCACGAATTGTCGGGGATTGGCAGGGTTTTATTTTAACAGTGGGGAGTAGTGAGCGAATCTGGGTAGGTTTTTTAGGCGTATGAGTGATTTCAATTCAGAAATTTGTCGGTTTTAGCATGAAAAATGGAGAAAAATGGTAAGAACAAGGTGAAACTGGTGAAATTGGCAAATACCTGGTAAAAATGGCGCTGAGGGTGGTTGAGCTGGTGCAAGGGTGAACAATGGTGGTGTATTTGCAGGCAGCAACAGCGCAATTTGGTCGAATTTCAAATTTTAACACCAATGGGCGAAAAACGGCACAAACAGCTCCCGCACACAACCAATGAAAATGAAACAAAACGGTCGAAAAGGCATGTTTTTATGAAAATTTTGGCATATTAGCGCTTTTGGCGCTTTTTTGGGATGACGTCAGCCTGACGTCATCGACGGATCTCGAGTACGGACGGGTGATGTGGCAGCTGACTCGGATGAAGACGTGGCATGGGACACTCTAGCGGGGTGATGACGTGAGCAGGTGAGGTGGCAATGACACGGGGCACCGGCGGGGATACGAAGACATGACGTCAGAAGCGACACGGGGATGACATAGGAGGGCAGAAGGTGGTATCCGGTTTTCCCCGCACCACCTTTCGGCACAGGCGGTATTGGGGGAGGGGCCTCCGAACATGCCGGGAGGCCGACACGTGGCGGGGGTACGGCAGGGAAACTGCCCATCCCCCGGACGTTAACCTCCGGCGGATCGGGGGCTGAGAATAACCGCCCACCGTTGGATCTGAAGTGCTGGGCATCGGACGGCTGGCGGGACGATCGGGGTGTCGTGTAGTTAGGCGCGGGACCCGCCCGATTTATAAAATAATATTATGCCGCGGGGGGTCAAAACTTTGGAAAATGCGGGTTGGTGGGTTATGTGCGCCGACAGCGTTTAATGTTAAAATAAACGTTTAAACGCCAAACATTAATAATGAGCGCTAAAAAAGGGTTAGGTTTATATACAAAAGGGGAAGACCATGGTTATTATTTTAACCAGAGGTTAAAACAACCCCGGGTTAGAACGCGGAAGGGTTAATAGTAGTCCCAGATGGACTATTATTTCCCTAAACTGTATATACATAGCTATAATGCTATAGGGTGGGATTTTAATATTTTTTGGGATTTTATATATTTTTTTGTAACAATAGGGATGGAAAAATTTAGTTAGGGAGCTATATAATAGGATTAGAAGTTAATATGAGTTTGTGAAATGGAAATGTAAGGGGAATGATGCCAAGTTTATGATCTGAAACTTAGACATGAGATTTGAATGGGATATGGAGAAATGATTTTACACAAGAAATGTGGCTTCTTTTCATTGAGAAAGCCAAAACTTGACTTGATATTTTACAAAAATGAAGTGATAACAGGACTTGTTGGGAAGATCCCAAAGTCCTCAAGGGGGTGTTAGTAAGAAACTTTGAGGGGGAGGTGAAAGGAAGTTAGACATGCTTGCATAGTTCTTTCATTGAACCACTGCTTTGACATTTCTGTCATTGATGAGACAAGTTCTGATTGATAATACAAAATGTGATCCAAACCTTGCTTCTGCAACCTCAAACTACCTACCCAGCCTAATACACCTAGCATTTTTTCTTCCTTTTGAATGGGTGCACTTAGACTTGCAAACCCTGATTATCCTCTTTTCTTTTGGCTGCCCTCCTATCTATATCAACCCTTATCTCTTCCAAGGACCCACATTAAGCAGTTGGGCTCCTTCATTTCTCTGCCTATCTACTCTTCTACCAAGCTTGAACTGTTTGGATAGGTATTCTTTCTCTAGTCTAAAACAAGCAATTTAAACATGGCATGGTCCAGATTGAACTGTTGGGCCATCCCTCAAGCTAGCAGTGGCATTTTGGCTAGCCACTTTCCCGGTCTTTCCTTGGGGTTCATTTTTATCATTTTTTCTGACCAATTTATTCTTTTTGCCCTTTGATCATTCTTTTAGGGCATACCCTCTTTACATTTTTTAATTTTGTATCTGTACATAGAAAATATGGAACCTTTGCAGCATGAAAAGATGAACATATTTGGCACTTCCACTGTCAATCATGAAAAATGAAACCTATTGGTATAGGAACCTAACAGTGGCTCCACTTGGGGATGGCTTTTCCAGATGAAAAGCCAAGAACAACAGGTCAGATTGCCTTATCTTTCAATTCTAGCTGCAGTTTGAACCTTCCTTGTCTTAAAGACCATTGATCTGAATCCTTGTAACCTGTATGGAGTATCCTTTGAGCTGGTCTGTGCAAAATTACAGCTCTATCTTTGCTAGTTTCTCTGGGTATGTATCATTATCTTGATACTTCCCAAGTGCTTTTCTTTGATCTGCTTTGTTAATTTCAAAATATACACAAGAATGGTTTGTTCTTTGACTTTTTCTTCAAAATCTGCTACATGTTGTTGCTTATTTAATTGTCGTGAATAAAAATGCTGGAATTACAGATATTTATGTACAATACGCAGTGGTGCTATGCTGATTACGTGGAATCAAAGTAGTGCTTGAGCATTCGCCCATTGACTGGGCCTTCTTCAGTATTTGTACCATCCAAACTCTTGAGAAAATACGTATTATTACCTTGTACAACATAAATGACATAAGGTCCCTTCCACAAGAAATCAAATTTGCCATGTTTCCCTTTGTCCTCCCTTATAGAATCCCATCTCAGCACTTTGTTCCCTATGAAGAAGTCTTCAGCTTTAGTTCTTTTGTCAAAGATCTTCTTGAGTTTATCTTGTAGGACTTGGGTTCTCTGATATACTTCTTCTCTTGTTTGCTGCAAGTGTATAGTTTGATTGATCCTTCTTTGTATATCATTAGGCTCAACTTGTATCTTCTGCAGCAATTTGATTACAGGGATTCCCAAAGATGAAGGGAATCTTGCCTCCATTCCATAAACCAGTTCATATGGACTTGTACCAATGGATCTCTTAGTGGTCAATCTGTCTGCCCACGGTGCATTTATCAGCTTCTTATGCCAATTCTTTTTGTTCTCCTCCAAGACCTTTTTGATGATGTTGATGAGGCTTTTATTGGAGGACTCAGCTAGGTCATTGCCTTGAGGGTAATAAGTTGTGGAATGGCCCAAGGTTATGTGATATTTGTGGCAAAAGTTGATCATTCTTTTGGATTTGAATGCAGCGGCATTGTCTGTAATAATTTTTTCTGGACAGCCAAACCTGGACAAGATGTTGGTTTCTAAGAATTGGATGATGATTGAATCATTGGCTTGCCTGCAAGGGATGGCTTCTATCCATTTGGTAAAATAGTTAGTGGCAGTCAAAATCCACCTATGTTGGCCAGAGAATGAAGGGTGGATTTCACCAATGAAGTCTAAACCCCATTGTTGGAATGGTCTTTCAATTGAGATAGGCTTGAGGGGTAAAGGTAACAGCTTTCTCTTGCCTTCAAAGATTTGGCACTTATCGCAACTCATTACAAATTTTTTCACATCAGAAAACAAGGAGGGCTAATAAAATCCAGCCCTTAGGATTTTATCAGCTGTTGATTTCCAGTATAAGTGTCCTCCACAGTCACCTGCATGAAATTCCTTGAGGACATTATCAGTTTCATCCATTGTTAGGCAATTAAGCAAAATACCTTCATGATTTTTCCACAACAAAACATTGTCTATGATACAAAACTTTGATGCCTTCATTTTCAAGAATCTTTTCTTAGTTCTGTACAACCCTGGGGGAGCTTGCAGGTTTAACAATACAAAACATATGTCAGCATACCAGGGAGATTGTAAAAAGGCTTGATTGATCTGTGGAGTCGCCATCTCCTCTTCGTTGTCCAGTTCGTTGATATCAAGGGCTTGGAAATTGGTTTCATTCATTAGTTTGGCTAGCCCTTGTCCTTTTATCAGTTTTGTAGGCTTGATTTCAATGTCATATTCTAAGATATTGGCAATCCATTTGCCCCTTTTGCCTTCAATTCCTTCTTGGGTTAAAATTTCCTTAACCACAACATTTGGGACATAGGCAATCACATGAGAGTATAAAATGTAAATTCTAAAATCTTTAATGGCCTTTACCAAGGCATAAGCTTGCTTTTCCATAATCCGATATTTTAAGGGAGCATCTCTAAGGGCTTTGTTGAAAAATGCAATGGGCTTCTCACACCCTTGGTCATCTTTTTGTAATAGGACAGCAGCAATTGTATGCTCAGATGCGAAGGAAAAAATGATGAAATCCTTATCAAACCTAGGACTTGTGAGGACTGGTGTGTTTGTCAAACCTCTTTTGATGTCCTCAAAGGCTTGTTTGGCTTCCATGGTCCATTTCACCTTAGAATCTTTCTTCAGCATATTGTTTAACAATCTTATGAGCTCAGCCAAATTAGGAATGAACCTTCTTAGGAAATTGATCTTCCCTAAGAAGCCTTGTAGTTCTTTGATGTTTCTCGGATGAGGCACTTGAAGGATAGCTTGAATTTTGTCCGGGTCGATCATAATGCCATCTTTAGAAATGATGTGACCTAGGAGCTTGCCTTCCTCTAGGCCAAACAGTGATTTCTTCGGATTCAAAGATATGCCATATTTTTTGCAAATTAGGAAAACTTGCCTCAAATGTTCCAAGTGTTCTTGATCTGATTTTGAAAAGGCAATGAGATCATCAAGGTAGACTACTAGGAAATCATGGATTTCTTTGGCAAAGGCTATGTCCATTGCTCTTTGAAAAGTGGCCCCTGCATTTTTAAGCCCAAAAGACATTTTGACATATTTAAAAGTTCCCCAAGGTGTTGTAAAGGCAGTTTTGTCTTGATCATCCGGGTGTACTAAAATCTGATTGAATCTAGAAAATCCATCTAATAATGAGATCCTAGAGGCTCCCACTACCCTTTGTAGGATATGATCCATTTTTGGTAAGGGGTAATGGTCTTTGAGAGATACTTTGTTCAAATTCCTTAAGTCAACACATAGTCTAATCTCTCCTATCTTCTTCCTAGTAGGCACTAGATATGAAATCCACTGAGAACTTGATTGGAGCAATGATTCCTGCTTCATACATACGTTTAACTTCTTTTTCAATCAGGGGAAGGAGGACAGGATTCACTCTCCTAAGCTTCTGTTTAAAAGGTTTTTGATTTTCTTTCAAAGGTATAGTGTGTTGGATGACTGAAGTATCATAGGACTTGAGGTCCTCATAACTCCAGGCAAAGATATCTTGGAACTCTTTGAACAATTCAATGTATTTCAACTTTTGATCAGCTGGTAAAGCCTTGGATAGTTTTACCATTTGGGATTTTCTGTGGTTCCAATGTTTCAATCCTTAATTTCAGCATTCAGTGGTTGCATTTTTGGCTTCCTGGCAATATCATTTTAATCAAACAAATCCTCCAAAGGGGTTAAACCTATGGGCAGAAAAATGTCTTTAAGATCAATTACTTCAGCTTTTGCCTCAGCTATTTCATCAAGATCTGTTTGCTTCAGCTCTTGTACATTGCTGTTATTAAAAGTGGTTGGATGCAAAATCAGATTTGTTGTTTCTGTAGATATGTTTTGTTCAATTTTGTGCTTTTGTTGTTGGTCGTCCACAGTGCTTGTATCAATGTTCATGTTGGAGAATTCCTCCTTCAAAGTGAGGAAGTTATTTATCTGTGTATCATTTTCAAAGATCTGCCAATTTTTAACATTATCAAGGACAGCAGGTCTATGTTTGATTTCAGCAGTGAAACGATGGTTGGGTTCTAAAGGTAGCTTGCAAGTGCTGGCAAAGGTTGCCAAGCTATGTGCATGTAAATTAAGCTTTCTAGAAATTTTAGTTAACTGAGATTCTGAGAAGGTATCAAGTATTTGAATGGCTGCCCCTCTGTAAGCTCTCAATCTCAGATCATTTGTGACAAAATTTCCCTTCATCTGCTATATGATCAGATCTGAATCCCCTATAATTGAGACTTTGGTTGCACCTAGATTTTTGATAAGTTTGAGACCCAACAAAAGGGTTTCGTACTCGGCCATATCGTTTGTGCATCGAAAGTTTAACCTATATGCATGACCTTCAGCCTGGTTATTCTGCATGTTATGAATCCAAACCCCTGCCCCTGATCCTAACCTGTTTACAGAGCCATCAAACTCTAAATACCATAAGGTTTCATGGTCAAGGTTTGCATTGAGAGTTTTAGAAAGTTGCACCATGGGCAGATTGGGTTCTTGTAAGTCATTTGATGTGTCATTTCCTTTTGTTGTAACAATCATATCAAAAGTTTTTTGATTTCGAGCAGTAGATTGTTCATTTAAACCCTCTGTCTGTGCTGCTATTAGTAATTTGGCATCAGTTTTGGTACACATGTCAGCATTATACAAAATGAATGAATCCATGTCGGAATGTATTGAATATATGGGGAAGTTTTGGGGCTTTTCTTGACTACTCACCACATATCTCATTAGTGTTTCACGGTATAACCTCTTTGGTTGCCCAAAGACTGAAATAGTGGCATAGGACATGTCTAGTTGCAAAGATCCTTGGAGTTTGGCCCCCCAAGATCTGGATAAAATCATACCATACTTGGGTGGAATGTCATCTACCACCACATCCATCAGAATTGTTTTGGTTGGGTATTGGACTAGGGAAACACACAAATCTTTAATTAGGCCTAGACACCTGGCTTGGCTTGAAACAAATGAGAACAGATCTTTATATGGTCTTGTGATATCTAGGTCTAGTTTTTCCATCACAGATTTGGGCATTAAGTTATGTGAGGCCCCGGAATCAAACATTGCATTGTGTAACACCTTGTCATGAATGTTTAAACTGACATAAAAGGGTGGAACTCCCCCATTTGCTGCCTTTCCGTTAACCTCAGGACCAAATAGTAATTCAGGTTGATCATCTAGAATATTCACAGCATCCCTATTGTCTGACATTTGGAGTGACCTATTGATTTGTTGTCTATACACTTCATGTTTGGCCAATTCAGAAAGAGGAATAGCTATTTTCAGCTTACCTATTTCTGTTTCTAAATTGAAAGGTTTTTCTATTTGACTCTTTGTATTACAGGCAGCAAATTTTTCTTTTTCGGCTGAATTTTCAGCGACCTTTTCTTCATTTGGACGGTTGTTTTGAAGTACCTCCTTTTTAGAAATATTTCAGGAACACTGTTTGAATTTTCCCTTGAGGAGTCAGATGAGAATGGTTGATTTGTAGAGGGTTGTACATCTTAAATGTCTTCCACAGTGACCTCTTTTGAGTTTGGGTCTGTTTTATCAGAGGGTTTTGGGAGAACAACCTTGTCTTTTGTCATTTTTGGTTGTTTATTATCCTTAGGTTTGGTCGGTTCCGGCACATCTATGGTTCTGCTTCTCAACTTGTACTGTTTATGGACTTCATAAACTGCTGCATCATAGCCTTCCCTAAAATCAAAAGACTCTCCTGATTTGGTTTGAAATTGATTGCAACTATGGGCCTCTTGATCTTCTTGTGTTAAAAAGACTTGGTGTTCACTGTCCAAACCCATCAAGTTGATGTGAGGGTCTTCTAGTGGTTCACTATATGTTGAGGCTTCAGCATAGTTTTCTTGAAAAGGAGGTCTGATGTTCTGTTCGGGACCAACGCTTCCAACATTTGGGTTTTGATTCTTTCTAGCAGTACTTGGTTGACCTTCCCATGATGACTTTCTTTCGATGGTTTCCACCCTATCCCCAAGTCTGTCCATGCCTTTGATTATTGCATCCAATTTCTGTTCAAATGCTAAAGGTTCCTCCTTGAAAGTAGTTCTTCTTTTAGCTCTTACCCTATTTATCTTAGCAATTAGGTTTGCCTCTACACTAACAGCTATATTTTGCATGTCTGCTAAGGAAGGAGAGGTTCTTTCCCTCAGTTGATATGCCATGTCGGAATCAAATCCATCAGGGAATTTGATTAAGGCTAAATCAGGTGGAGGTCTACTGTTTTGAGGGATGGCATTGTAAACATTATTGAATCTAGCACAATAATCTAGGACAGTTTCTTGTCGGCCTATTTTTATGGTGTCATACTCAGATAAAATGTGTAGTGGATCTTTTTTCTTTTCCCATCTGTTGATGAAGGATTGGTAAAGAGCATCCGGATTGGCTATGGAATTTGCAGCAAGTGCTCTGAACCAAGTTCTTACTTCACCCGTTAAACTTTGGACAAAAATTTTCATTCTCACATCATCATCGTCTATCTCATAATTTTCAAAGTAGTCTTGCATTTTCTTGGTATGTTGTAAGGCAGTATATGTACTAGTACCATCAAAATAAGTGATCTTACTTTGGTAGTCCTGAGGCATAGCCCCAGGATTTCCAGGTAGTTGTAAAGGGGCATAACGATTTGCCATATTTACAGGGACAAATGGGGCAACAGGAAGGAAGGGAACAGCTGGAACAACAGGGACAACAACGGAAATTTGTGCAGAGGATGAAGGTGTGGAGAATATGTTTTGAGAGGTGGATGAAGAAGAAGGGGAAGGAGTTATGTGAGGATGGACTGATGATTTTGCAGGGGTTGGAATATAACTTTGTTGAACTGCTTCAGGGCTGGAATCAGCAAGATCTTCTTGTTCCTCTTGTTTCCTAAGAATTTTTGGGATTAAATTAGGATTGTCAAAAACAGCTGGAGGGTCTGGGTCAGGATTTGGCCTAGTATAACGAGTTTTCTTCTTAGAAGCCAGCTTCCGAATTTGTTTTGGTATTTTCTGGGAATGCTTTTAGAATTAGCAAGGAACTGATTAAATTTTGGAATAGCTATCTGCAGCTTAAAACTAGCATGAAGATTGACTGAAGCAGCTTTTATTTACTCCTGTAAATGCAAAGCAAGAACAGTTTCAAAGGCTTCTTGGCTGACATTCAGACTTCATCTGTAGTTTTAAAGAATTGAAAAATTCGTTCTTTCCCCAGTGGAGTCGCCAATGATGTTATCACTCAGGTTGTCCCTTGGCTCCTTAAGGGATACGGCCGAGGTAACCACTAACCAATCTTTGGGCTGCAGGTCCTAGCCTACCTGCAGTCAGAGAGGGCTCTCTCTTTAAAATTTAGCTTTGTTTTGGGTTGATTTTAGGCTAGTTATGGTGTACATGGGTTTTGTTTTGATTTTGGTGGGAAAGGTGATGTTTTCAAGTAGAGTTGGGATGTATAGTGTGAGAAGTTCAAACCATTGGGCATGGAGTCATAGATTAGGGCTTTCTGTTGCGTTTTCTTGGTCACAAGAGGAATACAGAGCAGGATAGTTACATATAGAACAATATCAGGCTAGAATAAAGATGGAATGAAGGTCAGAGATGAAAGGCAACTAAGAATCTTTCATCTAGCTGATATAGGGAAGGTGAATGAAAGATTATCTAGGAGCAATCAACAATTCCTAAATAACAGTCATATGTGAAAGAAACAGTGTAAACATGATCATTTAAGTATGCATATTCATAACTATTTCTGAAGAAAACATATAGAAATAACAAGAACTGAGCATAGAGTGTAGTCAAGCAAAGCCTAAGCTATTCTTCTTTCTTGCTATTTAGATGGTAACACAATCGTGGCATAAACATATATTAACTGTAATCAGAGGTAAGAAGACACTTATTGAGCCATGTAGTAGCACAGGAATTCCACAGTCACTCTTCAGCCATTGAATAACACAACAGACAGTTTCTTTATCCAAACATTCCAACAATCTTTGATTATATAATCTTTCAAAATAATACAGTGCAAGTCTGGAGAGAAATTATCAACCAACCAACCCCAAATACGTTCTGTGGGGAGGTATATATACAAAAACAAGACACAAAAATATCTAGATGATGAGTTAATAGCTCATAACTTCTTCGCCAACTCTTAAGGGATAGTAGCTGAAAGAGTAAATGTTGTAGTAAACATGAATATAACAGTTGTTCATTCTGTCAGAGAAAATTGACTTTTGAGTCCAATTGAGTCGGCTGGGCTGTGCTTTTAAAATTCGGGGTCTTTTAGGCTTGCCATCCTAGCGCTTTGCTTTGTCACTGCTCCAACCTGCTCTACATGTTCCTTAACCGCTCTGTCCGGTGCTTTCGTGCCTCCTTTTGCTAACTCATAGCTGACCGAGATTTGAAATAATAAAAAGGGGAAAAAACTGAAATTACTTGGGAAAAATGGCCAGCATTGCCTGCCACCAATCCTCGGGAGGTAACTGATGCTTTTGTATTTTGATGAGTGTTTCATCGGTCTCTGTATACCTATAATAGTTGGGTGGCATCTCAAACAAATGATTAATTTCATGTTCAATAAAAAATAATTTTTCCAACTTATCATAGAGATTCTGCCCAGAAGGTGGCCCTGCCTCTGCTGGAGAGCTTGAGAATGTAGTAAGTTGGTTTGTGACATAGTTGTTCACTCTCGTGGCATATTGCTCACATGTTAACAGTCTTCCAGCACTGGTCAGCAAGCTGGGCAAACCTTTGCTTTGTAATGCTGCGAGTTTCAACTTAAAATCATCTATGTCCCTTTGCATTTCTTGACACATTCTTTCCAGTGTCTGTACAAAACTTCTTAAAGTAAGCACCTTCTTTGCTGTGAGTATGGCCTCCGTCTTATTCATAATTTTCATTGCTACCAGCTCTTCCTTAGTTTGATGATTCAAAAAATTAATCATTCTGTTGGCCTGTTCAGGCATGGTTCCCAATGCTGCTCTGGCTCTCTGATTTTCAAACTGAGCTAGGCCAATTAAATCCATTTGTTCATGTATGGCTTGAATTGACCGCCACTGATCAGTAATTGATTGATTAATCTTGGCCCACAGAATCCTCTTTATTTCAGCTAGTGTCTTGTCCAAAGTGAGCTCCTCCTCCAAGGCCTTTATTTTGTCACTCAAGGCCTTAATTTCCCTTGTTTTTTCTGCCACTGTCATTTTGGACTTATCATATTTTCCTTCTAGATTGGCCAACATTTCCTCGGCCTCTTTTATCTCTGTTGCCTGAAGCTCTAGCTCCTTGACAGCTTACCTCAATTCATCCATGCTCATGCTAGACTCAGGAGCTGTTGTTGTTGCCGATGTAGCATCTGTGGCTGTTGCAGTTGCTGGAATAATAGGAGGGGTCACTGCTGCTTGTGTAGGAGGAACAGTAACAACAGTTGGAACTGTTTGAGGTGGCTGGGAGGTTGACTCTCCCTGCTTGCCTTGTAGTGCTTTCTCCAACTCTCCCTCCATCTCAATTATTCTCTAGTTCATTTGCATCAGCAGGTCCATTGTATCTTCAGCTTCTTTCTCTTTCGCCAGTTCTCCTATTTGTGGGTGCATAGTCGAGGTGAGCCTCATTTGCTTTTTCAGAGCAGTAATATCATCCTCCTTTTTCTTCATTAGGGCCTTGATAGCTTTAGGATTCTTAGGATCATGCCCCAGGTCCACAATAATGTCCTCCAATGCTTTAATTCTGTTTTCTTTGGCTGTGGAGGACATTCTTTCCAAATCAAGCTGAGTATTTGTATTCTTTAAAGATTCCTTCAATTCATGAGCCAGCGTGGCCTTATCTGCCAACGTGACATAGACCATTTCCCTTGTTTGCTTATGTAACTCTATTTGATCCATGGGGTGAATGTCCTTGGCCAGGACCTCTAATCTTGTCTTTACATAGTCTGCAGCTGACTGTGGCTGTTGAACCTTGGGCTTAAAATGGCTGAGAATCATCTTTTCTTCTTTGATGTCATATGCTGCCATCAACCTTTCCTGCTTGGTAGGTGTTACCTTAAGAAATTGGTCATACAACTGTACTCTTAACAGTTCATTTTGAGCTTTAATTTCTTTAAAGGTGGCCTTGATGATAGCTGGCCTCTTAATTTGTTGTGTAGAGGAAGACACCTCCATGCCATGTTGTCTGTCTTGCTCTTGTTGGAAAGAGCTTGTAGCTGTTTGTTGACTCCCTTCTCTGTCTCTCCTTGGACTTCCAAGGATTTCCTCACTGACTTCCTCCTCAATTGGAGAGTCAACCTTTTGCCTCTTGGCTTCGGGCTACTGTGTAGACCCACTACCAGGTGTGGAGTCTTCTCGGTCTCGTTTTCTGCCTCTTTCCTCATGGGCAGGAGTCTATAAAGCAGGCACTTGTGGTGCCTCTATTTACTGTGGAGGAGCCTGTCCTTGAGATTTTTCAATTGAAGTGGCAGGTTGTTCTGTGACCATTCCTTGTTCTGTATCCATTGGATCTTTTCCTTTAGCTGTACCTATTGTTGATGTAGATGCTCCTTGGGAAGCTTGTGAAGCTGCAGTAGTGGATGTGCTTCTCCGACTTGGTGCGGCAGTCTGAAAGTTACCTGGTCAGCAGAATCCAAGTCAAGAGTTTTTTCTAAATCTTTGACATTTCTTTCCATTTTCTTCTTGGGTCAAATCCTCAACTAATGTGTCTTACAACCACTCATCTTGGTTGGCATATTGTTCAATTTGTGGGAATTTACAATGGTCATAGGCCAGCATCCTGTATTTAACTCTTCTGGCACTGATAAAACCCTCCGGGTCATAAGGGACCCACCAAAAGCTCCTCTTTAACTTATATTTGTCCCTCAATATTTGATCGGCATCTTGCCAACCTTCTTTCTTGTTCATAATGAAGGGGCCTAGATGGTCTTTGAATTTCAGATGAGATTTCTTCTTGGCACTATGAAAATGAGTAAGATCAGCATTGATGAGCTGCCTATAGTACTCCAATGCAAACAGTCTCATTGGTACATATCTTGGGAGCCTGTAAGGACAGAGCTCATAGCCATAGATTCTAATGACAATGTGATTTTGGTAGAGATACCAATCACCTATTTTATAACTCTTAGACAGCTGCAAGGTCTTCTGTATGTCATATGACAATCTAGGAGGAGGGGAACTTTTTAGGAGACAAGAGACTGGGTATACAAACTGGTCAATGAACTCACAGTAGGAAAATGGAGAGTTTTGAACCTCATGGAAAATTGATGACCAAAAGATGACAAACCTTCTTTCCCCCTTAGAATCCAACTTTTTAATGGGGCATTGGAAGCATTCAGACTGGTAATACATGAACAAATGATAGATATATGATGAATATTTAAAGACTCCCTCCCTGTGCAGCTTCACTAGCTGATCATGTATTTTGTTGGCTATGAACTTGGCATAGTTATACTTGACAGCCGGGGGCTGTCCTGGGCTGTATGCAGACAACAGAACTAGCACTGTTTCATCAATGTGCTCACTTGTTTTAAAACCCAGCACAAAGGAAATCATATCTACAAGCAGCTTTCCCACCTCATTGAAATTGTCATATAAGAAAGGAGGTGGGCCTGTAGGCTGGCAGTCTGCCCTCAGGAATGTCTTGGTAATTCTTGCAATTACAGAGCTGGAAAGCTTGGAGCCTTCATCCAGCAAATAGTTCATGGAGAAAGGAAACAATAGCTGAGTCTGTTTGAAGTTGAGCATCTGGTTAATGGAGTCAGGAGTAATATGAAAAAGTATGTTCCCAGATGGAGACTTGACAGCTCTCTGATTTGGTTCATAGTTCTCAGCACACAAATGGATGATTTCAGGAAAAAGATTAACAGAGGGAAGGAAATAATAAGGCAAATTGGATTCCCATATGCCATACATGTCACAGTTTTTTATAAAGCTGTTTCTTAGTTGGCAGAAGGTCTTCAAGTGATTTATGTCCCCAACTAGATCTTGAATGAGGTAATCCTTATCAGCCAGAGGCATGGCTTCAAGCTATCTATTTGGTGGATTCATAGGAGTGACACTGAGAGCTGTTGGAGTTGACATTATGAATCTTTTTGATGTTATATTTGGAATGAAGTTTTACAGCAGTAACAGATTGATGACAACTAACTCTGAGGATTTGCAAACGAGTTGCAAAATGAGTTCAAGTTAGGGAATGGCCTTCAATATCTGTAATTACGATGAAAAGGAAAATTTTGCAGAGTTCAGATAAGGCTTTAGTTTCTTTGGCAAATTCCTTGGATAGAAGACTATGAGGGAAAATTTTTACAAGGGAACGGGGAGTATTACAGTGAAATTGCAGAGGTTTATGAGTGGAATGTGGCAGAAAGGATAATGCTGAGCTTATTGCAGAATTTTGATGGAAACCCGAGCTTTAAAACAGCTTCCTGCAGTGATTTCGCGAATTGTCGGGGATTGGCAGGGTTTTCTTTTAACAGTGGGGAGTAGTGAGCGAATCTGGGTAGGTTTTTTAGGCATATGAGTGATTTCAATTCAGCAATTTGTCGGTTTCAGCATGAAAAATGGAGAAAAATGGTAAGAACAGGGTGAAACTGGTGAAATTGGCAAATACCTGGTAAAAATGGCACCGAGGGTGGTCGAGCTGGTGCAATGGTGAACAATGGTGGCGTATTTGCAGGCAGCAACAACGCAATTTGGTCGAATTTCGAATTTTGACACCAACAGGCGAAAAAATGGCACAAACAGCTCCCGCACACAACCAATGAAAATGAAACAAAACGGTCGAAAAGGCATGTTTTTATGAAAAATTTTGCATATTAGCGCTTTTGGCGCTTTTTTGGGATGACGTCATTGGCGGGTCCCGTGTACGGACGAGTGACGTGGCAGCTGACTCGGGTGAAGACGTGGCATGGGACACTCTGGCGGGGTGATGACATGATCAGGTGAGGTGGCAATGACACGGGGCACCGGCAGGGATATGAAGACATGACGTGAGAAGCGACACGGGGCTAACGTAGGAGGGCGGAAGGTGGTATCTGGTTTTCCCCGCACCACCTTTCGGCACAGGCAGTATTGGGGGAGGGGCCTCCGAACACGCCGGGAGGCCGACACGTGGCGGGGGTACGGTAGGGAAACCGCCCATCCCCCGAACGTTAACCTCTGGCGGATCGGGGGCTGAGAATAACCGCCCAACGTTGGATCTGAAGTGCTAGGCATCGGACGGCTGGCGGGACGATCGAGGTGTCGTGTAGTTAGGCGCGGGACCCACCCGATTTATAAAATAATATTATGCCCAGGGGGTCAAAACTTTGGAAAACGCGGGTTGGTGGGTTATGTGCGCCGACAGCGTTTAATGTTAAAATAAACGTTTAAACGCCAAACATTAATAATGAGCGCTAAAAAAGGGTTAGGTTGATATACAAAAGGGGAATACCATGGTTATTATTTTAACCAGAGGTTAAAACAACCCCAGTTTAGAACGCGGAAGGGTTAATAGTAGTCCCAGATGGACTATTATTTCCCTAAACTGTATATACATAGCTATAATGCTATAGGGTGGGATTTTAATATTTTTTGGGATTTTATATAGTTTTTTGTAACAATAGGGATGGGAAAATTTAGTTAGGGAGCTATATAATAGGATTAGAAGTTAATATGAGTTTGTGAAATGGAAATGTAAGGGGAATGATGCCAAGTTTATGATCTAAAACTTAGAAATGAGATTTGAATGGGATATGGAGAAATGATTTTACACAAGAAATGTGGCTTCTTTTCATTGAGAAAGCCAAAACTTGACTTGATATTTTACAAAAATGAAGTGATAACAGGACTTGTTGGGAAGATCCCAAAGTCCTCAAGGGGGTGTTAGTAAGAAACTTTGAGGGGGAGGTGAAAGGAAGTTAGACATGCTTGCATAGTTCTTCCATTGAACCATTGCTTTGACATTTCTGTCATTGATGAGACAAGTTCTGATTGATAATACAAAATGTGATCCAAACCTTGCTTCTGCAACCTCAAACTACCTACCCAGCCTAATACACCTAGCATTTTTTCTTCCTTTTGAATGGGTGCACTTAGACTTGCAAACCCTGATTATCCTCTTTTCTTTTGGCTGCCCTCCTATCTAAATCAACCCTTATCTCTTCCAAGGACCCAGATTAAGCAGTTGGGCTCCCTTATTTCTCTGCCTATCTACTCTTCTGCCAAGCTTGAACTGTTTGGACAGGTATTCTTTCTCTAGTCTAAAACAAGCAATTTAAACATGGCATGGTCCAGATTGAACTGTCGGGCCATCCCTCAAGCTAGCAGTGGCATTTTGGCTAGCCACTTTCCTAGTCGTTCCTTGGGGTTCATTTTTATCATTTTTTCTGACCAATTTACTCTTTTTTCCCTTTGATAATTCTTTTAGGGCATACCCTCTTTACATTTTTTAATTCTGTATCTGTACATAGAAAATATGGAACCTTTGCAGCATGAAAAGATGAACATATTTGACACTTCCACTGTCAATCATGAAAAATGAAACCTATTGGTATAGGAACCTAACAGTTTGATGTACCATTTGGAGTCATTCAATGAACTCCTTTGCTTTGTCCATGTTACCATGAATAGCAACATCCTTCTTACCAAGATGATACAACACATTATGATGCAAATGGTAAACAAATTCCTCTACTTGATTCCTTTGACTCAAGCTTGAATGTACATCTTGAAAGTATGTATTTTGTTGATCATAACTTTCATGCAAAACAAAATGATGCTTGAGGAAAGTAGTTACACAAACAATAGGCCTAGAAATCATATCAACAAACTTGTTTCTTATACCTTTCTTATTCCTTTTGACCAAGTGGAATAGTAGAAGAAAACCCATCCAATGAAAGTGCCTTTGTCGCTGCAACTTAATCACTGCACCATTGAAAATTTCTGAATGAAATGAAATGGGCTTACCATGTTGCATAAGGACTGCGCCCATGGCATAGTCGCATACATCAACCTGAAACTCAAATGACTTTTTCAAGCCTAGAAGATTAAGCATAAAGGTTGAACTAATCGTTTGTTTGAAAGCATCAAATGCCTCTTGTTGTTTTCCTCCCCACTGGAAGACCTTTTGTACAATTGCCAAAGAATGCAAATGAGCTACAATAAAAGAAAACTTAACAAAAATTTTCCTCCAACATTGGGCTACTCCCAATAAACCTCTTATCCAGATGACTATCTTGAGCATTGACCAATCCATATGACATCAATCTTGGAGAGGTCTAACTTCAGCTCACCTTCTCCAATATTATGGCCTAAGTACATCAAAGAAGCTTTACCCAGCCTATACTTTGATATCTTTAATGACAATTGTTCTTGTCTTATGACATCAATTATTTTTCTCTCATATATGACATGTTCATAATGAAATTTTCTGAAAATGAAAATGTCATCCAAGTAGACTATCATGTATAGAAATATCTTCAATACATATTTCTTCATATGCATGAAAGTAGTAGGAGCATGGCAAAGACCAGAAATCATAACAAGCCATTCAAACAAACCTTGCTTGGTTTTGAATGTCGTCTTCCATATGTCTTCTTCAACAACTCTACTTGTATGATAGCCACTCTTTGAATCCCATTTAATGAAATTTTTTCCATTATTCTTGGGCACCAAAACAATAGGTGCACCACATGGTGAAGGAGATGGTCAGATGATCCTTTTGTTCAACAACCCTTGGATTTTTTTTGTTATTTCTGCACTTTCACTTGTTGACATCCAGTGCATGTCAATGCTAGGAAGAAGACACCTTTGTTGCAATGCTATTTCATGTTGGATTCTCCTATGGGGAGGAAACCCCTTTGCTTTCTGAAACACCTCATCATCATGGTTAATTACATCAACCAAATCAGTTTTCAAATTTTTTTACAACCATCAAACGCTTCATAATCAACATAAATATTTGGTTTGACCATAAGAAGCACTAAATTCTTGCTTGAATTCACTAGTCTTTTAATTTTCCCTGCATTAACTAATGAAAGATTTAGTTTCTTGGGATAAGCTCTACCAATATACTCCACACCATATTTGAACAAGTGGTACTTGTTTTCATGACGATAGAAGATTGCTTTTCTATCATAGAGGTAAGGACTACCCAGAAAATTCCTGAAAGATCAAGCAGTACAACATCTAATTCAACTTGGTCAATGAAGTTTGTTGTGATTACAAACCGAAGAATACATTTTCTTGTGACCTATAAGTTTGTGTCCTTTCGTATCCAAACCAATGGATATGTCTTGGGATGTAGAATGGTTTCAAGATTAAGTTTCTTGACTAAGTCATCATATAAAAAGTTGGCTTGAGACCCACTATCAAATAGTATGTCGATTTTTGTATGTTTTGATATTACCCTCACGTGAAATAATTCAATCCTTGTTTCTTCATTTGGAGTGCTAGTGTGACAATTTGATATACTAGTGCTAGCAATGGATTCTTTTCCTTTTATAAACATGGCTGTAATTTTAGTTTCATTACCTGAATTGGATCCCAAATCCTCTTGAATGATTGCATATGTCTTTTGTTTTCCTTTGTTGTTTAATTTATTTGGTTTCATCTTGGGATGAAGCTTCCAACAATGAGCTTCATCATGACCCTCTTTGGAACAATGCTTGCATACTAATTTCTCTCATTCCTTCTTAATGGATGCATTTTTCTTTCCTTTCCCTTTGAAACCCTTTTGTTTTCCTTTACCCTTAAATGGCTTTTTACTACCCTCTTCTGGATTATTTTTCCCTCTTGCCTCAAGATGAGTGGCTTGCACACACACCTCATCTAGATTATTCTGATTAAATGTAAGGATAGTATGCCTAAGGTAACTGCGTAAACCCCCTATATACTTCAGCAATGTGTCTTGTGATTGCAAATCTACACCTAACATTTGAGACCTTCTTCTAAATTCTTGGGTGTAATCTTACCCATTTTGAACTTTACGTTGTCTAATTTTCTGCCAATTCATGATGGCTTTCTGCATATATGCTAGAGGGTAAAACTGTCTTTTAATTGCAGCAATGAAATCAGACCAAGAAATTGAGATCTTACCATGTTTTTTTATATATTCTTGTGTCTTGGATTCCCACCATACTAGTGTTGCACCATCCAGCCTCAAGAAATATAGCTGAATATTTATGTCATCATCTTGAAGGTTTTGAATCCTACAATAGACCACCAACTAACGAATTCAATTGTGAAGCTTCTCTACATTCACTTCACCATTATACATGGGTAGTTCAAATTTAACATCAAGTTTTAACATGGGTGTTTTACCAGTTCCTTTTGAGGTATGTTGATGAGTATGAGTAAGGGTTGTATTAGTGGAAGAGGGTGAAGACGCCTGTGACAATGAAGATGAAGATGATGGCGGAGAGGGTGGAGGTTTACCTCCATTTCCATTACCTCCTCCTCATGAAGAAACTTATCCTTTTGGAGGCTTGGAGATTTCATCCTGTAGTCTGGTATTCCTCTCTTCACAAAAGAATTTCACCATCTCTGTCATGTCAAAGAAAGCCTTCCTAAAGACCTTCTCATCCTCTCTCATATTTGTAGGCTCTCCTTCATGTGACATGCTCACTGAAGCCTCAACTACAACTTGAGGAAGAACTGGTGGTCGAGATTGTGACGACCTTGCACTCCTTCTCCTTGACTCAACTTCAAGACCTTCAACCAACTTCCCTTCTCCTCTCTTGGGATTCAACCTTGTAAGCATGACATTCACTTGCAAATAATTAAATCCTTCTTACACAAAGAAAACTAAGAGCTCTGATACCAAAACTTGATCTGAATGGGAAAATTATTTTTGTTGTGCTAAATTCCTTTTCAGAATATGTTAAAAGTTCTTAAGGATTCATGAGGTTAATTGCAAGTTTAAAGATGAATTTTTGAGTGTTTCTATGTAAATTTGATTTACAAATTAACATAAAAAATGACTGAACAACATCATATAACAGACATGAACATCAGCAAAAAAGTATCACAATAGCACATGATGAAGGAGTTCACCCCTCCTAGGCTACGTCTCCTTGGTCCAGCTTCCAATGGCTTGGGCCTCTCTATTATGCTCAAAAGTGTGAATGCATCAGTTTACAATGCTCAGAAATCTCTGAAACCTATTCCAATGGCTCTAGAATGCCCAAAAATGCCTGTGTAGCCTCTTTTTGCTCTTGATTTGGTGAAAAACTGAAGAATTTATGGCAAACCCAAGTGTTTCTGCTAATCACACCACAAATTCCCCAAAATTTGACACCATCCTACAAATTTGCCCCAAGTTGTGCTAACGGAGCGTTGATTTTGCTGATTTCCGAGTGAAATTGTCAGACGCATTAAATTGCCTCCAACACCTAAAATCCGCAAATTTCAGGCCATATGGGGGCCACATGCCCCCGCTGGTCAGGACCCCGCTCTGCTCTGTTGTGGTCGTGTCGGTGGCACGTGCCCAAGGGCTAGCCCTGCGACTGGCCCTTTATTGGCTTAAGGGGGGTCTGACCTAGGTTCAGAGTTGTTCACGCCAACCAACAAAACCCTAACTGCTAGCCCTTTTGGCAACAACTTGCGTAGCGCAGGCTGCAGTCTCACTCGAAGAAGTATTGGGGGATGCTAGAACCAAGTTTCTGCATCTAAGGACATGTGATAAGTGGTTCTCAAGCTTCTATAGCTCAGATCTACCTCCGCGCAGATCAGTGGTCTTCTAGGTCTCACTACTGCAACTCTATGAAAATGGCTTCTATACCTTCGTGAAGGTCTATGATTAGTATTTGCATACTTTAAACAGATAATTTATCCACTTTCATGCATTAATAAACAACCCTAGATCTGACTTCACGTAGATCTATCCAATTCATCATAAAACATATCAGAAATAACTCTTATCTTCACGAAACTAGATAACTACTTAAATCATGCATAAATAAGACAAATTCAATGGTTCCGTGCAACATTCATTCATTATTCTATAGAAAACACATTATAAGTGACAAAACATAACATAACATAATCAACAGAAATGCTCAAATTGCACATTAATTCTTCAAAATTCATCTTCATTAATCCTCAATGTTCATATTATGAAATCTTCTACCCTGCACACTCAGCTGCAAGGGTCCGCGCACTTAGCTATGGACTTCCCAAGGCCTCCTGCGTGCTCATCTGCAGGAGCCTTCCCCTTCTCGTCTAAGTACAGGAAGTAGAACCTTCCTACCTTATCACTTGCCCAAAACAACAAAAACCATTCAAAGTTCACAATTATTCCTTCTAAGCTATCCCTAAGACTCGCTATGACTCAACTATTTATAGATTTCTTCCATACGATACCATGGTCCATGGACCATGGGAGAATCTTAAAACTGACCCAAACAAGGGGATAAGACCCCTTTGATTCCTATCTACTTGCGTGCTCCACATCCACATTTCATGGAGACTTTACATCTTTTACAAAAATTTATACAAAACTTGGGTTAACTAACCCCCAAAAATGACCCTACAGACCCTATCCCAACAGGCCCCCAACACAAAGATCATGACTCGCCCTCGAGTCACTTATTTTGCACCTCAATCTTGTTGCACAAACCACCAAGCTCAACCTGCAACACTGCAACTTCAGCAGTGCTCTGTGCCGCAGCCTGATACACTTCTTCAACCAATTTCTCTGTTGTCAGGCCCTCCACTACAAGGCATATTTTCTGTTGTGTCTTCTGTAACATATTTAACTTTTCTTGAAGTGAAAGAGTAAGCTGACAAGCTTTCTCTAGCCACGGCTGTAATCTGGCCTTGAGAAGGGCCTCCTTCCTCCACAATTCTTCCACATCTGCCTGCAGCTGCTTTCCCTCCTATAGCTTCGCAAGGTGTTACGCTAGTGCCAGAGTGTGCGCAGTCGCTCAGACCTCATCATACTGTCATTGTGTCTCTCGGACATCAGTGTTCAACTTTTGTAGGGTTGGGTCCTCCTACAGATTTTTCCATAATTCCATAGTTGCGTAGAACATTGTTGTATAGTCTATAATTGCGGTATCCAATGTGTTCATACCATCCTTTATTATTGCTCCCATATCTCCGACAGAGTCGCTGCTACAACTTCAACTGCAGCTCTACTATTTTTATTTCAAAGTCAAAGGTAACCCTGTCGACCTCATCCTTTGAGGTGCATACCGTAGCAACCAATTTCCTTACTTTGGCAGAGGCTTGTGCATCCTCTCGTATGTTTAATTTTGAAAATGACTTGCAAGCCTACTTGATCGTGGTCTCTAGGCTCTAATGTCGTGTCTACAACTCCTCCTTTTCCTTTAGGGCCTGAGTTTTCTACGCGAACATTTTTTCATTGTTAACCTTAAACTCACTTATAATAGTGAGGGTGTGCTGCTCTTTGATCCTCAGTTCCTCTGAAACCCCTGATGCAGCACATGGAGGGTCTAGAGCGGAAGCACAGACAAATTTAGCCTCATGTCCTTCACTGTGTTGATCACAGTGAAATCTTCATTGGATTCTATAATTCACAATAAGTATCGCATTTCACTACATCTTCATCGTAACAAGAGTCAAGATATCTGTTGTCGGGTCTCTCGAGTGAGAGTCGAGTATCCTAACCAGCTAGACTATAAGTGAACCATTTTTTGGCTTAAGGGGGGGCCTAACCCAAGTTCATATTTATTCACGTCAACCAACAAAACCCTAACTGCTAACCCTTTGAGAAACAACCTGCATAGCGCAAGATGTAGTCTCACCCAAAGTAGTATTGGGGGATGCTAAAACCAGGTTTCTGCATGCAGGGACATGTGATAAGTGGTTCTCAGGCTTCTATAGCCCAGATCTGCCTTCGCGCAGATCGGTAGTCTTCTGGGGCTCACTACCCCAACTCTATGAAAATGTCTTCTATGCCTTTGTGAAGGTCTACGATCAATCTTTGTGGACCTTAAAAAGATAATTTAACAACTTTCACAAATTAATAAACAACCCTAGATCTGACTTCACACAGATCTATCCAATTCATCAGAAAACATAGCAGAAATAACTCTTATCTTCGCGAAACTAGATAACTACTTAAATCATGCATAAATAAGATAGATTCAATGGTTTCACGTAGCATTCATTCATTATTCTATAGAAAACACATTATAAGCAACAAAATATAACATAACAAAATCAACAAAAATTATCAGATTGCACATTAATTCTTCAAAATCTGTCTTTATTGATCTTCAATGTTCAGATTACAGACTCTTCTACCCTGTGCACTCAGCTACAGGGGTCCACGCACTCAGCTGCGGACTTACCAAGGCCTCTTGCACACTCAGCTGCAAGAGCCTTCCCCTTCTCGCCTAAGTATAGGAAGCAAAGCCTTCCTTCCTTAGAATTTTCCCAAAACAACAAAAACCATTCAAAGTTCACAATTCTTCATTCTAAGTTATCCCTAAGACTCGCTACGACTCAGCTATTTATAGCTTTCTTCCATACAAAACCATGGTCCATGGACCACGGGAGAATCTTAAACCCAACCCAAACAAGGGGGTAAGACTCCTTTGACTCTTATCTACTTGCATGCTCTGCATCCACATTTCGTGGAGACTTTACATCTTTTACAAAAATTTATACAAAACTTGGGTTAACTAACCCCCAAAATTGACCCTAGGAACCCTATCCCAACACCCTTTCCCAAATTGGTGCGGACTTAGTCTTCAAATAAATTCCAAACACTATAATGGTTAAGATCTCTGATGGCATGTTGGTAGGTAACTTGGCTTGTTTCTTGTAGGTCGCAGGTTCAATCGCTGCTGCTACTGCCCGGACCCTTAACCAAAATTTTGGTGGCCCAACACTGCCATGTGGCGGCCTCTAGCTGGCCCACGTGTCAGTGTGTGGTTGGCCACCAACCATCCAATCAAAAACCGCCAAATGCACCCAATCTAAAACTTCCACTTGGCATCATATGATTCGTCAAAGGACATTGACAATTCAACCCTGCCATGTCATCCTACACAGTCAGCACCACATCAGCAATACAGACTGCTAACCAGGTTATCACATTTTGCCAAAATTTGCTTGTTTGGGAAAGCGAACTGAACATGATTCTGGGAGAATACGGAGTCTGTTTCGCACGAAACGAGTTGCGCCATACTCAAGATGATGAGCACTACGCAGTTGTTTAAGTTCCACACCAATCCGACAAATTTGAATTTTGAGCTACTTTTTGAGTACCTAATCAACGGATCATTCACATAGGCGTCATTCAACTTCCTTAGATCCACACAGATCCTTATTTCACCTTTGATCTTCTTATCTTGTATAACCATTGGGCTTACCCAGTTGGACTCCTCTACTGGCTCAATTTTCCCAGTTGCGATCTTGTCAAGTTCTTCCTTCACCTTCTCTTTGTATTGTGGGTTAAGCCGATAAGGTCGCTGCTTCACAAGCTTAGCATCTGGTTTCAATGTTTTTCATAACGCTCAGATCACTCGCAATACCTTTGAGTCTAGAAAACTTCATCGGGAATAATTCCTGATATTCATGTAATAGCTCAACAACTTTATCGACTGTATCTTCGTCCCAATAATCGTCAATGCATGCAAACTTTGGTTCTTCCTCAGTCCCTATATTGATCTACCTTGTTTTCATCAGTTGTGTCACATCAGGTATATCAACAAGTCCTGTAATTTCATGTTGTCCTTTTGATTCAGGGATATTGATGTTGCACGGATCTTCTTCACCCTCTTCTGTAGTTATGTTGTAACATTCAAGTGCGTGTTGTACCTACGCATTCCAATCAGATGAACCCAAGGCAATAATTCAGTTGGTATTCTAAAAATAGTTGCATGGATCTCTTGAAGGGCATCATCTATACATTCAAACCCATCCTCAAAACTAAAAGTTAGTATAAAACTTTCCTTCAGTTCATGCCAGTCAGTAGTGCCATGGTGCAATTTTGTTTCAAGATACCAGTTCATTGGTATTACATCTAACGTGTGGAAAAAGATATGTACCCATTCTGGTTGTGGTTCTTCACCCCATGCAGTAGTCCAGCGAGATAGATGCTCATGCGGGTCATCCTTTCCAGTATACTTTTCTACAAGTCTCGTATTCGCATACCCAAACCTAAGCCTCATCAATCTTCGATATTCCCTCCAATCTGCTATATTATGTTTGTGTGTGCCCCACCATCACGTAGGTGTAGACTGTAGAGCTATATCCAGAGCTTGGAACCTTTCTTCCTCTAGGACATCTCTTTCAAATTCATCTAAAAAGATACTAACATCCCCTATTCCATCATAGTATGGTAAGTTACAAACCTCCAATGAGATACAGCAAAGAGATTTCGTCAAACTATTACAACGCAACATAGAGACTTCATGTAACTAGTTCTGCCAATGCTCCATTTCCTCGTCAGAGTCTGAAATGCATGAACTATCCTTCTCCCAGCTAATTCTTCCATCTGTAGTGGGATTAATCCAATCTTCATTTCGTGCAATTAACTTGTATATGTGCTCAATATCCTCATTGTCATAATCTTCATGGATCAGTTTTGTGTATCGCGCTCCTTCAGAGGGATCTAGAGGAACAACAACCCTCATTTTGTTCTTCTCAAATATCATGCTCTGTCATTTCAAGTTAATTATAGCATCCATATCAAATGCCCAATCAATTCCCAGTAAATTTGGGTACAGATTACTATCATCTATGATCTCAATGACTTCAAAATATATTATTACACTAACTCCCTCAATATCTACAATGACCCCATGTAGTCGACCCATCAAAATAATCTTCTGTTGGTTCGCCATGTGCAACTGGATTGGAAACCATTGTAACTTTGGTTGTCCCATCCACTCCCATGTCTGCTTAGATAGGACGTTCACATCTGATCCTAGATCCAGAATTACTTGATCCATTTCAAATTCTCTGATTTGTGTAGCCAGTCTCATTGATTGGCCTATTCTATTTTTGTTTCCATAGATCTTATTTTTTGTGTGCTCTTCCATTCGAGGTTTTTCTTTCCTAGCACAGTTGTCAATCAACTCTTGTAACCCTTCCACTACTATTTTATCTCTTACCAACTTCATGCATGTCTATAGAAAGGAATTCAAAACAATCGAATCAATATTTTATGTCATTGTTTCAGGCTGGTTCTTATTCAGAATTAACTACATCAGTTTCTTCAACGTCAAAGCTCTTGGATCAATGAAACTTTTCTTTTCCTCCATGAAAGTTTCCTTCTCTCTCTACATATTGAACCTAGTGTTCTTAATTTTGGCTTTCCTAACCCAAGTATCTACCTCAGGTTGTTCTCCTTTTGCTTTTCTAGCTTCTTTAGCTGCACTACTTCGTGTTCTCACCATGTTTATACTAGGATCATCCTCGTGTGGCTCCGATCTCATCATCTACAGGTTCTGTGTAGGCTGTTGGTTCTTCTTTTCCTACATCTTAGCCATTAAAATGAGACAATCTTCAATCACATGATCAAATTTTCTACAATACTTACAAGACGAACAGGTGGGGTTCTGACAGTCCCATGCAAAGTGTCCTACTTTGTCACAGTTATAATAGATGATTTGACCCAATCCTCATCCTACGCCTCCTCCTCAACCACGTCCTTAATGCTGGAATCATCCACGACCTGTAGGTGAACCATGATTTTCTTGTGCGCGACTTTCAGCTTGCATCCTATACGACGCAGTCTGCTCCACCATTAAATCTTAGTTGCGACAATTACTCTCATTGTGTCCTACTGATCAGCAAAAATTGCAAAACAACTGCTTGGGTGTCTGCACATACTTCTGCAATAAATAACAATGATTTTTGGGATGTTGTCCTACGACTCTACAGATGCTACACCATATACTTGATCCAGCACCTTGTCCTGTACTTTTTTCTGTCCTTAGAGGATTAGGACCTCCAGCCGCTATATAGTTAGGATACACAGGACATTGATCTTTATAATAACCTTCAGCTTGCATTTCAAACACCATACTTCTGAGCGTATGTCTGATCGAACATATTTTCCCTTTTTTAACCCTTGGATCTCCATGTGCAAACTTGCGAGTTGCTATTGGATCTGTTGGACTCCTATATGCGTATCATGGACTGGATATGCTTCTAACTTCATCCTGATCTCCAATGCTTCAGCTTGTATGTTGATCTTCTACTGTGAAAATGACAGTCTTAGATGTGTTAACAGTGCAGCGATTTACCATTATTTATATACTTCGTCAATAATCTAGAAATTCCCTTGACTGATTAGACACTTTAGTCTTTGGTCTAATTCCCATGCACTTTCATTAGGCGCTTGCTTGATTTCCTTCATCTTTGCATTGCACTGCGACTGTGACTTCAGCTTTCTAAATTCAAGGTTGTCTTTATCTCAATCATCGTAACATTGGGATCATCGTGCTATAATTTATGTACCAAGACAATGCTATATCTTACAGTGCTATGATAAGTTGGGCCTTTTTCATATCATCATCCTTAATTTGCTCTACTTTCCACACAGCTTGGGCGACAAACTAGAATTTTTAAAGATCTTCTGATCTTAGACCCCTGAACATAGGCATTTTCACTGTATTGTCCATATTAAATTGCGGAGGTGGAGGTGGAGGTGGAGGTGGAGGTGCAGGTGGAGCGGGGGTGGATGGATGGGGAATCCGAGATGTACCCTGATTTCTTGACTGCGATGCTCCTACAGGTATACTAGGGTTACTCCTTTCTTCGTCACTGTCTGAATCACCTAATAGAGGACTGTAACCGATTTCAGATCTATATATTTTCCCACTTCGTGTAGTCCCAAGCTGGCTTTTCTTAAACATCAATTCACTCACATAAACCATTTTTGCACAATAACATTTTAATCTAGAGCTTTAATGAGTTCAAAAACTTAACTCGCGAACCTTTGAAAAATCTTCGCTCGGCTTCGCTATAAGATACTGACGTGTCAATTGCAATTTTTGTGATGAATCCTCCAAGAATGCTATCAATCCATAAGTCTACAGTTCTTGTTATCTTATTATTAGTCTCTTTAAGCTTCTTTACTAATTATGGGGTCCAAACAAGATTCTTATCGTGCTTCTAGCTATAAAAATTCTCATTGTAGATCAATAGATTATGCAATAGACTAAAGCAAAATACAAGATCTACTTCTACAACAAACTTTGCAGAAGCTTAATCGAATTGAACAAGATCAAGAGAACACATATAACTAAGAATGAGAAATCAATCACACATAAAATAGAGGAAATAACCCGGGGAAAGCCTCAGCCTAAAACCCCAATCTCTGTATTATCATACAAGTGGAAATCTTGTTCAAGTTACAAAAAGAATCAACTCTCAAGCTATCCTTCTCTCTCTGCAATCAAACAATACAGCTCACAGACTGAATAGACATAGTATATGTCCTCCTCAAGCCCTCCAAGCCTCCTATTTCCTTGCACAGTTTTTCTTGGGGTCCAGTGAAGCCACATGTGTGAATTGGCCTCATCACACTCACAAAACCTGAAGAAGTAATTGTGCAATACTCAAAGGAAAGAATTCCTTCTGCATGCAAGGGATATTCACAATGGAATATTCTAGCAACTGATAGTACACTGTCCCTCCATCTGATCTCAACTGGGTCTCTGTCTGAACTGACATGCATGAGTTATTTATGAGAGAATATTCAGTTATCTGAAGTGTAGCAGTTACATGCATGCATGCATTAACTAACTAAACTTACATTAATTCAACAAACTGTTTGAATTAATCTAACTAGACTTGACTCAGTTAACTGAGCCAACTAATTACAACTCATCCTTATCTCTTTATCTGATGGATAAATTCCTCAATTAATGGAGAAATTGTTGCATGTCCTCACATAGACTTCATGTTTGATTTTCTACAACTAATTAACTCATGGTGAATTAATTAATTATTTTACAAACAGCTGCTAAGATCAAATTCGAATTTTACTTCACTATTTTAGTTTTAGGGACTGACTAAAATAGGAAGGTATCCCAAAATGATATTTATAGCAGTACTAAATTTATCACTTCTAATATTAGCATTTCTTCTTGCTATTTTCAACACTCCCTCTCAACAAGAAAGGGATTATCAATAACCCCAATCCTGTCTCTGTGGAAATCAAACTTGCATTTTGAAAATGCCTTAGTCAAAATATTTACATCCTGTTCCTCAGTCGAAACATACAGCAACAACATGATCCTCTTGACCACACAGTCTTGAAGATGGTGATACTGGATATCAATGTGCTTGAACCTGTCATGAAAAATTGGATTCTCAGAGAGTTTGATACAACTCTGATTATCGTAGTAGATCACGGTTGGATCCATCCTCTCACCAAAAAATCCCACTAGTATCTTTCGCATCCAAATGGCCTCACATGTAGCCTGACTAGCAGCCATGTATTCAGCCTCTGTTGAGCTAAGTGCAACTGACCTCTGTTTCCTTTTGTACTAGGAAACTACAGCTGAACCAAGGTTGAAGATTCCTCCAAAAGTGCTCTTCCGGTCTGATGGACTCCCTGCCCAATCTACATCTGTGAAGCCCTGAAGCTTCACTCCATCTGTCCATTTGTACTACAATCCAAACTGAGATGTGCCTCTAAGGTATCTCAACACATGCTTCGATCCCTTCCAAAACAGCTCGATACGCTTAACCATGGCTTGACTCAGCTGGTTCATCGCAAAGCATAATTCAAGTCGTGTTTTCACCAGATACATAAGTGAACCCACCAACTACCGATAAATAGTAGCAGCTACTACCTCACCTGAAGTAGCATCCTCCTTCCTCCAGTTCCTAGCTAGAGGAGTCTGCATGGGCTTGCATTCCTCCATGTGAAAGCACCTGAGTATCTCATTGGCATACTTGCCTTGAGACACAAATACTTCACCATATTTCTGCCACACCTCCATGCCTAGAAAGTAGTGCATAAGACCCATGTCTTTCATTTCAAACTCTCTTGCAAGGTCCTCCTTGCAAGACTGTATCAACTGATCATCACCTGTCAAAATCAGATCATCGACATAAAGAACAATGATCAATGGTTTACCTTCTACAATGATGTGGTAAAGGTTCTCATCTACTTCACTCTTGGTGAAGCCCAAACTGGTGAAATAGTTTTTGATCCTAGTGTACCAAGCACAGGGTGCTTGCTTCAGCCCATACAAAGCCCTCTTGAGTCTGCACACATGTGACTCACGATCGAAGGTCTCGAAACCTTCTGGTTGTTCAATGTACACCTCCTCCTTAATCTTCCCATTGAGGAATGTTGTCTTCACATCCATCTGGTGGATCTTCCACCCCATCTGAGTTGATAGTGCCAACATCAATCTAATCAATGAGTACCTTGCTATAGGAGAAAAATTCTCATCGTAGTCGATCCCCTCAACCTATGAGAAACCTCGGGCAACAAACCTTGCCTTATGTTTCTCAACACTGCCATCAGTTTCCTGCTTTACCTTGTAAAGCCATCTGGAACTCACCACTGATTTGCCTTGAGGTCTTTGGAAAACATCCCACACACTTTTCTAAATGATAGGGTTGTACTCCTCTACCATTGCATCAACCCAGACTGGTTGATGCACTGCCTCCTCGAATGAAGCAGGTTCGGTATCTACACACTCCCCAACCAAGGCCATCTACCCAGTGTACCGCTCAGGTGACCTCCTCTGTGTGCACTAAGAATATGGTTGTCCCACATTCTCCCACACATCCAGCGTCAATCTATCAGCTTCCCTTGAGCATTTCCACCCATCTCCGGAAGTATCAGCATCAGTGGATGTCTCCATTCCCGGATCCTCTGCATGCGGCTACTCCACATCAATCTGAGGCTCCTCCTCCTTAGGAACTGAAAGTTCCTCCTCTACATGCATCTTGAGCTCCCTCTCAAGTGATAAGCGCATGGCTTTCTACTCGTCGAACTTCATATCCCTGTGTACCACTATCCTCTGATGGAAGGTAGGTACACCCGATAGTTGTGGGGTGTATCCATATACCCCACAAGTATTCCCAACTCAGTTGTTGGGTCTAGATTCTTCCTAGAATCTTTGGTCACATGACAGTAAATTGATGATCCAAAGATTTGGAAGTGACTTACATCAAGTCACTTCCTGGAAAAGGCCTCCATAGGTCTCTTCATCCCTAGTATACGGTGCGTGCTTTTGTTCTGCAAGTATACTGTTGTATTGCATGCCTCAGCCCACAAAAGCAGTGATAGGCTTTGGTCATGCAACATCGCTCGAGCTGCTCCCACAATCAATATTTTCTTCCTTTCGGCCACCCCATTCTGTTGTGGGTTATGAGGTGTCGTCAATTCCCATTTAATTCCTTCTACAGCGCAGAAGTCTTTAAACTGTTGGGAGACATACTCTACACCATTGTCGCTATACAAGGCTTTTATTTTCTTTCCAGATTCTTTCTCTGCCAAGGCTTTAAACTCACAAAACCTCAAGAAGTTCTGATCCTTCTTTTGCATAAAGTAGATCCATCATCTACGAGAAAAATCATCAATAAAAATAACATAGTACCTTTGTTTAGTGGTGGAGGCTGTAGAGAATGGTCCACAAACATTTGAGTGAACTCACTCCAGGATTTCTCCAGCTCTATTGTCTCGTTCCAGAAAGGAAGATTTCGCATACTTACCCAAGGTACAACCTTTGCATGTATTCATCTACTCAAGTTTTCCCTTGGGTAATCCGGTAGAAATTTACTGCATGATCTTTAGGGATCCATGGTGCAAGTGACCCAGCCTTCTATTCCATAGCTCGCCAACATCTTGGCTCTGCACCATCTCAGCTTTGGAACTCAATGCAGCACAGTCGTCTACCTCCAGCTTGTAGAGATTATTTACCCGAATCCCAATTCACTTTGTCTGTCCTGTACCGATATGCCTCAAGAATACCTTTCCTTTACTAAAGACTACATCATAGCCTTTATCTTCTAGCATAGCGACAAACACAAGATTCTTCTTCAGACCTGGTACATACTTTACATCATTCAGGGTGAGGGGAGCTCCATGCTCCCTTTGAAACACAACTGTACCTTCACCTAAAACATGGTACTTTCCATCATCACCCATCTCGATCCGCATCTGGAGATACTTCTCCTCCAAGGTACTAAAAATATTCTTGTCACCTAACATGTGGAATGAAGCTCCACTGTCCAGGTACCACACACATCCCACCATGGATGAAACCATGCATGCGATAAGCAAGAAATCCAGCTCAAACTGTGAGGCCAGTGCCTCACCATCAGATCCCTTCAAGAAACCCTTCTTGGATTTCTTCTGTGGACAATTCGTAGCATAATGTCCCACTTCATGGCAATGAAAGCATCGCACTTTGGATTTGTCAATCTTCTTCCCACCATGGGAAAAACCGAATTTGGGATGGGATTCCTTCCTTTCCCTTTCCTCGCCTTACTCGTTAAGGCTAGATTTTCCTCATCATCTTGCTTCGATGAGGATCCATCTCTGGTGCTTCTTCTTATTTCCTCATACATCAGATCCGACCAAAGTCGTTCCCAATCTGGCAGTTTTTCTCTTCCATTAACCGAGTCTTGGTAGCTATGCCAACTCTTAGTAAGACCAAGGAGTGCAAGACTCACCATGTCATCATCAACGGTCATGATCCCTACACTTCCAAGCTCATCCCTATAGCTGGTGAGCTTGTTCAGATATGTAGAGATCGTGTCGCCCTTTTCACACTTGATCTTACGAACCTTGTCTTTCAGCGCCAGCTTCCTCTGATCGTTGGTGTTCTGATATAGATCTTTCAATGTTTTCCACATCGAAAACGGTGTCTCCTTCCTATGGAGGCTCGAGACAATGTGGTCTCGAACTCCCTCCAGGAGGATTCTCCTTGCTCTAGCCACACATTTCTTCCATTCTTCCAGTTGAGTAGCATCAGTCGGTTTGGGGACTTATTGATTAATGAAGTCCTTCAAACCGTTATCCTCTAATACTGCCTCCATGTGATCCAAGCTATATAATTCAAGCTTCCATCAAAGGCATACTCGAGTTTTAAACCGTTGAATGCCATTGGTGAAATTGAGATGTGATAAGAACTTGATTTCTATATTTAGGAACTTCAAACGTTGAACTTCTCCCTTCTTGTATATTTTTCTTTGCCTTGATCACCTTTGCTCCGATACCATGTAGAAATTCTCACTGTAGATCAACAGCTTATGCAATAGACTAAAGCAAAATACAAGATCCACTTCTACAACAAACTTTGTCGAAGCTTAATTGAATTGAGCAAGATCAAGAGAACACATATAACTAAGAATGAGAAATCAATCACACATAACACAAAAGAAATAATCCAGGGAAATCCTTAACCTAAAACCCCAATCTTTGTATTATCATACAAGTGGAAATCTTGTTCAAGTTACAAAAAGAATCAGCTCTCAAACTATCTTGCTCTCTCTGCAATCAAACAATACAGCTCACAGACTGAATAGACATAGTATATGTCCTCCTCAAGCCCTCCAAGCCTCCTATTTCCTTGCGTAGTTTTTCTTGGGGTCCTATGAAGCCACATGTGTGAATTGGCCTCATCACACTCACAAAACCTGAAGAAGTAACTACGCAATCCTCAAAGGAAAGAATTCCTTCTGCATGTAAGGGATATTCACAATGGAATATTCTAGCAGCTGATAGTACATTTTCCCTCCATCTGATCTCAACTGGGTCTCTGTCTGAACTGACATGCATGAGTTATTTATGATAGAATATTCAATTATCTAAAGTGCAGCAGTTACATGCATGCATGCATTAACTAACTGAACTTACATTAATTCAACAAACTGTTTGAATTAATCTAACTGGACTTGACTCAGTTAACTGAGCCAACTAATTACAACTCATCCTTATCTCTTTAACTGATGGATAAATTCCTCAATTAATGGAGAAACTGTTGTGTGTTCTCACATACACTTCATGTTTGATTTTCTACAACTAATTAACTCATGGTGAATTAATTAATTATTTTACAAACAGCTGCTAAGATCAAATTCGAATTTTACTTCACTATTTTAGTTTTAGGCACTGACTAAAATAGGAAGGTATCCCAAAATGCTATTTATAGCAATACTAAATTTAGCACTTCTATATTTAGCATTTCTTGTTGCTATTTTCAACACTAGTGAGGCTGACTATCAACTGATTTTGCAAGCCACTCATACAATTCATTAGGAAAAAAAAAAAAAGGTACCTTTGTAACCAAGCTTCTATCGATAAGCGCAGATTTCTGTTTTCCTATACTGCAAACTCACACTCCTTTCGCTCAACCTAATTTTTATTTCCTTATTAGTCGGATGCCACATCCACATCCCTCAAACAAATCCTAGTCCGAGCAACGGAACCATTTGTTGGCTTCGGGGCTTAGACCCAGGTTTGAAGTTAGGATGCAGTAACCAAAAAACCCCTATAATATCAGCCCTTTCTGAAATGACCTGCACAGGGCGGATCGTAGTCTCACCCAAGGTAATATGGGGGGATGCTAAAACCAGGTTTCTACATCCATAGGGGTATGAGTGTGGATGGAGGTTCTATGTTATTCAAGGGTTGAATCTAACCTTCGTGAACCAGTAACTCCATAAGCATAGTTGTAAACAGTTTATGTACTGAACAAATCTATGAGCTATGCGTAACTACTTTAGTATGCATCATTCAACCTAATAAACACTATTCGGATCTTCGCGATGCACTTTACAGAGAAAATACAGTATAACGAATCACAACCATATAGAAATACATAAACTAATAAAAAAGTAATTGAACCCATATATACTTCAAAATTCTCTTTTATTTCTTTGATTCTTTAGCAATATAGACTTTTGACCATGCGAACTCAACTGCAGGGGCTTGCGCACACAGCTGCAGACTTACCAAGGTCTCCACGCGCACAATAGTAGGAGCCTTCCCCTTTGCCTAATTACAGAAGATGACAGACTCTAAAGACAAGTATCAACCATCTGATTGTTTTTTTATACAAGCTAAGACATCCTTTATATATTGATCTATTACAATACCATGGTCAACAAACCATGGGCCGAGCTCAAAACAATACAAAAACTAAGGGGCTTTGAACTTCCTAAAACCCCTTGACTCCTAATGACCTACGTGCTCTGCTCCTTAAAATGCGAAGGCTTTTACCAAAACTTAGTCAAAAATGGACCTAGGGGACTTCATCCCAACAATGTTATGATGAACTCCATTGGACTGCCAAGAACCTCATATGGACATTCTTCAATCACTTGATCACCTACATAAGAACCTGAGAGATATTGACATACAGATGGAGAGGATAGAGCAACACCTTGAAATTCCTCCAAAAGTAGGAATACATCCAGCAGATCTAGTTGCTCCTATTCTAGTGGCAGGTTTTGATTCTGACCCCTCAGTTTGATGATATATGATTTTGTTTTGTGATTTCAAATTTACAACTACTTTTGTACAAAGCCAATTAGGCCAATGCCTCAATGTTAGTTTAGTTATTTAGGTATCCTTTAATCTCATATGTCTCTCTTCCCTTAAGGAGAGTATACTTTTGGCTATGGTTTGATCTCCCCTCTGAGAGATCGGCCTAACTTTTTGTAATCCACTATGGAAACCTTGGTTTTTGTAGTTAATAAAATTTACCCACAAAAAAATTGAAGAATTATATTCAAATAGGAGAGAGAGGGGGAGAGAGAGAGAGATATTATTGGTTTGTCATTAGGGAAACTAAACTGATAACAAAAAAAATAGATTTTCATTTCATCTTAATCAAAATATATATTAGAAATTTATACAAAATAAAAGTACTATGATAAATAGTACTAAACCCATAGGGAATTATGTAATTTTTATGCATGTGATTAAGAAATAGACAAACTAAGAACATATACTTGATGGGATGTTGACTACTACACTTGAAGTGTGTGCTACATTGCTCTTAAAATCTGCAAACTCCATTCCATGGGCTTTCTTTTCTAAGGCTATGATTTTGGAATCCATAAATTTGATCTGGAGATGCATTTCATCCATCTTCAACAATCCTAGTAGGCATTGTTACTATCCATCGACACTTTGTCAACTATTTTTTTAGCTACCAGTATAGCTCCACCATTTTGAGGTATTTGGTTTCCTTGACACAAGTTTTTCTTGTGTCAAGTACCTAATCCCTCATCTCCTCATTGATATCCACATCATGGATAAAACCCCACTCCATACAATCATCCTCCTCTGTTGTTTCAATCTCTTCATGAACAATTGGTGGAGTCTTCCCCCAATATAGCATTGCAACCTCCTCTACTACATACCATGCTAAGACTTGAGCCTACCTTGCTCCTTCAAACCTTCCTTTTCTTCCCTATTGGCCACAAGGCATGGTGACCAACTTTAAGAGTGAAGACCATGGAGAAATGAGCCTTGAAATGGGTACCCACCAAACAGTGAACCTATAAAGGGAAAAACTCTAAGAAACATCCCAAAAAAACCCATTGTCATAAATCTATCACTTCCTTGCTTCGCAACCACCAAATCCAATAAGAGGATGCACCTAAGGAAACTATCAATGATGGCAGAAGCCATTTGAGTCAAGGGAACCTTCAAGCCCAAAATTAATAGATCAAACACTAGTGAGTCAACTAGTAGATTATTTATATTTTTTCCATTGGGTCGAGCCCTATTCCTCTCTTTAACTCAAGTATTAATCACTTGGAAAATTGTACCTATAAACCACAAAACCTCCATGTTCATTGCATCATTAATATATTAATTTCTCTCCCACTTATCATCATGAATGGCATGTACCATTTGCATTCCGCACCCATCATCATAATAACTGACATGCATTGAGGCTACTCCATATCATCCACATATCCCCTCAATGCATGGTCTCAATGATGTGGTAGGTTGATGTTGCCCCGTATTTGGGTGTGCTTGTGTTCCTAACAATATTTTAGATGGATTTTAATATCATACATTATTTTATACTTTATTTGCAATAACACACACTCTATCAAATATGCATGTTTCAATCTTCAAGGAATTGCTTAGAGAACAAGGTTCAAATCCTCTACAAGAAATACTCATTAGGAGCTCAACATGTCACAAGTGAGACTTGAAACCAAATGCATAAGATAACAACATTTCTCTGAACCACCCAAACTAAACCAATTAACATAATTTGATTATATATATATATATATATATATATATATATATATATATATATATATATATAAATAGAATTTATTCTATATATATTAGATTATATAATATTAGAATATATCACTCTATATTTCTTTATTTTTATTTATTTACACAGTGGAAAAATTTATCACAACTTTGTTGTCAAACCAGTAGTGAGGATAGTCATTAGTGGTTGCTATTTGCAAATGCAAGTCGACCCATCATTATTATTCAAGGAAAACCCCACCACTTGGAGTTACATGTTAGTGATTTGTAACAGGGCAAGCTTTCACTCCTACAAGATGCCTTTGGATCTTGGGCCATTAACTGATTTCCTTACCAAACCCTTAACCAAGCAGAAGTAATTTTAAAACATACTCTAAGCTCAATATATCACTCTATATATAAAGATATTACATGTAATATTACAATGATATATTATATAATATTAAATAATATATTCAATATTTTCATAAACTTTAATATTTGATATATATATATATATATATATATATATATATATATATATATATATATATATATATATATATATATATATATATATATACACTATTTTTAAATAGAATATATTCTATATATATTAGATTATATATTATTAGAATATATCACTCTATATTTCTTTACTTTTATTTATTTACACAGTGGGAAAACTTATCACGACTTTGTTGTCAAACCAGTAGTGAGGATAGTCATTACTGGTTGTTATTTGCAAATGCAAGTCGACTCATCATTATTATTCGAGGAAAACCCCACCACCTGGAATTACATGTTAGTGGTTTGTAATGGGGAAAACTTTCACTCCTACAAAATGCCTTTGGATCTTGGGCCATTAACTAATTTCCTTACCGAACCCTTAACCAAGCAGAAGTAATTTTAAAACATACTCTAAGCTCAATATATCACTATATATAAAGATATTATATATAATATTACACTGAGATATTATATAATGTTAACTAATATATTCAATATTTTCATAGAGTTTTATATATATATAAAATAAAAAAACTTACTAATTCAAATATTATTTATAATATCATGCAAATTTCAAACATCATATTAATAAATACTAACATATTTTGAAATTTATGTTTAAATTTTACTCTCCTTTTTCCCATTAGTTAATATACTTGGAAATTTATATTCAAATTTTATTATTTTTTTATATTAATTTATATTGTTTATAAAATATATGTTTTTTCCAAAATATTATCATTTATAATATTATAAATAGAGAAGTAAAACATACTCCGTTATTGGTCTAGAATATTTTAATAATCAATTAGAATTGAGAAGGTAATTTCAAGTTAATGTTATTTATTCTAGAATAGGAACCTTTCAACATTCGAATTTTGAGAAGAGCATGAATGAAAAGCTTAAAATCAATAAGTTTTTTTTGGTGGGGTAAATGTTTTATTTCTTTCTAAACTAGAATTTATATAGCGGCGGTGTTGAATATTTTAGGTCGGTTTTTCACTAGGAAGACTCGATTATAGCCAAAAGTGCACTCTTCGTAGAGAGACATAGGATATCAAAATGTCCAAAAAAACTAAAAGATTAGATAAGACCAAAACTCAAAATAATATAGAACATGGAATAAGTTCAGCAGATGGATCAGATACTGTGATGGAAACCTAAATTGGGTCTTCAATATTGTCGGGTTATTTCCTGTATGAAGAGGGATACCCAATTGTTGCTTAATACAGTCCAAGCATTGTTCCAATTCCCTCAATTGGTGGTTTAAATTCTCCAAAAAGTAAACGATTTATGCTCTATGCTCAAACCGGTCCATCAGAATATGGTTGAGGAGAAACTTTAGATGTTAGTATGATTTGATATTGTAGATGTATTGGTTGAAGCGGCCTCAGGTGTGTCCAACATCTAGTGTTGGCATTATGGGTAATGTGTTGTCCTTAATTGAAACCTACTTGATAAATATGTCAACATTGTAATAACAAGATGATTATGTAGACTAGTACAAATGCTACAAGTGATATGGAAAAAGGAATGTCAGTTCTTATGAGCCTTGGTATTGGAACAAGCATGTTGCAACTCCCAAGGCTACCAACTTTAATTATCAACCTGAGGTTCATACAAACTTAAGAGGTATCAGCACTATATTTGCAGCATACAATGTGTCCTTCCTTTATTGTCATGATGTAATGGAGTGCATGTACAGAAGTCAAATCCTAAACTAATTGCAGAAAATGAAATGTTCGAAATGGAACCTTAACCTATTGCAAGGAAGAAAGTACAAGGAAAGAGAATGAAATAAAATGCTAAAACACACCATTTTCTAACTAACTGCTAAGAGGCTTTGCTTCAAAAGAATTCTAAGTTAACATGTATGCAATCCTACTATCCTAATCATGCAGATTCAAACCATCAAACCTTCTACTGTTATGCATGTAAATGAATAAAACAAATTTGTTTTTTCTTTTTGTCTTTTTTTCATGTGAGAGTGTGAAATCTAATCTCTTTTGGTGTTGTGGCAAGTGGATTTGAGATGATGGTGAATGGCCAGAAGGCTTGGGAGACAAGTAGGGACCCTTTTCTAGCTTCCTAGAGGATTTTTCCTCAATTTGGCCTCAAAACAAGCTTTCCTATATGACGCTACAGTGATTTCCTACAGGATCCCCTGATTTCCTACAAGATGTATAGATTTACTATAATTCATCGAATAACCATGAAAATAAAATCCAAATTGGATGGGAAAAATTTTCATATTAACTAGGATGTCTTAGGTCCCCATTCCAAATTGAATCACTCCAAAATACCTCTGTTAACCCATGCAAAAAAAAAAAAAAAAACATTACTAGTCGAAAATCTAGAAATTCGAGAACTAGTGAGCTAGTAAATCTAAAAAGTGCCTAACCAAAACAAGTGTAAATGCAATGGGGTGATTTTTTTTATGAACCAGAATGTTTTTATGATCTAATTCAAGTGGAATGAATTCGATTGAAGCTCGTTAGCATGCTCTAAAAAATATTATAAATTTACTGTTCTTTGCTAAAAAGGAGGTCCAGCAGTCTAGATTTGGGAATAAGAAGACTAATCCAAGAAACTAAATTATTATTATGAACTTCCAAAGATTTTCAAAGGATTTAATAATTCTTTTGATCCTACAAAATAACTTACATCAACCATTTAACTCAATCCTACAACAAGAAATCATTAATACTAAATGAAGAAATAGAAAGAAATAAAAACTAGAGATGCACGTGAATAAGCAGTGAAGGAATACAAAAAGGATCTAAGGTTCCTAGGGTGGCCAAGCCCAAGGAAACTCAGAGACCTATCGAGGAGAACAAGATTTAGAAGCTGAACATGACACCAATCTTCATTATTTTCATCAATAGAATTACATCCCTGCAAGAAAATACAATGGAGCTGCAAAAATACAAGCTCTCTCTACAATAACACTAATGAAAATATATCCCCTTAGAGGAAAATTTGACTTGGTACTTATACAAAATGATTAGGAATCATTCCCCATGAATGGAGGAAGCTTTCCCCACCAAAATCTCTTGATTAGTGGATCTAGTCCCCAATACTAGGAATTTGCATTAAATGGCAGGGAACACATTCCCAGATTTTGTCAATCATTCCCTAGAGGAAAATTCGACTTGGTGCTTATAAAAAATGATTAAGAATCATTCCTCATGGATGGAGGAAACTTTCCCCACCGAAATCCCTTGATTAGTGGATTTTCTCCCTTGATTGGTGGATCTGCTCCCTTGATTAGTGGAACACATTCCTAGATTTTCTTAATCATTGGAGTTCCACAATTTGCACCATAATTCCATAATATCTTGTTGACTTATTATTTATTATTGATCCTCCAGTAGTAGCGAACAAGTCCCTAAATTATCTCCTCCTCCAACTCTTCATAATCTACCCAATATTCTCATAATATTCCATAAAAATAAATAATATTAGGCACAAATATTCAATTATTCATAAACCTTCCTAATGAATATATTAAAGTTAAAAATAAATTATCTAATGCAAAAAGAGAGGTTTAATGTGCTGAAGGATGGTCATAGGCCTTAATTTGTGTTTTAAATTAGAGGCATGGACCTTAATTTATGTCTAATTTAGAGGCCCATTATACCCCCCTGCTGAAAGTGTTGCTCATCCTCTGAGCAACTTAGTGACCTCATTGTGCCTCATACATGACCCGGGTGGCCTCTCTCTTGTGCATTAAGAATCTTGGTTGTAAGCTCTGCAAGGACAAGCCAAAAAACATATTTGTGCAAAGAAAAATTCTTGTTTCTTGAGACCATTAGTTTGCCTTCTTCCCCTTATTCATGATGGTTCTTGATTGTTTTTTCAGTTTGGCAAGGTCTTCCAGACCCTTATCAACATTCTGCTAGCTTGTTCCACCATTTATTTGTCTTAGGACTGCCTCCTGTAGGATTTCTGGGTCACTGTAATTCCTACAAGATCATCTTGTAGAAAACACAGTCCCTTTGTAAATTGAAGTAAAGGAGTGGAAAAAATGACATAAATGGTGGAGGAATGGATGGTAATGAGTGGTAAAATAAAAATTTGAGTGACGGGGTTCTCTTTGTGATCCTCCTTTGTTCTTTGACTGTCCTTCTTGATGACCTGCAAATGGAAATTTCATGGAAATGAAGAGGATGCTCTCTTTGTTTTTTTTTGTAAGGATGAAATGGGATGGATGAATGATGAACAGATAGTGAATATGAAGTGGATGGAGGGCTTGGAGTGTTATGGTGACCTTGGCCTTTGCAAAATTTTCTTCTTTTAATTGTTGTCCTCATTTCTTGAAATGATCATCCTTCATAATTTGACTTTTCAACATTGCATGAGTGAAGGAGTGAGTTGCAATTAACTAGTTGAAGGCGGCTGAGAGTGCTGACCAATCCTTAGCTTATAAAACCTCATCTCTCATGCATTGAAACAAATTTCTAGCTATAATATGCTCAAAAGAAGAGGTCAAGAATATTGCATACCTATACCTACCTGATGGTTGTTGGAGAAACATGCATGTTGTTGTTGAGTTGATGTTGATGTGCACGTGTTGGATGGTGATGTTGATGATCCTGATGTTGCTGCTAAGCTCTAGAGGAGCTTCTTTGACCTCTGGATCTCCTTTAAAACTGCTCACTGCCAATCCTGTAGGTGTTGTTCTATATTTTGTAGGTTTACAGGATAGCGACTTGTTTTGTCCATATCTCCCAAACAGTAGAATGGATTGAGCTGAAACTTTTTGAGCATGTTGCCATCATCATTATGCACCTCCCCATAGAAAAAGTTTGGTCAATGGATGCATGGATCTCGAGAAAAAATAAAAATGGATGAAGGTGATGGAGGTCGATTTCTTGGAAACCGTGCACTGGAATTTTCTGAAATTGCTTGGGCATGTTACCATCATCCATATGCATCTCCCCATGAAACCCATTTTTAAATGGATGCATGGATGTTGAGAAAATGTAAAAATGGTTGAAGGTGATGGAGGCCAATTTCTTAGAAACCGTGCATTGGAATTTGCTGAAACTGCTTGAGCATGTTACCATCATCCATATGCACCTCCCCCTGAATCATCTTGGCAAATGGATGCATGGTTTTCAAGTTATGGCAAAAACAAATTTCTGCTCTATGTATTTTTGTATCTTTGTAGTAAAACAGAGCATCATGTAGTTTTTTAAGACAAGCAAACTGAATGGTAGAAGATTGAGAATGATGGGTGGATGGTAAAAATAGATGAGGGTGATGGATTGGCATGGCCTTGGCCTTGTTGGAGCATTTGAGCAAAGGAGGAGAAAGTCAAAATTTGACTTCTTTTCACTAGGCTTGGCCAATTTTCCTTTTGGTACCAACTTGTTATTATTGCTTGCAGATGTTGGAGAGTACATGCATTTATCAAAGAGATGCATGGAGCAAGGATTTCTTTTATTTTTTTTCTCTTTTTTCTTCTAGGCCTACTAGCTGCCTCAATCAGGTTTTCAACTAGTAGGTCTGCTTAGGCACCTCAAAGGAAGTTTTCACCCGAGATTTTTTTTTTCTCTTATTTTTCATATCTTTTTATTATTTTTTTTCTACCCTACCCTACTTGAAAAAAAAAATCACTTTCAAGTATAAGAATACTTCCAATGGAGCCATGTGCACATCAAGATGACAGAAAAATTGATGTGTAGGCTTGAGATGTATGCTTTGACATTTACCTGAATTTGAGAGATCAAATTATTTGACTTTGATGATATCAAGCACAATTGAAGAAGAGGGTATTGTTGCAACTTAATGATTGTCTGGAACCATATTTCAATATAGTTGTGATGCCCCTGGTCCACTTGTTGATTTGGATCATTCTTCATGTCTTCTTCTACCATGACCTTCAAATCTTCCTCTTTTTGTTGATTGTTCTCTTGAATACATGGAGGATTTGATGGTAGCCATGAGGGAGTTCTCTCGATCTCTAATTTTGATGTCTGCTCTTCATCAATCGCAGCCCATGGTTCTGTGGTCTTCTTATTTGAATCTTCTTCTTTTGGATGTGGTCCTTCAATGATATCAAGATGATATCTTTTTGCAATACTCTTCCTGAGCTATGGTGAATACCATTGATCTCAAGAGAAGATGTTTGGAAGTGTTGTACCTCAGCATTGTAAGTGGGCTGAGCTACTTCAATGTGTGGGTTTGGGAATGGTGGTACATGTAGTTGAGTGGGAGTATATATTTGAGATGGATGTGGATGGGGTTGTGGTTGTGGTGGAGGTGAATGGTAAGGATAACATGGAGTTTGGTATGGAGGATATTGAGGAAAATACTGAGGATATTGTGGATGGTTCCCATAAGTTCCTTGCCAACCTTTTTGCCAAGATTGGTTTTGGGGTTGATATGGCCAATGTTGCCAAGGAAAGTGTGTGTTCCAATTACTTTGAGGTGGATATGCATAACCTTGAAATTGTAAATTAGGCTCTTGCATCATATCAGGCTAAATAGGCTGTCATGGTTCTCTTGGAGCTACATAATATTGATGCATTGACAATTGACTTTCTCCATTGTCGTCTTGGTGAACTTTCTTCAAACTTGGTAATGATGGACAATGTTTAACATCCTGTGATTCTGCAACACAAATATCAACATTTTCTTTTCCTTTATCTTGCATTCTTAACATTTCTACTTGTTTTGTTAGATTGCTAAGAATTTCTGTTTTAAAATCATTAAGTAAATTTCCAAGTTTAGCTTGACTTACTGATCTTGATGTTGATTTACCTACCCTTGCTTTTCCTCTTGATATGTGTTTGCATGTTTCACAAATTTCCTCAAATGATAATTGGTATACATCACCTCTACTCATGAGATTAAGGATATCAATCCACTCATCCCTAATTGTTCTAGGTAAGATGGTTTTTAGTGTGTCGGATCCTAAATGATGTAGTTTTCCCCTCTTAACATCATACATGAACCTCTCTGTTAGATACTCGACTCTCATCTTCTCTTTGATTCATTCTAAAGATTTCTTCTTTAAGATCATGATCTTTACATTTTTCTAGGAATATATTTTGCATATCATTCCATGATCTTATTGAATTAGTCCCTAAACTTATGAACCATGTAAGAGCTCTATCCTTCAATGTTGCCGGAAACAATCTCAATTTTTGAGTTTTTAAAAGTAACCATAAGATCTACAAACAATATCAAATTCAAAGAGAAAGGTTTCTGGATCCTCTAACCTTAGACCATGAAATTTTGGAAGAAAAGATGGAGTTATGTTCTTCATATGCACATGATATCCGTATCTTGAATGGGAAATCCGAGAGGATCTTCCTCATTTTCATCATCTCCATCCATTTCTTCTACATTCTTTATCATATTCTTCTTCTACCTGCAAAAGTGAATGGTGATGTGGCACTTATTGCACCATGTGATCAACTGGGGGAGGCGGGGGTTAGTGTTGGAGATTTTTTTTGTTGTTGTTATGATTCAATGCAAACACTAATGTAATGCACTTTTCTATTTTTGAAATGAAATATGCCTAATGCAAATATTTTTTTGTTTTTGCAAAAATTAAAAAGAAATGAATCAACTAGGGAAGAAAACAATGCATATTTTGACACCTCCCTGGCAATGGCGCCAAAAAGTGATGAGCCTTGGTATTGCAACAAGAATGTTGCAACTCCCAAGGCTACCGACTTTAATTATCAACCTGAGGTTCGCACAAACTTAAGAGGTATCGGCACTATATGTGCAGCATACAATGTATCCTTCCTTTGTTGTCATGATGTAATGGAGTGCATGTACTGAAGTCAAATCCTAAACTAATTGCAAAAAATGAAATGTTCGAAATGGAACCTTAACCTATTGCAAGGAAGAAAGTACAATGAAAGAGAATGAAATCAAATGCTAAAACACACCATTTTCTAACTAACTGCTAAGAGGCTTTGCTTCAAAAGAATCTAAGTTAACATGTATACAATCCTACTGTCCTAAGAATGCAGATTCAAACCATCAAACCTTCTACTGCTGTGCATGTAAATGAATAAAATAAATTTGTTTTTTCTTTGTCTTTTTTTCATGTGAGAGTGAAATCTAATCCCTTTTGGTGATGTGGCAAGTGGCTTGGAGATGATGTTGTTATCGGGAAATCTAGTGTCTATGCAGAGCTGCTAGTCCCACTAAGGTTGGTAGCTACCTTAGAAACAAACAAACTAAAACTACTTTCGTTTTCCTTTATGAGAAATAGATAAGAGGGGAATAAAGGAGACCAACCTCTGTCTTGCGCTTGGTTCCTTGCTTGATTCCTCTCCCTTCTGATAGATATTTGCCACTCGCTTCCTTGTCTACCCAGCTTCAAAGAGCACCTGTAGAATCAAAGCAGCATAACACTATCCAAGAACATAGATCTATTATCATAAACAATATAGGACCAGATATATATTGACCACACAAATGCATATATCATCAATCATACAAGAATGTGGAGGAAAACTTGAATAGCTTTATTGATAATCAAGAAATATCAAAGAGGATTACAACCAATTGTTCTGACCCAGCATCATCCTCTCAACAAGAAAGCCCTTCTTCACCTCATGAAAATCTTAGATCACCCAACACTATGATATTGCACCAAGAAACCAGCAGCACTTCCTTACAAGATACAAAATTCCAACCTCTGGATCTCTGGGATGAGGGATCCATATATAGATGTTTGCAAGGGGGGTGAGTCAGCTTTTGAGATTTGATTAGTGTCCTCTCTGATAGTTCTTGATTCCACTTGGAGATTGATGATCTCTTACTCATCCATGGGCGAATGCAGAGAGGCAAGTGTCATAGTAGAAGTTTATAGAAGATTCCATGATCCTCCACCTTGCAGATTGACCCTGCCATTTGTCCACTCTCGCCCATCACACCCCATAGAAGGGCTTTTCAAGATGCATCACACCTCCTGTGTGTATTTAGGTGGGATGCAGCGCACTTTGACCATGGAGCAGGTGAGATGGTCTAGTTTTGACCATTTCTGAGCAGTTTTTCATGGAGAACTTCTAGGAGAAGATGTAATCAGTTGACCTTGTTCTTTTAGAGGTTGGAACAACACTTTTAGGGACTTAAGAGCCCTTGGTTTATGGACATTTATGATTGGGGTTGCAGTGCCCAAAAATGTCTATAACAGTTGCCCCCTAAAGCATGAGGTCGTTAATCTGTTGATGTCGGGTGAAATGCTTTATCATGAGGATCTGAAGTTCTTTCAAGCTGGAAGGCGACCTGTAATAAGATACAATACAATACATTATCTTCATAATATTTTCATGATCTAGCTGAGGCGGGCATTCCCATGCTCAGCTTTATAAATTCATTTTCATGTACATAAGACAGACAATCGTCTGAGTGTAAACTGATGATTCTGGTAGAGCCATCATCCCTTAGGTTGGATGATTATCTGTGCAGTAATGATGTACATTTGATGTCTTTATTTTCCTTAATATATATCGCAGCCCGGATGGATGAAACTAGATCTGGGGTCTTCAAGCTCGTTCGATCTTCACTCAAAGTACAAGTCGATCCATGTGAGAGATGTTCTGGAGTCGAACATGGAAAGACATCGCCTGATTACCAGCTAATGATGTAAGTTGTTAACAGACGCGAGAGGAATCACCGATAATGATGATGACCCTCAAGGTACTACAGTACAATTCACGTGGTGTGAATAAGGTACTTGGCATCGAACACCACGCAAAATCTTTCAGTCGAAGGCCATTGATGTAAACATGTCGCCGAGAGTGAGAAACTTGCCATTGAGGCATGCAAGCTTCAAAGTACTGAAAGGGTTGTTCCTAGATCGATTTCTTGGATAATGAGCTGATGTCGACAAGAAGCTATCCATCATAGGAGGGCCTTAGTGAATCCCACATCAATGACACAGAACGGAGCAAATGATTTTAATGACGGTGAAAATGATCTGGTGATATAAGGTTCAGCGTGGTGATCATGAAAGAATGGAGCGTAAATGTATTGCAGTGGGTGAGACACAGGTGAATTCTCTAAGCGACTTCTCTTGAACATATCAGCGACACTAACATGATGGATCAGTAGCATTAACCCCAAATATGGATGGTGTGACAGAACCATGGTGATGTGACCAGTGAATGGAACAACCCAACCTGACTCAGATGCGGAGTGAAAGTGTCATGTTCAAGAGCGACTTGCTACTGATAAAGTTTCTTCAAGTTTTCTTCCCAATTTTTCCCCAGCCATTGCTGACTAGTACCTCTTTATTTTTGTCAAGCTTGAGGAGGATAACATATTCTTGTTATATAATTCACCCTTCAGGCAAACCCATCGCTATGTTTTAACGAGCCTAGCGATAGTGAAACTCATTCTTGTTTGTATGGACAAGTTTGTCGCTATTCGGTTTTAACGAGTTTAACGACAAGGATAACTCGGTCCTTTTCAATTTTAGAGAGTCTGAAAAAGGGACGTAAAGGAAACTCCAATAATCCTTTTTCGTCATATAATCCCTTGAGTCCGAAAAAAGTATAAAACAATACAAAAGGGATGAATTTTCGGTACTTTTAACGAGCCGAACAAAACAAGTGCTCGATCTTTTTGTGTAATAATCCCTCAAGTCCAAAAAGATTAAAATCAAAAGGAGGGATAGCACTTCCGGTCCTTTTAACGAGTTGGAGAGGCTAATGGCTCGGTAATCTTTTCATATTTTACGAGTCAGTTGAAAAGAGCTTAAAGGAGACTCGTTTTTTTTAGGAACGAGTGATAAATTCGGGTAGCAGCTGATTCCAGGTAAGGTTTGGAATTTTTCAATCACGGCAGTGTCATAAGGATGGCTAACAGGATCACTCTTCGCAGCTGTTCCTAAAAAAGGGTAAACAATCAAATGGAGGTGAATGATCAGCCAATACAGAGTGGAGGTGATGATGAGAACACAACCAAGGCTTCAAAGGCTGGTGATAATACATTCACAAAGGTTATTTACCGGAAATTGGTTCATTTTTTAATGAGCTTAAACTCTGGGGGAACATTTGCTCATTGCTTATGTTTATTTTTTAACGAGCTTGAATTCCACATTAAAACTGCTCGTATCAGTCGTATAATAAGGATGTCTGATATAAAAATGGCATTTTTTCAAAGCTTTGCCCCGCATCCTTTCTTTATGCAAGTTAGGAAACGACCAATCCTACGAGTTTAAAGGGTTAGAGGACCTATAAATTTAAAAAATAAATGATCGCTCTTCGCTTGCATGCCAAAAGGTTTGCATGCCCCCAGGTATAGTGAAGCAGAGTTTCGAGGTTACCCCTAAATTTGCAGACAAAACATTTGTTTTATCGGGAAATGCCTACCTTTTCCAGGTTACCCTTCAATTTGCAGACAAAACATTTGTTCTATCAGGAAAGGTCTACCTTCTAACGGAGGTATCTTATTCTGGTCTAATCCCACTTTCCAAAATGGACGGGTGTGTGAGCCATTCATATATCCTCCGCGGAAACCTACCCTATACCCAAGGTTTTCCTGTCGAAACAGGCCAGGGTGCATGCCCCCTAGGTTTCAGTCATATCCTCTGAATCACTCGCGCTCATCAGGAGGACGGACTGGGGATTGATGAGACATTCCTTGCGTGAAAAGACCATTCAGGGTTGGTATATGACTATTTGCTATGTGTGAACCGGGGAATGAAAGTTGGTCTACGAGCTTGACCACTCTCCCTTCATGTGGAAAACACATTACTCTAAAGAGTGAGGAGACAATGGCTCCCATGCAATAAATATAGTCTCGTCCAAGGAGTAGATTATAATCCAGGGGTCCTTGGACTACCATTACGTTCATGTGAACGGTTTTCCTTCTCAATGTTATCGGCACATTGGGAAGGATCCCTAACGGTCGACTGGTTCCTTTGTCAAAGCCTGTTAGATTTCTCATCTCAGGCAAAAGCGATGGCGAACCAAGCGCTTTCCAAGCAGTTGAGGAAAGGATACTCACAGAAGCCCCTTCATCTATGATGGTACCATCCATGACCATTCTATATATTTGAGCAATGATTCGAAATGGTACACTAGCCGGTAAACGGGGTCTGCCTAGTAGATTCCAATCGAAGGAAACAACCAGGTTGCTTGGAGGTGGGACCGAATAGACAACCGGGTATGACTGTGACGAACTTCCTTCCTGCGGTAAAGGAACGGGTAGACTGCCCCCATGTTCATCAGAGTCTGTGCTTACGAAGATAATTTGAACGATGTCGTTCTTGTTTTCTTCGGTGACTGTATCATCTGAAGATGGCTCCTCTGAAGGCAAGACCGAGTCAACTGCTACCTCGACCTTTTGACTTTCGTCTGGTTTGGATTCAGATGGTTTATCTTCGATGATAGGCGCTTCGGCTGACCACAAGGGCGTGTCAGCCGGATTTTCAACTAGTGACGGACTCGGCAAGAGCTTCTTATATCTAGGAGGAAGCTGTAACGGTGAAACTGGACGGTTGTCCAAAACTCTTTTAGCCTCGTCTAAGAAGGGACAACGGTGGATGGCGTGATCGCCCTCACACAATTTACAAGGAAATTTACATCTTCCTTTTCGTCCAGGGGCTTCACTTTCACTAGTTGACGATGTATTTTCAACATGATCATCAGAGGTTGACGACACCGGATTGTGCAAACGAGGAGACCAGTCCCTTAAGATCCGAGGGATGCAAGGACAATCTCGATGATAGTGGTCTCCTTTGCAAATTACACATGGCGATTTAGGCTTGGATGGTGCAATGTGTGGATTTTCGCTAGACGATGCCTAGTTTCCCTTTTTCGCCTTTGGCTCCTTCTTCTTCTTCTCTTTCTTCTTCTTCTCCTTCTTCTTCTCAGTTACTTGATTTTTGGCTTTACCAGCTTCATCAAGCGAAGAGGAAGGAGGAGAGGAAGAATTGGACGAAGTAGAGGGTTGGGGGGTAACTTTGGTATCGTTTAGTTGCTGACTTGATTGTTCAGGAATCACGGTGTTCTGAACGAAAGAGGTTGAGAAGAGCCATACGGGCAAGCCGATTGTCAATCCTGGAAGCGACAATGTGGCCATATGGGGCGCACCAACATCTCCCCAAGAGGAGAAGGGACTAGGATTTCCCCCAAGGGGAACCCCTTGGTTGGTGGACTCCAATTTTCTCAACCTAAGACCAACATAGGAAAGGTGATATTTATTCCGTTTAAAATAAATTTTAGACGCTTTGACACAATTTGTTTTTTCAATTTTTATGAGTCGAGAAAAAACAAAAGATGACTCTAGTCGCCTTCGATTTTTAATGAGCCTGAAGTGACAAGTGCTCAGATGGACCTTTTCCTTTAAGGAGTCTGAAAAGGAACGAAAGAGACTGCTCTGGAAATCTAGATAGAGGGATTATCAAACCAATCGCAAAACTGCAGAATACTTTTTACGGTACGGCAGTCAATCTTACCGAATGTTGTGTTCAGTGCATTGCGATCGATAGGGCGCAGACACGGCTTCCTATGGATAAAGGATAAAGGATAAAGCCTATTGTGGTCTCTCAATATATACTCAACGGTATGTGGGAGCACAAGTCCGTAGTGGCACTTATCGTCTCAAAGTGGAGGAATCACCCAACCAACAATGAAAACAACAGTTACTAGGCTTTACGATGCCGGAATACGTCTCTAGCCTAGACTTCTAAATGTTGTGCGTTAGGTTCCAAAGCGTTTTTAGATTCATTATATTTATTTTATAGTTGATCTTGCTTAAGAAATTTTCCTTTCAGGTTCACCGTGTGATGTAGATGTACAATTCCTAAAATTCAATCTAAGATGATAAACAGTCGTTTAATCTTCTTTTTGCAATGAAAATCCTAGCTACTAAGGAAAGAGAGATGATATTCTTTCAACATAGAGCAGAGAGCACACACTATATGCATTGTCCTAAATCAAACCAACAAACAATCTAAATGCAAATGCACGTGCATGTATTTGTTTTCAACCTTCTTAATGTGTGAATGATAAAAAGAAAGCTAAGCGCAAATCTGAATTATTTTTCAAAGCAACATTACTAGCAAGTTTCTTTTCAAGACAAAATGAGGACAATGACGACACTTTGCGATTTGGAATTGAAAACTTTCTTTCGACACTTGAAAAACTACTAATTCAAATCAAATACAAGAGTAACAGTGTAATCGACTATCAAGAACAATCGGATTCTCTTCTATGACTGAAAACGACACTTGCGACACTTTCAAATCAAGAAACGATAGTACAATTACGCTACTTCTTTGTAAAAGAGAACTGAAAATGGCTCAAAATACATAAAAACATTTACATTTCTTTGCACAATGGAGGTGGAATAATGGCAAGGAAGGGGGTTTCAACAGAGGTGTACTGACTACAAGTAACAAAACTCTTGAATAGAGCTGAAAAGAGTGAACACAGAAACCAAAATCTAGGAGCAGGAAAGGCCTTTTCTGATCAGCGCACCTGTAACACAGTGAAAAAGAGATGCAACGCACCTACTACACTCAGGAAGTGTGATGCATCTAGAATTCACAAAAGAGACAGTGTGATGGACCAGGGATGAGACTTTAACTAGGTTCCGGGTCACAATTTGCAGCTCAGTTCAGGGATTTATGCCGAGCAAGTGGTAATCAGTAAACCAATCACAGGGGTAGATCTAAAGAGGTTACTAGAGCCACCACAAGGGCAATTAGAGAGATTGTAAATCAATTGTTCAGTTCATAAACAAAACCCGGAGATAAAATGAAGCAGCATTGATCTACTTTGCACTTGCATAGCATGCAGTTCGAAGGCTAGCTGGCTTGACTTCAGGCTCCGTCTGTAAGTTTATAAAGTAAACAAATGCAGATAAACAAACAATCTATTCGCTCCCCAGTGGAGTCGCCATTTTGTTATCGGGAAATCTAGTGTCTATGCAGAGCTGCTAGTCCCACTAAGGCGGGTAGCTACCTTAGAAACAAACAAACTAAAACTATTAAGGAATTTAGACTTTTGTGATCCATAACATTGTTTAGAAAATCTTCGGCAAAATCACATAATCAATCTTTTGTCGACGCGTTTCGAACCAACCAGTGTGGTTCATCGTCAGGACAAGTTGAAGGACTGATCTGGCTAAGCTTGATTAAATAGAGTGTGTAGAGATCCCAACGGTTATATTGCAAAATAACCGTTGGGATCTCTGCACACTCTATTTAATCAAGCTTAGCCAGATCAGTCCTTCAACTTGTCCTGACGATGAACCACACTGGTTGGTTCGAAACGCGTCGACAAAAGATTGATTATGTGATTTTGCCGAAGATTTTCTAAACAAAACTAAAACTACTCTCATTTTCCTTTATGAGAAATAGATAAGAGGGGAATAAAGGAGACCAACCTCTGTCTTGCTTTTGGTTCCTTGCTTGATTCCTCTCCCTTCTGATAGATCTTTGCCACTCGCTTCCTCGTCTACCCAGCTTCAAAGAGCACCTGTAGAATCAAAGCATCATAACACTATCCAAGAACATAGATCTATTATCATAAACAATATAGGACCAGATATATATTGACCACACAAATGCATATATCATCAATCATACAAGAATGTGGAGGAAAACTTGAATAGCTTTATTGATAATCAAGAAATAGCAAAGAGGATTACAACCAATTGTTCTGGCCCAACATCATCCTCTCAGCAAGAAAGCCCTTCTTCACCTCATGAAAAGCTTAGATCACCCAACACTATGATATTGCACCAAGAAACCAGCAGCACTTCCTTACAAGATACAAAATTCTAGCGTCTGGATCTCTGGGATGAGGGATCCATATATAGATGTTTGCAAGGGGGGTGAGTTAGCTTTTGAGATTTGATTAGTGTCCTCTCTCTGATAGTTCTTGATTCCACTTGGAGATTGATGATCTCTTACTCATCCCTGGGTGAATGCAGAGAGGCAAGTGTCACAGGGGAAGTTTCTAGAAGATTCCATGATCCTCCACCTTGCAGATTGACCCTGCCATTTGTCCACTCTCACCCATCGCACCCCATAGAAGGGCTTTTCAAGATGCATCGCACCTCCTGTGTGTATTTAGGTGGGATGCAGCGCACTTTGACAATGGAGCAGGTGAGATGGTCTAGTTTTGACCAGTTCTGAGCAGTTTTTCATGGAGAACTTCTGGGAGAAGATGTAATCAGTTGACCTTGTTCTTTTAGAGGTTGGAACAACATTTTTAGGGACTTAAGAGCCCTTGGTTTATGGACATTTATGATTGGGGTTGTAGTGCCCAAAAATGTCTATAACAGATGGTGAATGGTCAAAAGGTTTGGGAGACAAGTAGGGACCCTTTTCTAGCTTCCTAGAGGCTTTTTCCTCAATTCGGCCTCAAAACAGGCTTTCCTACAAGATGCTACAGTGATTTCCTACAGGATCCCTTGATTTCCTACATGATGTACAGATTTACTATAATTCATCGAATTACAAAGAAAATCAAATACAAATTGGATGGGACAAATTTTGGTATTAACTAGAATTTCTTAGGTCCCCATTCCAAGTGGAATCACTCAAAAATACCTATGTTAACCCATGAAAAATAAATTAAAAACATTACTAGTCAAAAATCTAGAAATTCGAGAACCACTGAGCTAGTAAATATAAAAAATGCCTAACCAAATCAAGTGTAAATTCAATGGGGTGATTTCTGTTATGAACTAGAATATTTTTTTGATCTAATTCAAGTGGAATGAATTCGATTGAAGCTCGTTAGCATGCTCTAAATAATAGCAGAAATTTATTGTTCTTTGCTACAAAGGAGGTCCAGCAATCTAGATTTGGGAATAAGAAGACTAATCCAAGCAACTCAATGATTATTATGAACTTCAAAAGCTTTTCCATGGATTAAATAATGCTTTTGATCCTGCAAAATAACTTACATCAACCATTTAACTCAATTCTACAACAAGAAATCATTAATACTAAATGCAGAAATAAAAAGAAATAAAAACTAGAGTGCATGTGAATAAGCAGTGAAAAGAAGGAAAGAAAATGATATAAAAGGGCTCTAAGGTTCCTGGGGTGTCCAAGCCCAAGGAAAATCAGAGACCTATGGAGGAGAACAATATTTAGAAGCTAAACATGACACCAATCTTCATTATTTTCATCAATAGAATTACATCCCTGCAAGAAAACACAATGGAGCTGCAAAAATACAAGCTCTCTCTACAATAACACTAATGAAAATCTATCCCCCTAGATGAAAATTCGACTTGGTACTTATAAAAAATGATTAGTAATCATTCCCCATGAATGGAGGAAGCTTTCCCCACCAAAATCCCTTGATTAGTGGATCTAGTCCCCAATACTAGGAATTTGCATTAAATGGAAGGGAACACATTCCTAGATTTTCTCAATCATTCCCTAGAGGCAAATTCGACTTGGTGCTTATACAAAATTATTAAGAATCATTCCCCATGGATGGAGGAAGCTTTCCCCACCGAAATCCCTTGATTATTGGATCTTCTCCCTTGATTGGTGGATCTGCTCCCTTGATTAGTGGAACACATTCCTAGATTTTCTTAATCATTGGAGTTCCACAATTTGTGACATAATTCCATAATATCTTGTTGACTTATTATTTATTATTGATCCTCCAGTAGTAGGGAACAAATCCCTAAATTATCTCCTCCTCCAACTCTTCATAATCTTCCCAATATTCTCATAATATTCCACAAAAATAAATAATATTAGGCACAAATATTCAATTATTCATAAACCTTCCTAATGAATATATTAAAGCTAAAAATAAATTATCTAATGCAAAAAGAGAGGTTTAATGTGCTAAAGGATGGTCATAGGCCTTAATTTATGTTTTAAATTAGAGGCATGGGCCTTAATTTATGTCTAATTTAGAGGCCCATCAAGTTCAGAGACAGATGGATAATATAAGAAAAGTTTGAGAAAGTATACATGGATCTTGAGAAGCAAGGTCATGTACATATACAGGTATTGTGAAGAAAAGCCGCGTACATAATCCGCACCATGGTAATATGGATACCAGGGGCCCATGGTATTGACCCATAGCAATGGAAGTGATCATAGTTATTTGATCCCGTCAAAGAATACCAACGACATTACTAAGGGATTGGCCTAAGGTATTGGCTAAGGCTAAAGCTATATAAGGAGATGGATATTAAAGTGTTAAGTTTTCAAGTATTGAGTAGTCTATGAATGATTTTAAGTGAAACAGGTGTGCACCAGTAAGAAAGGAGAATACTCGGATCTAAAATATATTGACATAGATGCTTGATTGATTTACTTGTAACAAATGTCATTGATATTAATGAAACTATGATACTGTGATCTAAATGATTTGTTTAGAAGTATGTTGTATTGACAATAAAGGTTGTGGAAAGTGAAATTGTGTTTGTGACGAAAGTTTTTCATATCTGTATGCAGGTATGTTTGGGCATAGTCACGTACATACATAGATCCATCTATGTAGGTTCGTGTATATATTGTGAAATAATTTTCAGTATGTGCATATATGTATGCGGGTGTTGTGCATGGTAAGCGTGTGCATATATTGATATTCATTATGGAAGTCGCATACACAAACTAGGGTTTGATCTGATGATTGATGTTTACAGTTGATGTTGTCTAGTTCATTTGTTGTTGTCTGTCGATGATGTCTCTATCATGGTGATCTATTTCTGACAATGAAAATTTAGGTGACTTGGTTGAATTGAAAAGTTTTAATGATACAAAATTTTGACTGGGAATATGATCTATGGTCGGTAATTAGTTCAGTAATCTGTGATTGGTTCAGTAATTTGTAATTGGTGAAATAGTCTATGTATGGTTCTTCAATGTTCAATATTCTGAGATGTATACATAGGTATTATATAAATAAGGCATGTATATACATAATTTGATATTTTTTATTTTTGGTTGGGTTCTGCATTCAGTGATTTGATGCTTTAGAATTTTAGTTGATTTGCACTGTGACAGTGTCTCGGATTCAGTGTTTTAGTTCGTTTGGATTTATGGTTTATATGGGTCCATTTTGAAAATTTGATGAAAGGTGGCCTACAAGTTGTGTGATGATTGTTGGACAAGTGGATCTAGTCTAAAAAATTCTTAAAAGTGGTCCACAAGGAGTTAAGGGTTGTAGGTTTTAACCCTATAAAGAAATTACCTACAAGCGAATTATTCAAACAGAAGAATAAACAATGGCGAGAATAGAAAACAAATATACACAAAGATTTTCCCCTGGATCCCAAAACTGGAACTAGCAAATTGGTTTTTCATTATGTTCCTTTCAATGTTACATATATATATATATATATATATATATATATATATATATATATTGTGTTTGTGTGTACATACATACATATATATAAATATGATGAAGAATTCATAAACGTTGTTCCATTAACCCTGGATTAGAACATAACCATAGTTCCCTTGACCAGATCTACAAAATACCATGGGAAGAAAACCATCATGCCCAAAACCATGTGCAAAACCCATGCACAAAACCATGGGTAGGTCCGCCCACCATCTTTGGGTCCACTCCCAATCCTTGGGTCTTCCCAACTATTATTGGGTTCACATAACAAAAATCTCATGGTTCTACCCTGGACCCCATGAAGGGGGTCTACCTCCCCCCTACAAACCCCCCAACAGGGGCGTTTCTTCCCCCCCCCCTGCACCCGACGCAACATACAGCACGTGGAGCTAGTCATGGAAAGAATATAACACATACCCAACATTCTCCCAATTGTTGTTTTCTTTCCACACAAGGGGTCAGAAGAGAGCTTAGTCATTGGTCTAGCCCTACAATGCCCATTGTTTCTATACACCAAGAAAACTTCTCAGTGATCACAAACTTTTTCAATTCATCTACAACATTCTTCAAAGTGTCCACCTTTACCAGGAACATCTTTTTGTGCGCAACCATATCCCTCACAAAGTGATATTAAACATCAATGTGCTTCGTCTTTGAATGATAAGCAGGGTTCTTTTCCAAGAAAATTGCACTTTGGCTGTCATAATCTATCCTTATAGCTCGTTGTACCAACCCCATACTTGACCACAGTCTATACAACCAAACTACTTCCTTGCTTGCGTGAGTGGTTGTCATGTATTATGCCTTTGTAGTTGAAAGTGCCACTACAGACTATCTCTTTCTCATCCAAATAATTGATCCTCAAAATAGGTTAAACACATACCCACTTGTAGATATTATCTGATCCAGATCTCCAGCCCAATCTGCATCAACAAAGCCATGAATGTCCAAAACTCTATCCAATCCTAGTCTTCCTTGGTATCATAGGCCATAATCACTAGTGCCACACAAATACTTAAAAACTTGTTTCATTGTTGTCCAATGCTCCTTCCCTGATTTTGACATATATCTTCTCAATACTCCCATTGCATGTGCAATGTCTGGTTTAGTACATACCATTTCATACATTAGGCTACCAACTGCACTCGCATATGGAACATAGCACATGTCCTCTTCCTCTTCTTGTGTCTTGGTACATTGTTCAACAAATAACTTTACACCTACAGGAATAGGAACCTTCATTGGTTTACTATCTTGCATATTAAACCTCTGCAATATTGTCTCAACATACTTCTTCTGGTTTAACCAAATCTTCCTCTTTGCTCGATCTCATTTAATTTCCATGCCCAAAATATAGTTTGCGGCACCAAGATCCTTCATATTGAATTTGGAGGACAATTGGGTATTCAAATCCTGGATAATTTCTTTGGCATTTCCAATCAGCAACATATCATCCACATACAAGACCAAATAAATAACATGGTCACCAATTAATTTAAAATACACATAGTGGTCTGCTTTGCTCCTTGTGAAGCCAAGTCCCCGTATATATGTATCAAAATTCTGATACCACATTTTTGGTGACTGTTTTAACCCATACATAGACTTTTTTAACCTGCATACAAGTTCTTTCTTACCCTTCACCGCAAAGCCTTCAAGTTTCTTCATATAGATCTCTTCTTCCAGATCACCGTGAATAAATGTTGTCTTGATCCGAACTTAAATAGGAATGCAACAAAATATAGAAATAACCATAAATACAAAGATGTAATAGAAATAACACTTCATTTCATTAATAGTAACATATTGAACTATGCTTACAAACAGAATGGAAATAAACTAGATCGGGCAATGGTAGCTTATCTCTGAGAAGAGATGTGGCAACTACATGCCTCTGAACTATGTTACAATGAGGCTTAAGGGCCTATTTATTATTGAATAACAAGAGAAAACTATAAACAACCAAAACCATAACCCTAAGAGATGTAACGCCAAGATTTTGTGGGCCCCGTTGGGGTTAGTTGGGAAGCCAACTTCCCGAGGTCGTAACTTAGTCATATTATCTTTGTTTGGTGCGTAAGATACCTTGTTGGAAAGGTCTCTCCAAGTACTACAGGATTTGCAGCAGGCCCATGCCCTAGGAATAATCCTATAGTGGACCTCAAAAAACAACTGTTTAGGGGATCAAAACTTCTCTGGAAGTTTAGGACCCGAAAAACTGCTAAAAATAGTAAATGCTAAAATAAAAAGGAAACAGATGAAACCAACTGGAAGAATTTTTTGATGAACCTGGTCCCTGGTGAACCACTTGCCCTGGTGAAGGATTTGGCCTACTTTGACAACTTTATATAGTTGGATCCTCTATTGGCGAGTGTTCTTGACCCACGTTTCCATGGCTAATCAGTTGTGGCATGTTCCATGTAGTCCGGGTTGAGCTCTATTGTTGTGAGTTGTTCTCCAATATTTGATGTGTCCAACAATGGTGGAAAGTATCGTCGAAGGTGGTCTACATTGAACACTGGGTGCATACCAAGGAACGGTGGGATGTTAAGCTCGAAGGCATTGTCAGCGGAAGCCTTGGTGATGGTGTATTTCCCATATCGAAGTGGGCGGAGCTTGCGGTGGGGTCCAGTGAGGCGCTCCTTCTGTAAATGTAGCCAAACTTTGTCGCCCACCTAGAACTTGTGCGACACTCAATGTTGATCATGGCAATACTTATACTTAGCATTAGATCTGTCCAATATATCATGGACCTACTGGTGGATGTGTTGAATGTGCTTAATGAATTTGTTCACCCTGTCGGCTTTGGATTGGATGTGAGTCAAATCTACCTGAGTGGATGGAAATGGTATGACCACATCAATGGGACATAATGGCTGAAATCCCATCCCTGCCTAAAAGGGGTTATGGCCCGTTGAGTTGTGGAGAGCTTTGTTGTAGTTGTGCAAGACATAGGGGAGACTTGCATCCCATGTGTGTGGATGCTTCAAGTTGTACATGCACAGAATGTGTATGATCATCCTGTTGACAACCTCTTTTTGGCCATCAATTTGGGGGTGGAAAGTCATGGACTTAGTAAGTTTTGTATCCAGCATTGATCAAAGACTTGACAAAAATGCACTCAGGAATTTTTTGTGCCAATCTGAAACAATGGACCATGGGATCCCAAAGTGTACCCACACTCACTCAAAGAAGAGCTTAGCAGTGGCATCTGTTGTGATACTCTTCTTGCAGGCCGCCATGATGGCCATCTTAGAGAATTTGTCGATGGCCACAAAAATGCATTTATTGTCATGATTAGTAGAAGGAAGGTCCAACATGTAATCCATGGAGATGGACTCCCAAGTTCAACTAGGAGTGGGTAGAGGAGTATACAGGCCTTGCTTCTTGATGGTTAGTTTGGCAATGGCGCAGGCGGTGTAGGATCTAATGTACTTCTAACATCTTGATGAAGTTTTGGCCAATAAAAATACTTCTGCAGCACCGCCACTATTTTCTCTACTCTAAAATGTCCAGCGACCTGACTGTAGTGTGCCTCCCAAATCATCTCGACATGCTCACTTGAAGGAACACATATGTGTCCTAGGTGGCATAACGGTGCATCTTGAAGGTTAAAATTTGGAACTTGCTTCCCTTCCAGGAGTGTTTGGTATGTGCTACCAAATTATGGATTGCTCTTGTAAAGTTGCGGCCATTCTAAAGTCTCGTGCTCACAGGAGTTGAGCATAGTGATCAGTGCCATGATTGGTGCTTGGCTGAGGTAGTCTGGAACATTGTTGATGCTTCCCTTCTTGTACTTAATGTTTAGATGGAACTGATACAGGTAGGTGGACCATTTCTGATGGAAATAATTCTGCAACTTCCCTTGTGTCTGTATGAACCATAGGTGTCAGTGGTCTATGTGGATGACTATTTCCTTCCCCATAATGTAATTCTCCCATTGACAGCAGGCCTACACAATGGAATACATTTATTTGTCATAATTTGGATACTTTCATACTGTGTCTGAAAGTGTCTCATTGTGGTAAGCCAATGGATGTCCCTACAGAGTAAGAACTACACCAATAGCATAGTCGGAGGTGTCCATCTCAATCTCAAATCTTTGATGCAGGTCTGGTAATGTGAGCACTGGTGCATAGCAGAGGTGATGCTTCAACTCAGAAAATTCTTGTTATTGGATTTTGAACCAAAAAAAACTTTGTTTTCACTTCGCCCTTGGTGACTTGACTTAAAGCATAAGTGATATGAGAGAACCCTAACACGAACCTGCGATAGAAATTGGCAAGGTCTAGAAAGTTGCGGAGCTCTATTAGAGTGGTTGGGGCTGGCCAATCCCGAATGACTTGTGTTTTGGCTGGGTCCACATGTACCACCTACTCATCAATGATGTACCCCAGATATTGAACCTAGGTCATGCGAAAAATTGAATTTCTCCAAGTTAGAAGATAGTTTGTTTTTTCGTAGGTTTTGAAGGACCTGTCAAATATGGTGGAGGTGCTCTTCCCAACTCTGGATAAAGATCAATATGTCATCTAAATACACCACCATGAATGCATTGGTGAAGGGTTGCAAGATGTCTTCCATCAATCTCATGAAGGTTACAGGGGAATTCATCAACCTGAAAGGCATGACCAACCATTCAAAAATGCCCTCCTTGGATTTGAAGGCAGTCTTCCACACATCGGAGGGTTTCATAGGCACCTGGTGATAACCTAACTTTGAGTAAATCTTGTTGAAAGATTTGGCCCCTTTTAGCTGGTCTAGAATGTCATCAACCTTAGGGATTGGGTACCTATTTCGAATAGTGATCTTTTTCAGCGCCCGATAGTCAATACGGAGTCTCTAGGTCGCATACTTCTTCTGTACCAATACATCAGGCTCCCACAAGGTGATGAGCTTGGCCTGATGTGCCCTTTCTACAACAGTTCTGGAATCATCCTCTTGATCTCATCGTTCTCCATAACATAGCATCGATAGGTCAGTCCATTGGGCAACGGCATGCCCGGGGTCAGATCGATGGAGCGCTTGACCTAACAGTGTAGAGGTACCCCTATAGATGAGCCGAAAATGTCCTTGTTGTTACAGGGAAAAGTGTCTATATAGAACTGCTCTATCCCACTAAGGTGTGATAGCTGCCTTAGAAACAAACAGAGAAAAGCTACTTTCGTTTTTCCTTTATGAATTATAGATATAGAGGAACAAAAAGACCAACCTCTGTCTTGCGCTAATCTCCTGATTTGATTCCTCTCTTCTTTGATAGTCTTCAACTACCTACTCCCTTGCATGCCCAGCTTCACAAAGTACTGTAAGATCATAGAACCATAGCACTATACAAAGACATGGATCTATAATCATAAACAATCTAGGATCAGATGTAAATTGACCATACAAATGTAGCAAGCATCAATGACACAAAAGCATGGAGGAAAACTTGAATAGCTTTTATTGATAAACAAGAAAAGAGCCAAGAGGAGTTACAACCAGTTGTTCTGACCCAGCATCAACCTCCCAGCAAAGAAGCCCCTCTTCACCTCAAACAAAGCTTAGATCACCCAACAATCTGATGTTTGTCTCAAGAAACCAACAGCAATTCCTTACAATATGCAAAATTCCAGCCTCTGGATCTCTGGGATGAGGGATCCATATATAGATATCTGTAAGGGGGATGAGTCAGCTTGTGATTTGATTAGTGTCTTCCCTCTGATAGTTCTTGCTTCCACTTGGAGATTGATGGTCTCTTACTCATCCTTGGTCGAATTCAGTGAGGCAAGTGTCACAGGAGAAGTTTCTGGAAGCTTCCATTGCCTCTCCACCTCGCGGAATGACACTGCCATTTGTCATTTCTCACCCATCGCACCCCACAGAAGGGATTTTTGAAATGCAATGCACCCACACAGTGTATTTAGGTGAGATGCAACGCACTTAGCTAGTGGAGCAGCTGAAATGATCCTGTTTTGACCAATTCTGAGCAGTTTTTCATGGAGAACTTCTGGGAGAAGCTGTAATATGTTGACCTTGTTCCTTTAGGGGTTAGAACAACACTTTTAGGGACTTAGGAGCCCTTGGTTTATGGACATCTAATGCTTGGGGTTGTAGGGCCCAAAAATGTCTTTAACAGTTTCCCCCTAAAGCATGAGGTTGTTAATCTTTTGATGTCGGGTGAAATCCTTTATTATGAGGATCGAAGTATTTTCAATGCTGGGAGGAGACCTGTAATAAGATACAATACAATACATTATCTTCAAAATATTTTCATGATCTAGCTGAGGCAAGCATTCCCATGCTCAGATTTATAAATTCATTTTCATGTACATAGGACAGACAATCGTCTGAGTGTAGACTGATGATTCTGATAGAGCCATCATCCTTTTGATTGGATGATTATCTGTGCAGCAATGATGTACATTTAATGTCTTTATTTCCCTGAATATATATCGCAGCCCGGATGGATGAAACTAGATCCAGGATCTTCAATCTCGTTTGATCTTCACTCGAAGTACAAGTCGTTCCATGTGAAAGTTGTTCTGGAGTTGAACATGGAAAGACATTGCCTGATTACCAGCCAATAATGTAAGTTGTTAACAGGTGCGAGAGGAGTCACCGATAATGATAATGACCCTCAAGGTACTGCAGTACAATTCACGTGGTGTGAATAAAGGACTTGGCGTCGAACACCATGCAAAATCTTTCGGTCGAGGGCCATTGATGTAAACCTGTCGCCGGAAGTGAGAAACTTGCCCTTGAGGCATGCAAGCTTCAAAGTACTGAATGGGGTGTTCCTAGATCAACTTCTTGGATAATGAGCTGATGTCAACAAGAAGTGATCCGTCACATGAGGGCCTTAATGAATCCCACATCAATGACATGGAACGGAGCAAATGATTTTAATAGAGGTGAAAATGATCTGGTGATATAAGGTTCAGGTTGGCGGTCATGAAAGAATGGAGTATAAATGTATGGTAGTGGGTGAGACACAGGTGAATTCTCTGAATGACTTCTCTTGAACATATCGGCGACACTGATGTGATGGATTGGTAGCATTAACCCCAAATGTGGATGGTATGATGGGACCATGGTGATGTGACCGGTGAATGAAACAACCCAACCCGACTCGGACATGGAGTGGAAGTGTCATGTTCAAGAGTGACTTGCTACCAACAAAGTTTCTTCAAGTTTTCTTCCCAATTTTCCCCAGTCATTGCTGACCAGTACCTCTTTATTTTTGTCAAGCTTGAGGAGGATAACATATGCTTGTTCTATAATTTTCCCTTCGGGCAAACCCATCGCTATGTTTTAACAAGCCTAGCGATAGTGAAACTCGTTCTCGTCTATAGACAAGTTTGTTGCTATTAAAATTTTAACGAGTTTAATGACAAAGATAACTCGGTCCTTTTCAATTTTAGAGAGTCTGAAAAGGAATGTAAAGGTAACTCCAAAATTCCTTTTTCGTCATCTAATCCCTTAAGTCTGAAAAAGTATAAAACAATACAGAAGGGATGAATTTTCGATACTTTTAACGAGCCGAACAAAACAAGCGCTCGATCTTTTTGTGTAATAATCCCTCATGTCCAAAAAGATTAAAGTTTAGAGCAAGGATAGCACTTCCTGTCCCTTTAATGAGCTGGAGAGGCCAATGGCTCGGCAATCTTTTCATATTTTACGAGTCAGTTGAAAAGAGCTTAAAGGAGACTCGTCTTTTGAGGAACGAGTGATAAAATGGTTAGCAGCTGATTCCAGGTAAGGTTTGGAATTTTCCAATCACGACAGTGTTACAAGGATGGCTAGTGAAATCACTCTTCGCAGCTGTTCCTCAAAATGGGTAAACAATCAAATGGGGGTGAATGATCGGCCAATGCAAAAGTGGAGGTGACGGTGCAAACACGACCAAGGCTTTAATGGCTGAAGTACTACATTCACGATGGTTATTTACCGGGGAATAGTTCATTTTTTAACGAGCTTAAACGCGGGGGGAAACATTTTCTCATGGCTTATGTTTATTTTTTAACGAGCTTGAACTATGTGCTAAAACTGCTCGATTGAATGGTCCCTTTTTTATTTTACCATAAATAGCTTTGTTCTTTCAAAGATTGTACTGTATTTTCAAATGCTTCATCAAACTAGTCAGAAATGAACAATATATGTTTGAAAACGAGTTAGAACACTAATATTTTACTTTGAACTACGTAAAAAGTAATGAAAAAGTGTTTTTACCTCTCATTTTACCATTTCATTTGAACTTTGGTTTGTTGGAGCTTTGGAGGTGCTTTCCCCCTTTGATTTTCATCAGCTGATTTTAGGAGATTCTGTGGATGATTCTCGGCGCCGTCTGGACCAGGTAGGAGCTAAACCTGAGCTCTTTCATTTCATGTTTTCCATTTTACATTCTCAGCTTGATTCCTAGTTTTTCTCAGCCTCTGGGGTTTGAAAAACTCGTTCTACCTTCAGCGCACCCTCTGCGTATCGAAAGGTGTGTTGAATGTTGGCCTGTCTAAAGGCCATCTAACATGAAACACACCCAGAGCACTACTGTAGGTGCGATGGGCGCAGAGAAGGAATTCTGTGCACAATTTTTGATGGAAATTTTGCCTGTTTCTTACTAAAATCAGGATCTAACTCTTCTCTTGTTTGTTTTTCAGAGATCTTTGGAGTAAGATGACCATTACATGGCAAGAACGTGAGCATGAAGAAGAGGACATGCCTGCCCTACATGATCCGGTTACAGTAAACGCACTGCGGAACTGTGGCTTGCTTAAGCTTTTCCGCATTTCTAGCATGAGACAACATATCAACTTACTGCAGTATTTGCTCGATGCTTGGGATCCTACCAACCAGGTTTTCCAGATCAGGGGAAAATCTATCCCCTTGAGTGTAGTAGACATCTATTTCTTGACTGGCTTGTCGAGGCAGGGTGCCCCCATCTCTTTATCAGGTTCGGACCGAGGAGGTGACTCTGTGAGAGATTATGTTCGCCGGTACTGCAGAGAGGGATCTCAGCCGAGTAAAGACGGCAAGATCATCATCCGTGATGTCACTGACAGGTCCCTCAGGACTATTCTGTTTACTTTTGGTAGGATGGCTGATGGTGCGGCTCTTCATGTAGCCAACCGATCTTATATGCGATATGCCTTGGAATGCCTCCAACCGAAGGTGTTCAACTGGTGCGACGCAGTACTTCTTGTGATGAAAGAACAGTTTACCAAGATAAAGAGCGGGAGGTTGAAGAACTTTGGGTATGGTTCTATTTTGACCGCCTTTGCCTTGGAGAAGATACCATTGATGTAGCCGCAATATATTGCACTCGATTTACCTTCACCTATTGAACCACGTATGCAGAGATGGGTTGACCATATGTCTAGGCATGTTGGTCAGTCTCAGATTTCATTTTCTGATACCTTCTTCAGGTGGTTTGATCGTCAGGAGATGGTTTATTCCGAGTATCCATATGCTGGCATGGACTTCCGGGGTGATCCAGATTTAGTACTGCCGGATGGCGAACAGTGGGGCGCCATTGGTAAAATCTTTGACCATATTCCTGTTTATCGTTTTTCATTTATAATGTCCTTGTGCTTTATTCTATCAAGACTTTAATCAAACTCATGTGTTCATGCAGATGTTGGTCCTGTTCGACCAGTAGTATGCTTGAGAGTACCAGCTGTTGCCCCAGCAGGAGAGGCTGTGGGAAGGGCTATCCTTTGTGACCTTGATGTGGCCGAGACTCTCACAGCATTACAGGAGCAGGTTGAGGGCCTCACTCTTGGTATTCCAGATGTGAGGACTGACGAGCTACCTTTGAGGTTACAGCGGCATACTATTGGTGTGCCAAGACGATGGACTCGTCTCTTACGCATGATCGCACAGGCTGTGACTTGCTATCACGAGCATCATTAGACTAGGGTGCCCCCTAGCATTTTGAGTTTTTTGGTCATTTGACCGATTTTGTCTCGGTTACAGAACATTATGTGTAAACCACAAACAGTTATACATATTTTTGATTTTCGAAGTTTTATTTTGGTTAAGTTACATGATCCGAATGCAAACATTGATGGTATGTTTCTTTTTATAAATGTTACAAATGTCTATCTAACACATAATTTGCCAATGAGTCAGTTAATGTGTTTAAGTTTCTAGAAATATGTTGATATTGAATAAAATCAAATTGTCTTTCCAAAATCTTAACCCTTAGGAACATGCGATAAATAGCTGGATTTCGGACAGAATAGATATCAGTGAGTTGTAGTATTACGAGTTGTGAGTCTAGCCTAACAATTAGTCGGCGTATACCATATGTGATGGCATCAGAGAGAAGTTCTATCAACGCGCTATATTCAGCGATGTTATTTGTTGATCGACCAATGCATACCCCTCTGAAACTTACTAACTCGCCGCTTGGATCAAAAATGGCCGAAGCCGCGGAAGATAGGTTCCGCGAACTATGACTCGCTCCGTCGGCATATCCAACACATGACTCCAATAGGTTTGACATCTGCAATAAATGTAAAAAGTGGATTTACTTGGCCAAAATAAACACTTTAGCGAAAACAAAAACATATTAAAAGCATACAGGTTACCATTATGCATAGTAACACTTGAGGTAAAACCCATTACGAGGTTGCGCCAATGGAATTCCATCATAATCCATTAACTCGTAGGCTCCTTTTTCTAACACTCGTTTAACAATATAGGGGCCCATCCATAAAGACTTAAATTTACCTGCTCCCAATTTATCGAATTCTTTGTCGTAAAGCAAGACCAAGTCACCTTCTGAGAAGACATGGGGTTTGACATTTTTGTCGAACTGAGCCTTGACTCGTTTCTTATGGGTTTCATTAGCCAAAGCGGCATCACAACAGGTTTCATCCAATTGGATTAATTCCAAGAAACGAGCTTCTTCTTCTGAAGTTCCGGGGAGGAGATCAATTGCGAGTTTGAGAGACGAGATTTCGCACCGGATTGGTAAGACTGCTTCCAGGCCATATACCAGTTGGAAAGGTGTAAACCCGGTTGCATTCCTTACCGATGTTCGGTAAGCCCACAAAGTTGAGTACAGGATTAGGTGTCATCTTCTCTTATGAACTCCAATCATCCTTTGCAGCATGCGTTTCAAGACCTTGTTGATTTCTTCAACTTGTCCGTTGGCTTGCGGATAATATGGAGTAGAGCTGTCGTGAGACAACCCTAGTTTGGCAGCTAATTCGACCATCATGTGATTGCGAAAATGCGATCCATGATCTGTGACTATAGCCTGTGGTACGCCGAATCTAGCGACTACATGATTGAAAAAGAAGAGGGCAGTTGTTTCACCAGTATTATCTAATGTAGGCATCGCCTCGGCCCATTTGGTAAAATAGTCAACTGCGACTATGATATATCCATGCCCCCCGGTCGAGGTGGGGTTACATGTCATGAAATTGATGCCCCATTTGGCGAATGGCCCAACAACAACTATTGGCTGTAGAGGTGCGGGTGGTCTTCTGGTTTTGCTAACAAAAATTTGACAGGCATGGCAACTTCTGACTTCTGTTATGCAATCTTTGAACATTGTTGGCCAGAAGTATCCTGCTCGTAAGATTTTTTGCACTGTAGCATAACCGGATTGATGCCCCCCACAATGCGCCTGAATGACAATCATTCAGGACTTTTTCGGCCTCCTCATGGATGAGGCACCTTCTCAGAACTGTATCGATACCGCGACGGTAAAGTGTATCACCGACGATCATGTAGTCTTTTACTTGGTATCGAATACATTTTTGTTCGGAGTGGGAGGTGTTTGGCCTATATTTTTGGGTTTGGAGATAAATGATTATATCCCCATACCACTCATTGCTTGAAGATATCATAAACAAACTTTCGTCCACGATTGTTTCATCGGATGTTTCATCGTTGGACGACGATGGGAGATCGCACAATAATTCTGTGAAAACTAGAGCTTTCTTTGACTTGGATTTTACAAATTCCAGATCAAACTCTTGCAGGATTGCTATCCATTTTGAATATTTTCCCCCCAGCAACTGTCGCGACAATATATAAGTCATGGGGTTGCAATCTGACAAAATGGTAGTTTTTCAAAAGAGGACATAGTGTCGAAATCTCTGTATCGCTTGAACAGCTGCGAGTGCTAGCTTTTCAATGTAAGAATATTTTCTTTCTATATCATTTAAGTTTTTACTTAAATAATATATAGGATGTTCAATTCCATTGACTTCTTGAACTAAAACCATTGCGATGGTCGTATCCGCTGCAGCCAGATACAGGTTAAAATCTTTTTGATAATCAGGAGCGTACATTAATAATGCTTTCATTAGGGATTCTTTTAAAGCATCAAAGGAAGCTTGCGCAACCTTATCCCAGACAAAGGGTACTTCCTTTTTCAAAATACGTGTATAACCTTTAGCAAGTTCGGCATAATTCGGAATGGACCTCCTTAGAAAGTTTGCTTTCTCTTGGAGTTTCTGAATTTGAAGCAAATTCGAAGGTGGAGGCAAATTTACGATTGCCTGAACCTTACATGGGTCGAGACGAATCCCATCCTTTGAGACTACAAAGCCAAGTAAACGACTAGAACTGATGCAAAATACACATTTGTGTGGATTGAGTCGTATCTTGTAGTGTCGGCAACGTAGAAATATAGCTCTCAAATGCTGCGGGTGATCAGTCCGCTTTCGCGAATGAGCCGGAAGGTCGTCGAGGTATGGTTGAATGATGTTTTTGATGTCATGGAAGGCATAATTCATTGCCCTCTGAAACGTCGCCCCTGCGTTCTTTAAACCAAAGGGTAATTTTCGATATGCGAATGTGCCCCACGGACAAATAAATGCAGTCTTCGACTGGTCCTATGGGCGGATATTTATTTGATTATACCTGGAGAATCCATCCATGAATGAAAAGATTTTGCATCCGGCGCATTCGTCAATTATCTGGTCAATAAAGGGTGTAGGGTAGTTGTCTTTTGGACAAGCTTGATTTACATCCCTATAATCAACGCACACTCTAATTGTTCCTTGTTTTTTCATAACAGGGACAATATTCGATACCCAATCGGTTAGAGGAACCGGGTAGATGAAACCAGCATGGAGAAGTTTCTCAACTTCTGCCTTAATGGCAGCGGCTTTCTTGGGGTGCACCTGCCATAGTCGTTGTCGTACCGGTTTGACATCTGGATACATCTTAATTTCGTGTTCAACGATACTTGAATCAATGCCTGGCATTTCACTATATGACCAAGCAAAGACATCTCTGAATTTGCGAAAAAGAGTGTCATATATATCCAGTTCTGAAGGAGAACAACATTTGCCAGCATAAATATTCTCTACAACATCTGTTTTGGTCAAGATATTTATGGCAATAGTCTCTTCAATGTTGGACAAGTTTCGCTTGGAATCCACCGTGTTTACAGTGTTTGATAGAAAATCAAAAACTGAAGGATGATAAAGGTCATCTTGAGTATCTTCTCCACAATCCGGAAGAAGGGAACGATGGTGGGAATCATTCCTTGGTGCCCCTTCAATTACCATTGATTGGACAATTCCTTCGTCGGTGGCATGCACTCGCGACCAAGGATCTGAAGGGGTACTATATTCCTCAGACCTATCTACCCAAACGCTTGATGAGCATTGATTTGGGTTTGCCTCCCATGCTAGGAACATTGATTGCTACAATATTTCCATTGGGCTTGGGGGAAAAACCATTGCATGATCCATGTTGATATCGTTTTCTGAGATCTTTTTAGAAGATATCATATTGCAGGTTCCTACCGATGCTACTTCCGCCAGATTGATTGGAGGTGGAAGGGCAAAAGTTCCCATTAATATAGGATCTTTTAGTAGGCCTACTCCGATATTCTGAAGCGAATGGGGGCTTCCATGGATCATAGGAATGCTTCCTGTAACTTGAGAACCATTGGGTAGGAAGTTTTGTTGATCGACGATCGTAATCCCTCCTTGAAAGGGAAATGCAATCTTCCTAAAATAGGTCGATACAACAGCAGCCATAGCATATATCCATGGTCTTCCTAGTAGGATGTTGTAATCAAGATTCTCATCGATTACTTCAACATCTATTTCTACTGTCTTCCCTCCTAGTTCAACTTTCAAGTTACTTAGAATACCATATGGGGTATATGTCCTTCCGTCGAATGCTTTTAATGTCGTCGAAGATCGCGACAAGGTTGGAGATCCTAAAGTTTTCCAGCAACTCATCGACATAATGCATGTAGATGCGCCTTCATTAATAATTGTTCGATGAACAGTTTTGTTAAGGGCTTTCACTTGAACAAGGAAAGCTAGTTGAGCTGGTAATTGAGGATCGTATCCTTTATGATTGAAGGATACAAGATTGGAATCCTTTGGGTCTATCCCACCAATGGCTGATAATAAAGCCTGCCTTTGGGATGGGCAATTCTGTAGTACTTCAAAAGTCGACATAGCGGATGGCGATTGGGCCAAATCTTCCACTATATTATAATGTTGCACCGCTCTAGCGCGGGGATTAAACGTCGACTTGTGTACTACTCCCTTTGGCGATTTTATTATCAATTCATGAATGATGGGCGGCGCAACTTCTGTTGAAGTTGTTGTCGAACTACTAGGTTGATCTTTATCCTTGTTGTTCGACAGCTGTGGATTCCCATAATATTTGTTCCTTGTCGATATCAAAGCATCATTTTGCTGTTTCGAAACCGACAACATTAGCACTTGAGACGGGGAAGCATTCCCACTTTCAACCAGATTTGTTCCTAGATTTGGAAACGGATCAGTTAACACTGCGGAGGTTTTTGAATTCTTGAAGAATTTTTTAAGCTCAGCTCTGTGTGGACAACTTGGGGTCCAATGATCCTCATCGCATATAAGGCATGGATTTTTTGGTTTCCTATCTCCAGGAGGGTTTGTTGAAGATTTTTCAGGTGATGATTCTTCCTGTTTCTTCTTCTTCCCTTTGCCTTTCTTCTTGCCCCCCAGTTGTTTGGTTTCTTTGCCTTTATCTGTCGATACTGCATTTACTTCCGAGGCGAGAAGTTCATCTTTTGCATTTTGACCTGAAATCTTACGGGCCTTTTTGGATGTAGCCTTTGTTGATTTCGTGTCTGTCATGCCAATCACGCCATCGTCGGCATGAGAGTCATTGTTTGATTTAGGAGGAGGAATTGAGAATTCTGGTCTAGGGGCGTCAGGTATTTTATCGTAGAGCGTGCTGGACTGAGTGTAAATCAAGTCCAAATATTGTGCACGAGAAATAACTTGCTCTTCTGTTACGACTCCCCCCTTCGCCACATCTTCGGTGATGGAAGGTAGTAATGACTTGATAAACCATTCAGCTAAGAGCTGATCGGGAACATACGTTTTTACCATTCTACGACGACGTCACCACTCATGTATATGAACAGATATGTGAGTGGCTGTCGTCTGTTTGAAATTGGTAAGGAGTTTCGTTCCCGTTTCGTACCTTATTGGTAATTGAAAATGGGTTAAAAAGGTTGTGGCTAAGGTACTGAAGTTGTCGAATGAAGCTTTAGGCAATTCGATGTACCATTTTGCCGCTGGACCCGTTAACGTCCTCTGAAAGAGGCAAAGTCTTATCGAATCATCATTTAGGGTGTTTGATGAACACCATAGATGAAAAGTCATCACATGATTCAATGGATCTTCACCCGGATTTCCATTAAATTTAGGAATATCTGATGGAATTTTATGTGGAATCGCTGGCCACCAAGGGGCGTAAGCGATTGGATCGTTTGTTAACCGATTTAAATCAGGTAACTCTAAAGTTGCCACAAAGGGTAACTTCTGATTCAGGTTAGGTGAAGCATACCCAGGATAAGATGGGATTGCCTGAGCAGTTGGTCTTTGCATACCGGCATAATGCATTTGATGTTGGTAACTTTGGTAAGGTTGGTGGGCATGACCATTGTAAAATGGTTGATTTTAACCGTTTTGAATGTATGGCTGTCCACTATTGGCAAAGATTTGTTGCTCAGAACCTTGGTATACTTGTTGGAATTGTGGTTGTTGGTATTGCACTAGCCATGGTTGTGAAGCCATGTGCTGTTGTCCGATACTAACAGTTTGACCAAGATGAGGGGTAATCGTACCCATCTGAACCTGTGTCATTCCACCAGTCGGCGATTGTGGTTGAGTCGCAGGGTCAAGGGGTTGTTGCATTACAACCTGAGAGACCTGAGGTTGGCATACAACAGGCAGCGCTTGAACTTGCGACACCGTCACAATAGCTGGCGTAGTTGGTATATTTGACATAGGTAAGCATTGTTGCATAGAATATACAACTCTTGGTTGTTGAGGTAGTATTGGTACCCAACCGCTTGAGGTAATTCCAGTATAACCCAAATGTTGTTGTGAACTCCCGTATGGATATCCTCCTGGAGGGGATAATGAAAGGGTATACTGCCCCCCATATGGTGGTAATCCAGAACTCAAGGGAATGGTTTGCCCTTGAGGGCCAGACTGCCCAAATTGACCTCCAGATAGATCAATTTGTTGAGACTCAACATAAGAGTTTCTGGATATTATTCTAGATGAACAAACAGGAACAGACCATACTGTCGAAATGGTCCCTGAGTGGGCTCCTTCTAGCAGTTGAGAGCTAGTCGGGACAGATGGTATACCGACGAACATTGTTGGAGTGATAGCAGGGAGTTCTGTCGTCGCTGTGTCAGACGACACAGTCCTAGATGTTGACGGTTGTTCAGACATTTCTAGTCTATCCAAAATATTACCTATCGATTCTACAGAAGCTTCCACTGGCGGTAGACTAACTTCTGATGAAGAAGGATATAGAGTGATCCCGACTCCAAATTGTGATGGAGTACTAATTGGAGGATCTTCCACAATCTCTTCTATGGCAATCAGACCAGGTGGAAGGGGAAGACCGTCAGGTCCGTAGAATATTTCTGGTGCCGAAGAAGGTATGGAATCGGCAGCGACAGATGTTTGAAGAGAAAGACTCTCCAAACCGGTTGTAGATGGAACTGGTTCGGTAACGCAAGTGTTTACTCTCAGACTAGGATCAGTACTACTGTCCTTCTGTGTCTGCTGAACTTCTTCTGTAGAGGCAGGGATTCCAGAAATGTTTGGAGTAACCGGAGTCTCTGATGTTGTTGGAACACTTGTTCTAACTTTAATAGGAGATTTGGAACTGGTTAAACGAGTTCGCTTTGTCCGTACTAGCTTCGATTCCGGAGATAAAGACGATTGACTCGTAAGCCTTCACGAACGATGGGGTTTCAATTGACTTTCTTCCACGGTTGCGGATTACTCGATCAACTAAAATAAAGGGGAAGTATGTTTCCGAATTAAATGAATTTTAGACGCTTTGATACAACTTGTTTTTTCAGTTTTTAAGAGTCGAGAAAAAACAAAAGATGACTCTAGTCTCCTTCGATTTTTAATGAGCCTGAAGTGACAAGTGCTCAGATGGACCTTTTCTGTTAAGGAGTCTGAAAAGGAATGAAAGGGACTGCTCTGGAAATCTAGGTAGAGGGATTACCAAACCAATCGCAAAACTGCAGAATACTTTTTACGGTACGGCAGTCAATCTTCCCGAATGTTGTGTTCAGTGCATTGCGATCGATAGGGCGGCAGACACGGCTTCCTATGGATAAAGGATTAAGCCTATTGGGGTCTCCCAAAATATACTCAACGGTACGTGGGAGCACAAGTCCGTACTGGCACTTATCGTCTCAAAGTGGAGGAATCACCCAACCATCAGTGAGAACAACAGTTACCAGGCTTTACGACGCCAGAATACGTCTCTAGCCTAGACTTCTAAATGTTGTGCATTAAGTTCCAAAGTGTTGTTAGATTCATTGAATTTATTTTAAGTTGATCTTGTTTATGAAGTTTGCCTTTCAGGTTCACCACGAGATGTAGATGTAATTCCAAAAATGCAATCTAAGATGATAAACAAACTTTTTATCTTCTTTGTGCAATGAAAATCCTAGCTACTAGGGAAAAGAAAGATATAATCTTTTCACAAAGAGCAAAGAGCACACTCTAAATGCACTTTCCTAAATCAAGCCAATCAGATTGTCTATATGCAAATGCACATGCATGTATTTGTTTTCGACTTTCTTAGTATATGAATGCTAAAAAGAAAGTTGATGCACAAATCTGAATTTCTTTTCAAGCGACAAATATCAACAAGTTTCTTTTCGAAATCAAAAATGAAGACGAACACAACACCTTACGATTTTGAAATGAATACTTGTTCTTGACACTAGAAAATTACAAATTCAGACCAAAAGCAATAGTAACAGGATAATCGACCATCAACAGCAATCAAACTCTTTCCTACGATTGAAATCGACACTTGCAACAGTTTCAAATCAAAGGACGATAGTACGATTATGCTACTTTTGGAAAGGAGAACTGTAAATGACTCAACAAACACACAAAAACATCTGCAGTTCTTTTGTACAAAGGAGGCGGAATAACAGCAAGGAAAAGGGGTTTCAAACAGACATATACTGATCACAGGAAGCAAAATTCAGGAATAGAACTGGAAAGAATGAATCACAGAATCCAAAACTGCACAGAGCTAGTCTGATCAGTGCACCTGTAACACAAAGAATTTGAAATGCAGCGCAGCTTGTCCACTCGGGAAGTGCACTGAAGTTCAAATTCTCTGAACAGTACCTGCGTTGGGCCAGAAACGAGACTTTGTTTGGGTTCTGGGTCACAGTTTGCAGTTCAGTTCTTGGGTTTTGGCCGAGCAAAAAGCGATCAGTGATGCAACAATCAGGGGTAGATCTAAGGAGGATCTAAGAGCTATCACAAGGGAAATCAGATAGTTTGTGAATCAGTTGTTTAAATCATAAACAGATCCAGTAGATGGATTGAAGTAGCAGTTATCTACTTTGCATTTGTTATGGCAAATGCAGTTCGAATGCTACCTGTAAGTTTATGAAATAGACAACAAAGAATGATAAACAAACCAACTAATTATGTCCCTAGTGGAGTCGCCATTTTGTTACAGGGAAAAGTGTCTATATAGAACTGCTCTATCCCACTAAGGTGTGACAGCTGCCTTAGAAACAAATAGAGAAAAGCTACTTTCGTTTTTCCTTTATGAATTATAGATAGAGAGGAACAAAAAGACCAACCTCTGTCTTGCGCTAATCTCCTGATTTGATTCCTCTCTTCTTTGATAGTCTTCAGCTACCTGCTCCCTTGCACGACCAGCTTCATAAAGTACCTGTAAGATCACAGAAGCATAGCACTATATAAAGACATGGATCTATAATCATAAACAATCTAGGATCAGGTGTAAATTGACCATACAAATGTTGCAAGCATCAATGACACAAAAGCATGGAGGAAAACTTGAATAGCTTTTATTGATAAACAAGAAAAGAGCCAAGAGGAGTTACAACCAGTTGTTCTGACCCAGCATCAACCTCCCAGCAAAGAAGCCCCTCTTCACCTCAAACAAAGCTTAGATCACCCAACAATCTGATGTTTGTCTCAAGAAACCAACAACAATTCCTTACAATATGCAAAATTCCAGCCTCTGGATCTCTGGGATGAGGGATCCATATATAGATATCTGTAAGGGGGATGAGTCAGCTTGTGATTTGATTAGTGTCTTTCCTTTGATATTTCTTGCTTCCACTTGGAGATTGATGGTCTCTTACTCATCCTTGGTCGAATTCAGTGAGGCAAGTGTCATAGGAGAAGTTTCTGGAAGCTTCCATTGCCTGTCCACCTCGCGGAATGACACTGCCATTTGTCATTTCTCGCCCATCGCACCCCAAAGAAGGGATTTTTGAAATGCAACGCACCCACACAGTGTATTTAGGTGAGATGCAATGCACTTAGCCAGTGGAGCAGCTGAAATGATCCTGTTTTGACCAATTCTGAGCAGTTTTTCATGGAGAACTTCTGGGAGAAGCTGTAATCTGTTGACCTTGTTCCTTTAGGGGTTAGAACAACACTTTTAGGGACTTAGGAGCCCTTGGTTTATGGACATTTCATGCTTGGGGTTGTAGGGCCCAAAAATGTCTATAACACTTGTACTCCTCCACAACCTTGTTCATCTGCTACTTCTATGCAGAGGAGCCCTGGATGGAAGCCGTTGTGACTACCTTCTTCTTGCCCTGAGGGAGAATCATAAGGAAAACACATTTCCTGGTCTAGGAAATGATCTTACTGCATTTCTTTGCAGTGACCAAATAGATGGAGGTAGGCAGGGCTACCTATGATATACTGTACAACTTATTGGCCGAAGTAATAATCACAGAGTGAGATCTAGACTCATATACAGCATGTCTCTTCCACAAGTATGGGTTTCCTAATAAGACATCACAAACTTCAAGAGGAGAAACATCACATAGTACCTCATCCATGAAGGGCTTGATGTTATAGGGAAGGAGACGCTATTGTTTGACACGGAGATCTCGTCCTTGGTGAAGCCAATCGATGGTGTACGGATGTGGATGTGTTGTAGTCTTTAGGCCCAACCTCTTCATGACCTCAGTTGAAATGAGGTTCTTTTGGCTGCCACTGTCGACATTGAACTGCAACGGAGAACCCTTCACCCACATCTGTGAGTGGAAGATGATTTCCCCCTCCTCTGGATCTTCAGGCTCATTCTTTTGGATCTTGGTGGTGGCCATGGTAGAAGTGGGTTCTGCACCAATGATCTTCCTCCCTTTTTCATTCCCCTTATCGGGTTCTAACTCAGAGTCGGAACATGCATCTGATTCAGTTGCCTTCATCTCGGCCACTAGTGACTGATTGGCCCGACACTCATTTGCGTTGTGAGTGGAGCTCTTATGGAACTCACACCATTTTCCTATTTCCTTCTTTGTCTTCGCCATTTTGTTCTTTGCTTATGGTTTCGGCGGGTTGTCCTAGGTAGCCCCGCCTTGGCTATGTATTTTTCTCTATGTTTTGGGGGCACCTTTCCCTTGCTTCGGATCTGTAGATCAAAAGTCCTGCTTCTTCTGTTTAAACTTTTGCTCAATCTTGACAGCATATCGCTACGTCGTGCCGAGAGAGGAAATGTCCACGAACTCCATCTCATCCTCGATGTACTTGTGTAGATAGTCGCAGTACTTGAGTACCAAATGTTGCTCAGAATCCTTGATACCCAGCTTCGTGCAAAGGGTATGGAAAACATTTGTGAACTCCGACACATCTTGGTCCCTTCCCTGCCATAGCATGGTCTACTTTATGTATTTATCTTCATAGCTCCTGACGGGATAATATTTTCCCTTGATGGTGTCTTGGAAAGAATCCCAAGTGGGTGCAGCTAAAAACAGCTAGGGTTCACTCTCATCATTTTGTTCATAGTAGGTTTCCTACCATTCCTTGATGTGTGGGGCAGATTTTAAAAGGGAAAAAGTAATCTTTTCCCAATTAGAAAAGTCATGAACTGAAAAATATCCTTCCAACAGATTTAACCATTTATCTACTGCGTATCCATCTATCTAGCCCTCAAATATGGGAATATTGAAGTTAACTTGTACCTTAAAAGGAGTGGCGCCTCTAGAGTGGCTAATGGATGAAGATGTGTCGCTTGTGGTTAGTCGTCGAAGGATCTGGGAAAAGTTATCCATCATCGTGTTTCTCTGTCATTCGAGGGCTTCCTCGAGTAACTTTTTGAAAGGATATTCTGCACCCTCATCTTTCTTTTCTTGCGCCATGGGAAGCCGTCAGGGTTTTCGAGGCTGGTCCTGCAAAGGTTCAACCAAATTGATCCCTAACTCCTTATACCTTGACCTCGTTGGGGACATGCAAAGAAAAATAGAGAAAGAGAAAACTGCTCTAATACTACTGATACGAACTTAAACAAGAATGAAAAAAATTATAGATATAACCATAAATACAGAGATGCAGGAGAAATAACACTTCATTTCATTAATAGAAAAATACTAAACTATGCTTACAAACATAATGGAAATAAACTGATGGTAGCTTATCTCTGAGAAGAGATGTGGTGGCTACATGCCTCTTAACTGTGTTACAATGAGTCTCGAGGGAATATTTATTATTGAATAACAAGAGAAAAATGTAAACAACCAAAACCCTAACCCTGGGAGATGTAACAACAAGAGTTTGTGGGCCCCTTTGGGGTCAGTTAGGCATCCAACTTCCCAGAGTCATAACCTGGTCGTATTATCTATGTTTGGAATGTATGATACCTTGTTGGAAAGGTCTCTCTGAGTACTATAGGATTTGTGGCTAGCTTATTCTAGAGGCACGGGCCTGCAGAGGACCTCAAAAAACAACGTTTAGGGGGTAAAAACTGCTCCGAAAATTTAGGACCCACAAAACTGCTAAAAATAGCAAATGTTGAAATAAACAAGGAAACATATGAAATTAGCTAGAGGTCTTGGTGGAATAGGAGGGTGGCCACCAATATCCACCTAGATCATGTCCTCACATCTATCTTTTCTACCTCAAAATTAAATGCAACAATAGCAAATAAAAGAAATCTAATAGAAGCTAACTTGGCAACAGGAGAAAATATAACACCAAAATCAATTCTTCACACGTGGGAATAACATTTTTCTACCAATTGAGATTTTTATTTCTCCACCTTTCCTTCTGCATTCATCTTCTTTTTAAACACCCATTTTCTTCCGATGGTTTTCCTTCCATCTGAAAACTCCACCAGATCTCAAGCCTCATTTTTGTCCAAAGATGTCATTTCATCAACCATGGCCTCTTTCCAGAGTTTTCCATCCTCTGAATCTACTGCCTCCTTGACAGTTACAGGATCGTCATTAGTAATAGATAAATAAAAGTTTGAACAAAAAGTAGATGGACTATACCTTTCTGGTTCCTTTCTCTCTTGAAAGGATCTTCTCAAAATTAGAGTTTTTGGCTCTTCCTCTTCTTATTATTATTCTATTGTAGAGTCTGATTCTTTCTCCTTTAGCTCAACTCTATCTTCTCAAGTTCCTTTGGTAGGACTTCATGTTTAATAACATCTCTCACCTCTCTAAACATCACATATCGATTGTAAACAACCTTCCTTGTTTATGGGTTCCAAATCTTACAACCTTTTAAACCATCCTTATACCCAATAAAGATTTACCTTTCAGATTTATTATCCAAATTGGTTATTTTCTCCTTTGGAATATGTACATATGCATCACATTCAAATACCCTCAGATGGGAAAGAGATGGTTTCTTACCAGTCCATACCTCATGTGGAGTCTTATCCTCCAACGATGATGAAGGTGATATGTTAACAAAATAACATGCAGTATCCGCTGCCTCTTCCCATAATTCCTGCCCTATTCCAATGCCACTAAGCATGCTTCTTGCCTTTTCCATTAATGTCTTGTTCATTCTTTCTGAAACTCCATTTGTCTGAGGTGTGTATGGAGTAGTATTATGTCATTCTATACCACACTTCTTAAAGAACTCTTCAAATTCCTTCTTGCAAAACTTTCCACAATTATATGTCCTCAAAACCTTCTTCTTCTCTCTCTGATTTTCCATCAAAGCCTTAAATTCTTTAAACCTGTCAAAGACTTCAAATTTACTCCTAGGGAAATATATCCCTGTATTCTCGAGAAGTAATCTATAAATGAGACATAGTACATAGACTTACCTAGTGATGGAACCGACACAGGTCCAAACACATCACTGTGCACAAGCTCTAATATCCCTTTCGTCCTCTTAGCACCCAAGGGAAAACTCACCCGATTCTAGTTCCCATCTACACAATGTTCATGGAAATAAAAATCTAGCGAGAAATAGAAATGCCTTCTAACATACCATTACCATGCAATATTTGAAGGCCCTTCTCTACAATATCTCTAAGCCTTTGATGCCATAGCATTGTCTTTTCTCCATAGATCACTAGGTTTTCTGCTCCACCTTCAAGAACCACATAACTATTGCACCCATCAATAACAGTGCTACCTAGAAGCTTGTACAAAGTTCCAATCCAAACTCCCTACATCAATACCAGTTCTCCCTGAACCATCTTGTAAGTATCTTTCTTGAACATTATTTTTACACATGTATCATCCATCTTGCTTACAAAAATTAGATTTCTGGTCAATGCAAGAATATGCAGAACACCAAGAAGTGTTCCAATTCTTCAACCTTGCAACTTCAGCTTACATCCAATGATTCTAGCCTTCTTGTCATCCCCTAATAAGACATCACCACCATCATATTTCTCATACTCATTGAACCACTCCCTATGGGGAGTGAAGTGAAAGGATGCACGTGAGTGAATCAACCATGTCTCATGATCTACATGGCTACTTGAAGAATAAGCCAAGTACACATCCCCAAATTCATATGTGGTGGTTTTCACCTCTGTTGAAGGAGAACCATTATATCCCTTTCCTTTCTTAGGAGCTTTAGATCTACAGACCTTTTTGTAGTGTACTTTCGTTCTACATTTCCAGCACACCTTTACAGGATTTCCTGGAGAATTAGATATCCCTCTAGATTTAGATCTCCCACTTGAGGACTTATTTTTGTTTCTATTTTGATACCTTCCTCTTACAGACAAGGCATCTCCATTCTGGCTCTCCATATTTTTACATCTCCTCCCCTCCGACAATAAGGATGAGACTATTTCATCAAACTTCAAGGTATTTGTGTTGCTACCTATAGCAACAAGCAGACTATCCCACGAATCTGGTAGAGAACATAGAAAATTGATGCACTTATCTTCTTCTGAAATTTTTATATCAACAGATAACAACTGGCTTACCACAGTATTAAAGGATCTTAGATGCTCTTTACCGAGTCTCCATCCTTCATCCTCAGGTTATACAGTTTTTTTCGCAGAAACAGTTTGTTCACTAGAGACAACCGTATTGTGCTCTTTTCATTCCAATCCAACTTTGTCGAGTATTTTGCTAACATTGTTGTTGGTTTAGTACTTGAATCTACAGCAATCCACTGATCTTTATCCACCAACAAATCCTCCATCTTGAGCTTCCACAACTCAAAACTTCGACCATTAAATTTCTCGATCTCTATCTTTCCACTGTTCACCATCTTCTTTCACCGCAAGAATTGATCCCGCAGATCTCCCACTAAATAAGGTATACCAAAAGCCCGAGAAAAACCGCTCAACAACAAATGTTGTTGGAATAAGGAATTACTGAGAGGGGGGGTGAAGGAGTAATAGTGAAGTTCTTTTAAATTTAAGTATAAGTCTTTAACTCTTTTCACTATGGTAAATTAAATGTGAGAGTTTTCATACACATTACATATGATTAGCAAGATAAGGCATGCCCATGTACATCTTGTTAGCACTTCGTAATTCCTCTAGGCTGAGGAGACAAACCCAAAGTTAACCACAAACCACTTTAAAACTAGAATCTATCCCTTCTAGCTTCAAAGAGGGCTCTCTCTATATGAATCTTCAGTCACTTAGATGAATGGTTGTCTTAGGTTTTAGGCTAGGTATTGAGATCAGAGAGGAATAGGTTTTAACATTTTGATGGCAGGGAAGAGGGAAAATCCATTGGGCATGGATTCAAACTAAGCTTGTGATTTCAGTGTAATGATGGGAATATGATGAATCCTTAGTCAAGGTCAAGGTAGGCAATCCTTTATGGTGTTTGTGTCAAATTTATTTCTAGAGAGGTGAGTAGAGAAATAATGGAATTGATAATATCTAAAGCATCTAGCTGAGGATTAATTTTAGATATTATGGTGGAGGAAAAAACACTAAAATGTTTAGTTACTTATAACAGAGCACCTGAAAGTGAATTTTGATATGAATTTTTTTAACTAAACAATGAATACATAACATTTAAGCATTACAATATATAAGATAATGAAACAAAATAGGAGATGAACATCACCATAAAATATTGACACACGAATCCAGAGACATTAAAGGTTCCACCTTCCCCGGGAAAGAACCATCAAGTTTCAGATCTGATTACTGATGGTGAACAGTTGATCAGACATAAGAAGGTTGTGCATTATTCCAAACAGTCCATAGTTCATAACATCTATGGTGGCTGCATTATCCAAGGAATTTAGAGAATAATTTCAGATCCAGTTGCCTAGTCAATCGAGGTGATATGGCATGCTAAAATTCTTGTTTCTATTGAAGGTTTTAAGGAATATTGGGATAATTTTGATGATGATCAAGTTGATGAAGATTTTTCAAGGTTTTTGTCTATTTATTTAAAGTCATGCAAATGAATATCAGAAGCTAAGATCAAATTTTTAGAAACATTTGCTGAAAATATTGTGAAATATATTGAGGTTTTAGAGGCCCAAATACAATCCCATAATTTCCAAGATCAGATTCAGTCCTTTGAAAACCTTATTCATCCAAAACGAAAGGAGGTGGTGCTACCCTTTGATATTGAGATTAAAGAATGTTATATTTTTGGGAATGGGTTTGATGACTCACCGCTGAAACCATATGTTGGAAAAGAGATCACATATGAATTATCCAACCATGACAATCAAATTGTAGAATGCCTTGAGTATCAACAATCAAATTATGACATCCATGTCTTTTATGATCCTATAGCTCACTATATGGAAGGTTTTTTTCAGCTTGTGTTTTCAATCATGTTTTCAATATGGAGATCAGATGCGTCATGAGTTGCAACCACCATCACACTGTCCAATTTCCATATGGTGCAAGCACATCAAGAAATCCACTTATTTCAGCAGCTACTTGGTTGGCTTCACTATAATTTGTGTATCACTTGATTTCAATAGTTCTTCAGTGTGTTAGAGTAGGAAATGGTGTGTAATAAGCTTGTTGGGAAAGTATTTATTTCAAATTTAAGTTTCAATTTCTAGCATGTACATTTTTGGTCAGTTAGATTGCAGGTCACAGTTTGCAGGTTGCATTTTTCAAGGTTGGGATAATCCCAATGGATCGGGCTACTAGTCTACGATGTTCTTTGGCACCTCACAGGGAGGATGCCCTCCCCATTGGAGCCAATGTTAGTGTCCTATGTTATAGTAACCAGAGTCAAAGTTTTGTCTTTTTATTATTCTGGTTATTTTGTAAAGTTTTGCTATGATCTCTTAGAGATCAAGTTATTAGTCTTTCAAGAGAAGTGTGAGATCATGTGATTAGTTTGAGTCTAAGTTAGGTTTATGTTAAAAATGTTTCAAGTAATGATGGAAATAGTCATTGATTTCCTAAATTCTAGGTTTATTAAATCTAGGGTAATGTGTCATCCAAGTCATGGATAAAGGCAATAATAGGTTTTGTCTTTCATTATTGGGAAAAGTTAGTGATGTATTTTCAGTTAGTTACATGGTCAAATCAAATAGTACATCATATCCTTGTAACCATGGGTTGTTGGTGCGCTTCTCCTTTGCGTTGTGCTTGAACATTTTAACTTGAAGAGTCATCATTACTCTTGAAGAAATTTCTTAACCGCTTGGATGAATTTAGAGACATGTTTTGGCTTTCAAAAATCCATCGAGTTCATTATTCACTCTCCTAAGGTGCCCTGGATATCAATGGAAACTTTCTCACTACACTTTGGATGTAGGGGAGTTGTTGTGCTTCTGCAAATTGAGGTTTTTTATCACCACGATCACCTCCAGGTTCTAAAAAAAAATCTTGAACAATTGACATTGTTTACCTTCAAATTCATCCTAAACAGACAAAGGGAATGCCCAGCTAGTCCTCCAACGATCAATTTCCTTATTGTTGTGTTTTCTTGTTGCGCTACTATCAAAGAATATAAGGTATGAATAAAATCAATTATTTGCATTTATTTTCATAAGTGGAGTTTAAAATAGGGTTAATAAGGTTTTCAACATCATACATCAACCATTTTTCTCAGTCAAAGACTCCAACGCCTCGTCAAACCTTTGTAAGAAAAGATTCGTTGCACTTTTTTTGTAGGTGATTATTTTGAAGAACGGAAGGATCCAGTATGAACAGAAGTGTCTTGACAGGTTTTTGATGTTTCATGGGTTATTCTCCACCTATGTGACCCATTCATAGTTCCAGGAGATGATTAGAAGTAAGAGAATGATGAACTTGTTGTGTTTTTGTTGTGTTGTTGTGTTTTTTATTGTTTTAGCAATTAAGTTCAAGATTATATTATGAAAAAGGGGGAATTAATATTGAAAATCAAAAAGAGTGTTTTTTCAAACACAAGTTAAATAAATAAAAAAAACCTCCTTTAGTTTCTTCACAAGTGTCATATCTTGGAATATGCAAATGAATCTTTATAGCCTATTTTGTAGATTTCATCATTTCTTGTTTTAACCATGATGTTTGGGCGTGGATTATGAGGAGCGGGAGAATAGTCTTTTAAAAATGAGAGATGCCTCTCTCAAGAACAAGTTCATCTACAAAAACCTCTCTCATTTTTTATATAGGTGTTACAGTTTTGGAATTACAAGTGCCAATTTGAGACTCACTTTTCATAATTTTTCCAAGCCATATTTGTTGACAGAGTTCTAGAATTGTTTTTTGAATTCGGCTTGGTGAACCTCCAACTTGACATAAGTGACTCCAAATTGATTTGGATGATTAATTTTGAATATTTTTATGCCCAATCCCATAATTTTATCTCAATTATCATGTTTTTGGTTAGTCAAAAACCAAACCCTAGATAGTAGGATATGGGAAGATTTTCCAAATATTTTATTCCTAAAGCATTGTAACCTCTTCCTATCTTTGGGAAAAGGATGGATTTCGATTTCCTTAGTCAAGGGATGAGATAATCGTATATATTTCATGAATTTTAGGGTGAAAAGGGTTGGTCAGGGTTTGATGGAGAAGGCATTGAGCATTGTATATTTTCATTTAAAATTTTTAGTGAATGATGAAGGTCGAAGTATACTTTTCCAGGGATTCATGTGTTAGTTTTTTATGGTGACTTTTATCTCCTATTTTTGGTTCATTATCTTATGTTATTTCCATGCTTAAATTTCATGTCTTCAACATTTAGTCAAGTAAGAATTTATTTCAGAATTCACTTTTAAGTACTCTGTTATAGCTAACTAAACATTTTAGTGTTTTTCCTCCATTGTAATATCTAAAATTAATCCTCATCTAGATACTTTAGATGTTTTCAATTCCACTACTCCTTTGCTCACCTCTCTACAATGAAATTTGACAAAGACACCATAAGGATTGCCTACCTTTCTCCTATCTAAGTCTTCCTCATTTTCCCATCATATCATTGAAAATCATTAGCTCAATATGACTCCATACCCAATGGATTTTCCCTCTTCCTTGCCATCAAATTGTTAAGACCTATTCGTCTCTGGTCTTAACACCTAGCCTAAAACCTAAGATAACCAGTCATTTAAGTGACTGAAGATTCATATATAGAGAGCCCTATCTGAAGTTGGAAGGGCTAGATTCCAATTTTAAAGTGATTTTTGGTTACCTTTGGATTCCTCTCCTCAGCTTGAAGGAATTATGAAGTGCTAACACATACAATCCATCACATGAGTAGCATACATATATTGACATAGGTATTTTTATGTGGAAACCCAAAGGGAAAAAACCACCAATATGTTTGTTATTATTATGTAAATTAAGGACCTACTTAATTACATCAATTTGTTTGTGATCACCCACTCATAGGAGGCACCAACCCCCTTAAGATAGAAAGCACCTACTTTCCAAGAAGAACCAGCCTCTTATGAATGAAATCCACCACCTTCTCTATCCACTTTGCTACCTTTAATACAATTTTCAAAATGAAAACAGAGACAATTACATATACAGAGAAATACCAACCTAGTTCATTGCATTATCATACTTATGCTCTCAGTTCTCTATTATTCCATGGACTCTCCCAGCCTCACATAGTAGCACCTTATCCTATGCTCACAACCACATATGCTCTGCTCTCGGTCTTCTACTGCACAGGCTCTCTACAACACTCTTCTTCAGTTCAACATTAGGGTTAGTTGCTCAACTTTTTCACACACTTCTCCACACTCTTTAGCACATACGCAACAATACCGTGTTCCCCCCCATTTCTCAATGGAAATATAGATTTGTGTTCCTCTGTTGCACTGGGATCAATGATGTCTCTGTTGACATCCACATGGCCTGAGAGTGTACTCCTATCATGACACTCCATTCTTGTTGCTTCCCCTTTTTACAAATTTTGTCACTGCATTAAACCATAAGAATGGGCTTCGTTCACTTCACCATATCCCTGTGTGATTCTCCATGCCAAAAATTTAATCTCATTCCACCTGCATACTCTAATGAGACTCCCCATGCTTCTTCATGGTTCATGGAGCTTGACTGTAGTTCAACATGGATTCTTTATTATTCATTTATTTCTATAAGTTGTACATGGGAAGATTAGGGATGGCTTTCTTTCAACTTTGGGACAGGCCTCGGCACTCTTTTTTGTACATCATGGTCCTCGCTACCTTGACCCTACGATCTTTGATAGTCGCTATTTATTCCAGCGCAACCAACATTCTACGTGCATTTACTCTCCAACTGTCGACCCATCCCACCTTCAATACTCCTTTGTACTGAACTATCAGAGCCCTTTTATTTTGTATATTTTATTAAAGAGATGATACAAAATCTCACAACCCCAATGCCTTTTGCCCCTTCATGCTTAGCCCCTTTACCATTTTCTTTCCCATATGACTGTTGCATCTGACCATCAGCTCCATACTCCTCTATATTGGAATATCAAATTTCTTATATCTCGTAATCTTTACTAAAATGATGTTACAAAATCAAAAGACTTTGATCTGCCTTTAGCCCCTTTTGCTTAGCCCATTCTTGTTTTTCCTCCATGTCATCGGGTGTCATAACCAGGGGCATAACACTTAGGTGCTAAGGCTTTCAAGCTCCTATCGAGGGTCTATCACATTGTGTATTCTCTCTCACCCTTAGTTCTTTTGTAATTCCATAACCTAGTGCCACCAACGTCAGAACGCCTTTCATCGTAACTTTTCTCCAAAATAATTTACGGAGGATTTAAAAAGTTTCAACCTCTGAAATACCTCCCACGTGGCATCACACAACACTTAGGTGCTAAACCCTCTCTCCTCTCTTGGTTCTTTGGACCTCCCTTGACCATGTGCCACTCAACATTGGAAGCTCCCTTCATCAGAACTTTTTCATAAATCAATTGCACAGGAGTTAAGTGGTGAGCACCAATATTGCAGCATTAATGTTGCAACTCCTGGGCTTTCTACTTTACTTTTATCAACCCGGTAGGTGGTAACAAACTTGGAAGCGAAGGTGTTGTATTCACAAGTACTAGTTCTTACTACAGGCTGTCACTTGGTCAGTTGGCGCAAGATCACTAGGAGCTCAAGCCAACTTCTATGGATTCTAGAAGAAGCTCTATATGTTATGAAAGAAAGGAAAGCTTACTCTACAAAGGCTACTCTACTTGCAGAAAGGAAAAGAAGACTGAAATTTAAAGTAAACCTAGCAAACCCTACTTAACCAACTAATCCTACTTTTGCAGAAAGAGAGATGAAAAACCATGAAATGAATGCCATTACCTACTCAGGAAGTCAACAACATCTACTCAAGCTATTTCTAGAAGTAAATGAGAAAAAAATATCTTTTTGGATTTTTATGTATTTTTTATGGGAAATTGTCATGCATCTAATTTATTTGATTGTGAATGTGGCAGTGGTTAGGTGGCGGTGGAGGGCGAATTTGGGATTTTCAGAGGTGTAGGATGGTGTGGATGGGTCCTAGGAGGGCTTAAGTGGCCTTCTAGAGGCTTTTCCAGCATTTAGACTTCAAAAAGAAGCCTACAGGAAAATCTACAGGAGGCTGCAGGGGATCTATAGGAGGTCTATAGGAGGATGCTGAGAGTAGTTTTGGAGGTTTTGAAGGTAGGAAAGTGGGTGGAAAGGGTAGCTGAAGGCTAGGATGATGTGTTAAGGTGTCTAGGGTCCATCAAGAATGATTAGGAGAGAGAAATATGGTCGGATTTGTTCAAGGAAAGAGAGGAAAGTCTATGGAAAAGTGCAGAAAACTAAGGCAGATTTGAAATGAACTTTGGCCAACCTATGGGGCATAAATCAAAGAGAGATTGTGATGGCTAATTGGCTAGCTTGCTGTGAGAAGTGATTGCTACCAGAGAACTGAAAATCAAACAATGAGATTAAGCAAGCAAGGAAACTAAGTACATCAAAAATAGAATTTTGCATCAAGCTAATCTAGATTATGAGCTATGGAAAGAAATGTTGAAAAATGCTATAATGAGAGAAAGCATGGAAGGAAACTTATTGCAAGACAGAAATGAGCATGGTGAAATAGATCTAAAGCAAAGCATTAACCTTCTAACAAACTACAACACTAGAAATCCTATGGAGAAGGGAAATCTGTGTTTTTGTGGCAGCAAGAGGGTCTTGGCCTCAGTTCATCGTTCCAAAGGTAGGAAAGGAGGCCAAGGCTCTATTGATTGCCTTTTATATCTTCTTCCTATCATTGTTCAACCTACTATGGAAAACTCAAATGGAAACAACCTTCTAAACTACCAAAAGCAACCTATTCTTAAGCAAGAAAGAAATTCATCTAACAGCAACAAAATTCATAAACTGAAACAAAGCATAGAAATACAAACAAGAGGAGCTTGGCTACTTGGATTGGGCCCTAACCCAAGAGCTGCAGCCCTATGAGGTAACTCAATGCTAGCTCGAAAATGACTTCATATTTATTATCAAAATAATAATAGGATTACATGAAACTGTCAACAAAAGTAAGCTCGAAGTTGATTAGAGCAAAGCTGCAACAAAAATTTGACTAACTTCCTAATGAGGCCCTAGGCCTCTCTACATATACAACTGAAGCTCCCAATAGCTTCCTTAAAATCAGGGAGGCTTGGCTCCCAAACCTTGAGTTAAACAGAAGTTATCCTCCACTTGCTCCGTTGCCTCCTAGTGCATTGATGTGGTTGTTTGTGCTCCGAGCTGTATGATGGAGAATTCCAAGTGGGGAGTCATAAATGAGGGGAATACCCTCTTATAAATCCTCTCCCTTGTCTACTTCGAATTATTGTTTCCAATTTTCCATTAAATCTTTGACTTTATCTCCAAAATTGAACAAAAATCTACATTACACACATATTAGACTCCATGGCATAATGAACAACCCAACTCACTACATAAGCACAAATATAATCATAAAACATGCAATAAGCTAATGAGAATGCTTGATTAAACTGAGTTAAGAGGAAAATGAGCCCAAATAATTACCCATTTATGGGGCTCATTGTCACCCCCCTACTAAAGTTGTTGCTCATCCTCTGAGAAACTTAATCCATCTCCTCATCTTTGATGGTCGTGATGGCCTCCCTGACATCCCATGCTTCTGATGTGAGGTCCTCTTCTTTGTCATGGAATCCTACCTTTCTGACCACCTCTTCCCACTGCTATTGCTCTTCTTCCTCTTTTTTTCCTTCTAGCAGGCCTAGCAGCAATGGGGGACTCAATTTGAGGCCAATCCAATTGACCTTCAAATTCTGCATAGAGTGCTTGTATAGTGGCACTCTCCTTAATGCTTCTTTCATCCTTATTGGGGAGTGATACTCTGTGATCTGCAAACTGTGTGGTAGTGTGTTCCATCTCCTCATACAATCATGAATACAGTCATCCCCAAGTAATCTTTCCATATCCTCAAAATGTGCAATGGCCTGAGCCTGATCATTGATATACTTAGGGGCAATTTGGGGATTATTTGCAAGCAGCTGGTGTGTGCTGATGAGAGCCATGGGGTCTGATGGCTCAGCTCTAATCATCAAGGGCTCATTCTTCTCCTTTATCATCAACTTCCTTATCTCTGCTGCCCTTAATTCCTCATGATTCATCCATGATGCCATGGCCATTAGTTGTAGGTCCCCAAGCCTAGCATTGGGGTCCCACATGTTCATATCGGTGAGGGCCATGTTATGCAAATAGAACTCTGCTATTTTTGCCTTATCTTCTACTGAACTTTGGTCACATAGGTCCATAAACTGTCTATAATCTTGGAAAGGCATTGTGCCTCTCTGTGCCAAAGTCTTTATCTAAAACTGTAGCCATTAGTCCTTGAGGTATAATCCATATGATTTTGCTGGTGTTCTGCACTGCAGTGCCTCCATAGACCAGCTGGCCATGCATGCTAGTTGTGTCTCCCTCTCTTGAAGCTCTCTTCTAAGTAATGCATTTCTTGTTTCCAAGTGTGTTCTTGTAGTTGCCTCTCTATGTCTTACAGCACTTAACTCCCTGTCCATTTCTATAAGCTTGTTCTCCATGTGGCCAATATCTTCTACCCCCTTGGATTTCGCGATTTGCATCCATCTGTGGCTCCTTATTCTTTCTTTCTCTAACTCAAAGAAAAGTGGGATTGAAAATTTATGTGGAATGATTCTTCCCCCCTCAAGAAGATTGTAGTAAGAGCCCAAACTAGGCTGGGGGCCAGGTTCATGTGGCTCTGTAGCTTCCTCCTTCCCCTTTGGGTGTTCTTCTACCCTTTTCTCAAGTTTTTTTGTCTCCTGTAGTTTTGTCATGGTCTCTTGTAGAACATTATGTGCCTCCTATAGAACTATTTTTGAGTCCTGTAGTTGCACTCTTTCCTTCCAGGTGGAAGATCTGGGAGTTCCTCTTTCATATGTGATGGGGATTTTAGAGGGAGATTCTTCCCCTTTGACAGTGGGTGAATCTTCAATTATAATGGGCACTGTTGAAGATGGCTATGGTTTTTCTGTTTTTATCCTTGTGCTTTTCTGAGCCTTGAAATATATCGATGTTTGTCTCTTCCTCTTTTGTTTGGTTTAATTGGGCTACTGAGGGCAGTGAGGGTAGCTGTTGCATCTCTCTCTAGGGTATCAGGAGATACTTCTGTCTTTTTCTCTGTCTCTACTGGTTTTGTTTCTTTTTGTTCTATTTTGGTTTCTTCCTCCTCTAGTTTGGTTTCCTCCTTTTCTGCTTTGGTTTCCTCCTTCTCTGCTTTGGTTTCCTCCTTCTCCCCTTCTTTTTCCTCAGTTTCCTCTCCTTCTTCCCTTATTTTTCCTCAATTTCCTCCCCTTCTTCCCCTTTCTTCTCTTCCTCCTCACTATCAAAAGGACTGATATCATATGTGAGGGCCTTTATATCATCTTCTTCTGTCATGTTTCTGAATATTTCTCATGCTATGGGGATTGTGAAGGTATGGAGGCTTCTTCCAGTAACAGTTTAATTAACCCATGGTGAGCCAACTAATTTGGACCTCCTGCCTTCAACTTAATGCTGGAGTCTATGAGGGACTGCAGGAGAAAATAGGGGATGCTGAGTTTCTGGGGTGTTGGAGTGTCCATGCCATATCTCAGCTCATGGAGAAGTCTAAAACGGTAGCCATAAAATATGTTATACCTCCCTTCACAGGAAATATATTTGATAATTTGGTAACTGACCTCATCCCAAGGGTAAGGTATGATTTTCCTTATAATGCCATTTTTGTCTTCTACAGGATGTTCATTGGGTTGGAAGAAGCTTTTCTTGGCAGATTGTCCAATTGGCTTTTCATCTTTGCTCCAAGGTAATCCAAGAGGAAGGGTGGTAACCCTATTGATAAATTCTAGGGTGATTTCCATGGAGATGCCTCTAAAAGTGATGGTGGCATGGGCCCTTGAGTGAGGGACTAAAGAAAGGGCAAACTCTTGAGCCACTTCTTCATCAAACCCCTGGAATTTCTCAAAAAATGGCATCTAATTGGCTCTGGTGAAAATGGCTACTACTTTGGGATGTTCATGGAGCCTAGCTGAATTTTTGGGCTCATTCCTCATGAATCCCCCTGTCATTGTGCTTATACCCCCTTTTGAACACCCAAGGTAGAAATGGAGACAAGAATTTTGAAGAGATAGGAAAACAGAGAAAAATTGTGTTTTCTTTAAGAAAACAGGCAGGAAATTTTTATGGAATTCCTCTTCTCCTATGGACTCAATTCCTCCTTAAAATTATATCATTCCTTGCACATATTGATAATAAATTTGGGTATTCACAGAACCAACCACTTCAGGTTAGAAATCTAGCAAAAATCCTGTGTTTTCTCCTTAAAAACTGCTTACCGCCCCTCCTGTAGAACTAGTTGTAGGTGCTCCTGTAGAACCTGTTACTGCTCCTGTAGAACGCCGATAGTAGGAGGATGGATGAAAGCAACAGAGAATGATGGTTTTGAGGCTATGGTAGTGACAGAGATATTGCTGCATCTAAGTGGACCAACATGGAATGAAAGAAAAGGTGGTGAAGGAGTTTCGAGGAGGAATACTTATTTCTTCTTTTAGATATTTCTGATGATGGGGTGAGCTAGCAAAAATGTACGTTGCCATATTTGGACCATTGGTCACCACTACCTTGTCATCATGGCTCTTTCCTACAATCACTTCCCATCATTGCATCGGATTTTGCATACCCTCCACTACCTGTCCTTTAGATTTTTCTGTGAGTTGACTAGGCACATGTGTGGTGGCATCTCCGGATGAGCGCAGTCAACTGGATGAGGGTGGCCAGTTAACTGGCCACCTTTTCTCATTCAACCCTAACCATCTCATTCACTTATGCATACTTTTCAATTACACAGATGCAACAGAGGAGAGGTTTAGTCACTTAGCTGGGAGTCGAATATACGTGTTGTGAGGCATTTTGGTTCCTTTTGTTGTTGCATGCTTGTATTTCAGTTGTTGTTTGCCTGTATCTTCCTTGCTGCATGCTCTCTGCTCCCTGATGTGTGGCTTGTTTGCTTTATGCAGGTATCCTCTAGCTGGATCTAGCTTCAGATGTCCCCTTCAATTCTATTATGGCCTAAATCTACCTCAGGCTGAGAAAGGCAAATCTAGGGTAACATCAAACCACGCTTAACCTGGTAGTTAGCCCTACCAGATCGGGAGAGAGCTCTCTCCTCGTCAATATTAGGAAAATATAGCAAATGAGGCTTGAGATGACTGATGTAAAGACTAATTTTAGGCTAGGTATATGTTCAAAGGAGTTTGAATTGAGTTTTATGTTGGTTTGCTGGATCAAATGTGAAAGGCAGTTTTGGATCCAGGGAATGGACTCAGTCTTGCAAAGGTTTCTGTGGGGCGAGGTAGGAAAATGGTTTAGTACTTTTAGATAAGTGAAATGGATAGTCTTAAGACTGTTGAGGAATTGGAGAGGGCATGAAAGTATCAGGAATCCTCTTCAAACAATTGAAAACATGTATAACCAAATAAACCCTAAGGTAGAGCACTGCAACATCAATGAATTCCACCTTTATACTTGATTCATTTAGTTAAGCTGAAAAGGGAGAGATGATGGCACACATAAACACATGTAAACTTGAATCACAGAAGGAAAAACAATACTAAATCACCTTGCCACAAGAATCCCACAAAATGCTGCAAACCCCGGTCTATTTCCTTGCCAAAATACATAGATGAATGTACAATAATGCTCAAAGCATTCACAAGAGTCCAACCTTTACAAATGACTGAAAAAGTACTAGATATAGGCAACCAACCACCCAAGCTAGCCTTTAGGGGTCGAATTCATGAGTTTACAAGCTTTTTCAACAAGATCTAAACTAAGAACTGAAAAATAGGCAGTGGAACAACTTGCCTCTAAAACCTACGAAACTTATTCATTCATTTCAAAATCACCTATACATGATGTATCTACCTCCATGAGTCAATTTTCATCATTTTTACATCAAATTACATCCATTTACATCAATTTACATCATGATTTTGACCATGAGAGAGAAAAATTCAAACTGAGAAAAAACTAGGCGAAAAACAGAGTTTTTTAGCAAAATTGGCACTTTTTCATCCTGTGTGTAGCGCCACTTTTTCTGTGCATAGCGCTTTTTCCCAGCTGATTTTGGAGGCCTTCCCCTTCACCAAATTTTCTCCAAGTGGGCTTTTTGGAAAGGTCTATCTGTCTACTTTCTAGAACAAGTGGAATTTTTGAATTTGGTGTCCATTTGCCCCTCCAAAAATCAGTTCTCCCAACACTGCTTCCTGTGTGGCCAAAAAGTGGCAGAGAGGGCATTTTTGAGGTGTTTTTGACCCTTTTGGAGGCCCAAAACTTGTCAAAATTTTCTAGTAATTTCTGGGTATGCATAATTTTTCATGAGGAATCCAAAAATGTAAATTTTTTGTCAAGCCAGGCAGTAACTCCATAAGGAAAAAATGATTTGACTGTTCTATTTCATCAGGTGGGTCTTCATTATATACATGAGGGAGAGACTGTTCAATTCATCTCTCAATGATTGTTCATATTTCCTATTTATCTATTTACATAAATTCACCCAATCACAAGGATTAGGTGTCAACATTCCCCCCCTTAATCTGAAGGGATGTTGATGAGTCCAAGCATCATTCTGAATCGTTCAAGTTTTTCTCTTCCAAGCGCTTTGGTGAAGATGTCTGCAATTTTCTCATTTGTGGAACAATGACGGAGATGGATTGTTTTGGCCTCAACATGATCTCGAATCAGATGATATTTAGTATTGATGTGCTTCATTTGATCATGGAACTTTGGGTTCTTGGCCAACTTTTTGCAGAGGTATTTTCAATCATGAGTGGAGTTGATTGTACTTGTTTTACTTGCAAATCTTCAAGAATTTTCCTGAGCCATACAATTTCTTTTGTTGCTTCAGCTGCTGCCACGTATTCTGCTTCTGTTGTGGAATCTGCTGGAACTGATTGTTTGCGTGATCTCCAGGAGACAGCTCCTGATCCAAGACTCATAGCATATCCTGAAGTTGATACCCCGGTTTCTTTGTCTCCATCGAAGTCTGAATCAGAGTATCCAATCAAGCTGAAGTCATCCACCTGTGTATACTTGATTCCAAAGTCTTGAGTTCCCTTCAAGTACATTGGAACTCTTTTTGTAGCAGACCAATGTCCCTCACAAGGCTTTTGCATAAACCTGGAGAGGATTCCAACAGCAAACGAAATGTCTGGTCTGGTGGTAGTTAGGTAGTTGAGACTTCCTACAAGCTGTCTATACTTTGTTGCATCCTCAAATTCTTTTCCTTCAATAGATGTGAGCTTTAAGTTTTGTTCCATTGGAGTAGTAAGAGGATTGCACTCTTTCATGCCAAACCTATTCAACAGATCTCCAATGTATTTCTTTTGAGAAAGAAATATGGACTTTGGATGTTGGGTTACTTCAATGCCAAGATAGTAATGAACATAGCCCAAATCAGTCATTTCAAAACTTTTCCCCAATTCCTTCTTTATGGATGCAATGTAGCTTTCATTGTTCCCTGTCATCAAAAGATCATCTACATATACCACAAGATATACAACTATTTTGCCAACTTTCTTGACAAATAAAGTTGCATCATCAAGATCAAAATGTTTGAAATTAAGTTTCAGAAGATGCTCAGTTAGTTTTTCATACCAGGCTCGTGGTGCTTGTTTGAGGCCATACAAGGACTTCACAAGTTTTCATACTTTATGTTCATGTCATTTCACATCAAATCCTTTAGACCGGGACATAAAAACATTCCCTTTTAGATCTCCATTCAAGAAAGCAGTTTTTACATCCATTTGATGGACTTTCCAACCGTTCTGAGCTGCTAGTGCAAAGAGTGTCCAAATGGTAGCCCATTTTGTTGTGGGGGAAAAGTCTCCTCATAATCGACCCATTCCTTCTGTGCAAAACCTTTTGCTACAAGCCTAGCTTTGTGCTTGTCAAGTGAGCCATCAGCTTTATACTTGTTCTTATAGACCCACTTGCAACCAATTGGTTTGGTTCCTAATGGAGGATCAACCAGCTTCCAAGTGCCGTTCTTTATGAGGGCATCATACTTCTTTTGCATCGCTTCTTTCCATTCATCATGAGAAGCAGCTTCTTTGAACGAAGTTGGTTCAAAATCTGTAGACAAGTTCAATTCACAATCATAAGAAACATCCATATCAACAGGTGAATTAGAGTCATCTACATCACCTCCATTTTGCCGGTTTGAATTTCTGGTTCCTGTCTTTCCAACTTCATCAGGATGAACCCCTTCAAGTGTCTTTGTCACCCACTTTGGGGGACCTTTTTTAGGTGGTCCAGCCTGCTCCGTTGATTGAGTTGGGACTGAATCAAGATTGAGTCTCCCAATTCTATCAATTACATCACTTAAATCATCATCCGTTGTTGGAGTTTCATGCAAGGGAGAGTGTTCTTCAGAAGAAGATTCCACATGTTGATCTAGTATAGGAATCCCCCCTTGAAGATGTGGAATCTGATTATCAAATTCTTGAAATGATTTTGATTTTGCGAATCTATCCAAGTGATCAAGTTGCCGCTCAACAACATTGTCAATTTTGGATGATTCAAAAAAAATTACATCTCTAGATACAACAAACTTCTTATTTACTTCATCATAGAGGCGGTATGCTTTGGAGGTGTTTGAATATCCCAGAAAGATACACTTACGACTTCTAGCACCAAGTTTGTTTCTATGTACCTTTGGTATCAAGGCATAACAGGTGGAACCAAAGACCCTGAGATGTTTTACCGAAGGAACATGTCCATACCACATTTCATAAGGAGTCTTGTTTCTAATAGCATTAGATGGAAATCTATTCTTTATATATGCAGCACATAGAACAGCATCAGCCCAAAAAATTATCTTTACGTTCTTGAAAAAGAGCATGGATCGTACCATATTTAAGATTGTCCTATTCATTCTTTCAGCTACACCATTCTGTTGGGGATTATAAGGCACAGTTGTTTGATGTTTGATCCCATGTTGGCGAAGATAGTTTTCAAATTCATTTGATGTGTATTCCTTTCCATTATCAGTGCGAATAGACCCAATATGAGATTGTGCATCATTTTCAATCCATTTATGAAAATTCTTGAAAGTTTGAAAAGCATCATATTTGTTCTTCAATAAATAAACCCAACACATTCTGGTGTAGTCATCAATAAATGTCATGATATATTTATTTCCATTTGCAGAAGGAACAGGCATTGGACCACATAAATCTGAATGAATGAGTACAAGTTTTCTATGTGCTCTTGAATGTGAATCATGAAAAGACTATTTGCTATGCTTTCCTAGAATGCAAGCATCACATTGCTTAAGTTTCCTAGGAATTGTAGGCAAACCAACAACACCATTTTTCTTCAACAAGCGGAGGTTGTCATAGTTCAAATGTCCAAATCTAGCATGCCATAATAAACTTGATGGAAGTGTACCTTCTTCATGATGAGAATTGTATGAGAATGTTGTGCATGAGCAAAGGTTCCTTGAAGTTTGAGAAGCCTTTCTTCCTCTATTCCCCTCATGACAAGTGAGTGGTCAGATGATTTTCTTACCTCAAGCTTTCCATCAAACATATGAATGGAGTGACCTTGTTGGCGGATGTGGACCAAGGACAGCAAGTTTCTCTTGAGCTGTGGGAGATATAGAACATGATGCAGAAGAAAGTCTGGAAGACCAGGCAGTTTAAGCCTAATTGTGCCAAGCCCTGATGACTTGATTTTTGATTGATCTGAAAAGTATACTGCTCCATCAACATTGTCAGTGAAATCTTCAAAAAAATATTTTCTATGAGTCATGTGGCAAGTTGCTCCTGAATCAAGCAACCAATCATTTTTCCAAGAAGCAAGTGGAGCATTAAATAAATGTTCATTTACTCCAATGTTACATTGTGCCACAACATAGTGAGCGAATTCAGGTGCTTTACCTTTGTCTGTATCATCAGTTTTACCTTTCTGTTGGTTTCTTTTCTGCTCAATTTTTTCCCATGGTAGCTTGCATATAGAGGCATCATGTGATCCATTTCTTTTGCAGTGAATGTAGTGCAAATCTGCTTTTTCTCCTTGAGAATGTCTACCCCCTGCCTCTGAAATATCTTCCTCTTCCTCTTCGACCACCTCTTCCTCTTGTAGAATCTTGAGCGGGGTGCTTTTTTTTATGAGCAAGGCACACAGCCTCTTCAGAAGATTCAGGGGATGTCTTCTTTTCAAAAGCTTTATCTCTTTCAGCAAAATTTTTCACAAGAGAGTCAAAGGTTATATCTTTGAGATTTCCATTTGCTTGCAATGACTCAAGGTAATTGGAGTAAGTAGGATAAATTGCCTTGAGAAAAGTGATAAGAGGAATATCCAATTCAACCTTAGTGGATTTGATATCATGCATTATAGACTTTACTTCAGATGAAAGAGCAAGAGGATCATTATTTTTCAGTTCAAGAGTGAAGAGTTTAATCATGAGTTGAACAACTTCAAGTGCAGAATGTGAGTCATAGAGTTCTTTCAGCTTTTGTAAGGCTTCAAAGGTAGTGGAATATGACGAAATATGGAGACTCACCTCTTCATTTACAGATGTTGCGATTAATGTATAAGCTTTTTCATTCTTGTTTTCCCAAATGACGAGCTCTTTGTCTGAGGTAGGTTGTACTGGTTCATTGTCTCCGTCTCCGACACACACTCCTTTCCACAACTCATTGAAAATGAGGGTGTGTCTTATCATCTGGGACCATTCAAGATAGTTCTCCTTGCCAGTGAGAACTATTCCCACCATGGATATAATTGAATGCATTATATAAAAAAAATATTTCTGCTGATAGAAAAATACTTCTACTGAAAAAAATGCACTGTAGCAGCAATATTCTGAAAAATGAAATTATGGTAGCAATAGGACAAAGGTATTATTTCCAAAGGTATTATATGGAGGAGTGGTATGGAAAATATGTATAAACATGGGCAGAATAATCCATTGTATCCACTATTTTTGAGCTTTCAAGACATAACAAATTATTTGCAACATCTCAAATTTACAATATTTAAAACCACTCTCTAACCAATCAACGAGTATAGAGTCATCAACATTGTATCAAATACCAATCAATGCACTCATCAAGGTATGGACTGGCCGGATATATGTACAAAGGAGAGGCCGAGCCGAGCAGCTTCCAGAACGAGTTCTCCACGCTGTATATGTCAATAAAGAAATCGTGTTGGCAGACATCCGAGGTGAAGATAGTCCACGGTCATGTATAGGCACCGCACATGCTGGTCACAATTACCAGGACAGAAGATTCATTGAACATTTATGCGTTTGTTTTCGACAAGCATATTCTGTCCATATTCAGACCCTTTATAAACATAAGGGACCATGGGAATCGAACTAAGGTAGCAGATGCGGTAGATTTTTGCAGTTAAACGAGGGATGGCAATGGACAAGAGCTCCACTAGCAAAAATCCTCTGGTGGGCTATCCAAGTCCTTACACTCTCAGTGCTCCCCCACAAAACGAAATGGCCAACATGCGCAGGGATGGTCTAGTTCTTCGGGAAAATGCAATGACCAACATTTACGAGAATGTGCCAATTTTGCAGAAATATGATTTGAGTTACTGGCGTAGAAATTCCTAATCAAACACAGTGTGATCTTGTCGCAGAAAGGGAACAAATCCACGAGTCCATGATGCAAAATCAACTATGGTATATTGGTAGTAAATGCTCTGCGTCAGGAGGGAGCAGCGTAAATCGGCTTTTATATGGAAGAACAAACTGTGGTAAAGAGTGGTAATGGCGGAGTAATAGTAGAGCGTAGGTCATGGGTTGAAACTCACATTGAATCCATGCATATAACACACAACAAAATGGAACTCACACACAATGAATACATTAAACAATGAATGAGATTTCCCAGGGATATGACAGAGATGTCAACCTGCAGAACATGGGTAGAATATAAGCAGAATATGCAGGAGGGAGTTACAAAGCAAAGGGAAACTAAAAAAAGGTGTTGGCTCTGATACCATGTCAGGCCAAGCAGTAACTCCATAAGGAAAAAATGATTCGACTGTTCTATTTCATCAGGTAGGTCTTCATTATATACATGAGGGAGAGACTGTTCAGTTCATCTCCTGATGACTGTTCATATTTCCTATTTACCTATTTACATAAATTCACCCAATCACAAGGATTAGGTGTCAACATTTTTCCTCCAGAGGAGGTCCCTATCAAAAGCGAGCACCGGGTGGCACTACGCACCTGTCATGCGGAAAGAGGCGATAATGCGGACAAAACCGACCTCCCTAGAAGCAAAGGCTTTCTAGTGACAAACAAGACAAATAAACACTACCTTTCTCTAAACATGCATTGAGAATATAAATAATCAAGTGATTTTAACATACCTTTAGTCCAACGCTTTATAGTAGTCCAGCCTCGCCGATCCGGATGAGCTCCTCCTTCTCTTCGAAACCTGCATTCACTAACAAGCCAAAAGATTAAATAGCACCTGATAAACTCATAAAACAATACATATCCATCATACAGACCAAGGAGTATATGAAACAAATCATGAATAACAATCTGTTGAGAAAAATGAGTTCATTTGTATTAAGTGGAAACAAAAGAAACCATTACAACCTGAGCCTTGGTGTTATGCAGGTCCCTCCTAGGGTCCAACAAGAGTTTTCCTTTACTTTGATCAGCTCACCCACTCTCCAATAAGGCTAGGAAAGGATGGGAATCTCTCCTCTCAAGCTTTACAAGGGAGTCCTAATTCCAGCAGCATCTACCCTTAGGAATGTTCAGCTTTCAACCTCCCCTCCCTCTGGCCCAATGCCTGTATTTATAGTGCTCTAGAGGAAGTTATTCAGGTCCACCATCAATGGGATAAGCCCCTCTTTGTATGGGATAGCTCCCCTCTTGATGGGATAAGTTCCTCTTTGATAGGGATACATGAACCATCTGGAGGCGCTCCATACACGTCAAACAAGCTTCTAGAATGCTCTAGAAATTACCACAAGTAACTTTTTTGGAGTGAAACTTGCGCCTTTTGACCTTTACAGGAGTACGCACCCATTGCTTTACAGACAGAGCGTACAAGTACGCAGGTATTGTGAACTTGGGGTGCGTACACGCAGGTAAGGCTAAGAGAAATTGCGTACCCAGAGATATATAGATTTTTAATGACTTTCTCTCTTTCTTGGAGTTTGACATGGAGAGCAGAGGTATGAGGCTTGCCAAGGAGGATAGTATGACAGTTGATGGAGCCATACTAACTGCAAATAGTCATGGTGACAAATTTTAGTGTAACAGCACCAGCCGAAAAAACCTGTTTTTTCCTTCAAAATTTCAAAATTGCCAAAAAGTTTGCCAAATTTCTTGAAATTTGGCATGAGTGACCTGCATCAAGTACTATGTTGGGCCGATGAAGCTTCAACCAAGATCTTGAGCATATCTTTCTCTTTCTTGCTCCTCAAAGTTTTCCTCAACTTGGCTTTTAGGCTCCTTATCCTTGCTTTGCAAATCTTGTTCCATATCAAATAGTGATAAGTCATGTGCCTCAACATCTTTTTCTCCTTATTGGCTTTCTCAAGTAGCTTCTCCAAGTGCATATTTCCATCTCTAGCCAAGATTCACGGAATGTATCAATCTCTTGCTCAAGTGGTGTCAATTTGACTTTCCTCCTCTTTGTTGCTTGCCTGTTTTCCCTTATGTTTTGCAGTTCCATGATTGTCTGCTTGTCCTCAAACTTCTTGTTTCATTGCTCAAGGTAATTTATGATCCACTTAGCTCTTTCAAGGTTAAGAGATAAGTCATGAATGTCAGCTTCTTGTTCTTTGATGATCTCCTTGAGTTTTGAACTTTGGGAACCCAAATTAGTTTCCTCATCTTGAATCAAAATGAAATCTTTCTCCTAACCTTCAGAAGGCTCTTCATCATGCAATGGTTGTTTCCCTTTATCCTGTACCTACTTCGCTGAAGAAGAAGGCAAAGCCCCTTTCACCCTGGGTGAAGATATCATTTGCCTATGATCTGATGAAGGAAACGAGACCCCTTCCACCCCAAGTGGAGATAGTACTCATTTGGCAGCTGCAAATAATCTCCTTGTGCCTTTTTGATAAGTGATAAATACTGGCACGCCTATAGTTTGAGTCTCATGAACTTGTTGGTAATTTGAAGGCCCTCCTGCCTCTTGAAATACTGATGGGGTCACTTAAGGGCTTTTGAAAACCTCATGTGAAATGAAATCATCCCATGAAACATTCATCAAACTCAGCTGATGAAAAACAACAATCTTGATCAATGCAAAGTGATAAATGTTGTTGTATTGTTGGTGAGCAGGTTTTCTTTGCACCAATGTGGTCATTTTCTCAATATTTCTGCATATGAAATAGGGGTTGTTCATCATCCTCACTCTAGTGAAATGCATCAATAGTCTAACATGATAAGTGTACAAGTGAGAAAATCTCCCTTCACAGCTGAAGTATTTGATAATGAGCTTCATGAGTGGAGCATATATGTCATGTAGGTATCTGAAAGGAAAGACCCTACTGATTTGCTTCTGATAACTAGCCTTGATATAAGGCTCATAATGCTCTTTGTCCACAAGTTTTCCTTTGTTCCATTGTTCACCCACATTGGGAATCCCTGTTGCTTCAGCTATAATTTCAGGTGTCAAAGTGAAGGTAACACCTGCTAAATTGACCTGTCCATTGTGAAGATGGAGAACAAATAGTCTAGCAAGCTCATGGTGGTATTTCACCCTTTCCACCATCTCACAAAACTGGTAGCAAGACTGATGTTTGAAACATGCTACTGCAAGAGGACAAGCGAATAATTTTGTGAGTGTAGTGGGCTCCTCCCAAATGTGTTTTCCTCCCTTATGTGGTTTTCTTGGTGCATGAATCTCTTGGGAGGAATCACTCACAGTTTCCTCATCCCTTTCATAAGCTGAATCTGTTTCCATATTTTCCACTGTATGGTGTAAAATGATGAGTATGAAGAGATTTTAAGTAAAGAATAGGTGACTGTTGTTTGATGAATGGGACTGATGAGTGGGACTGATGAGTGGAGGATTTGATGCTGGCTGTAGGGTTTTTAGGGAGTGATAGGGTTTGGGAATGCAAATTAGGGTTTGGGGAGTAGTGGGAATTTGTTAGGGTTTTAGGGTTTTGGGGATAGGGGGGTAGGATGATTGTAAGTGAGAGAGGGAAAGGGCAATGAAATTTAGGAAATGTAGTGAAGAGGGATGGTGTATGGGAGAATTATGTAGGGGAGAAAAACAACAAGAATATCAAAATTGCAAAACCCTAGACAGTTTTTGTAATGCACTGTGCAGCAAACTAGGGTTTAATTTTGCACCTATTAAAACACCATCAATGAGGACTAAAACTCTTGCAATGGCAATTTGGGATGTTTTACTTACTTGTGGAATGATATTGGCAAAGTTTTGGAGCTTGAGAAGGTCGATTGGGTGAAATTTAGGCTTGGAGGACCGATGCACCATGCCAGTTCAACTCTCTGTGTATTTTCTGCGTTATGTGTGCCGCGTCGAGTAGGTGCGCCGCGCCTAAACCCAGATGTGATGTGCCAAGAAATTTTGCTGCGATTTTTCCTTCTTCACCTCAAATTGTGCTTTTCACTTGTTCTCTCTCTCTTTGAGCAAGAAATGAAGTCTTTAAGCCAAGAAACACTTTATATACCTTTGGACTTTAATTTTTTCAATTAGAAAACCCATTTTCTAAAGTTTGCTTTTTCACTTTGTCCTTTAAAAACTATGTTTTGCAGTTTGGCTCTCTTTTTTACATTTGATGGACTAATGCTTTGGTTTTCTTGTCTCTTTTGCAGCAGCTGGAGTGCAAGAGTTTGGCAAGGTGACCCAGGGCTGCATTTCCGAACTTATTACATATAGGAAAATTAAAATTACATGAAATATTTATACATAAAACATAAAAACTCTATTTTCCCTCAAAACAAGGTTTTGAAGAAAAATCAATCACTGAGTATGTCATTATTGAAATTTTTGATGTTGAGACCTTATTAGACCTCCTCATGTGCGTGTTCACCATTATTGAGCTTTTTACAAGACTATGGTGACAAACCCTAGACCTAATGAGACCTAAAACCCTAAAAATGGATTTGCAAATGTAAAGACAAAAGATGACTATAAATGACTTGAACTTGTGAAAATAGGCCAGCATGTAAAGATCATGAGGGGAAATTGATAATGGGCCACTACCATCAAATTATCCATGATCCTAATGGAATGCAGCTGATCAGATGAGACACCTAAAAATGCATGCAACAAGAGAATTTTGATCACTGATGGAGGGATGAAGATACCGATGCTAACAAATCTCATGGTTTTACTTCTTTTGTTGTTGTGGCTTGATTTTAAGGGGATCAACGGCCTACAGGAGCTCTTGTAGCTGCTTCTCCCTTTAAAACATTTAGCTGATTTTTGTGTTGGGAGTTGTGAGGATGATACCAGAGATGTTGATGGATATGGAGAGGTACTTGGTAAGCTGCAGGTGAGATTTGGAGGTGTTGCTCCCTTTATTTTTTTGTTTTTTTCCAAAAAACTGGTTTCTGTGTTTTTCAACAGGAAGGAAAGAAATCAATGATGATGAGGTGGTGCAGATGTGGGATGGATGGAAAGGAGGGTGGATAGCTGTAGGAGGGTCTACATGCTCTTCATGAAACCTCTCAGCCCCTCAAACTGCTTTTTGGAACCACTTCTAACTCTCTGTGATTTCTACAGGAGCCTCCTATAGAACACACAGGGCCTCCTGTAGAACACACAGCTTCCGGAAAAAAACACAATGGGGAGGAAGAAAAGGTCATACATGATGGAAAAGATTGTGGAGGAGATGAAATAGGCTCTGTGGCATCTTCCCTTGCTCCCTGTTGTCCACCTGTAATCTACAATGCACATTAAAATTCAATTTTCTTCTCCTTCTTTTCTCTGTTTTTTTTCTCTTTTTTCTTTTTTTTTTTCTTTGAAAGACAACTAGGGCACCTCAAGGAGGTTTTCACCCTCATTACCTACTATGGGTGCCTCCAAGCGAGGTTTTCACCTAGGGATCTTATTCTCTCTTTTTTTTGTTTTTGTCATCACTAGGCCGCCTCAAAAGAGGTTTTCAACCTAATGATGGGACTCAAGCGCCTCATGGAGGTTTTCACTTGAGTCATTATTTTCTTTTTTTTTTGCTTCTTCAGTGAGTGGATGAAGTGGAGGTGAAGAAATACTCCACTACCATCACTCTCTTATTCATATCTTCAATGAACTCTCACTTGGAGAGGGGCTTCTTGTAAATTTTCAACCTAGGTCCATTGAAAAGCATGGGGATTGCTTCCTCATCAATTGTTTTGATTAGAACTGAACCATTTTCATTTCATTTTTCCACAGTGTAGGGTCCTAGCCATCTTGTCCTCAGCTTTCCTTTGAAGTCTTTAAACCTTGAGTCATAGAGCAGTGCCCAATCTCCCTCTTGGAATTGCTTCTCCTTAATATTTTTGTCATGCCATATCTTCCTCTGAAGTTGAACTACCTCTGTGTAGAGAATGGCCTACAATCTTTGTTCCTCCAATCCATTGAGCTGGAGTAGTCTTTCCCTCTATGCATGGCTAAGGTTTAGGTCTAGTTGAGTTGCCATTATTAGTTTATTGTATTCAAAATCTATTGACAACAAAGCCTTCTTCCCATAGACCAGTTCATAGCGTGTGAATCCTGCGGTGGTCTTCCATGTTGTGTTGTAGGCCCAGGTGGCCTCAACTAGTCTATCTGCCCAATCTCTTCTGTTGTTGCTCACTACCTTGGTCAGAATTCCTTCCAAAGCATTGTTAGTGACTTCCACCTGCCCATTGGCTTGTGGATGGTAAGGGGTGGAAGTCTTGTGCTTGATTTTATGATGTGTGAGCAGGTCTTCAATCAACTTGGAAGTGAACTGACTGCCTTGGTCTATGACCATTTCTCTTGGATACCCGAACTTATAGAATATGTTTTCTCTTAAAAACTCAGCTAATTTATTCTCTGTTGCTATTTTGATTGCTTTTGTTTCTGCCCATATTGTCAGATAACCGGTGCACACAATGATGTATTTCTTCTGTTTTGAAGGAGGGTTGATAGGACCCACAAAGTCCATGTCCCACTTCTCAAATGGCTCAAAGGTCACTTGAGGTTGCATGGGAATCTCATCCTTTGGAGTAGGTTTCCCCATCCTTTGACACCGATCACATTGGCTGGTATACCTCCTCACATCTTGATGGAGAGTGGGCCAATAGTAGCCTGCTTGCAATATTTTGAAGTCAGTCCTCTTTGCTGCAAAATGGCCTCCACAAGGCCCATCATGACAGGTTAGGAGAATTTCAAAAACTTCCTCCTCCCTGACACATCTTCTCAAGATCTGATTTTGGCCAAGTTTGAAGAGATTGCCCCCAGTCCAGGTGAAAGGGGCGCTTTTCCTCACGATCTTGCTCTTTTCCTTTGAGGACAGGTGTGGTGGGAACTGTGCTGAAACCAAGTAGTTTGATATATCAGAAAACCATGGAGAGAGTACTGAGATAGAAAATAGTTATTCATCTGGCATTTGATCATCCACCATTCCTTCTTCACCTGCAGGAAAATTTACTATAGACAAAAAGTCAGCAACAACATTTTCTTTACCAGGCTTATCAACAATGGTCAAATCAAACTGCTGCAGTAAAAGCAACCATCAAATAATGCTAGCATTTACATCTGGTTTGTTCATTGAATATATAATTGCAGCATGATCAGTGTGTACAAAGGTTTGATAGCTTGTGATGTAATGTCTGAATTTGTTTAAGGAATGCACTGCTGCTGGGAGTTCCTTCTTGAATAGCGTGTAGTTTAACTCTGCCTTTGACAATTTTACTTATAAAGTATACGGCATAAGGTAACTTTTCATCAATTTGTCCTAAGGCTGCTCCTATTGCTTTGTTTGAGGCATCTATGTGAATGTGGAAAGGTAGGGCCCAATTTGGACCTCTCAAAATTGGGGCAGTCACAAGTTTGCTTTTCAAGGTATCTAGGGCTTCTTGACAGTTTTCATTCCATATGAACTCGACATCTTTTCCTAAAAGACCAAACAACGGAGAGGCTAACTTACTGAAATCTTTAATGAATCTTCTGTAATACCCAGCTAAGCCTAGGAAACTTTGGACATCTCTCACCTTTTGAGGAGGTGGGACCCTTTGGATGATGGCAATTTTGTTGGGGTCCACCTACAATTCTTGTTGAGATATTGCATGACCTAGCACAGTCCCTTCAGTCATCAAAAATTCACATTTTTCCGGACTGAGGGACAGGTTCATTTCAATACACTTGTCCAAGACTTTTCCTAGGTTAGATAAAGCTTCCTGAAAGTTAGAACCATAAGGAGTAAAATCATCCATATATATTTCCACTACATCATGAACCAAGTCAGAAAATATACTCAATACTGCTCTTTGGAAAGTGGCTGGAGCGTTACACAAACCAAAAGGAAGGACCTGATACCCAAAGGTACACCAAGGACAAGTGAAAGTGGTCTTATCTTGGTCCTCTGGGCTGATTTGAATCTGATTGTACCTGCTAAACCCATCTAGGAAGGAGAAAAACTTTTTCCCCGCCAGACCATCTAACACTTGATCTATGAAAGGCAACAGAAAATGGTCCTTTTTAGTGGCTTTTTTCAATTCTTGATAATCGACACAGATTCTCCACTTACCATTTTTCTTTGGCACTAGCACCAAAAGAGAGACCCATTCGTTGTCAAAGATGGGATAGATGAATCCTGCGTCAAGTAATTTTTACAATTCTTCCTTAACAATGTCTTTAAGGGCTGGATTCATCCTCTTTTGAGGCTACCTGACTGGTTTGCAATATTCCTTAATGTATATATAATGAGTGCATACTGAAGGGTGCACTCCCTTCATCTCCTTATAACTCCAAGCAAAGGCATATAAATGTTTTCTCAATAAGCTGCACAATGCCTTCTCCTGGGAAGTGGATAGGGATGAATTGATTTTCAAGGTTCTTTCTAGGCCGAACTCTATATTCTTAACACGGAGAGAGGTCAGGTCGGTCACACAAAGATTAGTTAAGGTATTTTTTTGGGTTTCTTTCACTATATCTTCTAATGGTAGGGTATTGGGGGGTGGATTCTGAATTAAATTTTCAATGATATCATCCTCATTTTGTGGTTTCCTCCTCATGATAGTTTCTAATGCACAAAGAGGTGCAGAATAGGCTTCATCCTCATCCGCCTCCTCCAACCAAAGAGGTAGATCATGTTCTAGCAAGGGTTCGGCAAGAGGGTATAAGACTAACTGTTTGGATATATGCACGTTCTTGATGGTCATGTTCCCAGCTCGACAGCTGATATAGGCATCGGCAGTAGCCAACTAGGGTCTTCCCAGGATGAGAGGATACCCAGTGAGCTTTGCCTTTGGCTGGAGAACCAAGAAATCAGCAAGGTAGTCCCAAGAATCAATGGATACCATCACATCTTCCACAATCCCCTTAGGGGTCACGGTGGAGCGGTCTGCTAGCTGCAGTACTGTCGTGGTCTTCCTCAAGGAGCCCTAGAGGTTAAGTTTGAGCATGGTGTCCTTTATCATCACATTAATGGTAGCTCCTAGATCAATCAAGGTGTGTGGGATCATGGTGCCATTGATATGGAAATCAACTACTGGGCTTCCAGGGTCCAGATATTTCGAACAGATAACCTACCCCAACATCAGGTCAGATAGTTTTCCTATGACATTGATGGTTGGGGCATCTCTCTTACACCTTCTTGGATGCCTAAAACACTTCTCTTTGATCAACCTATTGTAGATAGGCACATATTTTATGGCTTGGAGAAGTGGTATCTTTACACATAATTGTTTCAATTCTCCCAGAAGTTCAGTTTCTTCTGGGGTGGGTTGTGTTGTCCCGGATAGTCTCTCAAGAAAGGGTGGAATTGCTTTAGGTTCGCTTTCCTCTTTATCTTCCTCAACCTCCTTAGGGGCAGGATGGCTATCTGGGAGGAACTTCCTAGATCATAGGTTAATCTCAAGAATCTCCATAGCATAAGTTGGGCATGATGGTTCCCCACTATATACTTACTGAGCCTGTCTGTTGTTTGGGTTCGGGTTTGGCTGGGCAAGCATTTGGGGTTGCCTTGGTGGAGCAGGAGGCAATGGTTGTGGTTGAGCAGGTGGTGGAGGCAAAAGAGTGGGAGGAGAGTTGTACTGGGGCCTCCACCCCTGATGAGTTGCATTCCACTGAGGTTGTGGCTGAGTATACAGTTGAAATGAATGAGCAGCTGGTTGGGCATGATACTGATATGGATAGGACGAAGGAGGAGGCGTGGAACAGAAAGGATGAGCAGGAGGACCCCAAGAAGGTATGGGATTGATTTGGTTGGGGTTATAGTATGCCTGGGATGTCCTTTGCATCCCCTGCTGGTATGGTCTAGGTCCATGCGGTCTCCTCTGGTTCATGAAATAGAGTGGTTCAATGGCTCCTTCGGCTCCCTGGTATATATCTTTAAGTCCGAGCAAGGAAGGGCACTTGTCTGTAGAATGATCTTCTTCACAGACTGAAAAAACCTCTATAGAGTTCAATGGGCATTCGTTCCTAAGATACCACCTGCTGCACCTAGGATAAAAAATGGCCAAAGCCCTCTCTGCTTCCTCTTGTTTCCTTTTGATATGCAAGATATCCATTTGCATGGCAAGAGTCTGCAGCATCTCACTCTTAAAGTCTTCCAGCATGTGTCCAAGTTCACCTTTGATGGATGAATTGGATGAGGAGGTATTGGCTATGGGTTGACTCCCCCTACCTCTCTTTCTTGCTGCTCTAGAATGATTTCTAAAGATAGTCTTTATGTCCTCATAAGGTAGTTGGTAGATATCCCCCCTGGCCAGTAAATGGAGGGTGTCTAGAAGGTCTTCCGGAATTCCCTTGAGCAGGACCAACTTCAAAGACTCAAGGTCAAGTGTACACCTAGCCCTTTTGTAACTGAGCTAGAACCTCTCTTCATAATCTTCCAAGGATTCATCACTTCCCATGGTCATCCCGAAGATTTCTTCCTTGGTATATTTGACTTATAGTAGTCTCGGTATTTGTTGTTAAAGGCCTGCTACATCTGAGCCCAAGTTTTGATGTTATTGCCAGGTAACCCCATGAACCAGCGCAATGTTGCACCCTTGAGAGTAGAAGGAAATAGTTTCAACTGTTGCTCATCTTCTACATAGTCATAGGCTTGAAAGATGACAGCAAACTCAAACAAGAAGGTGTCAAGATCTTCTATGGTCAAACCATGGAAGTGTGTTATAGACATTTTTGTGCCTTGCAGCTGCAAGCATGAAATGTCCATAAACCAAGGGCTCCTAAGTCCCTAAAAGTGTTTTTATAACCCCTAAAGGAACAAGGTCAACAAATTACAGCTTCTCCCAGAAGTTCTCCACTAGAAACTGCTCAGAATAAGTCAAAACAGGATCATTTCAGCTGCTCCACTGGCTAGCTGCGTTGCATAGCACATAAACACACTAGCTAGGTGTGTTGCAATGCACCTAAATGCACTATGAGAGTGCGTTGAGTGGGAAATGACAAATGGCAGTGCCATTCCGCGAGGTGGAAAGACAATGGAAGCTTCCATAATCTTCTCCTATGACACTTGCCTCACTGAATTCGACCAAGGATGAGTAAGAGGCTTTCAGTCTCCAAGCGGAAGCAAGAACTGACAGAGAGAAGACACTAATCAAATCACAAGTTGACTCATCCTCCTTGCATACATCTATATATGGATCCCTCATCCCAGAGATCCAGAGGCTGGAATTTTGCACATTGTAAGGAATTGTTGTTGGTTTTGAGATAGATATCAGAGTATTGGGTGATTTATGCTTTGTTGGAGGTGAAGAGGGGCTTCTTTGCTAGGAGGTTGTTGCTGGGTCAGGAATCATCGGTTGTATCTCCTCCTGGATCTTCTTGTATATCAATAAAAACTATTTGAGTTTTTCCTCCATGCTTTTGTATCATTGATGCTTGTTACATTTGTATGGTTAGCTTAAATCTGATCCTAAGTTGTTTATGAATATAGATCCATGTCTTTGTATAGTTTTCTTCTTCTGTGATCTTACAGGTACTTGGTGAAGCTGGGCAAGTAAGGGAGCAAGTAGCTAGAATCTGTCAAAGAAGAGAGGGATTGGATCAAAGGATTAGCGCAAGACACAGGTCGGTTCTTTCTATCCCCCTCTATCTTTAATTCATAAAGGAAATACAAAAGTAGTTTTTCTCTGTTTGTTTCTAAGGCAGCTGTCACACCTTAGTGGGATAGAGCAGTTCTAAATAGACACTTTTCCCGGTAACAAAATGGCGACTCCGCTGGGGACGATTGTCTAATTAGTTTGTTTGTGTATCCTTTTGTTGTTTGTTTCATAAACTTATAACTAGCATTCGAACTGCATTTGCCATAACAAATGCAAAGTAGACATCTGATGCTTCAATCCATTCACTGGATCTGTTTATGATTTGAACATCTGATCCACAAATGATCTGATTGCCCTTGTGATAGCTCTTAGACCCTCCTTAGATCTACCCCTGATTGTGCATTACTGATTGCTTTTACTCGGCCAAAAACCAAAGACTAAACTGCAAACCGTGACCCAGAACCTGGACAGATTCTCGTTTCTGGCCCAGCGCAGGTACTGTTAAGAGTTCCTGCATTTCAGCGCACTTCCCGAAAGGGAAACCTTCGCTGCAATCCAGTTTCTCTGTGTTACAGGTGCGCTGATCAGACTAGCCCTGTGCAGCTGAGGTTCTTGTGCTTCATTCTTTCCAGTTTTGTCTCTGATTTTTGCAGCCTATGATCAGTATATGTCTATTTAAAACCCCTTTTCCTTGTTGTTATTCTGCCTCCTTTGTACAAAAGAACTGTAGATGTTTTTGTGTGTTTGTTGCGTCGTTTACAGTTTTCCATTGCAAAAGTAGAATAGTCGTACTGTCGTCCTTTGATTTAGATCTGTCGCAAGTGTCGATTTCGATCATAGGAGAATGTTTGATTACTGTTGATAGTCAATTATACTTTTACTATTGCCTTTGGTCTGAATTTGTGACTTTCTAGTGTCAAAAACGAGTGTTCATTTCAAAATCGTAAAGTGTCGTAATCGTCTCTATCTTTTGATTTCGAAAAGAAGCTTGTTTGTGTTTGTCGCTTGAAAGAAAATTCAGATTTGTACATCAACTTTCCTTTTAGCATCAATACTAAGAAAGTCAAAAACAAATACATGCATGTGCATTTGCATATTGATAGTCTGTTTAGCTTGATTTAGGAAAGTGCATTTACAGTGTGCTCTTTGCTCTTTGTGAAAAGATTGTGTCTTTCTTTTCCCCTAGTAGCTAGGATTTTCATTGCACAAAAGAGATAAAAGTTTGTTTATCATCTTTAGATTGCATTTTAGGAATTACATCTACATCTTGTGGTGAACCCAAAAGGAAAACTTCATAAGAAAGATCAACTTAAAATAAATTCAATGAATCTAACAACGCTTTGGAACTTAACGCACAACATTTAGAGGTCTAGGCTAGAGACGTATCCCGGCGTCGTAAAGCCTGGTAACTGTTGTCCTCATTGATGGTTGGGTGATTCCTCCACTTTGAGACGATAAGTGCCAGTACGGACTTGTGCTCCCACGTACCGTCAAGTATATTTTGGGAGACCCCTATAGGCTTAAATCCTTTATCCATAGGAAGCCGTGTCTGCCGCCCTATCGATTGCAATGCACTGAACACAGCGTTCGGGAAGATTGACTGTCGTACCGTAAAAATTATTCTGCAGTTTTGCGATTGGTTTGGTACTCCCTCTACCTAGATCTCCAGAGCAGTCCCTTTCGTTCCTTTTCAGACTCCTTAACGGAAAAGGTCCATCTGAGCACTTGTCACTTCAGGCTCATTAAAAATCGAAGGAGACTAGAGTCATCTTTTGTTTTTTCTCGACTCTTAAAAACTGAAAAAACAAGTTGTGTTAAAGCATATAAAAATTTATTTTAAACGGAATATTCATTACCTCTTTCCTACGTTGACCTTGGGTTGAGAAAATGGAGTCTACCAACCAAGGAATTCCCCTTGGAGGAAATCCTAGTCCCTTCTCCTCTTGGGGAGATGTTGGTGCACCCCATATGGCCACATTGTCGCTTCCAGGACTGACAATTGGTTTGCCTATATGGCTCTTCTCAACCTCTGTCATTCAGAACACCACTATTCCTGAACAATCGAATCAGCAATTAGACGAGTCCAGAGTTGCCCACCAGCCTTCTACTTCCTCTAATTCTTCTTCCCCTCCTTCCTCTTCGCTTGATGGGGTTGGTAAAGCCAAAATTCAAGTTCCTAAGGAGAAGAAGGAAAATAAGAAGAAAGAGAAGAAGAAGAAGGAGCCAAAGGCGAATGGGAGAAAACGAGTGTCGTCTAACGAAAATCCACACACTGCACCGACCAAGCCTAAATCGCCATGTGTCATTTGTAAAGGAGACCACTTTCACAGAGACTTTCCTTGCATCCCTCGGATATTAAGGGACTGGTCTCCTAGATTGCACAACCCGGTGTCATCAACCTCTGATGATCATGTTGAAAGCACACCGTCAACTAGTGAAAGTGAAGCCCCAGGACAAAAAGGAAAATATAGATTTCCTTGTAAACTGTGTGAAGACGATCATGCCATTCACCGTTGTCCCTTCTTAGACAAAGCTAAAAGAGTTTTGGATGATCGTCCGATTTCACCGTTACGACTTCCTCCTGGATATAAAAAACTCTTGCTGAGTCCATCACTAGTTGAAAATCCGGCTGGCCCGCTCAGGTGGTCGGCTGAAGCACCTATCATTGAAGATAAACCATCTGGATCCATACCAAACGAAAGTCAAAAGGTCGAGGCGGCAGTTGACCCGGTCTTGCTTCCAGAGGTTTCATCTTCAGATGATACAATCACTGAAGAGAACAAGGATGACACCGTCCAAATTCTTTTCGTAAGCACAGACTCTGACAAACATGGGGGAAATTTACCCGTTCCTTTACCGCAGGAAGGAAGTTCGTCAGAGTCGTACCCGACTGTCTATTCGGTCCCACCTCCAAGAAACCTAGTTGTCTCCTTCGACTGGAATCAACTAGGCAGACCCCGTTTACCAGCTAGCATACCATTCTGAATTATCGTTCAAATATATAGAATGGTTATGGCTGGTACCATCATAGATGAAGGGGCTTCTGTGAGTATCCTTTCCTTAACTGCTTGGAAAGCGCTTGGTTCGCCATCGCTTCTGCCTGAGATGAGAAATCTGATAGGCTTTGATAAACGAACCAGTCGACCTTTAGGGATCCTTCCCGATGTGCCCATAAAATTGAGAGGGAAAATCGTTCACCTGAACGTAATGGTAGTTCAAGGACCCCTAGATTACAATCTACTCCTTATATGAGATTATATTTATTTCATGGGAGCCATTGTCTCCTCACTCTTTAGAGTAATGTGTTTTCCGCATGAAGGAAGAGTGGTCAAGCTCATGGACCAGCTTTCATTCCCCGAATCATACAGAGCAAATATTCATATACCATCCCTGAATGGTATTTTCACGCAAGAAATGTCTCAATCTCCAGTTCGTCCTCCCAATGAGCGCGAGTAATTCGAAGGGATATGACTGAAACCCAGGGGGCATGCATCCTGGTCTGCTTCGGCAAGAAAACTTCGGGTATAGAGTAGGTTTCCGCGGGAGAATATGCCTAGTCTGTACCCCCGTCCGTGAGTGGAAGAGGGGGTTATTCTAGTACAGGATTCTCTTGTCAAAGTTATGTGAGTTGGCGAGCGCCGTCACTCACCTTTGTTTATCTCGGTAGACATCGCCGAAGAAGTGTTTTGTTTGCGCTGCGAATAGAACAATCTTTGGGTAACCTGTAAGAGGTAGGCCTCTCTCGGTAAAACAAATGTTTTGGCAGATAGAAGTAGAGGTAACCTTGAAACTCTATTTTATACCTGGGGGCATGCAAGCCTTTTGGCATGCAAGCGAAGAATGACTATTTATTTTTTAAATTTTTAGGACCTCTAACCCTTTAAACCCGTAGGATTGGTCATTTCCTAACTTTCATAAAGAAAGGATGTGGGGAAAAACTCTAAAAATTGTCGTTTTATATGAGACATTCTTATCATACGACTGGATTAATTGAGCAGTGTTACCGCAAGGTTCAAGCTCGTTAAAAAATAAACCCGCACCGAGCAAATGTTTCCACCCGCGTTTAAGCTCGTTAAAAAATGAACTATTCCCTGGTAAATAACCACCGTGAATGTAGTACTTCAGCCATTAAAGCCTTGGTCGTGTTTGCACTGTCACCTCCACTTTTACATTGGCCGATCATTCATCTCCATTTGATTGTTTACCCATTTTGAGGAACAGCTGCGAAGAGTGATTTCACTAGCCATCCTTGTGACACTGCCGTGATTGGAAAATTCCAAACCTTACCTGGAATCAGCTGCTACCCGTTATATCACTCGTTCCTCAAAAGACGAGTCTCCTTTAAGCTCTTTTCAACTGACTCGTAAAATATGAAAAGATTGTCGAGCCATTGGCCTCTCCAGCTCGTTAAAGGGACAGGAAGTGCTATCCCTCCTTTAGATTTTAATCTTTTTGGACCTGAGGGATTATTACACAAAAAGATCGAGCGCTTGTTTTGTTCGGCTCGTTAAAACTATCGAAAATTCATCCCTTCTGTATTGTTTTATACTTTTTCGGACTTAAGGGATTAGATGACGAAAAATGAATTTTGGAGTTACCTTTACGTACCTTTTCAGACTCTCTAAAAATGAAAAGGACCGAGTTATCTTTGTCGTTAAACTCGTTAAAAAAGATTAATAGCGACAAACTTGTCTTTAGACGAGAACGAGTTTCACTATCGCTAGGCTCGTTAAAACATAGCGATGGGTTTGCCCGAAGGGAAAATTATAGAACAAGCATATGTTATCCTCCTCAAGCTTGACAAAAATAAAGAGGTACTGGTCAGCAATGACTGGGGAAAAATTGGGAATAAAACTCAAAGAATCTTTATTGGTAGCAAGTCGCTCTTGAACATGACACTTCCACTCCGTGTCCGAGTCGGGTTGGGTTGTTTCATTCACCGGTCACATCGCCATGGTCATGCCATACCATCCACATTTGGGGTTAATGCTACCAATCCATCACATCAGTGTCGCCGACATGTTCAAGAGAAGTCATCCAGAGAAGTCACCTGTGTCCCACCCACTACCATACATTATACTCCATTCTTTCATGACCACCATCCTGAACCGTATATCATCAGGTCGTTTTCACCTCCATCAAAATCACTTGCTCCATTCCGTGTCATTGATGTGGGATTCATTAAGGCCCTCCTATGACGGATCACTTCTTGTCGACATCAGCTCATTATCCAAGAAGTTGGTCTAGGAACACCCCATTCAGTACTTTGAAGCTTGCATGCCTCAATGGCAAGTTTCTCACTTCTGGCGACAGGTTTACATCAATGGCCTTCGACCGAAAGATTTTGCGTGGTGTTCGATGCCAAGTCCTTTATTCACACCACGTGAATTGTACTGTAGTACCTTGAGGGTCATTATCATTATCGGTGATTCCTCTCGCGCTTGTTAACAGTTTACATCATTGACTGGTAATCAAGCGATGTCTTTCCATGTTCGACTTCAGAAAATTTCTCACATGGATCAACTTGTACTTCGAGTGAAGATCGGGCGAGATTGAAGACCCTGGATCTAGTTTCATCCATCCGGGCTGCGATATATATTCAGGAAAATAAAGACATTAAAATGTACAGCATTGCAACACAGATAATCATCCTACCAAAAGGATGATGGCTCTATCAGAATCATCAGTCTACAATCAGACGATTGTCTGTCCTATGTACATGAAAATGAATTTATAAAACTGAGCATGGGAATGCCCGCCTCAGCTAGATCATGAAAAACAGTATAAAGATAATGTATTGTATTGTATCTTATTACAGGTCTCCTCCCAGCATTGAAAGAACTTCGGATCCTCATAATAAAGCATTTCACCCGATTAACGGCCTCATACTTTAGGGGGCAACTGTTATAGACATTTTTGTGCCTTGCAGCTCCAAGCATGAAATGTCTATAAACCAAGGGCTCCTAAGTCCCTAAAAGTGTTTTTCTAACCCCTAAAGGAACAAGGTCAACAAATTACAGCTTCTCCCAAAAGTTCTCCACCAGAAACTACTCAGAATAAGTCAAAACAGGATCATTTCAGCTACTCCACTGGCTAGCTGCGTTGCATAGCACCTAAACACACTAGCTAGGTGCGTTGCAACGCACCTAAATGCACTATGAGGGTGCGTTGAGTGGGAAATGACAAATGGCAGTGCCATTCTGCGAGGTGGAAAGACAATGGAAGCTTCCAGAATCTTCTCCTATGACACTTGCCTCACTGAATTCGACCAAGGATGAGTAAGAGGCTTTCAGTCTCCAAGTGGAAGCAAGAACTGACAGAGAGAAGACACTAATCAAATCACAAGCTGACTCATCCTCCTTGCATACATCTATATATGGATCCCTCATCCCAGAGATCCAGAGGCTGGAATTTTGCACATTGTAAGGAATTGTTGTTGGTTTTGAGATAGATATCAGAGTATTGGGTGATTTATGCTTTGTTGGAGGTGAAGAGGGGCTTCTTTGCTGGGAGGTTGATGCTGGGTCAGGAATCATCGGTTGTATCTCCTCCTGGATCTTCTTGTATATCAATAAAAACTATTTGAGTTTTTCCTCCATGCTTTTGTATCATTGATGCTTGTTACATTTGTATGGTTAGCTTAAATCTGATCCTAAGCTATTTATGAATATAGATCCATGTCTTTGTATAGTTTTCTTCTTCTGTGATCTTACAGGTACTTGGTGAAGCTGGGCAAGTAAGGGAGCAAGTAGCTGGAAGCTGTCAAAGAAGAGAGGGATTGGATCAAAGGATTAGCGCAAGACATAGGTCGGTTCTTTCTATCCCCCTCTATCTTTAATTCATAAAGGAAATACAAAAGTAGTTTTTCTCTTTTTGTTTCTAAGGCAGCTGTCACACCTTAGTGGGATAGAGCAGTTCTAAATAGACACTTTTCCCGGTAACAAAGTGAGGTAGGGCTGAAGGGCTTATGTTCTTCATTTTGGTGTCCCCATTGGTCTCTCGAATGGGAAAGGTACCCTCTACTCTTTCTCCATTCCCCCTAGCATTTCTGTTTTCAGCCATTGTCTCAGGAGGGGTGTCTTCTTCTTCTTCTTCCCCTATAGGTTTTTCAAATATCTCTAGTTGTTCACCTAAAGGTTCTTCTTCATCACTGCCACTGAAGAGGAGAGAAGGGTGGTTATGTGATGTAGTGGGGGTGTCAGGCAAGAATTTTCCTGAATTATCTATGTTCCTACAAGGCATGAAAGAAAATATTTTTGGTTGGTTTTTGTTTTTTTTCACTGCTTGTACCTGCAAAACTGAAATTGATTGAACAACAAAATTGCAACTAACTGAAATGAAATTGCAGAACTGAAAAGGAAAGCAAATGAAATGCAGAACTGAAAGCAAGGAAATGACTAATCTACTTTTGCTGAAATGAAGTTGTGGAAATGAAATTGTAGAACTGAAAAGGAAAGCAAATGAAATGCAGAACTGAAAGCAAGGAAATGACTACTCTACTTTTGCTGAAATAAACTACTTAGCGAAATGTTGCGATAGAGAAATAGAAGAAATCAGTAATCACAAAATACTCTGACGCTTCCCCGGAAATGGCACCAAAAAGTGGTGAGCACCAGTATTGCAGCAATCATGCTGCAACTTCTGGGCTTCCTACTTTACTTTTATCAACCCGGTAGTTTGTAACAAACTTGGAAGCGACGGTGTTGTATGCACAAGTACTAGTTCTTACTGCAGGTTGTCACTTGGTCAGCTGGCGCAAGATCACTAGGAGCTTAAACCAACTTCTATGGATTCTAGAAGAAGATCTATATGTGATGAAAGAAAGGAAAGCTTACTCTACAGAGGCTACTCTACTTGCAGAAAGGAAAAGAAGACTGAAATGTAAAGTCAACCTAGCAAACCCTACTTAACCAACTAATCCTACTTTTGCAGAAAGAGAGATGAAAAACCATGAAATGAATGTCATTACCTACTCAGGCAGTAAACAACATCTACTCAAGCTATTTCTATAAGTAAATGAGCAAAAAATATATTTTTGGATTTTTACGTATTTTTTATGTGAAATTGTCATGCATGTAATTTATTTGATTGTGAATGTGGCATTGGTTAGGTGGCAGTAGAGGGTGACTTTGAGATTTGTAGAGGTGTAGTATGGTGTGGATGGGTCCTAGGAGGGCTCAAGTGGCCTTCTGGAGGGTTTTCCAGCAATCGGACTTCAAAAAGAAGCCTACAAGAAAATCTACAAGAGGCTGCAAGGGATCTACAGGAGGTCTACAGGAGGATGCTAAGAGCAGTTTTGGAGGTTTTGAAGGTAGGAAAGCGGTTGGAAAGAGTAGTTAAAGGCTAGGATGATGTGTTAAGGTGTCTAGGGTCCAACAAGAATGACTATGAGAGATAAAGATGGTTGGATTTGTTCAAGGAAAGAGAGGAAAGTCTATGGAAAAGTGCAGAAAACTAGGGCAGATTTGAAATGAACTTTGGGCGACCTGTGGGGCATAGATCAAAGAGAGACTGTGATGGCTGATTAGGTGACTTGCTATGATAAGAGATTGTTGCAAGAGAACTGAAAATAAAACAATGAGATTAAGCAAGCAAGGAAACTAAGTACATCAAAAACAGAATTTTGCATCAAGCTAATCTAGATTATGAGCTATGGAAAGAAATGCTGAAAAATGCCATAATGAGAGAAAGCATGGAAGGAAACTTATTGCAAGATAGAAATGAGCATGGTGAAATAGATCTAAAGCAAAGCATTAACCTTCTAACAAACTGCAACACTAGAAATCCTATGGAGAAGGAAAATCTGTGTTTTTGTGGTAGCAAGAGGGTCTTGGCCTCAGTTCATGGTCCCAAAGGGAGGAAATGAGGCCAAGGCTCTATTTATTTCCTTTTATGTCTTCTTCCTATCATTATTCAACCTGCTATGGAAAACTCAAATGGAAACAACCTTCTAAACTACCAAAAGCAACCTATTCTTAACCAAGAAACAAATTCATCTAACAGCGACAAATTCATAAACTGAAACAAAGCATAGAAATACAAACAAGAGGAGCTTGGATACTTGGATTGGGCCCTAACCCAAGAGCTGCAGCCCTCTGAGGTAACTCAATGCTAGCTCGAAAATGACTTCATCTTTATTATCAAAATAATAATACAATTACATGAAATTGTCAACAAAAGTAAGCTCGAAGTTGAGCAGAGCAAAGCTGCAACAAAAATTCGAAAATTTGACTAACTTCCTAATGAGGCCCCAGGCCTCTCTAAATATACAACTGAAGCTCCCAATAGCTTCCTTAAAACCAAGAAGGCTTGGCACCCAAAACTTGAGTTAAACAGAAGTTATCCTCCACTTGCTCTGCTGCCTCCTGGTGCATTGATGTGGTTGTTTGTGCTCTGAGTTGCATGATGGAGAATTCGAAGTGGGGAATCATAAATGAGGGGGATACCCTCCTATAAATCCTCTCCCTTGTCTATTTCGAATTATTGCTGCCAATTGTCCATTAAATCGTTGACTTTATCTCCAAAATTGAACAAAATTCTGCATTAAACACATATTAAACTCCATGGCATAATGACCAACCCAACTCACTCCATAAGCACAAATATAATCAAAAAACATGCAATAATCTAATGAGAACGATCAATTAAACTATGTTAGGAGGCAAAATGAGCCCATATAATTACCCATTTATGGGGCTCATCATCACTTCCCTACTAAAAGTGTTGCTCATCCTCTAAGCAACTTAATCCATCTCCTCATCTTTGATGGCCCTGATGGCCTCCCTGACATCCCATGCTTCTGATGTGAGGTCCTCTTCTTTGTCATGGAATCCTACCTTTTTGTCCACCTCTTCCCACTGTTGTTGCTCTTCTTCCTCTTTTCTGCCTTCTAGAATGCCTAGAAGCAGTGGGAGACTCAATTTGAGGCCAATCCAATTGACGTTAAAAGTTTTCATAGAGTGCTTGTACAGTTGTTATAGACATTTTTGGGCACTACAACCCCAAGCATGAAATGTCCATAAACCAAGGGCTCCTAAGTCCCTAAAAGTGTTGTTCTAACCCCTAAAGGAACAAGGTCAACTAATTACATCTTCTCCCAGAAGTTCTCCATGAAAAACTGCTCAGAATTGGTCAAAACAGGATCATTTCAGCTGCTCCACAGGCCAAGTGCATTGCATCTCACCTAAATACACTATGTGGGTGCGTTGCATTTCAAAAATCCCTTCTATTGGGTGCGATGGGCGAGAAATGACAAATGGCAGTGTCATTCCGCGAGGTGTAGAGGCAATGGAAGCTTCCAGAAACTTCTCCTGTGACACTTGCCTCTCTGAAATCGACCAAGGATGAGTAAGAGATCATCAATCTCCAAGTGGAAGCAAGAACTATCAGAGGGAAGACACTAATCAAATCACAAGCTGACTCATCTCCCTTACAGATATCTATATATAGATCCCTCATCCCAGAGATCCAGAGGCTGGAATTTTGCATATTGTAAGGAATTGTTGTTGGTTTCTTGAGACAAACATCAGATTGTTGGTTGATCTAAGCTTTGTATGAGGTGAAGAGGGGCTTCCTTGCTGAGAGGTTGATGCTGGGTCAGAACAACTGGTTGTAACTCCTCTTGGCTCTTGTTACACAAAAATATCGTCACCATGATTATTTGCAGTCAGTATGGGTCTATCATCACTTGTATTGTCCTCCTAAGCAAGTCTAAGACCTCAGCTCTTCAAATCAAGCTTTGGAAATGAGAGAAAGACATTAAAAATCAATGTAACTCTGGTTCCGCACTTTTTCTCATGGTCACCTGCGGTCTCGCACCTTCTGTGTACAAAAGCTGCGGACCTGCCCGCTTTGTCCCTAACGGTGTAGGTGCGGACCCCTGTGAAAGTCAAAAGGCGCAAGTTTTATCTTAAAAAACTCACTTTGGGTTAATTCTAGAGTTTTCTAGAAGGAATTTTGACGTGGATTGTTCGCTCTGAGGTGGTTCATGCATCCCAAAAGAGAAGGAGCTAATCCCTTGATGAGAGGAGCTATCCCTTTGAAGGAGGGCTTTATCCCTTTGAAGGAGGACCTAGTAACCTCCCTCCATTGCACTATAAATACAGGCATTGGGCTGGTTGCTGAGGAGGTTAGAAGCTAAACATTTTTGAGGGTAAATGCTGGTGAAATCAAGACTTCCTAGTTAAGCCTAAAAGGAGATATCACATACCTTTTTGGTTTCATTGGGGAGTGAGTGAAACTTGTCAAAGTAGAGGAGACTTCTTGCTGGACCCTGGGAGGAGCTTGTACAGCGTCAAGGCAAAGGTTGTAAAGTTCTTCTTCTTTTGAATTAATACAATCAAACTCATTTTTCTCAACAAGTATCTCATGTTATTTGTTTCATGGACTCCTTGACTTTCATGTTAAATATGTTTTATGCAATTGGATTTTCAGGTGCTATTTAATTTGTTTGCCTTGTTTGTGTTTGCAGATTCGCAAAAAGGAGCTCATTTGGATCAAAGGAGCAAGGGCATCCACAAGCTTGCGTTGGACCTAAGGTAGGCCCTAAAAACACTTTTTTGCCATTGTTTATCAAAGCATATTTAGAGAAAGATAGAGTCTGGTTGGTTTGCTTGTCATTAGGTCTTCTTTAGATTCTAGGAAGGTCTATCTTGTCCGCAAGATCGACTTATTCCATGTGACAGCTCTTTCTTGTTTATCAATAAAAGCTATTCAAGTTTTCCTCCATACTCTTGTGTCATTTATGTTTGATGCATTTGTATGGTCAATTTACATCTAATCCTAGATTGTTTATGATTATAGATCCATGTTCTTGTATAGTGCTATGCTATTGTGATCTTACAGGTACTCTGTGAAGCTGGGCGTGCAAGGGAACAAGTAGCGAAAGACTATCAAGGAAGAGAGGAATCGAACCAGGAGATTAGCGCAAGACAGAGGTTGGTCTTCTTTGTTCCTCTCTATCTATACTTCATAAAGGAAAAACGAAAGTAGCTTTACTTTGTTTGTTTCTAAGGCAGCTATCACACCTTAGTGGGATAAGCAGTTCTGAGTAGACACTTTTCCCTATAACAAAATGGCGACTCCGCTGGGGACGAATTAGTTTGTTTGTTTATCTTCCTTGTTGTCTATTTCATAAACTTACAGACGGAGTCTGAAGTCGTGCCAGGTAGCTTTCGAACTGCATTTGCTATGCAAATGCAAAGTAGATAAATGTCACTTCAGTCAATCTCTGGGATCTGTTTAGGATTTAAACAACTGATTCACAAACTCTATGATTTCCCCTTGTGGTAGCTCTTAGATCCTCCTTAGATCTACCCCTGATTGTTGCATTACTGATTACCATTTGCTCAGCCAAAACCCATGAACTGAACTGCAAAGTGTGACCCGAAACCCAAGCAAAGTCTCGTTTCTGGCCCAGCGCAGGTACTGCTCTGAGAATCTGAAATTCAGCGCACTTCTCGAGTGTAGTAGGTGCGCTGCATTTCAAATTCCCTGTGTTACAGGTGCGCTGATCAGACTAGGCATTGTTCAATTTTGGTTTCTGTGATTCATTCTTTCCAGTTCTATTCATGAATTTTGCTGCCAATGATCAATATATCTCTGTTTGAAACCCCTTTTCCTTGTTGTTATTCTGCCTCCTTTGTACAAAAGAACTGCAAATGTTTTTGTGTGTTTGTTGAGTCATTTTCAGTTCTCCTTTGCAAAAAGTAACATAATCGCATTGTCGTCCTTTGATTAGAAAGTGTCGCAAGTGTCAATTTCAATCATAGGAAAGAGTTTGATTGCTGTTGATAGTCGGTTATCTTGTTACTATTGTTTTTGGTCTGAATTTGTAATTTTTCTAGTGTCGAAAACAAGTATTCATTTCCAAATCGTAAGGTGTTGTGATTGCCTCCATTTTTGATTTCGAAAAGAAACTTGTTGATAACTGTCGCTTGAAAAGTAATTCAGATTTGTGCATCAACTTTCTTTTTATCATTCATATACTAAGAAAGTCGAAAACAAATACATGCATGTGCATTTGCATTTAGACAGTCTGATTGGTTTGATTTAGGAAAGTGCATTTAGAGTGTGCTCTTTGCTCTTTGTGAAAGGATTCTGTCTTTCTTTCCTTAGTAGCTAGGATTTTCATTGCACAAAGAAGATAAAAAGATTGTTTATCATCTTAGATTGCATTTTAGGAATTACATCTACATCTCACGGTGAACCTGAAAGGAAAACTTCATAAACAAGATCAACTATAAAATAAATTCAATGAATCTAACAACGCTTTGGAACCTAACACACAACATTTAGAAGCCTAGGCTAGAGACGTATTCCGGCGTCGTAAAGCCTGGTAACTGTTGTTCTCACTGATGGTTGGGTGATTCCTCCACTTTGAGACGATAAGTGCCAGTACGGACTTGTGCTCCCACGTACCGTCGAGTATATTTTGGGAGACCACAATAAGCTTAATCCTTTATATATAGGAAGCCATGGCTGCCACCCTATCGATCGCAATGCACTGAACACAGCATTCGGGAAGATTGACTGCCGTACCATAAAATGTATTCTGCAGTTTTGTGATTGGTTTGGTAATCCCTCTACCTAGATTTCCAGAGCAGTCCCTTTCGTTCCTTTTCAGACTCTTTAACGGAAAAGGTCCATCTAAGCACTTGTCACTTCAGGCTCATTAAAAATCGAAGGCGACTAGAGTCATCTTTTGTTTTTTCTCGACTCTTAAAAATTGAAAAAGCAAGTTGTGTCAAAGCGTCTAAAATTCATCTAATTCGGAAACATACTTCCCCTTTATTTTTAGTTGATCGAGTAATCCGCAATCATGGGAGAAAGTCAATTGAAACCCCGTCGTTCACGGAGGCTTACGAGTCAACCGTCTTTGTCTCCGGAATTGAAGCTAGTACAGACAAAGCAAACTTGTTTAACCAGTTCCAAATCTCCTGTTAAAGTTAGAACAAGTGTTCCAACAACATCAGAGATTCGGGTTACTCCAAAAATTTCTGGTATCCCTGCCTTTACAGAAGAAGTTCAGCAGCCACAGAAGGACAGTGGTACTGATCCTAGTCTGAGGGTAAACACTTGTATCACTGAACCAGTTCCATCTACAACCGGTTCGAAGAGTGTTGCTCCCCAAACATCTGTCGCTGCAGATTCCATACCTTCTTCGGCACCAAAAATATTCTACGGACCTGACAGTCTACCCCTTCCACCTGGTCTGATTGCTATAGAAGAGATTGTGGAAGATCCTCCATCTAGTACTCCATCACAATTTGGAGTCGGGATCACTCTGTATCCTTCTTCATCAGAAGTTAGTCTACTGCCAGCGGAAGCTCCTGTAGAATCGCTAGGTAATCTTTTGGATAGACTAGAAATGTCTGAACAACCGTCAACATCTAGGACTGTGTCGTCTGACACAGCGACGACAGAACTCCCTGTTATCACTCCAACAATGTTCGTCGGTATACCATCTATCCCAACTAGCTCTCAATCTCTAGAAGGAGCCCACTCAGGGGCCATTTTGACGGTATGTTATGTTCCTATTTGTTCATCCGGAATAATATCTGGAAACTCTTATGTTGAGTCTCAACAAATTGATCCATTTGGAGGTCAATTTGGGCAGTCCGGCCCTCAAGGGCAAACCATTCCCTTAAGTACCAGATTACCACTATATGGGGGGCAGTATGCCCTTTCATTATCCCCTCCGGGAGGACAGCCATACGGGAGTTCACAACAAAATTCGGGTTATGTTGGAATTAATTCAAGCGGTTGGGTACCGATACTACCTCAACAACCAAGAGTTGTATATTCGATGCAACAATGCTTACCTATGTCAAGTATACCAACTACGCCAACTATTGTGACGGTGTCGCAAGTTCAAGCACTGCCTGTGTATGCCAACCTCAGGTTTCTCAGGTTGTAATGCAACAGCCCCTTGACCCTGCAACTCAACCACAATTGCTGACTGGTGGAATGACACAGGTTCAAACGGGTACAATTGCCCCTCATCTTGGTCAAACAGTTAGTATCGAGCAATAGCACATGGCTTCACAACCATGGCTAGTACAATACCAACAACCATAGTTCCAACAAGTATACCAAGGTTCTGAACAACAAATCTTTGCGAATAGTGGGCAACCGTATATTCAAAACGGTCAAAATCAACCATTTTACAATGGTCATGCCCACCAACCTTACCAAAGTTACCAGCATCAAATGCATTATGCCGGTATGCAAAGACCAACTGCTTAGGCGATCCCATCTTATCCTGGGTATGCTTCACCTAACCTGAATCAATAGTTACCCTTCGTGGCAACTTTAGAGTTACCTGATTTAAATCGGTTAACAAACGATCAAATCGCTTACGCCCCTTAGTGGCTAGCGATTCCACATAAACTTCCATCAGATATTCCTAAATTTAATGGAAATTCGGGTGAAGATCCGTCGAATCATGTGATGACCTTTCATATGTGGTGTTCATCAAACACTCTAAACGATGATTCGATTAGGCTTTGCTTTTTTCAAAGGATATTGACTGGTCCGATAGCAAAATGGTATATCGAATTTCCTAGGGCTTCATTCGACAACTTTAGTACCCTAGCCACAACCTTTTTAACCCATTTTCAATTATCGATAAGGTAAGAAACGGGAACGGAACTTCTTACCAATTTCAAACAAACAACGGCCACTCACATATCTGATCATATACATGAGTGGCGACGTCGTCGTAGAATGGTAAAAATGTATGTTCCTGATCAGCTTTTAGCTGAATGGTTTATTAATTCATTATTTCCTTCCATCACGGAAGATGTGGAAAAAGGGGGAGTCGTCACCGAAGAGCAAGTTATCGCTCGTGCACAATATTTAGACTTGATTTACACTCAGTCTGGCACGCTCTACGATAAAATACCTGACGCTCCTAGACCGGAATTCTCTGTCCCTGCTCCTCCTAAATCAAACAATGACTCTCATGTCGGCAATGGTGTGATTGGCACAACAAACACAAGATCGACAAAGGCTACATCTAAAAAGGCCCGTAAGATTTCTAGTCAAAATGCAAATGAGGAACTTCTTGCCTCGGAAGTAAATGCCATGTCGACCAACAAGGGAAAACAACTGAAGCAACCAGGGGGCAAGAAGAAAAAGAAAGGGAGAAAAAAGAAGCAGGATGAGTCATCTCCTAAAAAACCTTTTGCAAACCCTTCTGGGCAAAGGAAACCCCCTGCAAGGTGTCACATATGCGATGAGGATCATCGGACGAGAGATTGTCCACATAAATCTGAAGTTAAGAAACTCTTTAAGAGTTCAAAAACCTCAGCAGTGTTGACTGATCCGTTTCCAAACCTGGAAACCAAACTGGTTGCTAATCAAAATGCTTCCCGATCCCAAGTGCTTATGTTGTCTATCTCAGAGCAGCAAAACGATGCTTTGACAAGGAATAAAGATTACGGGAATCCACAGCTGTCGAATAACAAGGCTAATGAACAACCTAGTAGTTCGACAACAACTTTGACCGAAGTTGTGCCACCCATCATTCCTGAGCCAATGATAAATCCGCCAAAGGGAGTAGTACACAAATAGACATTTAATCCTCGTGCCAAAGTAGCACATAATTATAATATAGTAGAGGACCCAGCCCAATCGCTATCCATTATGTCAACACTTGAGGTACCGCAAAATTGCCCCTCCCAAAAACAGGCCCTATTATCAGTAATAGGTGGGATTGACCCAATGGATTCCAATCTTCTATCCTTTAATCATAAAGGATATGACCCTGAGTTACCAGCTCAACTAGCTTTCCTTATTCAAGTGAAAGCCCTCAACAAAATTGTTCATCGAACAATTATTGATGAGGGGGCATCTACATGTATTATGTCGATGAGTTGCTGGAAAAATTTAGGCTCACCACCCTTGTCGCGATCATCAACGATGTTAAAAGCATTTGATGGACGATCATACACTCCATATGGGATTTTAAGTAACTTGCAAATTGAACTGGGGGGAAAAACAGTAGAAATTTATGTTGAAGTAATCGACGGAAACCTCGATTACAACATCCTACTGGGAAGGCCCTGGATATATGCCATGGCCGCAGTTGTGTCGACCTACTTCAGGAAGATTGCATTTCCCTTTCAAGGAGGAATTACAATCGTCGACCAAAAAACATTTCTCCCCAACAGTTCACAAGTTACGGGAAGCATTCCAATGATCCATGGAAGCGATCATTCGCTTCAAAATATCAGAGTAGGTCTCTTAAAAGACCCTGCCTTAATGGGTACTTTTTCCCTACCGCCTCCGAGTAATTTGGTGGAAGTGGCCACAGTAGGAACCCGCAATATGAAATCTTCGATATCTAATGGATTCAGAAGATTCCTAAACATTTTGTCAGCATGGATCATTGCCATTTTAGAAATATTGTAGTAATCAATTTTCTTGGCCTGGGGGGCAAACCCAAATCAATGCTCATCGAGTGTTTGGATAGATAGGTCTAAGGAATATGGTACCTCTTCAGATCCTTGGTCACATGTACATTCTACAGACAAAGGAATCATTCAGTCAATGATGTTAGGAGAGGCACCATGGGAAGATTACCACCATCATTCCCATCTCCCAGATTACAACGAAGATTATTCCAATGACCTTAATCATCCTTCAGTTCTTGATTTTCTATCAAATACTGTAAATATGGTGTATTTCGAGGATGGTTCTTATCTCGTGTCGACCTCGTTAAAAAATGAAACAAAGAGTCGTGAGGATAGTTCTTTTACTGTGTCAACCTCATTAAAAAATGAAACAAATCCCCTTTCCAAATCTCAATGGTAAACCTTCATTCCAACCACCGAGTTGAATGTAATGAAGCTTGGGGGGCATGTACCTCGATTTGCGATATTATGCTGGGTGCATGCAAACTTATCACGAGCAGTGTTACTACAGGGTTCAAGCTCGTTAAAAAATAAACCCGCCACGAGCAGTGTTACTACAGGGTTCAAGCTTGTTAAAAAATAAACCCGCATCGAGCAATTTTAGCGCGGACTTCATGCTCGTTAAAAAATAAACATAAGCAATGAGCACATGTTCCTCCAGAGTTTAAGCTCATTAAAAAATGAACCAATTTCCGGTAAATAACCATCGTGAATGTAATACTTCAGCCTTTAAAGCCTTGGTCGTGTTTGCACCATCACCTCCACTCTGTATTGGCCGATCATTCACCTCCATTTGATTGTTTACCCATTTTGAGGAACAGCTGGGAAGAGTGATCATGTTAGCCATCCTTGTAACATTGCCGTGATTGGAAAATTCCAAACCTTACCTGGAATCAGCTGCTACCCATTTTATCACTCGTTCCTCAAAAGATGAGTCTCCTTTAAGCTCTTTTCAACTGACTCGTAAAATATGAAAATATTGCCGAGCCATTGGAATCTCCAGCTCGTTAAAGGGACCAGAAGTGCTATCTCTCCTCTAAATTTTAATCTTTTTGGACCTGAGGGATTATTACACAAAAAGATCGAGTGCTTGTTTTGTTCGGCTCGTTAAAAGGATCGAAAATTCATCCCTTTTGTATTGTTTTATACTTTTTCGGACTTAAGGGATTAGATGACCAAAAAGGAATTTTGGAGTTTCCTTTACGTTCCCTTTCAGACTCTCTAAAATTGAAAAGGACCAAGTTATCTTTGTCGTTAAACTCGTTAAAATTTTAATAGCGACAAACTTGTCTATAGACGAGAACGAGTTTCAATATCGCTAGGCTCGTTAAAACATAGCGATGGGTTTTCCCGAAGGGAAAATTATAGAACAAGCATATGTTATCCTCCTCAAGCTTGATAAAAATAAAGAGGTACTGGTCAGCAATGACTGGGGAAAAAATGGGAAGAAAACTTGAAGAAACTTTGTTGGTAGCAAGTCGCTCTTGAACATGACACTTTCACTTTGCATCCAAGTCGGGTTGGGTTGTTTCATTCACCGGTCACATCACCATGGTCCCATCATACCATCCACATTTGGGGTTAATGCCACCAATCCATCACGTCAGTGTCGCCGATATGTTCAAGAGAATTCATTCAGAGAATTCACCTGTGTCTCACCCACTACAATACATTTATACTCCATTCTTTCATGACCGCCACCCTGAACCTTATATCACCAGATCATTTTCACCTCCATCAAAATCATTTGCTCCGTTATGTGTCATTGATGTGGGATTCATTAAGGCCCTCCTGTGATGGATCGCTTCTTGTCGACATCAGCTCATTATCCAAGAAGTTGATCTAGGAACACCCCATTCAGTACTTTGAAGCTTGCATGCCTCCATGGCAAGTTTCTCACTTCCGGCGACAGGTTTACATCAATGACCTTCGACCGAAAGATTTTGTGTGGTGTTCGACGCCAAGTCCATTATTCACACCACGTGAATTGTATTGCAGTACCTTGAGGGTCATTATCATTATCGGTGATTCCTCTCGCGCTTGTTAATAGCTTATATCATTGGCTGGTAATCAAGCGATGTCTTTCCATGTTCGACTCCAGAACATCTCTCACATGGATAGATTTGTACTTCGAATGAAGATTGAACGAGATTGAAGACCCCGGATCTAGTTTCATCCATCCGGGCTGCGATATATATTCAGGGAAATAAAGACATCAAATGTACATCATTGCTGCACAGATAATCATCCAATCAAAGGGATGATGGCTCTATCTGAATCATCAGCCTACACTTAGACGATTGCCTGTCCTATGTACATGAAAATGAATTTATAAATTTGAGCATGGGAATGCCCACCTCAGCTAGATCATGAAAATATTATGAAGATAATGTATTGTATTGTATCTTATTATAGGTCTCCTCCCATCTTGAAAGAACTTTGGATCCTCATAATAAAGCATTTCACCCAACATCAAAAGATTAAGGACCTCATGCTTTAGGGGGCAACTTTTATAGGCATTTTTGGGCACTATAACCCCAAGCATGAAATGTCCATAAACCAAGGGCTCCTAAGTCCCTAAAAGTGTTGTTCTAACCCCTAAAGGAACAAGGTCAACTGATTACGGCTTCTCCCAGAAGTTCTCCATGAAAAACTGCTCAGAATTGGTCAAAACAGGATCATTTCAGCTGCACCACAGGCCAAGTGCGTTGCATCTCACCTAAATACACTGTGTGGGTGCGTTGCATTTAAAAAATCCCTTCTATGGGGTGCAATGAGCGAGAAATGACAAATGGCAGTGTCATTCCGCAAGGTGGAGAGGCAATGGAAGCTTCCAGAAACTTCTCCTGTGACACTTGCATCTCTGAATTCGACCAAGGATGAGTAAGAGATCATCAATCTCCAAGTGGAAGCAAGAACTATCAAAGGGAAGACACTAATCAAATCACAAGCTGACTCATCTCCCTTACAGATATCTATATATGGATCCCTCATCCCAGAGATCCAGAGGCTAGAATTTTGCATATTGTAAGGAATTTCTGTTGGTTTCTTGAGACAAACATCAGATTGTTGGTTGATCTAAGCTTTGTATGAGGTGAAGAGGGGCTTCCTTGCTGAGAGGTTGATGTTGGGTCAGAACAACTAGTTGTAACTCCTCTTGGCTCTTTCTTGTTTATCAATAAAAGCTATTCAAGTTTTCCTCCATACTCTTGTGTCATTTATGTTTGCTGCATTTGTATGGTCAATTTACATCTGATCCTAGATTGTTTATGATTATAGATCCATGTTCTTGTATAGTGTTATGCTACTGTGATCTTACAGGTACTCTGTGAAGCTGGGCGTGCAAGGGAACAAGTAGCGAAAGACTATCAAGGAAGAGAGGAATCGAACCAGGAGATTAGCGCAAGACAGAGGTTGGTCTTCTTTGTTCCTCTCTATCTATACTTCATAAAGGAAAAACGAAAGTAGCTTTACTTTGTTTGTTTCTAAGGAAACTATCACACCTTAGTGGGATAAGCAGTTCTGAGTAGACACTTTTCCCTGTAACAATAGTGGCACTCTCCTTAATGCTTCTTTCATCCTTGTTAGGGAGTGATACTCCCTGATCTACAAACTGTGTGGTAGTGTGTTCCACCTCCTCATACAAGCATGAATACATTCATCCCCAAGTAATATTTCCATATCCTCAAAATGTGCAATGGCCTGAACCTGATCATTGATATACTTAGGGGCAATTTGGGGATTATTTGCAAGCATCTCGTGTGTGCTGATGAGAGCCATGGGGTCTAATGGCTCAACTCTGATCATCAAGGGCTCATTCTACTCCTTTATCATCAACTTCCTTATCTTTGATGCCCTTAATTCCTCATGATTCATCCATGATGCCATGGCCATTAGTTGTAGGTCCCTAAGCCTAGCATTGGGGTCCCACATGTTCATATCGATGAGGGCCATGTTATGCAAATAGAACTCTGCTATTTTTGCCTTATCTTCTACTGAACTTTGGTCACATAGGTCCATAAACTGTCTATAATCTTGGAAAGGCATTATGCCTCTCTGTGCCAAATTCTTTATCTGAAACTTCAGCCATTGGTCCTTGAGGTATAATCCATATGATTTTGCTAGTGTTCTACACTGCAGTGCCTCCATAGACCAGCTGGCCATGCATGCTAGTTGTGTCTCCCTCTCTCACAGTTGTCTTCTAAGTAATGCATTTTTTGTTTCCAAGTGTGTTCTTATAGTTGCCTCTCTATGTCTTACAGCACTTAACTCCCTGCCCATTTCTATAAGCTTGTTCTCCATGTGGCCAATATCCTCTACCCCCTTACATTTCGCAATTTGCATCCATTTGTGGCTCCTTATTCTTTCTTTCTCCAACTCAAAAAAAAAGTGGGAATGAAAATTTTTGTGGAATGATTCTTCCCCCCTCAAGAAGATTGTAATAAGAGCCCAAACTAGGCTGAGGGCCAGGTTCTTGTGGCTCTATAGTTTCCTCCTTCCCCTTTGGTTGTTCTTCTACCCTTTTCTCAAGTTTTTCGGTCTCCTGTAGCTTTGTCAGGCTCTCCTGTAGAACTATCTGTACGTCTTGTAGAACTGTTTTTGAGTCCTATAGTTGCACTCTTTCCTTCCAGGTGGAAGATCTAGGAGTTCCTATTTCATATGTGATGGGGATTTTAGAGGGAGATTCTTCCCCTTTGACAGTAGGTGAATCTTCCATTATAACGGGCACTGTTGAAGATGGTTGTGGTTTTCCTATTTTTATCCTTGTGCTTTTCCGAGCCTTGAAATACATTGATGTCTTTCTCTTCCTCTTTTTTTTTGGTTTAATTGGGGTGCTGAGGGCAGTTGCTGCCTCTCTTTCTAGGGTCTCAGGAGATACTTCTGTCTTTTTCTCTGTCTCTTCTGGTTTTTTTTCGTTTTGTTCAGTTTTGGTTTCTTCCTCCTTTGTTTTGGTTTCCTCCTTTTCTACTTTGGTTTCCTCCTTCTCTATTTTGGTTTCCTCCTTCTCCCCTTATTGTTCCTCAGTTTCCTCCCCTTCTCCCCCTTGCTACTCTTCCTCCTCACTATCAGAAGGACTGAGATCATACGTGAGGACCTTTATATCATCTTCTTCTGTCATGTTTCTGAAGATTTCCCATGTTATGGGGATTGTGAAAGTATGGAGGCTTCTTCTGCTAAAAATTTAATTAACCCATCATGAGCCAACTGATCTAGACCTCCTACCTTCAACTTAATGCTGGATTCTATGAGGGACTGCAGTAGAAAATAGGGGATGCTGAGTTTCTAGGGTGTTGGAGTGTCCATGCCATATCTCAGCTCATGGAGAAGTCTAAAATAATAGCCATAAACTATGTTATAACTCCCTTCACAGGAAATATATTTGATAATTTGGTAACCTACCTCATCCCAAGGGTAAGGTATGCTAGTCCTTCTAATGTTATTTTTGTCTTCTACAGGATGTTCATTGGGTTGGAAGAAGTTTTTCTTGGTAGATTGTCCAATTGGCTTTTCATCTTTGCTCCAAGGTAATCCAAAAGGAAGGGTGGTAACCCTACTGATAAATTCTGGGGTGATTTCCATGGAGAGACCTCTAAAAGTAACGGTGGCATGGGTCCTTGAGTGATGGACTAAAGAAAGGCAAACTCCTGAGCCACTTCTTCATCAAACCCCCAGAATTTCTCAAAAAATGGAATCCAATTGGCTCTGGTGAAAATGGCTACTACTTCGGGATGTTCATGGCGCTTGGCTGAATTTGTGGGCTCCTTCCTCATGAATCCCCCTGTCATTGTAATTATACCCCCTTTTGAACACCCAAGGTAGAGATGGAGACAATAATTTTGAAGAAACAGGAAAATAGAGAAAAACTGTGTTTTTTTTAAGAAAACGGGCAGTAAATTTTTATGGAATTCCTCTTCTCCTATGGACTCAATTCCTCCTTAAAATTATATCATTCCTTGCACATATTGATAATCAAGGTGGGTATGCACAGAACCTACCTCTTCAGGCCAGAAATCGAGCAAAAATCTCGTGTTTTCTCCTTAAAAATTGCTTACTGCCCCTCCTGTAGAACTGGTTGTAGGTGCTCCTGTAGAACCTGTTACTGCTCCTGTAGAACACCGATAGCAGGAGGATGGATGAAAGCGATGGAGAATGATGGTTTTGAGGCTATGGTGGTGACAGAGAGATTGTTGCAGCTAAGTGGACAAGGATGGAATGAAAGAAAAGGTGGTGAAGGAGTTTCGAGGAGGAATACTTATTTCTTCTTTTAGATATTTCATGTGATGGGGTGAGCTGGAAAAAATGTACGTTGCCATATTTGGACTGTTGTTCCCCACTACCTTGTCATCATGGCTCTTTCCTGCAATCACTTCCCATCATTACATCGAAGTTTTCATACCCTCCACTACCTATCCTTTAGATTTTTCTGTGAGTTGACTAGGCACACGTGTGGTGGCATCTCCGGATGAGCGCAGTCAACAGGATTAGGTTGGCCAGTTAACTGGCCACCTTTTCTCGTCCAAACCTAACCATCTCATTCACTTATGCATACTTTTCATTTACATAGATGCAACAGAGGAGAGGGTTAGTCACTTACCTAGGAGTCGAATATACGTGTTGTGAGGCATTTTGGTTCCTTTTGTTGTTTCATGCTTGTATTTCAGTTGTTGTATGCATGTATCTTCCTTGTTGCATGCTCTCCGCTTCTTGATGAGTGGCTTTTTTGTTTTGTTTAGGTATCCTCTGGCTGGATCTAGCTTCATATGTCCCCTTCAATCCCATGGCTTTACTTCTTTTGCTGTTGTGGCTTTATTTTAAGGGGATCAGTTGCTACAGGATTTCCCTACAGGAGCTCCTGTAGCTGCTTCTCCCTTTAAAAAATTTAGCTGAATTTTTTGCTGGGAGTTGTGAGGATGACACTAGAGATGTTGATGGATATGGAGAGGTACTTGGTAAGCTACATGTGAGATTTGGAGGTGTTTCTCCCTTTATTTTTTTGTTTTTTCTAAAAAACTGGTTTCTGTGTTTTTCGACAGGAAGGAAGGAAATCGATGATGATGAGGTGGTGCAGATGTGGGATGGATGGAAAGGAGGGTGGATAGTTGTAGGAGGGTCTACATGCTCTTCATGAAACCTCTCAGCCCCTCAAACTGCTTTTTGGAACCACTTCTGGCTCTCTGTGATTTCTACAGGAGCCTCCTGTAGAACACACAGGGCCTCCTGTAGAACACACAGCTTCCGGAAAAAACACAGTGGGGTGGAAGAAAAGGTCATACATGATGGAAAAGAGTGTGGAGGAGATGAAATAGGCTTTGTGGCATCTTCCCTTGCTCCCTGTGGTCCACCTGTAACCTACAATGCACATTAAAAGTCAATTTTCTTCTCCTTCTTTTCTCTATTTTTTTCTTTTTTTTCTTTATTTATTTCTTTTTTTTTAAGGACAACTAGGGTGCCTCAAGGAGGTTTTCACCCTCATTACCTGCCCTGGGCACCTCCAAAGGAGGTTTTCACCCAGGGATCTTATTCTCTCTTTTTTTGGTTTTTGTCATCATTGGGCCGCCTCAAAAGAGGTTTTCAACCCAATGATGGGACTCAAGCGCCTCATGGAGGTTTTCACTTGAGTCCTTATTATTTTCTTTTTTTTCTGCTTCTTTATTGATTGGATGAAGTGGAGGCAAAGACCTACTCCTCTACCATCACTGTCTTATTCAGATCTTTAATGAACTCTCGCTTGGAGAGGGGCTTCTTGTAAATTTTCAACCTATGTCCATTTACAAGCATGGGGATGGCTTCCTCATCAATGGTTCTGATTAGAACTGAACCATTGTCATTGCATTTTTCCACAGTGTAGGGTCCCAGCCATCTTGTCCTCAGCTTGCCTTTGAAGTCTTTAAACCTTGAGTCATAGAGCAGTGCCCAATCTCCCTCTTGGAATTGTTTCTCCTTGATATTTTTGTCATGCCATATCTTCCTCTGAAGCTGAACTACCTCTGTATGGAGAAGGGCTTGCAATCTTTGTTCATCCAATCCATTGAGTTGTAGTAGTTTTTCCCTCTATGCATGGCTGAGGTCTAGGTCCAGCTAATCTGCCATTCTTAGTGTATTGTATTCAAAATCTATTGACAGCAAAGCCTTCTTCCCATAGACCAGTTCATAGGGTGTGAACCCTGTGGTGGTCTTCGATGTTGTGTTGTAGGCCCAGGTGGCCTCAACTAGTCTATCTGCCCAATCTCTTCTGTTGTTGCTCACTACCTTGGTTAGAATTCCTTCCAAAGCTCTGTTAGTGACTTCCACCTGCCCATTGGCTTGTGGATGGTAAGGGGTGGAAGTCCTGTGCTTGATTTTATGATGTGTGAGCAGGTCTTCCATAACCTTGGAAGTGAACTGACTGCCTTGCTCTTTGACCATTTCTCTTGGATACCTGAACTTACAGAATATTTTTTCTCTTAAAAACTCAGCTACTTTCTCCTCTGTTGTTGCTTTGATTGCTTTTGTTTCTATCCATTTTGTCAGATAATTAGTGCACACAATGATGTATTTCTTCTGTTTTGAAGGAGGGTTGATAGGACCCACAAAGTCCATGCCCCACTTCTCAAATGGCTCAAAGGCACTTGATGTTGCATGGGCATCTCATCCTTTGGAGTAGGTTTACCCATCCTTTGACACCGATCACATTCGCTGGTATACCTCCTCACATCTTGATGGAGAGTGGGCCAATAGTAGCCTGCTTGCAATATTTTGAAGGCAGTCTCTTTGCTGCAAAATGGCCTCCACAAGGCCTGTCATGACAGGTCAGGAGAATGTCAAAAAATTCCTCCTCCCTGACACATCTTCTCAAGATCTGATCTGGGCCAAGTTTGAAGAGGTTGCCCCCAGTCCAGGTGAAAGGGGCTCTTTTCCTCACGATCTTTCTCTTTTCCTTTAAGGACAGGTGTGGTGGGCACTGTGCTGAAACCAAGTAGTTTGTTATATCAGCAAACCATGGAGAGAGTACTGAGATAGCAAACAAGTCTTCATCTGGCATTTGATCATCCACCATTCCTTCTTCACCTGCAGGCAAATTTACTCTAGACAGAAAGTCAGCAACAAAATTTTCTTTACCAGGCTTATCAACAATGGTCAAATCAAACTACTACAGTAAAAGCAACCATCTAATAATGCGAGCATTTACATCTGGTTTGTTCATTAAATCTCTAATTGCAGCATGATCAGTGTGTACAAAGGTTTGATAGCCTGTGATGTAATGTCTGAATTTGTTTAAGGAATGCACTACAGCTAGGAGTTCCTTCTCAATTACCGTGTAGTTTAACTTTGCCTTTGACCAAAATAACATCTCCCCACTCTTAGGGGTTGAATCCATGACTCTAGGAACTACTCCATGAGGTTTTCTAACCAAATCCTATTGTCTAGGGAAGTTAAAAACAACTTCTTTAATTAACTTTGACTTCCAACCACTCTCATAAATGAGGCCAAATTTACATCAAAACAACTTACAAAGACTAACCACCTACTATTACATCATATTTGCACTAATATTACTCAATTACATCATTTACATGAGTGAAAAATTCAAACTAGGCCGAAATGCTGAAGAAAACAGTCTCCTAGAAAAAGCACAGCGAATTCTGTGAAAAGCACAGCGTGAATTTGAAGGCCCCTTTTGGAGGCCTTCATGAACTCCAAATTGAGCTCATGAATGCTCATTGGAAATATATTTTTGTTTGATACATAATGTAGTCCTCATGTACTGAAAAATACCGATTATAGCCCCTCAAAAATCAATTCTCCCAAGATTGTTCAAAAAGAGTATTGTGGCCTCCAAACATAGGGCATAAAGGTGTTTTTTAGGTGGTTTTTGGGCATTTTCTCCTTATAAAAGCTTATGAATGAGGCATCCAAGTGTCCAAATATGATGTATAATTCAAACACTATCCAACCATGTAAAGTTTTTTCCCATTGGATCTCTCCATAAAAAGCATAGTGTGGCCCACGCTACGCTTTTTGCAGGCTGACTGTGCCAAAACTGCAAAAAATCTCAAAAAAAAAAATCTTCCAAAATTATTCAAAATTGATATGCAAGGCCACCAAGTGATATGATATTATATAAGGGAGGCATCAGCAAGAAAATCTAATTTTTCCTTCCCTTTTTTCTTGATTAGTGTTTCATTTAGCCTTGCTTTCATTTGCTTGACTTTGACCTTCAAAATCATGTTCCTTGCAGCCATGTGTTTCTAAAGCCTCTTGTCCCTATTTTCCTTCTTGAAAATCTTCTCTAAATGATCATTGACTTTTCCTAACCAATATTCCTTGTCTTCATCAATTTCCCTGTCAATAAGCTCATTCACCATGATCTGCTTCCTTTGTTGTTGAAGTGCCTTTTTAGGGCCCTTTCTCTTTGATTTTTGTTTTGCTACTTGCCCTTGATGTTCCATTAGGTCATCAACCTCTATTATTGATTTACCTTTAGTCTTATTTTGTAATTTCATGATGTGTTTCTCTTGAAGCATTCTGTCAACCTTCAGCTGCATGTTTTCCTACTGCAGGCATGCTATCAAAGCATTTGCCTCTGTCAATTTGTCCTGCAAGCTTTTGAGTTCATTCTCCTTGTTCACCATAGGCTGCTCAACTGTCCTAGGGTCCTCATTGGCCTTTAAAGTAGTCTCATGATGCAAAAGTGATCCATGTTGTGTTGATGTAGAAGGCTTGGCCCCTTCCACAACCTGTGGAGAAAACACAAGCATGTTTCCTCTCTGATAAGTTTTAACCACTTTATCCTCACCTTTCTTCTTTTTCATTGTAGACCTACTTGATGAGCCAATTTTTGTTTGAACAAGGGGTGTTGAAGATGAAGTAGGTCTAGTAGGCTGGTTGGAAGAAGGAAAAAAGACCTCTTCTCCAATGAATGTCTCCCAATCAATGTTTAGTTGCTTAAGATGATGTAGGACAATGATCTTGATGAGGGAGTGATGAAAAAGGTTATTTTGTTGTAGCTCATTGTTCCTATGCTGCACTTTGTATGACATCTTTTCTATGCTCCTGTAAAGATAGTAGGGTATGTTGAGCAGTTTTACCCTAGTGAAATGCATAAGAAATCTTATGTGATAGCCATAGAGTCTAGAGAATCTCCCTTCACAAGTGAAATATTTCATTATGATCTTCATCAAGGGTGCAAACTTGTCAAGGAGCTGGCCAAAAGGAAAGATCCTCTTGATGTTATCTTTGTATGGAGCTTTGAGGTAGGGTTGATATAGTTGAGCATCTAATTCTTGAGTCTTGAACCACTTTTCACCAATGTTGGGTATCCCAATAGTTGTTGCTAAATATCAGCAGAGATAGAGAATGTGACACATACAATTGTGACTTTATCCTTTCTGAGGTTTGTGACAAACAACCTAGTCAATTCAACATGGTATTGAACTTTTTGCACCAACTCACAAAACTCAAGACACCCTACATGTTGAAAACACTGTTTGGTAATTGGTGAAGACATCAGCTCCTGAGTATTTGATGGTTCATATCTTGACACTTTCCCACCTTTGTTGTAAGTTTTCTTCTCCTCCTCCATAGTAGACTGTGATAGCAAACCCTAGGGGAAAAACAGGGGAAGGGAAAGGAGAATGGGATGATGGGGTTAGAGAGTAGGAATAGGTGTGATAAAATTTAGTATGTGGGGAGAGATGTTAGGGACCTTAGGGAATTGGAGGGATTTTTAAATGATGAGGGAATAAGGCTAGGGAATTTTTACACAGGTCTATACTGGGAAAATTGCTAAAAGCGTAGCGAGTAGGGGTTGGTTTTGGGAATAGGTCTTAGGGTTTTAGGGATGTATTCATGTGTGTAGGAAGTTAGGGTATGATAAGAGAGGGATTTTAGGTTTACAAATTGAAAAAGACAATCTTCAAGAAAAGCGTAGTGTAGGAGCCAATGAGAAGTTTCCACACCATAAGATTTGATAAACTGAGTGAAAGATAGTGTGAGAGGCTTAAACTTACTTGTTTGACCCTTGTGAGAGCTTGTGCTAAGCTTGGAGACCTTCTGCAACCACTTAGAAGCCTTTTACCACAAAGCGTAGCACCACTGCAAAAAGCGCAGCGTCTGAAGGAAAATCACAGCGTGCAGTTGGAAAAGTGCAGCGAAAGAAGATAAGCGCAGTGACTAGAGAAAAAGTGCAGCAACTGGGGGAAAAGACTGATTTTTTGAAAATGTATGGCCCTAAACTTGTGAGGAAATGATGGATGATGGATGATAGCTCCCTTTACAATGTGATGAATGAGAGGAATGAGTTATAATGGTCTTTTATAGCTTGTGGAGTTGGTTTCTTTTCATAGTAGTGGGGTGGCCCACACTATGCCTTTCTCACTTTATTTTGGAAATCATGTAGCTTTGAAACCTTTGAATAAAGCTTGAGATTACTTAAACTTATTACAAAATATTCTCTTGAAACATAACCTTTTTGAACCATTTTGTATCACTTTTCCTTTACATGCCAACTTATGAATGAAATGAGAAATTCTATGACTGAAACCCTATTGACCTAATGGATGATAGTGAGCTGGATGAAAACCATGATAATGAGACTGAGATGACCATAAATATTTTCAGAGATGGTACGTCCAAAGGTATGATGACAATTAGAAAAACATGGCAATTTGTAAATGAGTAATTGACAACCTAGACACACTAACTAGTGACCAAAGTTTTTGAATGGAAGACCTAGTGAAATGATAAAAACTTGACCTTAAACCCTAATGGACATTCTAAAAGAGAACATTTGATCATTGGTGGCAGGAAAAACTGACTGACACTAACATTGGCTCCAGCTGGGGATGGAAGCTCCATAGGAGGTGTCAAGAACATTGTAGACCTAGTAGCCTTATTCATTGGGCATGGAGTCAAAATGCAAAGACTAACCTCAAACTGAAAATTGACTGACTGACTGACTTTTACAAACAATAAACAAAAAAAACAAAAACTTTAAACCAGCAACTAATCAAAGAAGCCTTATGGCCTTCTCCTCGGGCTTCAAACTCCTAAAAATAGCCATTGTAAACTTTGACATGAAATGTAAACTAGTATATACAATGATCATGAAAATTTCCAGAAATTTCTTTAGGTATAGTAGTGCTTGAGAAGCCTACCATTGATCACTCCTCCTAAATAAATTTTCCCATTCATTTCTTCCAACAGATAAGCATTTCCCCCCATAAGGCTGAAAGTTTCTACGGTCACTTCCATAGGTTTTCAAACTTGTCGTGTTTGCCCTTCTCTTCGTTCTGTGCATCCCAAAGAAGAACCACATCACCCATGTTGAAGTTATCTTCTTTAGTCTTTCGGTCATAAATCTTTTTAATCCTTTCCTGAAGCTTAGAAGTATTTTGAAATACTTCTTCCCTAGTTTGTTGTAAATGGATCATTTGACTTATTCTCCACTACACATCATTGGTTTGCTTCTCACTTCCTGCAGAATTTTCATGACTAGAATAGCAAGGGATGAAGGAAAAACAGTATCAACCCCATACACCAACTGGAAATGATACATGCCTATGGATTTCTTAATACTGACTGGAAATTTGACTACATTGAAATACTTCTTGGCATATTCAGACCATCTTACCTCATTGTCCTTTTTCAGCATGTTTGTCATCTCTCTCAAATGTTTAGCGAGGTTGGGGATGAATCTCCTTAAAAAATTAATTTTTCCCATTAAATGACTGAATTTCTTTTTTATTCCTCAGAAAATCTAGCTGTTGAATGGCTTCAACTCTTGTAGGGTTAATCTAGATGCCATCCTTGGAAATGATGTGCCCCAGCAGCTTACCTTCCTCCATGGCGAAAAGGGTCTTTTTAGGATTCAGCGAAATGCCAAATTTTCTACATCTTTGAAAGACAATTCTTAGATGATGTAAGTGTTCCTCATCAGATTTAGAAAAAACTGTGAGATCATCTAAATAAATAACTAGAAAAACATCCTTTTCATTGGCGAAAGCGATGTCCATAGCCCACTGAAATGTTTCTCCTACATTCTTTAATCCAAATAGAATTTTGGCGTACATAAATGTACCCCATGGTGTCGTGAAGGTTGTTTTCAACTGATCATCCTTGTGCACTAAAATTTGATTGTAGCCCAAGTATCCATCAAGAAATGACATCCTAGAAGACCCAACTACCCTTTGCAGGATATGGTCCATCTTCGACAAGGGATAATTGTCCTTTAAGGACACTTTGTTCAAATTTCTGAAATAGATACAAAGGAAAATCTCCCTGGTCTTCTTTCTCACCGACACAAGATTTTACATCCATTCAAAAAAACGAATAGGAAATTATACCAGATTTATAAAGCCTATTTACCTCTTTCTCAATGGATGGCAGCAACTTAGGATTAATCCTCCTCAACTTCTGGCGGAATGGATTTTGATCAGGTTTAACCGGTATAGTGTGTTGAATGATGTTCTTATCATACACCTTTAAATCTGAATAATCCCAAGCAAATACATCAAAAAAATGTCATCAAAGCAATATATTTACTTTTGATCTCACGAGATAAAGACTTTGACAATTTGACCATCTTGGGCTTGTCTGCTGTACCGATGTTTACATCTTCAACACCTTTTTTTGTGGGTACCATGGTGAGCTTTTTAGTGACAACATCACGATTAAATAACTCTTCCAATGGTACAAGACCTTATGGAATGTTATTGTCTTTCAATTGCCACACTTCAACCTCGGTTGCTTCAATTTCCTGATCATCCTCATCACATGTATCATCAATATGGGAATTTAGAAATTCATCCTCCATTTGCAAAAAGTTATTAATTTGTTTGTTGCCCCAAAACACCTGCCAATATCTCATATTGTCAGGGACAGTTGGGTGGTGCTTGACATGAATTTAATACTTCTTACTTGAACGGGTAGGAATCTTAACCATACTTGCTTCAGTAGCAAGAGAATTAGCCATAATATTGGGTTCTGGGAATCAAAGACAAAGTATATTCTGGAAAAAGTCTTAAGAATGTCAAGGACATAATTTCTATAAGCTTGCATCCTTGGATGCTTGGCCTAGTATTCCCCTTTTACCTATTTAATTACTAACTCGGAGTCGCCATAAACTAAAGTTTTCTTTGCTCCAAGTTTTTTCAAAATTTTAAGGCCAACAGTCAATTCTTCTTACTCTGCCTCATTATTTGAGAAATCAAAATCCAACTTGTAAGAACTTGATCTTACATTCTGAGGAATTTTACATGACTGATGGAAGGGGACATGAATCCACATGTCGATCCTAGCTCCTTCTTTCCCCAATGCACCATCAAAATCCATTGTCCAAAGACCTTCTTCATCAGGAAACAGAATTTTGGAAGACTGAGCTTTCTGATTTTCTGGAGGATAGCTCACTCTCTCAACAATATGAGTTTCTGACACTAATTCAACCATCTCTTCAGTGAATTTTCTAGCTGCAAACTTTTTGCATCATTTTTCTACTTTTTTGCAATCAAATCTTCTTGTACACTAAGTATGACATCCGAAACTTCTTAAATCTGAACAATTTGACTATCATCGTCAATTGGATTCATATCACTATACAAAATGAAAGACTCTAGATTGGTATGTACAGCGTGGATAGAGTGATTATTTGGTCTTTATTTGCTACTAATGATGAATTCCATCTTCTTCTCTCAGTATAATTTTCTAAGCTGCCCAAATACCGGTATAGTAACATATGAAAAATCAAGTTGCAAGGTTCCTTTCAACTTTTCCCCCCAAGACCGTGAAAGCAACATGCCAAACTGTGGAGGTATATCGGCGACCACTACATCCATCAACACATTCTTAGTTGGAATTTGGTCGAGGGACACTACTATATCGTTGATGAGGCCAAGGCATTTGACTCTCCATGAATCAAAATAATACAAGTCATGGTAGGGTTGAGTGATGTCTAGTCCCAATTTGTCCATAATATCTTTTGGCATTAGGTTATGTGAGGCACCAGAGTCTAACATGGCATTATGGAGTATAAACTCATGGAGTTTCAAACTAAGATAGAAAGGGGGAACTTCATTATCCTCAGGACTTCCCTCTACAGTTGGACCAAATAAAATTGCAGGCTCATCATCGGCAACATTGACAATATCTGACATTTGATCTACTTTCAACATCTTAGCAATCTGGAATTTGTACTTTTCATTTTTTACTAGTTCAGTTAGAGGAATTGAAACCTTCAATTTGGAAATTTCATTCTCTAAGCTAAACATATTGGATTGTTTGTCTACCTCTTTTGTTGCGGTGTCCTTCTTTTCAGGTTGTCCTTTGGCTTGAGACTCCTTTTTCTAACTTTCAGTTTGAACCTCCTTGTCCTTCCTCACATTACTGGTAGAAGCTTCATTGTTTTTATCCCGACTCAGAATGACAATCTCTTTTTCTCTATTTTGATCTGCAAGGGCTGCTTCTTTATTTGGTGTATCTTTCTGAACATTCTGCCTTTTCTGATGTAATGTGATAGGGACATTTATGCTCCTCAAGTTGTATTGTTTCTGCAAATGACTGAGGGCATTATGATATCCCCTTTGATACTCTCCAATCTGCATTGCCCATGAATCATCATTGGCAAGGACAAGCTGTTGATCACTTGGTGTTATTGATTCCTAAGAAAATTATCTTCCTCAGTCAAAAAGGTAGGTAATTCATCTTCCTCAAAGAAATGATTAGCCTCAGCAATTTCTTCTTCATCATCTTCCAGGCCTTGTGTGTAGTTTTGTTGAAATGGTGTTCTAATTTGTCCCTGAGGATCCTAATTTTTTTGTTCTTTCTACTTATTTCAGAATTGTGATTGTTGTTGTCCCCTGTAGTTTGGATTCCTTATCGAAGGCTCCACTTGTC